>CM077802.1:18424960-19024960 GCA_039737535.1 Lagodon rhomboides
GTGAATTCAGTGGGGTGTGTCTTTATTGCTTTTGTTTCCATGCACCCCTGTCCTGGAGAATAGTATTGGCGAAATGACCACAAATACCCTCTGTACAGAAGTAGTTTTGTAGTGATCAAGAAACTGAAGGATCGGGTTCAGCTTTCTTGCACTTATTTTGGATTATCATTGTTGTATGTATGATTGATGATTGTTTGATGCTGCCACTACACACTGGTGTTTAAAGATTCACCTGTAACTGAGTCATTGTGTCTGGAGTCAACCCAACTCACTGTTTTGATGACTTGAATTGACAGTAACTATATGGAGAGTCAGCTTGGACTTGAAAGTTAAAGAGTCGTTACTTCACTCGAAATGACTTGTCTGTGTTTTCGGTTTAGTTTTTCAGTTTTTTATAGTCTGGCTGCAGTTATTTACAGATTAAAAGAGGTGGGCAGGATTTTTTGGGGGGATTTGGAAGTACTTAAGAACTACATAAGGTTTTATAAAGTTATTTGTCGTTACGTGACTTGCCCCAATTTTGACTCTGAGCCAATGTGTGACTCAGATGTCTCTTTGTAACAAATACAGTAAGGTCCAAGCGAGCTTCTTATTTTCAGATCTATTAATAGCGGCCTATCCGGCTGAGAGTTTGATCCTGTGTGACAGGTCTTCACTGTGTCAACAGCGTCTCTCCATTGTCAAGTCACACGGTAATCTGGCAGTAAAGGTTAAGACCTGAATGGGGCTTAAAGGCTTACAGGAAACCTGATTCTAGCCTCCTCATCCTCCGGTCTCACCTACTCTGTCTGGAAAGACGCTGTCTCTCCCCTGTCACTCTGTCTTTTGTTCTGTCTGTCATTTTCCTCAATATTTTACATATATTATTCATAATCAATTAAATGTTTCCAGGAGCTGTGTCATTTACTGTGACTGTGACCCTCATACCATATGAAACGTATAACTGTCGTCACAGTTAATGCTTTTTGTCATGCTAGCACTATGTCTCTTGGCAGTGTGGGAAAACGTAACAGATTTAGAGAGAGAGAGAGAAAGAGAGAGAGAAACTGTATAAAAACTGTTAAGCTGATGATATGACAGCATCTGGTCCTTGCACTGAGTGTGTGTGGTGTAACTGTGTACATTGCCTATGTGCAAATGTATTGCATTTGCAGCATGCGGCCTGCTTTCAATCCCAATTTAATGTGCGTGTGTGTGTAGCTGTCAATCTCTAGTCTCACCAGATGATTCAGAGTAGATCCTGCATTCAGTGATCGCATGCAATCTCCATTACGAGACCTGTGTGTGTTCGTGTGTGTGTGTGTGTGTGTGGCCACAGTCATTAAATGAGCCTGTTGGCGTTGCTCTGCTCAGGTGATCTCCTTTATTAGTCTCGTGTCGCTGAGTGCGTCTGCTGAAAGCATGTTGTCAATGATTGGCACGTAGATGAAGAGACTCTCCCCTTCCTCTCTCATTCTCTCACTCACTCTCCAGTGTCTATATCACTCACTCTCTCTGTCATCCGCCCTTCTCTTTGCATCTTCTATTTCTCCCTATAACCATCTCTCTCTCTCTCTCATTTTTTCTTTTCTGTTTCTGTCGCTCCCCTGCCCTGCTTTCCCTCTTTAATTTCCTGTTATCAGTTCCTCTGAGTGACTCTCTCTCGGTCCGTCCTCCTCTTCCTTTTCACTTCTTCTCAATCCCACTTCTCTCTGTACATGTTTTCAGCATGTATGTAATCCGCAGTTCATTCATCAGCAGTTCATTGATGCACCTCTGTCTCCTTTTCCCTCCTTACCTTTGCCCAGCTCCCTCTCTTCTTTCTCCACCTCCTCCATCTCTGTCATCTGCGCTCTATTCATTACCATTTCACTCAGTCAATGGACCACATCAGCCAGACAGCAGATACATATCACACATATCAAATAGATCTCTTTGTGCATCTCTTTACTTGTTAGGTGACCAACAACATTCACTATGTGTGGACCTGATGAGAAGCAAGGAACTTTTGAACTTTCCTCCGTGCCCACTCTCTGTCTGTATCTCCTTATCTTCGTCTGCAGTTAGATGATACCAACATCTGCTGTTGTTGTTATTGCTGTGCAGCCTGCAGACAGGTTAGAGTTTTGTCATGCTCACTGCCCCCGGGGATATGTGATACAGATTTCTGCTCAGATCTTATCTCAGGTCAAGACTATTAGTCCGTCTACAGTGAGTGAAAAGAAAACCTGGAGGTGAACATGCTTACAGTAATTGACAAAAGTGATCAAGATAGTTATTCTCCTTTTGACAACTTAAATGTGATTACTTACTATTTCCGTATAAATACATTTTTAAATGTTATTGTCTATTTTGCAGTGAGTTATCAATTACTGCTTTTCTTTCTATTGCGATTTGCTCTCTATCCTCCGTCTGCACTGTGGTGTCTGGCTGTTAACCCCTGACACAAGCCAGTATGTATAATATATTGGTTGGCGAGCAGGCCGGGGTGGGGTTGACCCTTTGTGATATATTTAGAGCGGCTTGTGATGAATGTTTTATCCATGCTGCGTAGGCAGAACACAGGGCAGCCATTAAACATTCATATCTGCCACTGAGATGACCTCCTGGAATATCAGCCCGTCATCAATGAATTAACATCAGGCCATCATCAATGAGCTAACATCAGACCATCCTCAGTGAACCAACCGTTTATGTAATGCTGTCACACCTCACAACATGAAGATGTGACTGTGTGTGCATGTGTGTGTGTGTGTGTTTGATGAGGAGACAATTAAAATTTCTGATGATTATCAGTTCGGTTATTAATTGAAGTTTAATTACAATGGCTAATAAGATGGCAACTATAAATGGCCACATTACAATCATGTAACAGGATATTTAGAGGATCGTGGCAGTGTGGAAGACTACAAGACATAAGTGGTTTATTCCTTTAAATCAGACTTTGATGTATGAATTATGAGGGAAAGCTTCTAAATTAAGTGGTCACTGAATTGAAAAGTTGCTTTAAAAAAATAAGTTAACGGGGCACTATGTAGTTTTGGAAAGGAAATTCAAACTTGGAATTTTAATATTTACAATATTAATGAGGTAATAATATGAAAGAAGAACAAAGAGAGTTTGTTTATTTAGTTTGTTTAGGCAAGAAAAGTTAGACAATGAAGATCTTTCTCTATTGATTAAAATTTCTTCCCCAGAAATACGTAATGCACCTTTAACACTATCAGAAACTATAGGTACAGCAGCTAATTATTCATTTTAAATCCCTGGTATAAGGGGATAACCAAAGTAAAGTTAACAGTGTATCGTCCCACATGGACATTGTATGGACATTCTAGCATGCATCACTCTCAGCCGTGGTCTATGATGCTGCCGCTGGTGTGTGTTTATGTGTGTGTGTGTGTGTGTGTGTGTGTGTGTGTGTGTGTGTGTGTGTGTGTGTGTGTGTGTGTGTGTTTTGGCTCTGCATGGCTTCGCCTCTCAGACACAGTTTAGCAACAGCTCAGCCAGCCTACATTATTCATACAGGAGCGAGCCTGCAGATAGGGTTACCCCGAGGCAGTAGAGGTGGTACATTAAGGTGCCCTTTGCAAATATAACTTGGGATACACTCACTGTGATGGATATACATACACACAGACATGCACTGCATATGCTCATATCTGCGTGCACATGAGCTGAGGACATGACGAGGCCTCAAGATAAAGCGAACAGCAAATGGATGCAGTCACAGTAACCAGAGAGAGATGCAGAAGGTTGCAGGAGGTCACAAAGGCAAGCTGACGTGGATGTGGGAGGATACAACCACGAGTGCAACACACATACGTACCTACTCTCGGACAAAGAGGAGGACACCCCTGAAGGCCGAGACTCACACAGACGCACGCACATCGGCTCTCCTTGTTAGGGGGACGTCCTGCCAAAGTTGGTGCGGTGGCCAAGATGAGGATTCATTGCCGGACTCACAGGACGCACTAACAATAGGAGACACACAAAGGACTACACAGATTCTGTCACTGGGATAGCAGGGTCTTTTATTCATCGTGTGACCCTGGGAAGTTACTTACAAACCTATAGAGAGGAACATGACCTGGAATTTACAAGTGTTTTTGCTATGGTGGATGGACTCAGTGACCCAGAGGCAACAAGTGGGTAAAACTGAGAGAGACTATAACCAGTAAGATGATTTCTCTTCATATGTAACATTTTGAATAAGATAAGTTTTTGCTTTTTCTAAAAAAAAAAAAAAAAAACACTCAAAGACAGATTTCTCTCTTTTTGCACTCAAAGAGACAACGGCTTCTTTTGCAGAGGCTTGAAGACGTACTGTAATGCGAGCGAGCACTGATGGCTGAGATTCCGACTCCATTACTAGATCGTGTTTTGAAGGACTGTGGTTTCTGTTTGTCTCAGTGTGCATTATAGAACAACTGACGTGGGACAAAGTGTGCCACAGTGTGTTCTTCTGGGGTGTCACAGGGACGGATCAGATGGAGGAAAAAGGAGAGAAGACGTGAAAACAGCTGAAAATGAGAGGATGTTGCTGCTATTTGGACTCTTCTTCTCTTTCAAGAGTGCACATCAACATTGACATTAATACTGACGTGCTCTAGCACATTTTGGGAACGTGTTCATCCTCATCTTGTTTTAGAATGATTTGAGTTAGGAGACATAATGCCACCTAAAAAAGGGGATGCAAAATCAGCTGCCAAGAAAGGCAAGACAGAGGAACCAAAGAAGAAGGATGATAAAAAGGGAGGAAAAGATGACAAGAAAGGGGGAAAGAAAGCTGAGGAGCCACCAGCTAAGGGAAAAGGGAAGGATGATGGGAAGAAGGGAAAGGGAAAGAAACCTGTCAGCGAGTCAGAGGAGGGGTCAGAGGAAGAAGAAGAGGAGGTGATGAGTGAGGAAGAAGAGTCTGAGGACAGTGAGGAAGAGGTAGTTACCAAGAAGGGTGATAAAGGAAAAGGGAAAGCTGCTCTGAAAGGTGCATCTAAGGCCATGGCTATGAAGGGTTTTAAACCTCCGAAACACTCACCTACATCTGATGATGATGAGGAGGGGGTAACGAAGGGGAAGCCTCAGGTGAAGAAAGGGATGGGTGCAGTTAACCTGAAAAAAATGAGTGATGTCCACATCAAAGGAGCCTCCAAAGCCATGATGGGCTTTGCTGCAGAGGGACAGAAGAAGAACGTAGCTGCAGCAAAAGCACAAAAGACAGCAGATGCCAAGTCTCACCTCAAAGGAGCCTCCAAAGCTCTCACAGGTCTCACAGGGAAGGCCTCTCCTTTTGCCCTTCCCTCCAAACAGCCAGAGAAAGCAAAACCAAAGAGAAATCTTAAAAGCACCTCCCGTCTCTTTCTACGACTCTCCAAGAAAAAGAAACCTGCTACTGGTGGTAAACCACTTTTGGGTACGAGCAAGCTTTTTGCAGGGTTTGGGGGTAAATCACCTTCCGCTGACAAAAAGCCAGGTCTTTCTGGCTTCAGCTTGTTTAATAAAGATAAAAAAGATACTGCAAAAGAAATCACACCACCAAAAAAGACAATAAATCTATCTGGTTTAGGGGGCAAGGGGGCAAAAATGGCAACAGAGGCAAAGGGACTCGGAGGGAAGTTCAAAGGCATGTTTGGGAAAAAGAAAGCAGGATCAGAGTTTAAGAGTAAAGGCTGGATGTTAGGAAGGATAGCTGCAGCCACTAATTGGTTGACTGGGAGATTCCTTACTTCTAAGGGCCAAGGCCGGCTGGGGGGAAGAGCAGGAGGACGACAGCGCCTGTCATTTGCTAATAGGAATGCTGGAGGGAGACAGACACATTATTACAATGAGGGCTATGAGTATGATAATGATGAATATGGATATGAGGAAGATTACTATCATAGTTCAAGACCTAGAGGCGTCCAGAGACAACCCATGGCTTATGACCCATATGACCCCTATGGAGAGGAAATGGAGTACTACGAGGATGACGAGTGGGAAGATGAATATGGGTATTATGATGATGAGGGCAATTTTTATCATGATGATGAGTATTACTATGAGGATGACGTGGATTACTACAGTTACCCTTATGGTTATTACGATGATGAGTATGAAGAGTACTATGATGATGAAGGGATGGAGTATTACTATGGTGAAGATGGCCTGCTGTATGCAATGGAGCCAGAGCAATACAGTGGTTTCTATGACCCATATGACCCTGAGCTGTACGGAGATTACTTTGACCACAATATGAGTTATAACTACGGAATGTTAGACCCTTATGGCATGATGAGTACTGGTTATGATGTCGTTTCAGACCTATATAATGATCCAATGTTGGGATATACAGACCCTGCTGCTATTTATAACCCCTATCAGCAACCTCTCTATATGGATGCTGGGATGGATCCAGCTGAGACAGCACAGATGTTTGGACAGGAGCAGCTGTCTTACCCTCTTGCTGAGCCATTTAGGGTTCCCAGGCCCCAAGTTAGGCTATTTGGAAAAGACAGAATAGAGGTGGAAACCCTGCCACCTCCTCCTCCTCATTTGCTGTCCCCACAGTTTCCTCCTCCCTCCCCAGCTATTGCCCTCAACAATCTGGAAATGATGTCAGGTATCCAATATGAGCAGCCCCTTCCAACATACCTTCCTACACAGCCCCATTACCCCACGGTCATGAACCAACAACAAATCCCCAATCTTCCTCAACAAGCCCCCTCGCCAACAGCTATGATCATTCAACAGGAGCACTACTCTCTCCCTCAGCCTTTTCACCCTCCTTTACCTGTTCCTCCCAATCACTTGTCTCAATCTCCCCTACAACACCAACCATTACTCCACCAAGACCCTCTAATGTTCCAGATGGGGCAAATGTCCCCGATGGGGCAAATGTCCCCAATGGGCCCAGCAATACAGCCACAAATGCCTCCACTGATGCATTCACAGCTGCATTCACCACTGGCCTCACCAAGGCCAGTGCGACGAATGAGTCCCCTTCCATCCCCACAACTATCACTAAGGCCAGGATCAGTTAGGGCAATGGCACCTCCATCACCCCGCTTCTCACCACATCAAATGGACTTCCAAACAGGGATCCAGCCAGACCCCTACCTCTCCCCTCGCTTACATAGAAGAGGGACGTCTCACCGGGCCTCAATGGCAGGCCAAAGGCCGACCTCCATACGGAGACCACCCAGCCCACCTGCTTCCCTGCCACACCAAAGGAGAGGGATATCAGTGAGAGCACAGCCATCCCTAACAAGAGGAAGGGGGGGCATTGGGCTGCGCAGGGCCCCATCAACTGTTCGACCCCAATCACCACTTTCTAGCCCCCTAGCTTCACCCCGGGGATCAATGAGGAAGAGAGTGAGCCCACCACCTTCTCCAAGACTATCTTTCAGACAGCATCCCCCTCCGGATGCAGTGCCTTTGCCATCCACCAGACCACATTTGTTCAAAGGGAGAAAACAAACATCCAAAATGAGGCGTTCTCCCTCTCCTCCCCTACCATCGCCACAAAGATGGAGCCCCCCTCTACCTGAGAGATCTCAGTCTCCTCCACATACCTTCCGCCCCACCTCCCCCCATCGTCCTCCTTCCCCTTCCCCATCTCGTATCAGCAGTCGTCCCCTCCCCAGTCGATCCTCTACTCGCAGGCTAAGAGGTGGTGCTGGAGGTCGCAGTCATGTGCCCATGGGAGCTGTGAAACCTTCTCCAGCTAACCCCTATTTACAGAGACGCAGTAGGCATGGGCCCCCTGTCACTCAGCATGTAGCCCCATTCAGGTCCTCTATCCATAGTGGCTCAGCTCCTCCCCCAGGACAGATAGGGGGTGTAGCTGGAACACCCATGTTAGCCAGGACAGGCTCCCGGCCTACAGGTTTAAGGGAGTCAAAGCGAATTGGTACTCCCCAAGGAGGTTTCCACAGACCTGTAGGTAGGGGCCAGCCGCTAGTCCGCATGCCCAGAACCCAGCCCTCTCTTCAAACTAGGCAGTCATTCAGAGCACCTCCCCTAGTCCCACCTCTCTCTCCACAGCCTTCCTTGAAACAGAGTGGCCCCCTTTCCCCACAACCATCAGTGCGTAGGCTGCAGAGTAGACCTCCATCTCCACAACCACTGCAGCGTCGATCTCCTCTGCCCTCCCGCTCAGCCTCTCCCATGCACCATATGTCTCACCCACCGTCCCCTTTTCCCAACAGGGCTATGAGTCCCCAGAGTCTAGGGCCAACATCTTTTCAACCTCCAGTACCTCATCCCGGTTATCCTCCTGTGACTTTGCCACCATCTCAGATTATCAACCAGTATGACTACACAATGATGGAACCAGGCCCATCCCCAATGCTTACTAATGCTTTACCAAACCCTCAGATTGTAGGTGCTACCTTTCCTCCCTCTTCTCTTCCACGAACACTCCACAATCCTTATCTGCAGAATGCAAGCATTACCACACCTTTACAGAGAAGCCCTTCCCCCATACCTGGGGGGCAGGGGGAGATACCCACTGATGTACAGATGAGCCAAGAGGTGAGCCCGTATGCCACTCTTGGTTTATCCAACGCCTTAATGCAGAACTCCCACCTTCGCAGTGCCTCCTACTCATCTCCTCTACAACGCAATGCTAACTTATATACAACGGTCCTCGCACCGCCTGAAGTAGCAGCCCCTCCTGCCTCCTCTGTACCCTCCTCACCGTACTTGTCTTCTGCTATGCTAAGCTCCCAGCTACGTAATGCTTCTTATGCCTCACCCCTTCAGCGACATCTCTCCCCCATGTCCGCTGTTTCTGCTGCACCTCCTCCCACCACTCCTCAACAAGGGACTATTAGAGGTACCTCTTCATTTCTCTCTGGTGGACTGCGGACTGCTCAAATCCAGGGATCCATGTTTAAGCTTCCGGGTGGCACTTTGACAATGTCCCAGGGCCCTGTTGAGCCTACAGTTAGCACTAGTGGTGGAGGTGGTGGGATGCTGTCACCCTCGATGCTCTCCAATGCCCTGCAGAACCCAAGTCTACGCCAGGCCACATATCGACTACCTGATGGCTCATTGGTCACCAGGACCGAACCTGCTGCTGAACCTTCTCCAGGTCCGTCACCCCTCTCATCCTCTATGCTATCCTCTGCCTTGCTCAATCCAAGTTTGCGACAGGCCACATATCGTTTGCCTGATGGCTCATTGGTCACCAGGACTGAACCTGCTGCTGAACCTTCCCCAGGTCCATCACCCCTCTCATCCACTATGCTGTCCTCTGCCTTGCTCAATCCAAGTTTGCGAAAGGCCACGTATCGTTTGCCTGATGGCACTCTTGTTAGTAGGACAGAACCTGCACCTGCACCCTCCCCTTCCTCGTCAATGCTTTCCTCTGCACTGTTGAACTCCAATGTCCGTAAAGCTACATACAGGCTGCCAGATGGAACTTTGGTTACAAGAAATGAGCCAGCACCCGAGCCTGCCACCCCTTCTATGCTCTCCTCTGCTCTTCTCAATCGTAATGTTCGTGGTGCCTCTTATCGATTACCAGATGGTTCAATTCTAACACGGCCGGGAGATGAGACTCAGAATGCTGAATCATCACCAGGGCTATCTAGCGCCCTGATGAATGCTAACCTGCGTAAAGCAAAGTTTCAGCTCCCAGAAGGATCATCATTATTTGCTCGGAACCAACCCCAAGCTTCCACTTCTCCTCTCATTTCTGGTGCCATGCTAAACACCGGCCTCCGTGGTGCCTCCTACAGACTCCCAGATGCATCACTTTTAAGGCAGCCTGGTTCTGCTGATACCTCTGAGTCACGCTCACTTGATCTTTCCAACGCTCTCCGTAACAAGAATCTCCGATCTGCCAACTACCGTTTGCCAGATGGAACTCTGGTGACCCACTCTCAGCCCACTACTGCATCCAAAACACTCGACTTGTCTAATGCGCTATCAAAGAACCCAAACCTGCGTGGGGCAAAGTACCGTCTCCCTGATGGAAATATCATGACAAGACTTGGTGCTCCTAGCACCCCAGAACCTCGCTCACTAAACCTCTCTGGTGCCCTGCAGAACCCCAACCTCCGGGGGGCCTCTTTCCGCCTACCCTCATATGCTGTAGTGTCACCCCAGGTCCAGGGATCTGGCCCTGAACAGCACTGGGCACAGGGCCCTGGAGTTGAAGGTTTGGGACTGCAGCAAGATGTGGATGTGTGGGGTGCAGAGAGGTTACTGCCTCATGGAACAGTGCAGAACCTCAATAAGTGGTCAATGTATAGAGATGGGGAGCTGCTGGACCCCCACAGCCTGATGGGGCAGGGTCAAGTGGGACATGATCGAGGGGAGTGGAATCTCAGCAGGGAGGGGGAACCACAGGGACAATGGTATGACAAGGTAAAAGTTTTGAATATATCACTCACATTACAAGGTGGCACAGTTGGGCACTCTTCTGGAGTCTAAATGTTAATCAAGTCATCTTGCAGTTGGAAGTGTTATGTAGTGAAAACCTGAAACACTAGAGAATTTTCAGTAGAGTGGAGGGATACTTCTGTAACTTCATGATATGTTGATGCTTTTGAAAGAGCAGAATAATGAATAGGTAATGGCACAATGAAACACATTTGTTTGGTGAGATGGGGGGCTCTGGATACAATCGAGGAAAGAATAAGTTCTGTGTGAGTGTGTGCATGCTTCAGTGCATAATCCTCTTGCGCACCTGGCTATGTAAAAGCATCATGTCTTCATGTCTGAGTGAGTATGTGCATGTTTCAGATGTACTCAATCAGAAGCCTGCCCACTGTGGCTCAGCATGAGCAGCGAGAGGAAGATGGAGTGGAGGACATGACACAGCTTGAGTGAGTCAAAGATCAAACACACCTGAGTTAATACTGTCAGTGAGAGACAAGTGAGACATTAAGATGTGTAAAACAAAAAAGACACATTCAAGGCATTTCATCACTTCTAAAATTTCTTGCACATGGTTTATCATGATTCAAAGTAATGCACTGCAGTCATAATTCAACGGTTCTTGAAGCTGAAATGTGTATAGTTGCAATCATGTGACAGGCCTTAAGATTAATCAACACGTTGCAAACATGTGAAAGTTGTCTAGATGGTGGAGTTATTTGGAAAGTTCTCTGTTCTTTGTCCTTAAATACTACTGTCCTATTGCTTCCTTCAAGGGAGATGCATGAGGGGGCTGTCCTGCTGAACCTGAGGCAAAGATATGAGCGGGAGCTTATTTATGTAAGTATCTGAGCAGCACACACATCTAACGTACAGCCACCTACAGAATGTCTTTAACCTATAAATTCACTCTTCTCTTTCCTTGTTTTCTTTCAGACGTACATTGGTAGTATTCTGGTGTCTGTAAACCCCTACAAGATGTACAACATCTACGGGACGGATGTGGTGCTGCTGTACAAGGGTCGTGCTTTGGGAGAGAACCCTCCGTAAGTCATGTTCAATCTCAAACTTCAGGAACAGTGAACCAATAAACAATCTAAAGGTATACATTAAAAACAAAAAAGAATACGTTAATTTCTGAAGTGTCATCTGTATTATCTGTACTGCACTGCTCTGTTTTTTAAGATTTTTGTTCGTTGATTGCAATGAAAGAAAAATTAAAGGTAGGAAGGAAGCTGACATGTTAGTAAAGGAAAAGAAAGGAAGGAATGAAGCTGGTAAATAATTATATCAGGAAAGAGGAAAAGAAGGCAAGAAAAACAGAAGGAAATATTTTGGTGCTCACAGTTTCAGTTCACTGCTTCCACCCCTGTAGATATCTAATAGTAGCTTCCCTTTCTCCTCCAGGCATTTGTTTGCCATAGCAAATGCTGCTTACTCCAAAATGATGGATGCCAAACACAACCAGGTCATAATAATCAGGTAAGAGGCTGAGTCTCTATAATCCATACCTTCTGTCATTTGCTATTTTAATAACTTTAAATTTACCTGGGTTAGGGTCAGTTAAATCAGACACTATTACACTATTTATTACTTCATATGTGATTGATGTATGGAGGCAAAGAAGGGTCATTTATATTTTGAGCTTGTGAAATGATGTTCGACAAATTTCAGTTTGGATGGTCAGTGTGCAACACGCTGAATGGCTTAGGCATTAAACAGTGTCAAAATTTGTGCTCATAATCCGTAGCCCTTAACTTTAGTGTCACACACACAGAAAGGGTTGGTTTGTGTCTGACCCTACTGCTGAAAATATTCCTGGACAAATTTAATGTACACATGCACATTTGCAACAAAACTTTATAATATAGTATTTTTTCTTATTATACATTATACATTACACCTGTTAATTTATTGATTTAATTAATCTAGATTTTTTTTTTCAATACAAACACTTTTTGTTGCATTTCATTAGTAACCTTCCGAAGTCTTGTAAAGGTGTAACCTTGGTGTATACAGTGTTCATGAAGCTTCTTGGACAGTCAGGTTTCCATCTCCAGTTGGATTGGTGTTTGTAAATTCATGAGTGTCTGTCTGTGGTTTTCTGGCCAGCAGACTTAAGACAGCCATTCTTCACTCCTCTTCAGCTCCGCCTATCTGTCACAGGCGCCTCGCTCCATGTCAAAACTGATCTCCACAGGCAAACACGCATACATTCACTGAGCTCATTTACATCTAGCTCGGATACACACGTATGCAGTGCATCCTTACACTTGCACAAGGGTGTGTGCTTTTAGAGATGGCCAGAAACAATCATAGGAAATACACAAACGCCCTCACGTGCACACACTTGCACACACCTGGAACACTCTAGCCGTATTCGGAAGGAGACACCTGTAAGGAAAGCCCAGCCAGGTCTGGGCCAGGAGAAGATTATCTTTCGGGGGTTTGTGTGTCCAAGTGAACGTGTGCGAACCCTGTGTTCGTGTGGGAGTCACTGAGTGCGTGTTAACGGGTAACTGCGGTCCGGTGTACAGTGACCAGTAATGGCCTGGTTTTTAGCTAACCAGCCCATTAATTGAAACCTTATGCTGGAATGTGGTCAAGGTGCCGGTGTCCCTAAATGCATGCACACACACACATACACATACACAGACACACACACACACAGACACAGACACACAGACACACACACACACCTCTGTCCCCCTGTGGCCAAGCTTACATAATGGTGGTATTTAGAGCTAATGTGTTGGCAGTGGTGAGGCGCTGTGTGTGTGTGTCTGCGTAAGAGCGTTTCAGGTGGTTTAACGCAAAAGTGGAATGGAGGCCTTGGATTAGCCCGGTCTCACATCACTTAGTCAATTAAGTCAAATGCTCCACACACACACACCAGAGGGAAGGTGAGAGGGATCGAATAATGGACGCTCTAAGTGATTAAGAAAGCTTGATGAAGTGGTGCTCAAAGTGCGGCTAATGTTCACTCTTTGGCTGACTGTGTTTTCCACTTTTTTTTTTTTTTTTACCTTTTAGCAATTGGATTATCACAGCCCAGTATGCAAAATGGGAAAGTTCAACCTGCTACCGTTAAAGACAACTCAGTTTTAGCACTAATTTTGCCATGAAGGAATCCATTAAATATGTGCAGATAATTTGATGAGTGAAAAAGAGTTTTCTGATGTTGTTGTTCTTCTCCCCTATTTTGTGTTTTGTGTGTAGCTGTTCTGCTTGTTAAGTTAGGTAACAATTGTATTCATTCTTTTTTTGTAGGAGTGTTTTATGTCACATAGCCGGTGTGACTGGTGAGCCACAATAGCTCATTTAGTGCTTGATGTTATCATTAGTGTGTAATTATCATATTAAACTGTCCCATATTGGCTGTTTATCTGTGCCTTGTTACTGTAACAGTACAGCTTTCAAAGGCACCATGGGGGTTACTGACAGATATAGTTAATTTTAAGGTATACAACTTCAATGGAAATAATAGGATAAACAATGAACAATGATGATTAAAAGTGCTGATGAGAAATGTCTAAATTTACAGGAGAAAAGTGGCCAGGCAATGTAAGAATCAATGCAAATTCTGACTAAATGTTCCTGCGCAATTCTATGTTATTTTCTGCATCAGTAATTAGCAATGGACAGCTATGTTGAGCATGTCCTCTTAACATTAAGCTGGAGTGAAGGTATATGGTCTATGGTCATGTAAGGATTCTGAGCTGGAGAACCATATGTCCGTTTATCCTTCCAACTGTATCAACTGCTGAGTCATATCAATGTGTGATCTCTGTGCAGTAAAAGCGTGACTGTGTTTCAGTGGGGAGAGCGGATCTGGGAAAACAGAGGCCACCAAACTAGTCCTTCGCTACCTCGCGGCAATAGATCATAAATGCAATCTTTCGCAACAGGTACGCACATACACACCCACACACACATCCTGGCCTACACAAAATGCTGCCAGGACACACACATGTTCCTGTCTTAAACAATGACTAATGTCTGTGCGTCTTCTTTTTCCGTGTTTCTCTGTCTCTCGCTCTTCTTGGCTGAAGATTGAGGTAGTGGGGTTCCCTGCATGACTTGTGCTTTACACTTTACACCTCATCTTCACATATGGCCATAAGAATAGCAGGTTGCTGTGTTTTGCTGTGGTGTGTGACAATATTCATTTGAGAAATTGTGTTTTCATGTGAATTTTCTCGCCAAATAGATAAATAATAAATCTGTTTAGCATCCTTTCACCCGTCTGTTTGACCAGGATCTAAATTATAAATAACATTTATTCAGAAAAGTGCATTAAAAGTCTTTAATTTAACAGAATTTAACATAAACATATCATGTGATCTGCATTTGAATTGTTTCTTGCTATTTTGTTGAGTGCAAGATCTACAAAACAATGAGCGTGTTTGCTTAAGACCAGCTGTTACTGTCAGGTCAAGACATTTTGAGCATATTTGTCACCCAGCTGACAAAGGATGTTGATTTACTGTGTGTTTGAATGCCTTGTAGATACTCGAGGCAGCTCCTCTTCTGGAATCCTTTGGAAATGCCAAAACTGTACGGAACGATAATTCCAGTCGCTTTGGGAAATACATAGAGGTCTTTCTGGAAGAGTAAGTATGAAAGTTCTAGTGTCACGCTATCTCTTCTCTGATCACTTGTTTTTGTGTTTCTTATATCTCATTTGCTCTGTGCCGTTTCTCTCTGTCTCTCTGTCCAGTGGTGTAATCAGTGGTGCCATAACCTCTCAGTATCTACTGGAAAAGTCTCGTATCGTCTTCCAGGTGAGACATGCAGACACACACATAGAAGATGACTCTTAAGCTCTTTAGCCATGTTTCCACCCAAAGTACCCAGCACCTCAAGGCCCAGGATCGACTTTTCAATTAACTGAAAGGTTCCCTCAGCCTGTTGATGTCTGCATTTACTGCAGACTAAAGACCCATGAAGATTAGGCAAATCAATCTGCTGACATAATAAAGAGCAGCAGCTGCCTTTCATGTTATTTTTTCATTTTTAAATGGTTGCTGAAGTAAAATGCCACATCCCTCAACCAATCAGAATTGTTTAGTCCTTTAGGTCTGAGTAGGGACTCTTTGGGGTAATTACCCCAGAATGTAATCTGGATCCTTTTTGCCATGTCTGAAACACACTGAGTTCCTCCAGAGGCTCCCAGTCTCTCAGGAAGGTTCTTATACTTTAATGTATGTGAAAATGTAAAGCTTGTGTTTCCCCTTCAGGCCAGAGATGAGAGAAACTATCACATCTTCTACGAGATGCTGGCAGGTCTTCCCTCGCAGCAGAAGCAGGCTTTCTATCTACAAGAGGCTGAGACCTACTATTACCTCAACCAGGTAGAACAACAAAGTGCAGCATGATCGTGAGTCTTTTCAGGACTCTGAGGAGTATCGCGTGGAGATACAGATCACATTTGGAAGTGTCTCTTTCTCCGTGCAGGGAGGGGATTGTGGGATAGCAGGAAAGAATGATGCAGATGACTTCCTGCGTCTGCTTGCTGCCATGGAGATCCTCCACTTCACCCCTGAAGACCAGTCGGCCATCTTTAGAGTTCTTTCTTCCATACTGCACCTGGGCAACGTCTACTTTCAGAGACATGAGGTAGAGATTTCAAAGTAATCTTTTCTTGTTTTCATTTTTGTCATTAATATCATTTACTTGGAGAAAATTCAGGCAATTCCGATGTACAAATGTGAAATACAGCATATATCTTTGATGTTTATTTGGAATATTTTGGAGAAAATATTGAACAAAAATAACACGTAAATGTAACTTTATCATGACAATATGTAAAAACATACTGGCAATAAACAGAAAAAATACAGGCTAATGAAACATGGTGATTGTAAGAACAACAGATGATTTGTTTTTCTCTTCCCGTGTTGCACTACAGGCTGATGGCCAGGAGGTGGCGTCAGTGGTGAGCGCTCAGGAGATCAGAGTTGTGGCAGAGCTGCTGCAGATCTCTCCGGAGGGACTACAGAAAGCCATCACCTACAAAGTCACAGTCAGTATCTCAATGGCGAAATTACCTCTTAATTACATTTTACAAATTGTTGAAAACATTTTACCTGCTTAAAAGCAAGAGCTGGTGCAAGTATAAAACCCCCGGCCTCCTTCTCGGTCTTGGTGGTTCTGCACGAGTACGTTTACAGTTGAGTTTGACCCAGTGTTGACAGACAGGTAACATGGCAGTGTGCCAGTGTCTCTCTCTCTTGCCTCTGTACACATACTGTATGTACTGACATTAAAGATATTGTATCACCTCTCAGTGTCGTTTACCCAGACACAAAGGGGGCACACCTGTCGATCCCACACACAGAGGGAAAGAAAGATAGACTGCTGTCGCTGGTCTACTTGTGCAGTTGTCTTGACCCTCTGTGACTGGCTTTATAAAACCTTTTCAACCCTAGCTATCTCCATAAACTAAAGGTTTGTGGGATATTGGTCTCTTGGCCGACTGACTTTGTTTATAAGTAATCATCCACATGTCCTCAGTAGATTAATTGCTACAGTGCCTCATGCTCATATGTCTTGGTGGAGCCAGAGAGACCACTAGAGTACACTGTATTTCCATTTCACCTAATCTGAGTTAAGGGATGTTTGTGGCGTCAAACAGCAGTTTATTTCAAAATCAAACCACAAATAAGACTACTTGTACCAATAGACAGTAAAGCAACTGCAGAATGTCTCCTTAGCCCAACAGATGTGCTGTAGCTGGTTAGAATAGGATATTTTGCAGATCTTGGCAGTGTTCACTGCAGGAGGACTGCTCAGTCTGCTCAAGCATACAAACATAGTCTGTTAAACCACCTGTTTTAGCCCTGTTCAGTGATGGCTTCCTTGTGTGCAGGTTTCGTTCCTCGCTTGATTTACTGAAAGGTAAACGTGGCTCAAACTGCTTTTCCTCAAAATTGCATATCCTCACGCATCCGTATCCACAGTTAGTGGGAAGCAAAGTCTTAGAACGTCTGAGAAAAACAGAAATAAATTGCTTGTACCCTTCAAAGTAATTACTGATTTTAAAGGAAATGTTACAGATTTACAGTTTTGAGATTAATGAGTCTTAGCTGTAATGATTATTTACTGTATTTAATTTATTCCACATTACATCACTGTGTCCTGGACTTAAGTTACCTGTGTTAATTCGTTCATTCATTCATTCATTCATTCATTCATTCATTCATTCATTCATTCATCATGTTTTGAAACATAAATCTCAAATCAAATCTGTCCTCATGTGGCCTGACTAAGTTTCTATGTGGAAACAGAATGGCTAAACAATTAAAACATAATGTGACCACAGGTTTGTCTATGATTACGCTGATGATCACGTGGTTCACTCTACACATGTCTGCAAAACACAACAGGGTAAACTCATGCTGCATTCCACGATAGGACATCCAGTACTCAGACATAAATAGACACAAACAGTATTCACACACACTTGCTTTTGAGGTACTCTTTGTAGAGCGAAGCTTCAGGCAGTGAGAGCATCTCTTTTGTTTACAATGTATCATTTGGATAGCTCATATTTTTTATAAATAGCCACGCTCAGCAGAAGTGAGTGCACTGTGGCTTGAGGGAAGAGGACCTTTCAGTTAAATCTTTTGTTGGGATTTCATCACAGCTCTTTTGGATGAGAGTCCCGCTTTCTTAGTCCAAAACGGCAGCTTTTTGTTTGCCTGAGCATTTCAAGTTCAAGGAAAAAAACAACTGAAATGACGACAAAAAACATTGCCGTGTTGCACTCCTTCGCTTTAGAGAGAGTTCGCTGGTGGTATCCAATGAGCTGTCATCGTTAACAGGCTGGGTGTTGAAAGACGGACTTCCACAGGACTTGCAAAAACAAAAAAGACAAAATAAGAAAAATACTATTTGAAAGACTTAAACCTCCAACCTGACTGCAACGTACCTTGCATCTCCTTTCATGACGCACATTCAGTCATGAGCTTTAATTTACCACAGTATCCTTGAGCAAAAAAGGCACTGAATCCGCACCAGCTCCGTGCGCTTAACAGTAATGACCCCGCCGGCATTAGTGGATCATAAGCAGAAAAAGAAAGAAACTGGCTCTACAAACCAAAAGAGTATTCTAGTTCTCCATCCACGGGATGCCCCCTGTCGCTCCATTTACAGTACATAAGCTCACAAAGTGGATTTCCTGAAAAAGAATCCTTGTACTCTTGGTAGATCTTTTGTTTTTCATCCACATTGTCTCATATTCCAGTCTCATGAAATGTCCTGTATTACTATCTGGTTCAAAAGAGCCGAAGTTGTCCTGACGGTCTTGTGAATACATTTGCACAAGTACATCTGATCACGAGGCACCTTATGTCCTCCACACGTACTCGCTCTTATACAACACACTTAGAGCCTTGTGTATTATTGATTTTCTAATTACAGAGGTGGTTCCTATGGTTCCTATGTAACGGGAGAGGAGTCAGTCGTATCCGCTAATTTGGATGAGGTGTGTGTGTGCATGTATGTTTGTGTGTGTGTGTGTGTGACGATCTAGTGCGTTTAAGGAAGAGGTCTCAAGTTTCAAAGCATGCAGACCTGAAGTCCCAGACACTCGCGTCAATGAATAAGAGACTAGAAGACAGAAGAAGTAGAAAAGTGGGAGGGTGGAAAGAAGGGAGGGAAGCAAAGAAGAAGATGTCAGCGAGGGAGATAAAAGTAGGAGAAGAATACAGTCTCAATGAGATGTGAAAACAGCTGTGTACAGTACGGTCTTCAAATATCTAAGTAGTTCAAATGCAGTATATGTTAGATTTGCCTTGAATCATGAAGTAGGTGCCAGGATGCTGAGATTGTTCACCCTACGCTCCTAATAAAATGTGTTGCTTAAATCAACCTTTGTGTCGTCTCTACAGGAGACAATGAGGGACAAGATCTTCACGCCATTGACTGTGGAAAGTGCTGTTGATGCCAGGTGAGAGATAACTACTTACCCAACATGCACTGCATTGTTCTTCCTCCAGATGCAATTTACACGCACTACCTTTCTTCCATTTGTTCTGATTAATATTAATCATTTGCATCAGTGGAAAAAATATTCAGATCCCTTATTTATGTAGAAGTGTGTAAATATTTCCCTGTCAGTGTTTTACTGTTATATCTGATGTTTTTTTTTTAATTGAATGCTTTCACTCAAACAATCTGTGTTCCCCTAGAGATGCTGTTGCCAAGATCCTCTACTCGCTGCTCTTCCATTGGTTAACAGAGAGGATCAACGCTCAGGTGTACCCCCGCCAACACACCCTCTCCATCTCCATCCTGGACATTTACGGATTCGAGGTGAGCGTCTCTTGTCTTATCTTGTGTTGATCCTCCTCCGCACAGGGTGAATGCAGACAGAGCATCCTATCCTGTCTCTGATTTCCTTGTGTCGCACAACTGAGGGACTGCAGGATAATCACGCTTTAGACATGCAGATGAGACATTACCAGATGTTTGTGCATGTGTGTGTGTGTCTCTGTGTGTTTTGTGTGGGAACAACAGGATCTGGCCTTCAACAGCTTTGAGCAGCTTTGCATCAATTATGCAAACGAGTACCTGCAGTTCTTCTTCAACAGGATCGTGTTCAGGGAAGAACAGGTGAGTCGACATCACACCTGTAGGGGCACTCAGGCCATGTCCACGTGTAAACGGATATATTTTCCCTCCAAAATGTTCTGTACACACAACCTTAGCTTTACAAAATATCTCTGTGCAAGCTCCATTTTACATGTCCACATGGATGCACTGAAGTACGTGGAAGTTTTGACAAATCTGCACTACAGAGGTGACATTTTGGTGACCTAAAACCCTGTTTGCATGTGAAACAGAGGCCAAAACGCAGAGCAAATTTTTAATTCAGCAAAATATCTGTATATGATGGGGACAACGCCTCAGTTACACATATGCACACACATTCTTAAGATCACAAATCCATACACAGAGTAAGACAGAATTTTTTTAGACCAGGGTACAAAAAGCTCTCATCAGTGAGTTAATTGATAAGTTGGTTGACAGAAATGTGCATAAGTCTATATCTCCACCACCGAGTTGTGCGTTAAATTGTATCATGTGTGGTCCCTGTGCAGGAGGAGTACAATCGGGAACAGATCCCCTGGCAGGACATCCCATTCAGCGACAACCAGCCCTGCATTGACCTCATTGCTGCTAAGCCTCATGGGATATTGAGGATTCTGGACGACCAGAGCTGTTTCCCACAGGTGGGGCAGGAGAAACCTGAGGAGGACCTGAAGATACTGACACGTCTGTCACACTTCAAATATATTAATTTTCTTTTTTAATTTGTCTATTGCCTTGTTGCCAGGCGACAGACCACACTTTCCTCCAGAAGTGTCATTATCACCACGGCAACAACCCACTGTATCTGAAGCCAAAGATGCCCCTCCCAGAGTTCACCATCAAGCACTTTGCTGGTCGGGTCACCTATCAGGTACACAGCTCCTAAGGCATCGCCAGTTAGTTATATCCTACTTTTATTTATAACGATCCATCCCATACTTTTTGGGACCAATCTAATAATTTGTTGTGTCTCCTATGCAGGTTTACAAGTTCCTCGATAAGAACTATGACCAGGTCCGTCATGATGTCCTGGACCTGTTCATTCAGAGCAAGAACAAGGTGACATTTATTTATATGGTCATGTATTCTCATTCATGTGAACATTGTTAATTTCTGTAAAAACGTGTGTATGTTGTGAATGTATTTGTGTGTGTGTGTGTGTGTCCAGATGGTGTCAAAACTGTTCCTGGTTCACGCGGAGGTGACGGGTCAGCAGCGAGGTCACATGAGGAAGAGCAGCACGGTTACGAGGAAATACCAAGCTCCCACCGTCAGCAACAAGTTCCAGCAGTCGCTGCTAGAGCTGGTGGAGAAGATGGAGAGGTTAAACTGAAACTTAATAATAATGATAATAATAATTCATAGCACACAGTTGCTGTCCAAAAACTGGCATAATCATAAGTTAGAATATTGTTTTTAACGTAAGAAGCAATCTCCTTAAATTAGAAACACATATGAGCTGATTACTGACTGATATTCTTCCATTTCAGGTGCAACCCTTTTTTTGTTCGCTGCATTAAGCCAAATAATATGAAGGTAGATCTGAAACATTTTTCTACTGATGGTCACATTTGCATGCATTTGCACTCAGTCTCACTGTACCCTGTGGGTAATGACAGTCATTGTTGCCTGAATGTGCTTTACATATACATCTGCGTTCAGCAACCAGGTGTGTTTGAGGACGACCTGGTCAGCAGCCAGCTGAGACACTCAGGCGTCCTCGAGACCATTAGGATCCGTAGAGAGGGGTATCCTGTCAGAATGCCATTCTACGTCTTCCTGTTCAGGTACCACACACATAGTGTCAGTCAGTGGATGGTGGAGGGCACTTTGGTGGCTTAGTGACCTTACACCTCAAGATTGAAGTTCACACAGAGGGAGCTGTATGATTGGCCCTTTAACTCTGTGGTTAGTGCTAATTGGCAAATGTTAGCTGGCTAACACACTAAATTAGAGTTATATGAACATGATAAACATGATACATGCCAAACATCAGCATGCTAACACTGTTATTTGTGCATATAAGCATGAATTTAATGCTAACTTTTCCATCTGTTGTTCTGAATCTGAATGTGGAGTATCTGGTAGATCTTTGTCAGAGGAGTCACATTTTAATTTGCAGCAGAGGCATCAGCAGTTTATTTTTTTAAAAGCGAGACTTTTTGCGTGTGTCTGTGTGTCGTCACCAGGTATAAGTCCCTGGTGGGCATACATGAGCCTCCGGCGGCTAATGGAGAGAACTGTGTGATCATGCTCAGTAAACTGTGTCCTCTCAGACCAGGAGCCTTCCATGTCGGAGTCACAAAGGTGAGGTTCTTTTCTCATATGCTCTTGCTAACCCTTTGTCGTTGAGTGACAGATGTTACGTTGGGCCGTACCTCCACCCACTGATGTTTTGTGTGTATGTGTGAATGGCAGCTCTTTCTGAAGGAGGACATCTACCAGCTGTTGGAGTGTAAACGGGAGCGCACCCGTACACTCGCCGCTCTCACCCTGCAGCGCTACACCCGCATGTTCTTCGTCAGGAAACGCTTCGTGGCCTTCCGCAAGAAGATCATCGGGCTGCAGGCGCAGTGCAGAGGCTTCCTCATGAGGTCAGCGTCTCTGCTCCTGCAGGCTCCAAAAACATCGACCGATTTGTGTATTTTCTCAGCCTGATGTAGCTGTCAGACAAGCATTTATGTAAACAAAATTCGGAGCTCAAAATGTACAAAGACAGTACATCAGTCCATTCACTTTTACTATCTTCACTGTGGTAGTGTGAAAGACAGATTAAGGGTCTACACTGATGAAATGATTTAATGGGGACACAGAGATTTTAACATTATGGTGCATTATCGGAATATTTATTTGTCCCATATTGTAGAAAGTTAGATTTCAATGTGTAATGATTACAAAGCAGGTCTAAGTGCTATATAAATATGAATCTGAATGTGAAAATGTCCAAAAATTCAATCCACGTAAAAAAGCACGCAACTTGTATTCGGATACTGTGCCTTTAAATGAGCCGTCAGGACTTCTGTAACGTTGTAATCTCACAGCTGTACAGTCACCGCCCCCAGCAGAGCCATAGTTACAAAAACAGTGGCAGAGCTGATGCAGAAACACAGTGGGCGGTGCCTGCTCAGGCCTGTGGGAGCTGACTAATCAGAGCGGACCAGGCCTTTCAGGAGGCGGCGCCTGAAAAGAGAGTCCAGACTGTTTGTTTTTTCATAGAAAATGAACTTGGCACGTGACATTAGGTATAAGACGTGTTAACAATGAGATGTCTCATTCTGCCATTCAGGAAGCGCTATGTGAAGATGAGGGAGAGTCTGGTCCGGTTCCGCTCACTCGTCCACATGTACGTCAGCCGCAAGCGATACATCAAGGTACATGAGGTCATATTTCAATGGGCAACATACTGTATCTCCTTTCTTGTATATTTGATGTAACTTCTGATGCCCTAAATTACTCATGCATATTCTGTACTTGAAAAAGCTGTAGATACGTTTGAAAGAGTTGGCCACGTTTGCTCCAATACTACTTTAGAATCTTTTTTATTTGGATTGAAGTGAAAATGTTAAATGTGTGATATCTGTGATCGGTTTGCAGATGAAGTTTGATGCCCAGAGGAAAGCCGAAGAGGAAAGGAGGAGGAGAGAGATGGTAAGATGGATGGAAGGACAGGATTTACATGGGAATTGAAAACACCTAACCATGATCACTTCTCCTTCTTACTCTGATTTAAATGGAAGCCTTGTCTGAATGCATCGTTACTCTGCAGATAGATTAAAGATACAGTAACTCTTTCAGGAGCTGACCAAGAGGGAGGTGGTGAACGTCACACACTTGGTGATCCCTGCGGAGCTGGGCGCGTTACTGCAGACAGCAGGAGGTCTGTAAATGTCTTTTGTCATCAACACCGACACTGACAGATCCAGATCCAGAAATGATTTGAATGATTCTGATACAATGCCATCAACAAACTGAGTGTCATTAAGAATTAATTTCAAAGAACTTTATGGCCTAAATATGTCTTCTTGGCCTCAACAGTAGCCATAGAAAAGTCAGCACAGTATGCAACATAAGTTTTTTTGAAGGACTTTAAAGGACTCCCTGCTCCCACAGTACATTTATGCTGGTTGATTTAGCCTCTCTCTCTCTCTCTCTCTCTCTCTCTCTCCCTCATTCCAGTCAGGAGGGATTTGCACTCAGACTGTTTGGCTCTGCTTCAGGCGCCTCACATCCAAGATGACGCTCAGCTCACTCTGCCTCTGGACATCAACAACTACCCGTTCTACCGCTATGTACAGATCTACTTCAGGGTGAGATGTGCATCAATAATCTTACAAATTACAGTCAGCGTCACTTTTTAAAAAAAATGATTTTACCTTTCTGAGTCAGGGAGGACACCACTTTGTTACAGTAAAGCACTTTGAAGTGAAAGTTTTTTGCTGTGAGGATTCATTTTGCTTCCCACTTTGCATCTTCTGTTGCTGTAGGAACCAAAGTTTGGGATGTTGATGGCGCCTCTGGAGTCACCGCTCACCCGCGTAGAGGACGACCTGAGAGGAGAAGCTCTGGAGCTCTTCATCATGGTGGGCTGACTTTTCCAAAAACTAAATTTCAGTAACTTTTTTAAACATAAAAGTTGAAGCATTTTTTAGGGTTAATCACACTAAAATTATAATAAAATAAAGTTATAGAATATAATAACTAAGGCCAGGATGTTGAAAATTATATTTTCATGGCCGTTTCTCTTCTGACGTTACTTCTCCCAAGAAAAATGTTGACTGCGAGACACAATTTAAAGAACGGTACAATTGACTTAATTCTTCTTTCAGGTGTTACGGTTCATGGGGGACCCTCACCTGAACGGCGCACAGGAGAACATGTTTGGGAATTACATCATCCAGAGGGGCCTGCTGTCTCCAGGGTTACGGGATGAGATCCTGGCTCAGGTTGTCAACCAGGTGTGGAGGAATGTGAACACTGACAACGCCGAGAGAGGCTGGCTGCTGCTGCTGGCCTGTGTCTGCAGCTTCGCCCCGTCGCCCAAGATGGACAAATATCTACTGAAGTAAGACGACCATTACGAGACTTAAGTGGTACATTTCCAAGAAAAAAAAAAATAAATTTCGGAGATTATACGGTCATAAATTTGCTAAAAATAACTCAGAAATGTTTCTAAATTTGTGACTTTAATTGTAAATTATTTGAGTTTATTATCACAAAGTTATGACTTTATAATCTCACAGAAGACATATGTTTTGTTCTTGTGAATTGTTTTGTTTTTTCTAATAAATTTAGCACTTAAATCTCAGACGTTAAAAGTGTTTCTCTGGAATATTTGCCACCTCAACTGGCTTTTAAGGACTTGCTAATTTTCAGGTTCATAATTCTATTTTGGGTAACTTCTAGAATAGTCTTACATCCTTTATGCTCAAAAAACACATCTGTTTTCTCATACTGTCCAGTCTCATCTGATTGGTCAGCACACACACGCCTGAGCCAGCACCACTATCAACTACAGCGCAGCTGTGCTAAATCAATTCTTTCTCGCCAGAGTAGCCTCTGGGCATCTGTCATGCACATGTGTAACATGGTGACGTAGTGTGATGTCACAAAGTCACAGGATTAAAGGTGGAACGACTGACGAGGCATATCAGGAGCAGTGTATTCTGTGGGAGAGCGGAGCGGCTGTCGGTGCGGACTTTGACCTTTTTGACTTTCAAGATCTTTTACATGCACAAGAACATATAAAACACTGAAGGAAAGAAAATAAAACAAAAAGGCATAATAGGTCACCTGTATGCTTCCATTATGAGAAAAAAAGAAACATGAATGAAATTGATTATAATACATTACAGGCTTACATAGTTAGTAAGCTTAACATAAAAAGTTTTTTTCCTGTTTCAACATAAAGTATAACCTCAGCCATCTTCCCTCTCCAGGTTCGTATCGGACCACGGCCCTCCTGGCTGCCAGGCGTTACTGCAACACAGACTCATCCAAGCCAATCAGAAGATGCAGCTCGGCTCAGGCTCCGTCTCTGAGACTGCGCGGACCTATCCGCTGTCGCTGCTGGAGTGGACGGCCAACAGGAAGAAGGCTAACATGGTGTTGCACGTGCACTGTTTTGATGGTGAGACGCAGCTAGCCATGTTAACGTTGCATTACGCGGTCTGAACCATCCTGGGGTGTAACATCAGAACAAATCAGAAATATTCACCACATGTATTGGTTTGAATTTTTCCCTTCACGTTCAGCTGAAAAACGTATCTCGCAGTTTATTTTCAAATGAGCAAAGTGAAAAAAACAACTTATAGGTGTCATGCAAGTCATCACCAACAGTTTGAAATGAGAACATGCCTCAATAAGAGTGCGTGGCTGGGACAGCTGGCGTCTCTTTTATTGAGCAGGATCAATTACAGCCATTGATTATTAATTGGCAGTCAGGATCAGGTAATGGAACCACAGGGCTCTCAGGCTGAATCAATTGCCCAATTTATTGCATTTTGCTTGTTAACAGCTAAACAATCAGACAGACAATACAAACAGTTAAAGATGCAGTTTATTTTATTGATTCATCTCTCTCTCTGAAGGAGGGTCCTTCCTGTGTCCGGTCCATTCCTGGACCAGTGGAGAGGATTTGGCAGGAAACATACTGCGCCACAGGTGCTGATATCTTAAATAAGAAAACAGAAGTTCAATTCATTTATGTATGATAATATTTTTTTTCCTCACAGTTGTATTGGACAGTACACACTGCTTTGAGCGTAGTATTTACAAGGTTCAGGCAGGTGTTTGAAGCGTGTGGTCTTGCTTGCAGGGGAGTGTCCGACTGGTGGAGGGGGAGTTCCATTCTGATGAAGGAGCACGGCCAGTGGGTGGAGTTAGCGGGTCACGACTACGTGATGGACCTGATTTCAGACCTGGAGCTTCCGACTGACTTCCCAAAGCAGAAGAGCTACTTTGTCATCAGCACCGACGACCCATCCAAAGTCCGAGCTAACGCCAGCCTGTCAGTACACAAAACACACAAACACATGCATGTGCAAATATATGAAATGTAGATATTTACACCAAGGACATGAATTTAGATAAATTACTGATTAATTCCTCCTCTCCTCTCCTCTCCTCTCCTCTCAGTGCTTTGTTTGGCAGTGGTTTTGACTCCGATGAGGAGCTTCCTCCTGCCTTACCTCTCGGTAGCAGCAGCAGACCAGCTTACAGTCTGCCTGACTCTGACGGCTACTTCAGCCACGGTACACAGAACATATATACAGTAGTTCAGAGTCATGAATATAAAGTGTAACAGCCATGTGTGAAGCTACTCTGCTGTCTGTGTGTGTCCAGTAGAGTCGGATGCGTTCAGTGACGGTCAGACTCAGAGAGGAATGGACCGCTACCTGGACAGTCTGTTCGACCCTGTGCTGTCGGACAGCAGCATGGTGAGCACTGACACAGAAACATCTGAAAACTGTCCCTTCTGCTTTGGAAGTACATCAGTTTGATTAGTTGTACACTGAACACCGCAAAGCATCACAAGTGGTTTGCTTTCCATGTGGTTTGCAGTGTTTTCATTCTCATCAGAACAACTTTATACTTGCCGCCACATGTCTCACAGCTTTAGTTATTTGTTCCTTTATCAGATGATATTTTCCGTGTCTGTCGGTGATTCTGAATTAGAATTTTTTCTGATGAACGTGAGGATCAGTTGTTGCTTTATTGGTTGAGAAAATTCACAAAATGCATTGTCACAAAGCTGAAGAAAGGTGGTTTTACCGAGCTTATGATTACGTCTACTTTTTAGGGATACCTTGTTCTCACAGGACAAACACTTCAAACGTATGACAGTCTTATAGAATATGGTGCAATGCTTTGGACTGAACTACCCACTACTACTTCTTTTCAATTAATCTCATGTATATAGCCGAAAATCATAACAGAATTTAAGTCAGGGCACTTTTCATATACAGCAGGTCAAGACCGTACTCTTTATAGAAAATTGTCATTTGTCAAGTCAAAAGAATATCAGAGGAACTCTGAAGTTCTGAAATAGTCTGAAAATGAAAACTACAAATGACATGTATGTAAATTAATGAAATATATCTTTATATTAACACTAAGGTAGTGGTAAGATTACACCACTTTGTTTTATCTGATCTGAGAATTTGCTGTTTTTCTCTGTATCAAGGCTTCATTTTATTGCTTTAGTTTATTTTATTGTTGACTGTTGGTCCAGAGTAACATAAGCAGCTTGACGCTATCACCTCTATCTTTGGCAACATTCGATGTACATCTTTTTACAATTTTCTGACATTTTATAGGCTTATCAATCGTCTCTGAAATGCATAAAACAGTCTCGTCACGCTCCGTCCACCTGACCCGCCATCTGAATGGAGGGGAGTGTTGATGGACGGCTGGAACATGTGATCCACTGCTTCTGTTTGCGTATGAATGGAGCAGACAGGAGGGAGGATTAGGTTACCGAGCGACCTACCGTATTTGACTGTAACAGCGGGCAGCGCAGCACGGCTCTGTGGGGGAATACTGTCCCGTCAACAAGTTCACAGTTCACTGTACTGCATTCAAGTAAAACAGACCCAAAACAGGAAGAAAGTCACTTCTCAAAGACACTATTTCAAAATAAAACAACATAATATCTATAGTTTGAATTTTGCGAGCCTCCACTGCAAAAAGATTGTGTCCTTGAGACCCTTGTTTTGAGATATTTTTGGGGGTTTTAAATGTCAGCTGTCAATCAAATAGTGAGTGTTATGGCATTGGTTGTCTTTCCTGTAAGTGTTAACATGTGCATGTTGGACTTAATTCTTTAACTTGCCCGTGCTGTAAAGCAGGTTTACCGGGGAAAACAAATATGCGGTTTTGCCGTATTGAAATTTTTGAAATCCAGATTTTGTTGGAGGTTCGTGCTCCCGCTGGAGCTTCTCCTCCAGGGTGTACGGTACTTCCTGCGGAGTATTCAGTTCCTGCGGCTCTACTGACTCACTCACAGAGGGTCTGAATCAACCAATACAATCCACTCCCCCTCTCCTGTTCGCTTCGTCTACACACACACACACACACACACACACACACACACACACACACACACACACACACTTTCTTACCCTCCTCTTCATGTCTCTCAAAGTCTTCAACCGTCCTTTTCCATTTGCTGAATATCTACTGCCTGCTTCCTTCTGGCTACCAGGACATGGAAAAGACTGGAAGTTTGTCAGCGAGGATGAAGGGAGGAGGAGGTATAGGCATCACGGGAGAAGGAAGGGGAGAGGGGGAGAGTCATTCGGCCCCCAGCCGGCCTTATCCACCTGGAATACACCCCGGAGGTAAAACACTGAAACAAGTGTGTGTTTATCTTGTTGTGTTAAGAACAGTAGTTTTTCTTTAGATTTGTATTTCTGTTATTTAGTTTTGTGTGTTTCCTGCAGGTAATTTCTTTGGTCATTTTTAAATGTTCTTTTCTTTCTTTCGTCCTGCCACTCAAGCCTCTCCCTCACTTTGTTTTTCTCGTCACACACATCAATAATTCATCTTGTTCTAAGTTGGTTCTAAATCTGCGGCATAAGCCTCAGGTTGATAAATAGTTCACCCTCTTTCTCACTTCTCAGCTTCTCCTGAACGCTGAAGACACTGCCAAGTTTCAAATGTTTCGGGATTTAAACCTTCAGTTCCAAAGTTAATACATTTACATTACAGTAGCACATTAATAAACAACCAACAGACAAATAGAAATACAAAGGCAAGTAATTGGATACAGTCGAACACAGTTACTGACTGAGGAGATGAAAATATATCACAACAAAAGTTTATTAGTAATATATTTATTATTGTAATGATTTGATTTTGTTTAAGGTTGAGGGCTAAAGAGTGACATTGAACATGACGGAGGTGTAAAGGTTCAAGTGTACAGTTCACCAAGCTTAATCTGTCGCTTAGAGGCTGTAATGAGCAGTCTGACCTCATAGATAATGCATAGAGAGCCATTCACTGTAACCACAGATGACTCCTTTACCCTCTACGCTCTAGAAAGTTCTGTAAACTCTCTTTTTTTTTCTTTTTTAAAGGAATTTCTTTGCTGATAAAATGTTGGATACATGTTGATGTGCAGTGTCAGACACGTTTCTATTTTGAAAAAATGGAAACTTTAAAAGTATTGCCAGACAATAATTTGGCAGCCCGGCAGTAACTCTGGAGACACCCTTGGGTTCCGACATCTTGCTGAAGCCCTATGGTCTGGATGCTAATGTCTAAAATAAAAGTCAGTGGATCCATCATGTGGGGGCTTTGAATGTCTGCACAATATATAATGCCAATCCATTTAAAAGTTTTTGAGATACTTTTGTCTGATCCAGAGTTCATAGATCGACCAACAGACAGACTTACATTTCCATCAGTAGAGGCATGCGTGACAGCCTGGTAAAAAATAATTTAAAAAAACAAATAATGTGCTTTCTCATCCACATTTCTGTTTAATGATTGTATCAGCAATGATTTCTGATGTATATATTGTTTAAATATACATCTGTTGTTGGAGATTGTCTTACTCTTACAGTGAAGTCTTCATTAGGCTGTCTGCTCTTGCCTCCCTGGGACAAAAATACCATACAAGTCTTTCCTGGAAGCAGCATTGTTCCTAACTCGTACCCTGTTACCTGCCTGTCGCTTGTCAAGCTGTGCCAGTGCTCCCAGTAGCAGGAGGAATGATGCCACCCATCCCTGCCATGCCAATCCCCTCCCATCACCACCACCACGAGCAACACCAACAACAACAACAGCAGCAGCAGCAGCAACCTCAACAACCTCAACAACACCAACAACCTCAGCAGCAGCAGCAACACTACCATCAATACAACCGCCCCACACAGCCCTACCACCAGCTCACTTCTTCCACCAGCCCTCCAGCCACACGTGTAGCTCCCACCCCATCACCCTCTCGCGCTCCCGCTGCCGCCCCCTCAGTTGACAGAGACGCTAACGTAGCCTCCCATGTCACAAGTGTCCCCGGTGTGCCGGGGGTGCCCTCGCTCCCCATCACACCCGTGGTTCCAGGCTTGCCTGTGATGACAGGTGTGCCAGGTACAAAAAAATCGGGTTTTCCAGCATGTTTGGCCTGAGGCGTGTGGGCATGGTGGATTTGCGATGGATTCAGTTTTTGTGAATTAAAAAAATCATGTCGAACTTTTTTTTACACTTGTTACGCGGAGCAAATGTTCCTTTGTGTGGTTGGTTTGAAACAGAGTGTCTACAAGGTGTTTTGCAGTGAACTGTGTGTGATTCTACTGTTTTTCTACGACACAATTATCTAAATTTACTACATGGTGTCAATGTCTTATATGTTTATACCTCTCTAGGATCAGAGCAGGCAGTACTGACTCAACAGCAACAGGCCATCATCAACCAGCAAGCGATCATTCTGGTTTGTCACATTTATTTCCCCTGAACAACTGATATCGATGCTATTGCCGGTGTATTTGTCGGTATTACATGAAAATGCTGGACCACATAAAGTAAAACCATATATCCATCATGTGAATGTGTAATATAAGAAATAAAAGGAACAATATACGGTTACATATATTAATGTGTGTGTGTATGCGTGTGTGTGTTACAGGCCCAGCAGATGACCATGCAGGCCATTGCGATCCAGCAGCAGATGTTGTCTTCCTTCCCCCCCGTTGCCCCGGCCCCCCAGTCACCCCCCTCACAGCCTTACCACGCACCCATCACTGTAAGTAAACACACATATGTACAGACAAGCATATCAGAGTACCTGCCAGCATGAATACAAATCAGAAGTATTGTCTCGCTATGAAAAACAAACTCAGTCGTTATCACTTCCTGTCTTTTTCCACAGTCCAGAGAGAGTGAGCAGTCGCCATACAAGCCTGCTGCTGCCCAGCGAAAAATAAGTATGTTTTATACTCTGTGGGTCAAATTAACCTGCAGATTTGCTGTGTCACAACACATGTTCACATTTTTTATCAACACTATTATTATTTAGTTCATTAATTGGGCATATTGTTGATGAACCAAAATTGAAAATCGAACAGCTGCGGAGTTAAATGGTCAAACATCTGCACTCGAATCGAATAAAAATGTGACATTCCAGGTCCAACCCGTGGCCCCCCTCCTGATGATGTTGTCCGATCCAGTCCGACCAACACGGAGCGCCTGGATCCCAGCCACGACATCAAAGACACCATCAAAAAGCACCAGCCTGTCGCCACGACAACTTCTTCGGGAGCTGCCGCGCAACGGTAACACGCTCATTTTCCTAAACTAAACATTGATTGTGATAGTATTTTGTCTGTCTGTTTATGCGCTTCTCATCCGTGTGTGTTGTGTGTGTGTGTGTTTGTAGGAAAGGTGATGGAAAGATGTTTGCGAAGAAGCCAGACCCGCATGATGAAGCTATGGAGATCCTTAAAGATCAGATGGCGAACCCACCACAACCGGTACCCAAACTCTGCAACACACACACACACAAGCACACTTATAAACTAAAATAATTTCTGACCTCAGTGATTTAATGTGTCAGAGTCAAAAGAAGCCTCAATCCTTCCATCATAAAGAAGAAGGAGGACTTAAGGCATCCAAGACTATGAAACCTCGTCCTGCAGGGCCGACTAGTTCCAGCATAAGCCCCGCCCCTCCTCCAGGTGAGCTTTTCACACAGTAATGTGACAAAAATCCCCAGTAATAAACAGCAGAATGACAGAAAGTTCTTTACTCATGTCACATTTGCATGTTTACATGTCATTCCAGTCTCCAGAGAGCTGCCCGTAGAGGAGGAGATCATTCAGACTCAACTCCACAGCAGGACCAGTGATGAATATTACACTTACTCCAACGTCCCCTGGAAGCTCTACATGAGGAAAGAGGTGTGTTTCATGAGCACGTTTAACACAAATGGACAAAATGCAGTTCTTTAGTATTATCAAATTTTATAGCTATCTACCAAAATAAATATGTCCTTTGTTGATCTCTGTCTGTCTACAGGTTTTCTATCCTAAAGAGACCTTCAACAATCCACTGATTCTGGATCTGATCTTCAGACAGGTTGATGACGTGTTCATTATTTATTTACAATTCTTTAGTTACTTTGTTTATTTTATATTAAGTTAATTGATCATAGTATATCTAAATAAATCAGGTTTAGTTTTCATCATAGCAAAGTTTGTGGTAATAATGCTAATTTTCAAGTGATTTATTAGGAATGAAAGGGTAAAAGTAGTGCTTTTTGACAGAGATTATCTTTATAGTGAAAGAATACATCCAATATTACACTTGTAGGTACAGGTAAAGTGACTCCTACTAGCAGATTGTTATTCCTGAATGTGTTTGTGTTCTGCAGGTTGTACACGATACCTTCTCTGAGGCCTGCATCCGCATCACGCAGGAGGAGAGACAGAAGATGAAAGCTTTATTTGGTATTAAAAAGAAAACACATATCCCTGAATGACTTAACTCTGTGCTCATAGACCAACAGTTCTCCTCTTATAATTATGTGAAACATTTTCAAACTCAGGATTTTATCACTTAAATTCCTTTGTTTTGTTGACAGCTGAGAACCAAGTGGATCAGGTTTCGGGAACACATGATGAGAACGTGAAGAAGAAAGTGGCTGCCATGGCCAGAGACTCGTGGGACATTTACTTCTCTCGCCTCTTCCCAGCCTCTGTGAGTTCTTGTCTCCTTTTCTCTTTAAGAGGAATTCAGCCGAAACGCAAAGCAGCTTCCTTCCTTCACTCGGTTAAACAGACTTTTGCTTAACCCTTTTCATATGTGCCTGTACTCTGTTTCATGTGTTTGTTCCAGGGCAGTGTGGGGACCGGAGTGCAGGTCTTATCTGTGTCTCATAAAGGCATCAAGCTGCTGAAGATGGTGAGGAGCAGCTCTGCCGCTCCAGACTACTTCAGAGTGCTGAGGCCTTACAGGTGAGCCGGTGTGATGTCAGCCATAGGTCATCAATATTTCCACCTTTGCAGGCCTTCATGTCTTATAATTGGATCAATTTAAAAAAAAAAAACATTACAAGAGGAGGCTTTGGTATTGATAGCTGTCTACATTCAAATAAAACCCCAAGAAAAGTCAGTCAAGTGACTTTTTACATTCTGTGTCAGGTGTCACAGTGATTTGACCGAGACCCCTTTCTCATTCTCTTGTTGACCTCCTGGTTTTTTTTGCATGTCACTTCCTGCGCAGCTACTCGGACATCCTGTTTGTGTCGATCCCGTCCAAGAACATGCTGGAGTTCAACCTGACCAACGAGAAGCTGATCCTGTTCTCGGCCAAGGCCCCGCAGGTCAAACACATGATCGACCACTTTCTCACGGAGCTTAAGAAGGTGGGCGTTTGTATGAGTGTGTGAGTGGAAGAGTGTGTTACAAGGATTTTGGTCTCAGTGGTTTGATGTGGGTTAAAACGGGAATCTACTGGTCGGACTAGAAAACTCAAAACGTACATAATTTGTCCATGTATGTCCACATTTATGCCATGAGTATATGTCTTAGTAAATATATATTTATATTTTTTTTATTTAATTCTTTTATAGTAAGGATCACTCGTGTTTTTAAGACATGTACTGTATATTTTATATCAAGAAATAATAAGATTATTGGCAAGAGGGTCTAGTTATACAATTATTATAAACCATAAATCCGCTAAATTCAACCGTATAAAGTGAAATAAATGATATTGATAGCCTGACTGAAAATGCATTGCATCACGCAGACAATATTTGATAAATCCAGCAATACACGTTCGGCTCGCCCCTTGATTTTAACCTGGATTTATAAAGAAAGGAGCCTAACAGCTCTGTGGTGCCACCAGCTTGTTGAATGCAGGTGATTATAAGAGACAGATTAAAGGTGAATGGTCAAAATAGAAGCTTATGAGGCAGCGATATCCTGAATTTTAGTCTCTAGTATGAATTAAGCTAAAAAACAACATACTGGATCCTGTCTGTTAAATTCCACGTCCAGAGTTTGTCACAAAAACTTTCTGTTAAAAATTTGAAACATTAAACCCAATGTGAGAAACCCTGATGACATCATTATGGCATTATCCATGGTTATTTATCCAGAGACACAGAGGACATTAAACAGCTGTTTTCACAAGCTGAGTAGGACCGATATTTATTTGAAAAATTGGTGGGGTGCTCCCTTAATGCGTACCATACTGTACCTTACTTTGTAATTAAGCTATGCTCACTTAAGAACATCGATGTTTATTTCTTTTTAAAACTGTATTTAAAGACAGAGATATGCAAGCATGATTGTTTAAGCTCGTATGGCAGCAACATGAAGCAAATCTGTAAGTTACGCACACAAAGTAACACCGGCAAACACATGAGTGTAAATTAGAAGTCACGCAGACGCAGAGGGTTATGATGATGCGTTTTTAGCTCTCAACTCCTCTGGGGATTTCGCAGCATGTCTGTGTCAAACATGTCACGTCTCTGTCAGGACTCAGAGTACGTGGTGGCGGTGAGGAACTACATCACTGAGGACAGGAGTCTGCTCAACTTCCACAAAGGAGACATCATCAGGCTGCAGCACATGGACGGGCTGGAGGCCGGTGAGACGCACGCTCAGAAACACACAAAAACGCTTACGCACATGGGACCTGCTGTCTGCTTCTCTGAACCATGTACTGTACGTCTCTGCTTCTGTGCGCCTCATGCCATGTCTGTCACGCTGTGTGTACGTATGTCCATGTGTGTGTTCAGGCAAATATTACGGCTGCATAGTGAGGAAGAAGGTCATGCTTCTGGAGGAGCTGAAGAGAGACACTCCTGAGTTTGGTGGGTTTGACAGGGTGTGCCTGAGTGTGTGTTTGCTTTGCTGTTTGCTATTTATTTTGCTGGGTGGTTTGGGCTTTTTTCTTTATTTTTTAGTAATGTTCCTGACATTTTTTTTAAGGAGGATTAAAAATTGGCTTCTTTTCTTTGTCTTAAAGGCTGAAAAGCATAAACTCGAAAAACATGAACTGAATATTTTCGAGTTGTATCCCATTTGTTTGTCTGTGATTTACATGAGACAGTTTGGCTTTTGTTTGTAACAGTTGATATGTTTCTGTATATGCATGTGAACCTCTCACTGACTGTATCTTCTGTCTGTGTGTGCAGGATGGCGGTTCGGGGCCGTGTACGGAAAATCAGGAGTGTTTCCCAGCGAGTATGTCCGTCCCGTGGCTGCCCCGGACTTCCTGGTTCTCCCCGCTGAGCGCGTGGAGCCTCGAGACAGACAGGGACGAGTCGCTGCATCTGCTGCTGTCGCTGTGGCGATGGGCTCGGCCATAGCTGCCCATGAGCTTGACCTCTCCACAGAGGTGCAGATCAGGAAGTTCTTTGATTACATTACAGCAGTGTTTTTCTAAAATACTGTCCAGCAAAGAAATATAATGCTTATTTCAGCTTCTGCAGTACTTCAGGAAAAACATAATCTCCCAGAGCGAGAATAACATTAAGATTTCAGCATGAAGTACTGTATACCCCCATATTATAGTATCAGCTGCTGTTTGCACAGCATATGTTGGAATGTTTTGGTTAGCAGAAATGGAAATATTCTGTAGATAATTACATCTCTGGTGTACCTTTAAGTGGCACTGATGCTTAGCTTTTTTTCTGCTGTGTGTCTGTGTGTATTAGGTCGTACATGAAATGTATGGCGACAGTGTGAGCGTCGAACTGGATCAACTACCTCTGCACAGCAGCCAGTACCACATGGCTGAGTTTGCCAAGAAGTACTTCAGAGAGGCACAGAGGAGCAGAAGGTCACACACACACACGCACACAAGTGTCAAAATGTCTGCTCTTTCAATGTCAACAGCTCACGTTAGTTGCAGACTGCCTCTTGTATTTTTTTCCGCAGTGATCAGAAAGCCAAAAAGGGGAAGGAGGGCAGGGACCCTGTTGACATGGTCAAATTCTCTAAGGTAAAAAGTGGGGTCAAGGTCAAACTTGTCCATCTCTTTTGTATTCTCATCGTATGTTATCTTAAAGTCCCCCTCCAGTCAGAAAAGTTGTTTTTCTATGTTTGAGCTTCACTGTGTTGAACATGTACGAGCAGAGTTTGACACAAAAATGCTGCTTTCACATTTATCTGCTGGAAATGTAAATTTGGAAATGCCCCCTTTTCGTTTGAGTGTCAGTTCAACAGGTGGCCAATTTTTACATATTGCACCTTTAAGTATTTAACGTACATGTACATTTTTCCACCAAATTCTATTAAATAAGTTCAATGTAAATGGTCACATTTAATGCAAAGTTTTTCTATCACGTTGAGTCAAGTGCATTACTTTAAGTATAAAACTTGAAACACGCATCTTGTTTTGGTAGAAGCTCCCCTTTTATATTTCTAGAATAATTGATGCCTGGCACCTACATTACCCACAATGCAACTTAGCCACTGAGTGACATCACCGGAGGCAATTTATCAGATTACAGGCAGCTTCCTCTGGAGCCACAAATGGCTTTAGACTACTCTTTTCACATATACAGAAGTACTGCCCTGAGGACCTGTAAACAGACATATCAGACACATTCATCATCATCATTTTTATGCAGGCTTTGAACACATATTTGGAGGGACCTTTGATTGCCAACGATATTTATTGTTATTGTCTCTCCAGACTCCGATCCAGGAGTCTCTGATCGACTTCTCCGACAGCGGGATGAACAGAGTGGCTGCTGACATCTTCTTAGGTGAGAGGAGAGGGGATAGATAGTATAGGAGGTGGAAGAGAATGGTAGAGAAGCACTGGCTTAAGGTTATTTTACATTTATACTATGTTGTTTTAGAATGAAATACATGTCTTCAGATCAGATTCATGAGATCCGTCAGTTCCATGTTGACTGATTTTTTTTTGTTGTTGTCCAGCCATAATGAAGTTCATGGGAGACTTCCCACTGAAGGGTCAGACTGAGCAGGATCTGGTCACAAATATACTGAAGGTACAGACACAAATACTCACATATTTCATAGGCGTATAAAACAGTACGATGATAAAAAGATAGAGTGACTTACACATGATGTAGTGAAGTTCAATTGTAGGGAAATGTCAACAGCCTGAAACAGACTTCAGTGTTTGTGTGTGTTTGACGAGCCTTTTTTGAAATGTGCTCATCAATGTAGTTAAGTGGCGAGCACGGCCTGATAAAGGATGAAACCTACTGCCAGGTGATGAAGCAAGTTACTGCCAACACCAGCTCCAAACCGTAAGACTCCTCTGGATTAAATATATCGAATAAACTCGAATAAATCAAGTGCTGATTAAGGAGTTGATCAGGAGTTGGGCCTTAATCTGCGTATATTTCTGTGCAGGGACAGTTGTCAGAGAGGCTGGAGGCTGTTGTACATCCTGACGGCTTTCCACCGCTGCTCTGACGTCATGAAGCCGTTTCTGTTGAAGTTTCTGCAGGACGCCTGCGAAAACCCCGGGATGCAGTACCAAGGTAGCTGATCCAGAAGCAACCCAACGAGTCACACTCATCAACTCATCACGATCGGTCAGACTCTGTTCTTAGTTACTGCTGATCAAAGTGTTGATTGGCCGCTGCTCTTAATTGACAGGTATTGCCAAGGCATGTGAGCAGAATCTGAGGAGGACTTTTCAATATGGCGGACGCATACAGTATCCAAACAGCATGGAACTCAAAGCGATGCTGGTTAGTGTCTAGTTCAAATACACACCAAACCAAAAAGGAAAACATAAGGCAAATGACCAAGGGAACTTTGCTACAGTCTTTAATTGCTCTTGTATAGTTTCTATTCTTATTTTAGTTTTATTTATTTATTACTTTCTCTTTGAATCTGTACTTTTTTCTACCTTTGTGTTTCTGCGAGAATTGAATTTTCCCTCTGGGGATCAATAAATGCTTATCTGATCTTATCTTTCCTTATCTTAGTAATGTAATAACTGCTGTATGATGGCACATTTTGTTAAATGTAATTGATATGTTCTCTGAAAAATCTCTCAAAAATGGAAATAAAAGCAGATGTTAGGTTATTAATACATCCACCAAATTGTACAGTAATAAGATTTTAGGATTTATTATGGACAGATTTAATTTATCAGGTTTTATTTACTTGTTTGACCAATTCAAATGATCTTGTTATCTCGGGAAAACGACATTTAAACTAGGGGTGGTCAAAGTCTGACACTGTGAGCCTCCTCTCAGTCAAAGATTACTTGCTTCGTTGCGCTCAAGTAGTGGATGCCTGTGAGATCACGAGTGTTACTTGATCCCGTAGACACACAACAATTGAGCCAAGATAAGCTAATATTGCTGTTTTACATAACTTCAGACTACAACAATAGATAAAAGCTCTGTCCTCAGGCATTTATTAAAGTCTGACTCTGGGAAAGTGGGAAAAACAGTAAAAATCGAATGTGTATATCTGAACAACCCCTTTAACCAAATCACATACATTTAGGCTATTCTATATGCTGTTCTTTCAATAATTAATGTAATATTTTCCCCTTCTATTCACTGAACCTCTCTTAAAACTGTTTGGAGCCCCTGTGGACTCCTGCCTCCAACTTTGATCTCTGCATGAGACACAAATGTTTTTAATGGGTTCAGGTTTAGGATTCATGATGCTAATACTACAGTGGTATTGATAGTTTTCTACTCAAGACATCTGTCACGTTAAAGTGTGGCTTTACTCAGCAGGTGCTGTCCCGCTCTCAGTAACAGCTGTACGTTCCGCGCTGGTGTTAATTTCTGTGACGTTTCCCCTCTGATTGTTTTTTTTGTGTGTGTGCAGGCTGGGCGGAGCTCCAAGAGACAGCTGTTCCTGCTGCCAGGTGGGATCGAAAGGCACTTGAAAATCAAGACATGCTCCGTGAGTTGGACTGACTGCGGCTTTTATGAAAACAAAATGAAACAGGTGCTGCATTCACGGGTAAGGAGGTAATGAAGATGTCTCTATTTCAGGTTGCTTTGGATGCCATCGAGGAGCTTTGCTATGAGATGGGGCTGCAAAGGGCGGAAGCTTTGGATGAATACGCCATCTTTTTGGTCACACACAGAGGTGACAGGGATCTAGCTTGTTACAGCGAAGAACTACAATGCAGACACTCTTGACATAAGGCAATACAGTACGCTATATATGAACGGGTCAAAACTGAATGTGTGTGCGTGTCTACATAGGTCAGAATGTCCGTCCCCTTAACAAGCGCGAGTACATCCTGGACATCGCAACAGAGGCAGAGCCGGTGGACGCCAACTACAGTCTGTGGTTCAGGAGAGTCATATGGAGTCTGGCTCTCAAACTTGACAACGAACTCTATGTCACTATGCACTATAATCAGGTAGAGATCTGCTGTATGTTTACAGTCTACTCCACACAGCTCTGACGGTTCTTTCAGTTTCTGACGTTTTGGCTAATATTCTTACTGTGTGTATTATTACTGTTTTCATTGCCAACCTTTCACCCGCAGGTGGCATTATTTTCTCTAAAAGCAAAACAAAACTGGCTCCGACATAAACTCTAACAAAACTTTACTATGTGCCTCTGCTCAAGGTGTTGCCAGACTACCTGAAGGCCTTGCTGAGCGTGGTTCCTCAGGGTAAGGCCAGTGACCAGCATCTGCAGCAGATCGCCAGACTGGCTGCCCTACAGCACCGTGCCAAGGACACCATCTACCTGCCTACCCTGTAAATATACACAGACATACAAACACTCTTCCACCAGCCGGTGTGCACATGTATAATATGCAACTGCTGCCTCTGAGGTTTGGTTGTGTGTGTGTGTGATTTTAGCCGTGAGGTGCAGGAGTGCGTCCCCCCACCGTTCTACGGCAAACAGGGTTCACAGCCGTGGCTGAATATGACGACTCAGCACATGCAGCAGGTGCAGCCCTTAAACCCGCACCAGGCCCGCGCACAGTTCCTCGGTAAGACCACACCTCTGTGCGAGTGTATGTGTGTGTGTATTTCAGAAAGTGACTCACAGTGTGAATGTGTAACAGTGGCCTCTATAGACACCTATAATATTCGTCAGTGTCCCATAAGTAATTCAGTAACCACATGCATATAGTCTCTTATCTGTTAAAGTGACCGTATGTGTGTGTCTGCCCAGGTCTGGTCAGTGCCTTCCCCATGTTCGGCTCCTCCTTCTTCTACATCCAGAGCTGTAGCTCCGCCTCCATCCAAGCCCCCTGCATCCTGGCTGTAAATCTGAACGGGCTGCACTTTCTCAACAAGGATACTCACGTACGTCACAGACACACAGTCAAATATGCCGTTCTTAGTCCACTCAAAGACAGATCCAGTCTGTGTAATGTTGCCTCACGTTCCAGGACCAGGTTTTAGAATATGGCAGTGGGCAGCTAAATGTGTGTAACAGTATGATGCAGGACATCTGCTCATTTAACATTGACCTTTATCTGCAAAAACATCCAGTAACTATTTGAAAACAAAGAATTTGGCTCCCTCTGCTGGTTAAGAAGTTTGCTGTCTTCTGTCCATCCTTCCATTGTATAATCTAAATAAAAAAGTAAAGAAATATAACATTTTATAGATATTAAATCTTCATATGTGTCTTTTAATATCTGTTGGTCAGAATATGTGTAGAAGTGTGTATTGCCATGGCTGTTTGCATGTGTATTCATTCATTTATTTAGTTTTGTGTGTAAATGTGTGTGTGTGTGTGTGTGTGTCATTAGGAAGCCATGGTGCGTTTCCCCCTGAAGGAGGTCCAGTCAACTCGCACCCAGAGACCAACTTCAGGCTCCAGTTATCCATATGTGGAGATCATGATAGGAGACCTGCTCAACCAGCGCATCACACAGCTACAGCTGGAGCAGGTGTGTGTGTATGTGTATACGTATGTGTGTGTGTGAGGGAGACACAGACAGAAAGAGTTGATTTACATGTAATTTTTTCTGTGCATTTCACTCACTTAAATGCTGTCTCTGTATGTGTCTGTGTGTGTGCGTGTGTGTGTGTGTTTTCCAGGGCCTGGAGCTATGCCGAGTCATTGCCATGCACATGGAGAACATGTTGTCCGTCAGAGAAAAGAGACTCACTTTGCCACCAAGTGAAATCACCCTGCTATAGCACAAACATGCACACGCACACAGATACATCCCACTTCATTAATGTACTATATCTACCTCTATTTTAAAAAAAAGAATATTTTCATATGTAAAGTTAATGTTTCTGTAATGTGATGAATGTATTGCGATGATGTTGATGGTGTATTGAATTCGGGCTGCATTTAGCGACAGTGATCTTCTTCATTAATTGTTTGGTCTATAAAATGTCAGCAAAGACATCAAAAGTCACAGTTTCCCACAGCCAAAATTGTATTGTTCAAATGGCTTTTGTTCAACCAACAGTCCAAAACCCCAAAATATTATAACAAAATGAGCAAATATTCACTATGTCAGTGCAGACCTGTACCTTGCATATAACACATACCACTGAGCTTAATGCATACATGTGTTTAAGATGCAATGTATGAGGTAGAACCTGAGAGTCAGACTTAAATAAATGTCCTTTCACAAGGAACTCATTAATGTGTTGACCTTTTTAAGCCAAAACTGTTTAAGATCATGCATGCCACGGCTGCTTTACAGGGCCAGGGCTATAATGGATAACGCCTCTTTAATTTACTTTAACTTTCCCACTTCAGAAGAATTTTGTGATTTGATCCTATGGCAACATTAAAAAAAGCTGTCTTGCATTGAGGGTAGGAACCCCTGCTGTTGTTGGCTCTGTGCAAAGTGCAAATCTGAAATTAATATCTAGCAGATTTAAGTATTAACTTATTGGCCCTGTAACATTAATAGATGCTTGTGGTTCAACATGTTAAGTAGTTTTTTATTAGGCTTGGGCCTTCATGCAAGAGTAGCTTAAATAAATTATTTGTGCACCCATTAGATTTCTTTTTAAATAAAGTATCATGACCATTTAAAATGAAAAGAAGAAGAAAGCAGCCACAAATTTAATTGATGTTCTTATGTTCCTCCCTGCCCCAAATTTAAGGGAAAGTCATGACAGAGGAAAAATATGTGGGGAAGCACAATTTGTTATCGGCCACATCACATCACTGAACACTTTGCACTAATTATGCTGATTATTTATACAATGTCTATATGTTTTATAAATAGCTATTGTACATAACTGATGCATGTGACTAATGTTGTCCATTAAAGTTTGTAGCATAAAATAATGTTGTGTGAATTTGTTAATTACAAAAAAGAAATGCAAGCATGATTCCAAATGCAGCAGAAAGATGTAGACAGAGTAAATCAATAAACACAAAAGATCATATAGAAGACAAAAATAGATGAATACATAAACAAATAATAGTATAATAATAATGATGATGATAACAGCAGTGAAAACGAAGGGTTTTGAAATAGATTGAGGTCAACAGTCTTCTCAGTCTTTTTGTTTTAGATCAAATTCATGACAAAGGAAACAGAAAGATAAAGAATCATGGTTTTGTTTTCTGAAGTCTGTCTCATTTAAAACAATTCACCAAATAGCCTGTAATCACAGCACTTAGGATCAGTTCATGTCCCTTCTGTGGATGCTAAATTGTTTTCCAAGAAACATAGAAAACAACCAGCAATTAGCATCATGTTTTACTATAATTACAGTCGTAAATTATTCACGATTTTTCAACAAAAGAAGGTGAACAAGTTCACTTGCTTTGCCCTTATTAACTCTTACAAACTATTTACTGTCTGACACTTTGATTCCCTGTGAGGGACTCACCGTTTATCGCCTTGAATGAGCGGATGCTTGTTGGACGTTCACCCGGTGCGTCCTGTGTAACAAACCGAACGCACCCCTCCAGAGCGCTTGGCTGTGTGGGCGTTCCTGTATAATTGCTCGCAGATTTCTTCGCCCTCATTGGTTCACAGCAGCGGGGTCCGTGTGAACCGGGAAGAGGAGGGGGAGCTGTGGTCAAACCCTCCGCGACCTAAACAGCATCAGGAGAGAGAGAGGGGAGGAGAGCCGCAACCCGCAGCAGCAGCAGCAGCAGCAGCAGCGTCGCAGCCCCGCTCTCAGCCTGCATGGGCTAGCTGGTCGGTTAGCTAGCGTTAGCATCGTCCGAGTACGCCGCACCGCCTCTCTCCTGCCGCCGAGAACCCCGGGTTGTTATCTCCGTGTTTTCCTCTCCGTCCCCCGCCGGTCGTGCCTCCCCTCCCGCCCGACTCCAAGATGATGAAGTTTAGGTTTCGTCGGCAGGGCACCGACCCGCAGAGAGAGAAGATAAAACAGGAGCTGTTCGCCTTCAACAAGGTAAAGTAACGGGACGGAGGAGAGGGAGGGAGACGGAGAGAGGGGCTACCTCCTCCTCTTCTCTCCTCCTCCTCTGCTGCTCCCCGAAACTATCTCCTCTATCTCGAGACGGGACCATGTTTTAAGTCGAGCACTGTGCAGCGTTGCCCCGGCCGCTCCTCTCCGTGGCTGCGCTCTGTTTCCAGCCAGACACACAGAAAAGAGCTGTAAACTGCAGCTGAGGGGCGATGGACTCTTTGTTGATGTGTGTGTGCGTGTGTGTGTGTTTCTGTTGTTTTCACGGCTCGTTAATTGGCTTTAACCCCAAACGAGGCCCGCGTTCAGAGTGAACCGAGGAAACTTCTCCCCGCAGACCCAACATCGCTTAAATTAACCACCAACAACAGATTATGTCAGTGATAGGGATTATCAGGCTCCGCAGTAACGAGATTAGTTGTGTTGCGCTGCAGCACTTTGATGCTTCATGTGTGAGCGAGTGAGTCGAGTGACCCACACTTCATTCAGATATCGATCAAGATGGCTGTCAGCGCGGTGACAGTCGGACCCCTCTCGGAGGCAGTGTCAGGTTTCATCCTGGCACCTCACACCTCCACATGTACAGTAAAACCTCAACTTCCCGAAGCCTGACTCCACATGATCTGAGCCGCATGTTTGTCGCCCTGACCGGTGGGTGCTGCAGTAACAGGGTCCACATGCCCACACTGAGATGCAGGGACCAGTTGAGCTCTGCTGTCTGTGGCCCTGAACCCAGGTTAGGCGAGGCTGCTGTGCTGTCTGTATGTACACTTGTGTCATCACTCAAAAAGTAGAGCAGAGTGTCCCAGGGGAGCAGGGCTGACCAAACTTTGTGATGTTGAAAGCCACGATTTATCACGCACACTGTGGATGACACAGTGAACCTCGCTCGAGAGGATTACTAAGAAAGGCATAGCAGACTTGAATTGAGTGTTTGCCCCTAGGTTTGTGGAAGACATGCAGATAATAAATAAACAGTACTCTTAAGAAACACTAAATGATACAACTTGCTAAGGAAGTCCACTGGGGATTAACTACAACCATTAGATTTGGGAAAAGCCATTTAGTCAGTTGTGATGATCTGCGCATTGATTTTACGTTTGTTCGACGTATACTGGACGGGTACTCTGAAATTCAGAGTATCTGTATCTAAACCATTGATGACAGTGAAGCTAGTATTTCTTTATTCAATGGATTGTTCACTGAGAGAGTATTGTAAAAACACACAAACAAGCATATGATGACAGATCAGCTTGTCGTGGCTTGTAGGGTAGCACTTGTCCTGGTTAATGGTCCCAGTAAGGTCCATTCCAAACCTGAGGTTACCTGCGTATCCCCGGTTCTCTGATACCCCCTTTTCCACCAACATATTTATTTATATTTATGTATTTTTATGTACGACATCTCTTTTAGTGTCTTTCTGCAAAACCAATCTTCCTTTGAGATATAAAGTTGAAAGTTGATAGAGGTTTTCCTTGGCTTCAGTGGGCATGTCATATTCTACAGGTTGTAAAAGAGGATGGAGAAGTCATGCATGCGATCGTCTTCTACGTCTACGTCACTGTGACATCCTTCTACTATTGTTTACTTCCTGTGTTGTGCCTCATGCAACACCCTCTGTTGATTACACATTCTTGATCACAGTGGTTCTGCTCAAAACTGGTGGAAAGGCAGCCTGGTTTGCTTGATGGCACTAAGATTCTGAGAATCCTAATCAGAACCAGAACCAATTTGGTGGAAAAGTTGCATGAGTAGCATTCGTGAGATGTCACATTATGGCCTACATGTTAAAGTGAGTGCTATGAAAGGAAACACATTTTCAAGTTTGAACCTCCAGATCCAAAGTCTACACTGCATGTCTTCGGTTGTGTTTGTCATCACAAATGGTAAAAATGCATGGAAAGTTACAGACTACAGATAAAGGCATGATAAATTGTCAAGCTTATAAATAGATTTACTTTAAGTGTTTTAGTGTGTGTTTAATTTTTAGAGAGATGGCAGAGAAGAAGGGGTTAGAAGGGTGCAAACAAAGTGAGGTGGTCTCCTCTGGGAATAGATTGCAAACTCTTATTAAAATGTCCATCAGAAGTTTCCCAGAGGCCAGTGTGACATATTGAAATTAGAGGTGTGTGTGTGTGTGTGTGTGTGTGTGTTCCGGTGTCGAGGGAAACCAGCAAATTCTTATATTTGAGAAGCTGTGAAAAGCAAATCTGTGGCATTTTCAGCGTGAAAATATTCTTAAATTAATCAATAATCAACAGAGTTGCAGTCAGCTCTACATGAAGATATACATTTAAGGATACTGGTAAAATGCCTTTGACAGTTGCGACAACGCCCAAAGCTTTAATGATTAGCTTAAAGAGAATTTATTTCTTAATAGTTTCAAGTTTTCAAGCAAAAATGTCAAACATTTGCTGGTACCAGCTTCTTAAATGCAAGGATTTGTTAAGTTTTTTTGTCATTTATGATGGAAAATTAAAAAGTCTTTAGGTTTTGGACTGTTGGTTGGGCAAGAGAAGCAGTTTGAAGTCTTTGGGCTCTGGGGACTTGTGATGAGCATTTTTCACAATTTTCCTGACACTTGAGAGACTGAACGATTAATATAATAATTGTGAAAATGATAGACATATTAATGGATAATGAACTGTCCATGAAGTGTTTGTCGCAGTGTGACAACCAGACATGTTCTTTTAAAGGTTTGGCACCAGCTGCAGCAACTATCACAGAGGTGGTCTCACAACAGGAGTGTTACTTTGGTGTGTGTGTGTGCGTGCGATCAGACTGGTACTAAGAAACAAAGAGTTAATGTTTTACCTCGTATCTGAGTTCCAAACTAAATAAGTCATTGCCAAATTTCTCGATCACAGAGGCCGGTCAGAGTTTTTTGGCCACAAAACTTTAAAGACCCCCTCGACCTCTTTAAAGTGGGTTATGGTATCTACAAAGTTTCTGTTCTGTTTTTCCCTCTGTCGATCTAAATGCTTTCCCAGCTGTCTCGCCTTCTCCCGACATGTGCAGAAGGAATAGCTGTGAATTGATGTTAATCCCATTTAACAAAGTCTGCAGAGTGTTTTAATGAAGCAATGCTGCTGCCATCAGTGTTTTTTAAGAACTTTCCTCTTACTTTATGAAGGGGGTCCTCCCTTTTAGACGCCTCACCGACTGTGCAGACACTCTCACACAGACAGAGCGTGGCGTTAAAGGAAATAAAATAAATCTGAGTGTTTTCATCGTCTTCTTTCTTGTGTCATCTGTTAATCTCTCCTCTGTTTGTCTTTCCCACATCTTCGCTCTGTCTGTTTCTCTCTCAGACTGTGGAACATGGCTTCCCTCATCAGCCCAGTGCTTTGGCCTTTGACCCCAAGCTGCAACTCATGGCCATCGGGACAAAGTCAGGAGCCATCAAAGTGTATCCTTTTTATTATCATTTTTTATTTGCAATGTCTGTCACAGTAAGGCCAGGCAATACATTACATTTTTTTAAATAACCACATTTTTGAATGTCTTACATCAGCTTCAGTCCAGTCCACATGTCTAAAAGCTCTAAAAGTGGTCCACAAATCAAAGATGAGCCGTGAAATATGGCGAACTAATTGTAAAAACTAAAAACATATCGCCACAGCTGACGATGCATCTCTCAAAATCCAGCGGTCTACAACTTGCAAGACGAAAACTATCAAAGAGAACCCTGAGCGGCGACTGGTAGGCTACACAAACAGTTTTTCTTCCTCTGCTGTCAGTTCACATCTTTTGAAGTGCAGCTCTGTTTATCTGTTCATCAGCTCTGCAGTGCAGCTACATGCGGATCAGTGTTTCATGCACCTGTCGGGCTCTTCAGTGTCATGTTATTGAGATTTTGTTTCCTGTGCGGGTTGTACTCCTCCTTTTTTAAACGCCTGTCATTTGGGAAAAAAAAAAGCAAAAACGTGTCTACACAAAGGGTCCATGCTATTTTTGTGCCTTTTAAAGCTAATTTAACTGTTTAGTTAATGTCTGTGCTGCTTTTTTCTACACTGCTGTTGGTTGTCTTGCTCTCACGATGCCTCGCTGTGCTTTTTACGAATGTTGAGGAAATAACTGATCAGATGTTTCTGCAGCAGAGCTGTTTATGTAACGTCACTTCAGCAGGGCAGTGCGTTGCTGTGTGTGCTGTCTGTCTCTGTGGGTAGTTGCACTGTCTGCAACCCTGAAGCGAAGAAGAGTGGTCTGTTGTTCCCGTCCAAACTGACAATATTGGAGGAAAGTTTAATCATTTTGTACACTCTGGGTTTTATTTTCATAGTTGTGGCCGTCATTCTTTTGGGTTGTAGTAGCATTTTTCTCACACCAGCTACTAAATGTCGGATATTTAGGAATTAAAATGATCACCCAAATGCCGATTACCATTTGCCGCCTGACTTTCGACACTGACTGAAGTAGTAAGCAAACAGTTTCTCTACGCAACTGATGTTTCAGGTGAACTCACTTTCAGTGTAATTTCTGCTCAAGTGCTTTAGATGATCTGGTCAAAGTGAGGGTTTGTTTAACACCTGCATGAGTCAATCTGACCACTTGTGCTCCTGCCCTATTTTGCTCCGCTGTAGCGCCGTCACCGCCTCCAAATCACTGCAATTAACTCGGTGAGTAAAATGTAATCGCAGCTGTGAAAATGACACTAAGCGAGAAAAACAAAACGGCATCATCGCATACGCTATCGGGCGCATGATTGTTAGAATACCACAGATGCATTTTTGAGCTCGCGGTCAGTTGGGAATCTAACCCCCGACCCTTGGCGGCGTCAGTGTTTGAGCAACGCCGAGTTAGTTGGGACACACTGAGTAAAACTGTACTGGTTTGGCTTGCGAGGAGCATTGCAGCAAAGCCATAATTTGGCTCAGAGCGTCAGCGTGTCAAAAGTTCCAGCGGCTCGAGGCTCATGCAAAGTCCACATGACGAAACTCTGTGACATGTTATTGATCTCGCTCATCTCTCTACGGCTTCCAACTCTGTCATGTTCATTACGGCGGTTCTGTGGGTTAATAACAGGCTGACATCAGTCTGTTGCGTAGTCGTTGGGTTGTTTACTGGTCAAGCACCATCATCTTTGGAAAGTAAGGGCGTTGAGGGTGTTTTTGTTTTGCATGTTTGCCTCACATGTTTCACGTTTGTCTCGCATGTTTCTTTGACGAGCTGCAGCGGAGAGCATGTCACAGGATTTATCAACACAAACACGCCAGTGTTTATGTTGAGTGTAATCACCGCGACTGTTTATGGTTATTTTAACAGTATGTGCACATTTATCAGTGTGTGTGAAGGGAGGCTCGCTGTGGTTGTGTGCAGATGCATCAGACCGGAGAATCGACTCTTTGAGATGCAGCTTTCAGAGAGAGAGAGATAGAGAGAGAGAGAAAGAGAGAGGCTGGTGGTGCCAGGCACTTGCACCCCAGAGGGAGATGGATGGAGGGAGAAATGGAGGAGGGGAGAGATGGAGATAAACAGAGGCAGCGAAGACAAGGGAGTGTAAAAGAGATGGAAGAGGGAGGCAAAATAACTCCACTTCACGGCTGTACCTATTTGAGCGAAATGACTGATACCGCAGAGCTCAGACGAGTCATCCTGCTTTTTAACAAGGTCCCAGCTGCTGTTGGAATTTCTGGAAAGTCAGCATGTATACCCTCAGAGAATATCTGGGAAGTGTAGCAAGAGTCATGTTGCAGGAAAGAAAAGGAACGCTGCATCTTGTTTTACACCGATTGCATTAGATCAGTGGTTCCCAACCCCTCGAGGGTCTCAAGGTACAGCAGGTTGGGTTTTAATTAAAGGGCTAAGAAAGAACGTAATAAAGAATTCACACAGATAGTGTTCAGATAAAACAGTTTGACAGGTAAAATTGTGTTTGAGCTTCTCGTAACACCTGACAAAGTGTTGTCAGGAGATGTTGCTTTATCTGTCAGGAGGGTGAAGATCGAAAAGCTCTGAATAACTGCGTTAGATCACCTTTAAGCTGGTTTCATGCAAGCAAAATTGAGTGTAAACCATCTTTAAAACAACACAAACCAGGTAGAAGGAGTGATCTTAGTCTGTGATTTTCAACAGGTGACTATTTTCATTATCACTGATCAATAATCTGCAGAGTATTTATTTTTTTGGATAATTTACTTGGTCGATGAAATGAAACAAATGAGCAAATCCTCAAATTTGAAATGCTGGTACCAGAGAAAATGGCGCTGGAAAAATTCCAGAAAAATGACTGAAATGATTGATCAACTATCAAAATAGCTACATTATTTGTTTTTTGATTGACTGATGGATTAATCTTTTCAGCTGTAACATCAGGGCGCCGATGAGAGCTCAGTTTCAGTTAAAAAAGATGGTCTTCATTTTCTGTGTCCACATTTCCTGATAATCTCACAGACTCACTGACTTGGGTTTGACCTGGACGTGCCTGCCAGCATACCTGCCTAGTACTGTAGTACACACACACACACTCCCAGGTTGTAATGCCAGATGTGCGGTTGGATTCTCACACACGCTGACGCCTGAGCAGCTCAGGAGTAAAAGACTGAACAGGAAGTTCGGTCGATCGGAGTTTATTGACTCAATTACAAGGATGGAGAGGAAAATTGCAAAATTTGTGGAGTTTTTTTTTTTTTCTTCTCTTGTTTGAACTTCTGTTCTCCATCCTGGCACGATCTCTCCTCTTGTTCACATGCGCGCTCGTTCAGCCTCTCGCTCGAGTTTCTCACTTGCTCTCTCCTTCTCCCTCGCTCTCTGCGTGTTTAGAAAGGCAGAGTCATATTACGCCCTGAGAGTTTCTGCAATCGACCACAGACTGGGGCTCAGCAGAGGGAAGGGGACAATGTGGTGCGGACTTTTTTTGTGTGTGCGTATGTCAAGAGAGATCATGTGTGGGGGTGGTGAGCCGATTCTTGGGGAGTCTGTCTCCTGTTGAAGAATGCATGTTGGGCTGCCCTGGGTTAACCCTCCCTGTGTATGTGTGTCTGTGTGTGTGTGTGTGTGTGTATTGGGTGAGTAAGAGCTTTGTTGCTGAGTCTAGTCTTAATAAAGGAAGCTTTTGAATCGGTTTCCAAGACAACCAGCGCAGTTGCTGGGGATGAGAAGTGCTCGCAGACTGGAGGGTATTAAAAGTCTGCAGCTCAGCACGTCACACACCAGTTTGTTGGTAGAAATACATCAGTTATGGGTAAAAAAAAAAAAAAGTCAAAGTACTGCGCACAGTATCACTGTACCAGTGTGAAACTGTGGGCTGTGACCTTATCTGTACAATCCAGTACGTGCTGAATCACACTGAAACTTTGTGACCGCTCAGTATTGACAGTCCTGCAGCAGAGGACAAGCTAATATTTACACACACTCACCAGCAGAGCTTTAGCTTTGATGTGTGTGTTTGTGGGTGTGCTCCTCCAGCTGTCATCTCTCCCTCTGTCTGTCTGACATCCTGTTGGTCACACACACACACACACACACACACACACACACACACACACGCTGCGTCATTGGAGCTTGTTTCTTTTCCTGGCATTTCTTCATATTTAGAAGTAGGTGACCAGCATTGTTTGCTGATGTCACAGGGTTGCGGCTTGATTCTGTGTACGGGAATTCAGTGTTTTAACCCTGAGTCACCCGCTTTTGCAAGACATGGTGGAGACGTGTATTACATTGAACATAAATAAAATGTACCTTTTCATATCCTTATTTCCTGTTGTGTAAACCCACTATAAGACAACCCTTTTGTTTTTGCTCTGCTGTTTTGAAGCCTTGAGTTTGGCCTGACTGTCTATTTTATACTAAATGGGGCCATAGTTTACAATATGAACATCGTGCTGTGCTGATGAAGACTTGAAACTAGCGATGGACACCATAAACTCATTAGTAAGCTGTTTACTGAGGTATTAAATCAAGTGTCGTTTTTCTCATAAGCTTGTATACAATTTGACTTCTTTTTGAAGCCAGCGGAGTTGCCGCCTGCTGACCTTTTTAGGAATGAAGGTTTAAGCCACTTATGCATTGCCTTCACTTTTGAGACCCGGAAGCTCCGTCCATATTTTATGCTTCCTACACATTGTGGCACGAGACGTGGACTCTGACAGCTGTTTAAGCTCAACGTGAAGGAATACTGACGTGTTAATCCATCCTTCAGGCCAACCGATTTTTTTGTAGTTTGTGGCGAAAACAGTAAATTCCCCATGTGCTTGTTTGTGCCACAGAATTTCCTTTTAATTTTTTACACAGCTCCAGATTTTCCTGCCCCTTTTTATTGCCTGCTATTTATTTGTACCAAGTCTCATTAATTTGTTTTTCATGCTTTACTGCACAGACTGTGGTTTGTGTAATTTGTGCAGAAAATACTACATTATGTAACCTGTGTTCTTTTTAGGCGTTTGCGTTTAATAAATCAATAAGTTGAAGATGCGGACTCCCTTTAACATTCCTCCCACCCATCACCTCCTCCTCCCCGTCACCCACACACTGGCTACTCTCTGCTAACTGTCATTACTTTCTACCATATACAGTATAACCCTTTTTTTCTCTTACAGCTCACTGCCTTTGCTCTCTTTCTCCTCCCATCATGTCTCTTTTTGCATCGTTTCCCCTTCCACCACCATCTCTCTGTCTCTCTTTTTGTCACTCAGTCGATTGATTATAACTTGTTCCTCATTGATATTCCTGAAGAATGGCAGGACATTTAAACCCCCCCACTTCTGCTTTCTCTGTCTCACTCAACCTCTCCACCCTCCTCTATGCTCGTCTTTGGTCTGTGCCGATCCGCCTCACCCCCCACACCTATACAGATGAATGGACACACACACACACACACACACACACTCTCATCCAATTCGCAACAAGTTGGAGGGGCCTGTCTGTAGGGATAAAGGGTGTGTGGTCTCACCAAGTAGAACAGAGTGCAGGAGCGAAAAAGAAAACATTTACCCGAACTGACAGATCAAAGTTGAATTAGTAGGGACGGGTGATTTAATTACAGTGAAGAAGAGAGAGAGAGAAGAAAGAGTGGCGAGTACTGGTAGTGTGTGCTAGCTTTGTATTTGCCAGCTGTATCTTCAAAAATTGTAATGCCATTGCCAGAATACTTCCCAACTCTATTGGCAGTGGATGATAATAATAAGCCTATTAAGCTAATGTTAAAGCAAATTAATGTACTTGACAGGGACTTTGACTCAAGTAGAAGAAGTCTTGTCATAACCTGACATGCCAGATGGTGTGTTACATAGAACCATCTGGGAAGAAACTGTTTGGAAACTTTCAAAAATACTCTGCAGGTAACTGGACGACGCTTTCATTGTCTGTCACGGGCTGACTTCAAACTATTAGATCAAGAGTAAGAGAAGACAGGAGAAGACCGAAAATACGTTTACTGTCTGGACAAGCCGTCAGTGCCATTCTTTGTTCCTCTTTCAATTGAATAACGTCTCCAGTTCCGATATGACTGATGCAAGCAGCATCTTCAGTAAACCCCTTTCGGAGCCACCATTGTTGCTGCCAGTAGTAGGATGCTGATTGTTCTGAACCACTGTGGTTTGTTAGCGTGTTAGCATGCTAATATTTGCATAAACAGGAGTGTTGAACAAATTCTACTTTTGACTTGATAATGCCGCTGCACGTTAACAACTCAACACGTCGTCAAGTGATTACAATTCGCATGAGAGGCGCATCATTTCAGGGTGGTGCTAGAGGAAAAATCATTGGAGTCAGTAGGATTCGTCCTCTGGGGATCATGAATGTTTGTAGTGTTGTAGATAAACTTTGTTTAAACTGTCCTGTTGCTGATTTGACAGCAAAGCATGTCTTCGGATTTGACTGCTGCCGTGTCGGGGGAGCGTGTGGGACAAGAGAGGGGAGGTGTGGGAGGTGGAGAGGTACGAGCTGAGGCAGTGGATGCAAATGAGACAGGATTGTTTCTCTAGTGGGTGGGTGGAGTTGTTTGGCTTGTCTCGTTGTAGACTGCCTTTTGCCAGACGTCTGAGGAGTTTGTGATTGTGTGTGTGTTGCTATGTGTGTAGGGAGGAAAGGGAGTTTGAAGAAATTGCATGCAAATGATGCCTCCAGAAGTTTGGACCTGAAACAATTAGTTGGCTGAAGTCTGACTGAAGTTTTCTTTCGAACTTTTCTGAATGTTTTCGCTGGCATAGATGGTCTAATTCTCCTTTCTGCGTGTGGTCAACTTGCAAATTCATCCTTGGGTCTAGCGATCCGTGCTTCCTGTCCGTCCCGATCTTCTGTCACATTCGTGTGTGTGTGTGTGTGTGTGCGAGAGAGGGCGTGCTGGCTGTTGTCTGTGTGTCAGCATGGAGGACAATGCCTTCTGTTTGTCTGTATTCAGACCGTGAAATCGCTTTATCCCTGCTAACGCTCTCTCTCTGCATCACCGGGCAATCGCGCTGTGTGTATGTGTGTGTGTGTGTGTGTGTGTGTGTGTGTGTGTGAGGAAGAGACAGTGATTCAGTGATTATGAGTTACTGTAGGCCTCCATTGTGTGCATTTCAGGGTTCTCTGTTGAGCAATCCGGCAAATCTTTGCTCGCTCCACTCCCGGCCTGCAGCGCTGATGACTGGTTTCTTTGCACTGATCAGCACAGTTACACCAGTACGTCATTCAACAGGTTGCTCAAAGTTTGAAGTCTACCATGCTGAATTCTTTTTCCTGAACCTTTGATGTAACTCTAAGACAATTTATACACAGCTCTGAGTGTCCCTTCAGCTTGTCTCTCTGCTTTTTTATGAGTTTCTGTGGTTTATTTTATGAATGCTTTCGATTTCATATCCAAATTGGATTGCCGAGGCCTTTGAATAACTGCTTTGAGTCAGTGTTTCCAGCTCTGTACCCAGTATTGACCTGATTGGTTTTACACCCTGGTCTGTGTGTCTGTGTTTGGATTGTGGGAGAAGCCTCTGATCTTACTGTCGAGGCATCCTGGGAATTTGCGGCAGCTCCTTTCATCTCTATCTCTGTTTTTTATCCACATGCCTTAAATTTAAGCATATCTTTATGTGGCATGTTTTGAAATGGCAGATTCATCCGCTCTTGATGTTTATCTATATATTATATATATATTTATTTAAGTGTAATCGGAATAAGAGTTTTTAGTCACTCTGCCAGCATGGCTCCAGGAATGGTAATGTCGGTCGGTCCACTGAAATGTCTCAACAACTATTGGATGGATTGCGGTGAAATTTATTATACACATTTGTGTCCTACTCAGGATGGATTGTACTTTGGTGATCCGGTCACTTTTACGCCAAATATCTGCAAAAACTATTAGGGCATCCAAAGAAAAGTTAGCTGCCAACTATTCTGTTAAGCAATTAATTATTCAGGTAATTTTTCAGGCAAAATGTCAAACATTTGATGATTTCAGCTTCTTAAATTAAAGGTTTTTCTGCCTTTCTTTGTCAATTAGGATAGTAAATGAGGAGTCTAACCCTAACCAGACAAAAGAAGCAATTTGATATGTCACTTTGGTCAATAATTGCATATTAACCAAGAGAAATAAAGAGAATAGCCCCAGAGAGCATGCTAACATGCTAAATTTAACATGTGTGGTACGACTGTGACTGCATGTGTGTGTATTCATGTGAATTTAACTTCTCAGCACACTTTATGTATCTGAATTTAGCACAACAGCCTGGCTGCTGCAGAGGGGGGGAGGCAGGGTGACACATTTATTATCTGCCCGCTACTATTGAGGGCTTGCAATATTGGCCAATGAGCAGATCCCATGGGGGAGGGATTACTCAGAAACATATACACACATATAATGAGGTTACAGCAAGAGGGGCTCCATCTACAGATGTCCCTCGTGAGGAGGTGATGACATCATCACCGGGAATCCCTCTACCAGCTGTCCTCTGACATCACCAGGACCAGGAAGTGTGTGTGTGATCTGTGAATCATGTGCCACACTTGGGCTTTTTTTCCAGTCGTGATCACACTCTCTTTGTTTGTCCCTCCTCACAGCAGTAAGAACCTCGCTTATACTTCACAGTACTTCTGCTGCCTGTCAGACACATCGACTTGGTGTTGTGTGGAATGACAAGGTTTGAAATTGGAGATGGTAGAAGCCTGTCAGAGGTACTACAGACCAGCCAAGTGTCAAGGCTCTGACACAGTCTCAAATAGTCATTAGTGGTTGTATTTTTTTTTTCCTCCGTGCACTGACAGCTTTCTGTGCAGTCTTGTTTTGCACAGCCAGCTTAAATCTGTGTGAGATGATGTGCAGATCTGTGTGACGAATGAGCTGTGGTCATCGTCACATACCTGGGATACACACGCAAACCGCTGCCGTCCATCTGTCTTATACAACTGTGGAACTCTGATTTTTGCTTCTGACAGTTTTCTCCCAGCAGTCACAACTGCTTTCATCTCCGTTTCATCACCTTTCCTGCATAGACGTGTTTCTGCTCAGTTTGCCAACCTTACTTTGCTCAGCCCATCTGCTTTTAACACAGCTGTTTGACACATTTTGCAGTTGCATGTTCACTCTCACTTCAACATGCTTGCTTTGGTCGCATGAGGCAGTGCTTTCTTGCTGAGAATGAAGGCCCTGACACACTGACAATGCCCAACGGGCTGACGTCAGGGCTGTTGGTGACCATCTGTGTAATCTGTGACCAGTTGGTGTGTTGTGTCTTGAGGCGTTGGCACAGTACAGCCCTTGTTAGTAGCGATTGAGCCTGTAAGATAAGATGTACCTTTAGCGATCCCCCGTAAGAGAAATTCAATTTAAAGTTTTTTTTTGTGGAGCCCGTACCCTGCCCATTGCTGCTCTCGAGCTTTTCTGCAGCAGCTTGTTGGTGAGAGAAATCAATATGATTGGCTGTTCAGATAAGTGGACCAGTGCACAAAAAGAGAGAGGGAAAGCCTCTTGAGTCACTGTAGTATCCATGGATACCAAGTCTCCAGGAAGTCACTGCACCTGGCCAAGAAATAGTCCTTAATGTAACTAGAGCCCAACTGATACTTGACGATACAGTTGGGGAGTAAAATATTCCAAGGATTTTCCTGAGGATTTCAGATTTAATAATAATATCAGCCAATTGATATATCAGTCCGGCTCTACATATAACCTCACAAAATTCTGCAGCTGGGCGTTTTTGTTCTTCAGTTTTTGTACATATTAAACAAATGATATATAATGTGTTAAATTAGTGATCTTGGTGCTCATAGGCAGATCATGAAACCTTTTGGACAGAGCCAGGCCAGCTGTTTCCACCTGTTTCCAATATTTATGCTACGCTAACCAGCTGCTGGCTGTAGCTTCAAATTAACCATGCACATATCAGAGTGTTATCAGTCTTTTCATCTTACACTCTGCAAGCAATGAGGAAGTAGGAGACTGTATGTGTATCTTTAATTGTGGGTTTCTTAGTTCTTCTCTCACATAAACTCTGTCCTGGTCTCTCTGCATCTTTGTTTCTGGACTGGTGGTTCATGACCCATGAGTGAATGTTCCCCTCACACCTCCACCTCCAGCTGTCTGAGGCATGTGTTATTGCAGCGAATAAAACCCAGGGACAGGAAGTGACAACACTGAAGGAATGCTAGTATAACACTCCGCCGGGCCTCTGGGGAATTAGGATAGGGAGGGAGCGAGTAAGGAGGGATTTATGCTGGGAGAAGAAAGAGGAGGGCAGGTACCTTTTTTTTTTTTTTCTTTTTTCTTTTCTGAGCCTGAGAATCGGAGTAGAGCTGAGAGGAGTTAGAAGAAGACGGTTACCAAGAATTGAAGGAGGCAGAAAGGAGACAGCGGAGGAATGTTGGTATTAAAAGTCCAGCGGACCCCCACAGGGAAAACGAGTGGTTTAAGGCAGAGATGGGAAAGATGTTTAGAGCAGAGAAACAAATTGTAATGACCTTTTCCTGTAATCAAAGAGCTGGCGAAGAAGAGGGTTAAAGAAAGTGAGGAATTGGTGATATATCATTCGTTTCTTGACTAGAACAGATTGGAGAGAAAGGAGGAGAGGAGAGATGAAGATGTTGCATTTGTACAGTTCTTCCTGGGCATGCAGGGGGCAGGAAAGAAAAGACCTGTGCCAGTCGAGTAAAGACATGAATAGGAATGAAAAGAAGAGGATATTAAATGTATCTTGTAATAATATGTATCATATCTCAGGAAAAAAAAGAGGATGGATAATATAAAACAATGGTGGTAGAAATACAGAAAAGGCAGCTCAACTGCAAACATGAGAACTCCCCAGATTTCCTCTTATTTTTCTGCATTTTTAATCCACATTCCTACAGGCTTATGTAAGCAGTGTACTTAACTGTGTCAGTATTGCTCACAAGTGTGTATGTGTGTAGCTGCCTGCGTGTGTGTGTGTGTGTGTGCGCGCTAATTTGCAGTTTAGGCCAGTTTAGCCTAGTCCTGTCCACGGCGTCACAGTTCTTGAGTATAGCTTTTATTTTATCAGCTCTAGCTTCATTTACTGGACGAGCAAAGATAGGGCTCTGTGTGAAGATTGTCGCTGATTACACACACAGACACGCACATACAGAGTGGTGGTTTTGGGCATCTGCGTCATCTGGTGTTGGTAATTGCTATGAGCTTTGTTATAGCGTTCTAATTTCTCCCTTACTATTACACTTTACCAGAGTGTTTCTTCTGGTTTACAGCTCAGAATCGCTCGTTTAACTGCTCATGGTGTTGCACTCTGTCCTCCCAGTCACACATTTGAATTCAGTCTCTATTTGAAAAGAAAAAGCTTTGAAGAGAACTGTGAAACTGTCCTAACTTACAAGTAATGCATATTTGAATAACATTATTGTTCCTATTGTTTTTCTCTTTTGGATTGTATCCAATAAGAGGAGGTGGTGAACACAGTATGACAGTGGTGTGTATATATACAGTATGTATTGATGTATAAAACATTTTCCTAGTTCTATAAGGTGCTGCATTTTGTTAATGTGTAAAATGAACAATAAATGCCTCCATCTTCTCACACATCATATTCACACATTGCTTTTCGATCTTTTTCTTATTGGACACCAACATCACATTATCCATGCTCATGTATTAGGTCAAAGATAGTGTGTTGATTATATAGGTTATAATTGGCAATATTTCGATGATTATATGGTTAATCATGATATGAGTATATATCGTCTTAGATTTAGATGTTGTGACGAATGACATAAGTGTTGGCTTTTCCTGGTTTGAAAGGCTGCGTTGCAGTAAAGTGATGTCATTTTCTGACATCCAGTCTTGTTCGTCTATGGGTTGTTAGACTGTGCATGAAATGACACTCAGTGGGAAAAACTGTAGTTGTACAACTGAGCACATCTTTCATACCTCCCTCCACACTCTACACACCAGGCTCAATGTGTTACACTTACCTCAAATCTCTTGGACTGTATCTTGCATAATGCAAATACTCTTTAAATAATAGTGTGAGCTTTTGCACATTCCTTGGCCAATATTTAGCCCATTCCTGCATAAAACTGTACAGCTCTTAAATTTAAATATATATATTTTTCATGTGGTGTTCTGTTATTTGGTTATGCTTCTTGACTTTTTGTACTTAGTATGACATTTTTAATACTCTCTTGTACTGTGTTTATTGTTACGCACTGATATACCAAGGCAAATTCCTTGTATGCAAAAACCAACTGAGCAAACAAAGCCTCTGTACATGGGACGCCCGTTCTACCAACTGAGCTAAACGGCGCCCATAGAACTTATTCTGATTCTGGAACAACTGCTCTTGCAAGAAGTGGTTAGACTAAATTATTGCAAAACAAAAAGATAAACATTATATAGAAGTGTTTGTTTCTGCCATGTGGCACATGTTGCACTGGTGGAGTCTTGTCATTGTACGCTGTAAAAGTTTGCTTTGTTATGAATTTCCTTGACGGGACCCTCGCAGCTACGGGGCCCCCGGTGTGGAATTCACAGGACTGCACAAAGACACCACTGCTGTCACACAGATCCACTTCCTGCCTGGACAGGTGAGCTCCATACCTCTTAGGAGACCCCTCTGATGATGAGTCAGAAAGATGAGAGTGATGTTGTGATGCTGATGTTTGCCTCGCTCTGTGATAGGGCCGCCTCCTGTCCCTGCTGGACGACAACACGATTTACCTGTGGGAGCTGGTGGCTGGCGCTCCAAGAGAGGTGGGCGGGGTTAAGAAAGACGGCGTGGTCTGTCTACAGGAAGTGAGCAGCTACAGCCTCCCAGGACGACCTGGCATTGAGAGCTGCAGGTATATTAGAGCCTGTTAATTCTGTTTTTAGAACTTCATTGTTTTTTTTGCTTCAAAGTGACTCTTCCCTTTCTTCATCCTCTTCTTCTTCTTCTTCTTCTTCTCAGTGCCACTCGGGTGACTGTCCTCCTCTTGCTGAGGTCATGTGACCTGCTCTGCATTGGAACAGAGGGAGGGGGCGTGTACTTCCTGGAGTTGCCCCACCTCACGTTGAAAGACGGCCAGACGCTGCTCCAGGATCAGATCACGCAAAGGTGAGGCTGTCTTGTACGTCACTGAAGGCTTATAAATAGAAAAGTAAAATGTAATTAAATATAGAGCCAGTAGGATTGAACGGTAACATAAAAGGCTTCCCTTGTTAATCATGTGTAGTTTCTCCCTTTTTCCGCCTAAAACTCTCTTCTTGACCCAGTCCTCTACCCTCCTATCCATCCTTCACAGTATGTCTTCCTCAAAACATTAAACACTCCAGTTTCCTCCACTCACAGCTCCAGCTGAGCAGGTCGGGCACACACATTCATGAAGGAGTAAATATCCCTCTTGACCCCGGCAGCAGCAGCAGCAGGCGTGTCAGGGTCATGTGGTTCAGGGACCATGAGAACGGTCAAATCTCCCGACCAGTGTTGGGAGAGTAGAGGAAAGACGGCATGAGACATCACATACTGTGAAACAGAAAAATGATATTCTCAGTGCAGATTGCTTAGTCACAATAAATAATACAAGTTTTTGTATTTGGTGAGTGTGAGTAGCACTGAATCAGATGAAGATAACGGTGCTGTTAACTGAAAATTGGCACAAAAAACATTAGATATGTACAATAAATCTTGGGAAGAACTCGAACAGATGTTTTTGGGAGGAAAAACGGGTGGATACGATAAAATACAGCGCAGTACAAGGCAGTAAATATCGGTGAAGTTGACCTGAAAAAGCAGCAATGTCCTTGCCTCTTTTCTGGCGTTGTGTCGCCGACTCGCTTGCAAAAACGTTGACTTCTTTTAAGCGATCCGAAAACCTATTTTCACAATCAGATTCTTACTTAACGTGATGGGGAGTTACGGCTGTTTTGGTTCTTTAACATGAGAGATTTCTGTAGGGTATCTATGTTTTGTGCATCTGAATTCTCTAGAGTGAAATGGGAGGGGCTGAGTTGCATATTCAAGTTCATGTCACATGCCTCTGTGCACCAGGATTTAGCAACATTTGATTAGAAATATGGTGATCGACATCGGGGCTGCAAATCTGATCAATCCACACCCACACATTCCTGAGGTAGTGAGAGTTTTTAAACTCTTAATGAATAAGAGCTAATTATGTTTTTTCTCCTTCAAACATTACCTTTTAAAATGTCTCTTGTTTAGAAATGAACATTAAATATAATTGAGGCAAGGCTAGTTTATTAAAGAACCATTCAAAGCAATTCTAAGTGCATAGAAATACACAAAACCATTCAAAAGGACAGTAAAACAAAACCAAGACAAACAAAAAGATAGATTGAGATTGTATATGCTGAGATAGAAAACAATAATTTAAGTTTTAAAAACTTAAGTTCTCAGGAGCTTTAAATCTGACTCAGGAGGCTTAATCGGAATCAATCGGCTGCCACTGTAAATAGCTGTGGGAATTGCTGATGCATCAGCTCTAAACAACCTTACATAATGAGGCAAGGGGGAATGGCTCATAATTCATAATATGCCAAAACACTGGAAAACTGCTTAAGCAAAGAGGAGCCGTGGTCACAAATAGATCGGTACCAACACTGATTGAAAGATATGTCATTGTATTACTACAGGGCTGATATATTGTGTGGCGTTTCTGTTATTTTGTCCAGTCCCTCAGCAATCATGCAGTGTAGCGTGCAGCCATGTATGAGAGTTCAGCTCTGAACTGGAGCAAAACTCAGTGTGAGCAGAGACGCAGATCTTTAGGACAGACTGCAGTTTTGTGTATATTAATGTGATGACGACACGTCACCACGACGGTAAAATAATCTGCGTGCAACAAACGTGCGCTGTGTAGTGTTCTTTATTCTTCATGCTGCAGCCTTCTTCCTCTGCATTCCTGTGTCGACGCACTGGCAGAGCATCACAGAGCTGCTGTTGTGTTGCTTTTTCGTTCCTCTGTGACTGTCTGACTGGTCGGCCAAACCCCTCATTAACTAGGCTTGTTTAGGGAAGTGGGCAGAACTGAGGCCTAACGAGAGCCCTGATAAGGCGTTTGTGTGTGTGTGTGTGTGTGTGTGTGTGTGTGTATATGTGTGTGTGTGTGTGTGTGTGTAAAAGAGGGGAGGTTTTAGACAGTGAGGCTTTGTACAGGCTGCCAAAACACGGTGTTCCGGTTGGGGAAGTGTTTCAGCTGAATCTCCAGCGTGCACACACGCAGACACACACAGACACACACAGACACACACAGAGGCTCGTCACCAGGACTCTGTAGCAGGATGCTGGATTCCCTAAAAATACTTGTGAACGGAGAGACGGACACAATGGAATGCTTTGTCGGTGATGTTTCTGCCTCTGTGGTTCCGGAGAGGATCTTCCTCAGTCAAAGCAGTCAGAAGAGTGTGTGTGTGTGTGTCTGTGTCTGTGTATGTGAGTGTCACACAGCCCGGCTATCACTTTTGGGGCGATCTTTTTCTACCTCATCAGCAGCAAAGAGAGCAGGAAGCTGCATACCCCGCTCTCCTCCATCACTCTTTGTTTGTTTGTTTGTTTTTAATTTCTCCATCTCTCTCTCTGCTGTTTCCTCTCCTCTCTTCTTCTTCTGTCTTCACCCCCTCTTTTCCCCGTCCTTCGCTGAGGGAATCCTCTGACATCTCGAGGGTGTGTCCTGCTCTACATTCCTCCGCTGCCTCAGAGGAATGTCTAGCAGCTCAGCTCCAGCTTGATGTTGTTGTTGTTGTTGGAAGAGCAGCCTGTGGTGATATTATAGTTTATACAGATGGTTTGAGCGAGGTGTTGATTATATTATACATAAGGTTAATCACTTTTGGAGTTTTGCTATGGGTTGTTTTTGTGTTTTGCCCTCCAGTCCCCATGTTCTTTTTATCAGCTAGATTATCAGTATGCTCCGATTTTCCCTCCACGTCTTGTATCATCTCTCTAACTTTTCAAAAAGTCTGAATGTGGGACTCCTAGTCCAATTCTGAGCCAGGCATTTAAATAAACGTGGCTAATTTGAACATTAAACATACCACCTTAGTCATCACATGACCTATGAAGCTTTGGTCGCATAATATCAGGTGTAAATGGGGGAAAAAAAAGATCATAATCTCTGGTTCAAAGTGTTGCTCTGACTGTGGCTCCACCTTCAGTCTGTCGGTATTAATCATTTTATGCCCCGTCAAGGTGGCGGACTCCTTTGCAGACAATTATTTCACCTCGTTCTGACCCGCAGACAAGTGTAATTTATAGCGTGCCAAGTTACAAACAGGCTACAGATGTGGGATAATGGGTAATGTTTTGTTTTCCCAGCCTGCCAGATGATTACAGATGTGGGAAATCCCTGGGGCCGGTGGAGTCTCTACAGGAACATCCCCAGCAGCCAGGGAAGATTCTGATTGGCTACAGCCGGGGCCTGGTGGTCCTGTGGGATCTGAGCACACGTCAGGTCGAGCAGCTCTTCCTGGGCAAACAGGTACCTGGTTTACAGAGCAGAGTTTAGTGTTTCTTCTTACTGACAATGTTGCATGGTGATTTTTTTTTCATTCTGGTACAATGAAGAACTTTTGCAACCTGTTCTGATGGCTCTGTATGTACTTGTGTGTGTGTGTGTGTGTGTTTCTCCCCCTGCAGCAGCTGGAGAGCCTGGTGTGGGAACGCTCGGGAAACTTGTTCGTCAGTTCTCATAACGATGGAGGCTACTCTGTGTGGGCTGTTACTAATGGCAACACCTGCAGTCACCAGCCAGTGTCCTCCACCATCCCATATGGTGAGAAGTGCATACATCACACACACACACACACACACACACACACATATACACACACCTCTTTTGTTCTTCCCAGCTAATGTCTGTTTGAGGCATGTTTAAGTACGGTGTCATCGAGGTCTGGTAGAGGTCAGGGTCTCCTCCACAAAGACCGATGTCCATTGACTGACAATGGCTTGATGAGCCATGATTGCTGACATATTGCGACTCATAGTGACTCGTTATTATGGCCGGAATTAGTGTGATGACGATGAGCCAGAATAAATGTAGAAAAGTTGAAGCTTTAAACACTTCTGCTTTAGATTTTTCTGTCTAATCTGCGGTGACCCTGTTGTGTTTTGTGAAATGTTGTGTTTTGACCCTCAGGGCTACCGTACTAATCCTTCATTTTTCTCTTTCTTTGACCCTCTCATTTTAGTCTGACCAAAGTCTCTGTTCATGTTTGTCTGTCACAGGTCCATTTCCCTGCAAGGCCATCAACAAGATCCTGTGGAGGACAACACAGACGGGGTGAGTCAGCGAGACTTTTTTCTTTTTCGGTTGTCCTTTTATTTTATTTAAAAAAATATATTGTTTACCTGGATTTTATGTCCCAGTAAATCCAAAAGTTGTTGTGTGCTTTGCAAAAAAAGCCGCAGTAAGCAATACACTATTTAAAAAGTAACAAACAGGGAAGAAAAGAAGAAATTGGCTTCTAATCAAGAACTCATTCATGTAGTAGTTTACAAAAGAAAATAAAGAGATTTTGTACTGCCAGAGGTATTTTTAGAGTTTAAATTTCACCCAGATTTTTGAATGATTGAAATGAATTCTTTAGAATAGACCATGAATATAAAAATGTTAAATTATGATGCAGAACTGTATCTGGAATATGCCCTCTTTGTTGATCTGGATGAGATATGAAACTGAATTGAATAAAAACACTTTTCTGTGTGCCTCGCTTCAGATCTCCAGTGTTGTTATACAGTGGAGGGATGCCCAGAGCCAGCTACGGTGACCGCCACTGTCTGACCATCCAACAGGACAAGGAACATGTCACTCTCGACTTCACATCGAGAGTCATCGACTTCTTCACTGTCCACAACATAGAGCAGGAGAAAGGTCAGGAGCTGGCCAGCATTCAGTATAGAATCTGACAGGGTTTTCTCTCTTCTCCTTTTTTCTAGCTCTTGTATGAAAAGTTTAATACACTCTAAATGTTTTAGGGGCATCAGCGTTTCATATTCTGTCTCGTCTCTCTTTTTACAGAGTTCGACGAGCCGTCTGCGGTGGTCGTGTTACTGGAAGAGGAGCTGGTTGTGATAGACCTCCAGACTGCCGGCTGGCCCTCCCTGCCCACTCCCTACCTGGCTCCTCTCCACTCCTCAGCCATCACCTGCTCCTTCCACATCTCCAGCGTCCCTCCCAAACTCTGGGAGAGGCTGGTGAACGCTGGCAAAGCACAGCAGGGCCGACAACACGCGCACGGGGTAAGAAGCAAGCTGCCATCCCAGTTTAAATGTTTGATTAAATTGCTTATTCTGTAGCTGTTGGTTCTCTTTAAATATGTTTGAATTACTCTGTATTATGATCTTAAACAATTAACTTAAGTAAGTTTACGTAAAAATGTGTAAACCCCATTATCTGACCGTATGAAAGCTTTGATTGGATACAGTGCTTTTTGGGGAAAACACTTTGGCAGACTTTGTGGTTGACTTGCGATTTTTTTGTTTAGTTAACTTTATTTGTTTGACATGAATGTAACAGTAGCATTGGTGCTGCAACATACAACCATGCACTTAACTTAGTTTTCATGGCAAGATGCTTATTTACAACAACCGTCCACAGGAGGCTTTTTAAAAAGAAGAAAATAAAATAAAAACAAACGAATAAGAAAACACAAACAGCTTTACTTTTTTCTCCTATATTGACCAGAAAACATTGAACATAAAGCAAATGTTTGTAGATATCGATGAACTCTACGAACACTATGTATTAAGATGCACAGCCGTGTTTTCAAGGGGTTCTCGGACACAGAAATAAGGAAATTAACAAACATTTGACCAAAAAAACAGCAATGCATTAATACAAGTAATGCTAGTAAATTTAACAATGCAAACGACACAAAACAAGCAAAAGAGACATAAGAATAGACACACATACGGGTCTTTTATTTCTCAGCTGCAGCATCTTTTTGATACCTTGTTAATGGTGGTCGGTTGTTGGCAGGACACTACGAACGACAGGATTATTCTGTAGATTGGTTTATTCATGCCAGTGGGCATATTAAATGGCAGGAAATCCAAGATTGGTCTAAGCAGCTTAACCTGAGCACAACCTAAACAGAGTATGGCCAACTGCCAGGCTGCTAATGCTTTAAATGTAACACTATCAGCTCTAATCAGCGTATACGTACATACTGTGCAAAGAAAAACCGGCATCCTCAGCGGCTGGAGTGTGTTATTTGGATTTCTGTCAAATGCCTGTTAGGTGTCATATCATGGCTCAGCTGCTGCCTTGTATAAACTGTAAAATGAGTGATGTTTTTAAATTGATCCAAGTAAAGGATATTGCAGTTAAATGGGTGTTATTACTCACAGGCTGGCAGCTCAGAGGAGACCGACAGGAGTGTGACCATCAGCCTGCTGCTAGTGTTAACTTTAAGAGCAGGTGTAGGCAGTTAAAGGCTTTGCAAAGGCTTTGTAGCCTAGATCAGCTGTTTGATCAGTGGCAGATTAGACTAACATACACACACACAGACAGACACACAGCTGGTACACTCGTAAATCTCCTCTGTCTGTCTGTGTGTGCGAGGCCAGACCAGAGACACTGGCACCGCAACAGAGCAAAGCCAACAAAAGCGGCGTGAGTCGAATGTGTACAGTCTTATCCACGAGGGCATGCCTTTGTGTCGGGGCCAGTAAACTTTGAGCTGAGGTTATGATCAGATGGAAAGGGTTAGGGGAATGTTTCTCTCTGCGATGGAGCTCTAACTTCTCCCCAATCTTGGTCTGGTTTGTGCAGAGTTGGCCCATATGTGGAGGGAAAAACCTGGCACCTCCACCCAAGCAACAAGAGCTGCTGTTGACAGGGTATCTGCACACACACACACACACACACTTATAAACACACACAGGCTGTGTCCACACTGCAGGTGGATCCAGTTATTTTTCTTTCATGACACAAACCTGGCACAAATCTGTTACTTTCTAGTAAGTTAAATGACTAAAAGCTGCACGAAGACGCTTTTTCACCTCTGATGTGAGCTGCGTGGATATCCTGTATGAAACTGGATCTGCTTGTGACTGGTTCTGAAACTGAAGCCAGAATTTGTCGGCGTTGCCACGGAAGTAAGGAAATCCTGTGACAGTTGGCAGAATGTTGCCGTCTGCAGATGTTTAGCAGAGCTAGTGTTGGCATAGAGCACAATAAGAAGCAGCAGTGTGAAGGAGGTGAAACAGCTGGATTGACTGGAGTTTGGGGACTCAAATCAAACTTGATACAAGTTAAGCTGCTGTAAGTTATGCATTTTTGTCAAAATAATATTTTAAAATTTTGCGTGTTTACAGGCATGAAGACGGCACCGTGCGTTTCTGGGATGCCTCAGGTGTCGCTCTCACCCCGCTGTACAAGCTCGGCACGGCCAACGTCTTCCACACCGACTGTGACCCTTGCGACGATCCCCAGGACCCCAGCAACGACCCCGACATGCAGCAGGAGGAGGAATGGCCGCCCTTCAGGAAGGTGAGAACTGAGGAGGTGAAATGAAGTAAGAGTCCGTCCTCCAGAGATCAGGCGCAGGATCATATTTTACAGGCTGTGGGAATTAAAACAATCTGTGTTTTACACACACACGCACAGTCAGTCCTGTAACGGTCCATCTGTGGCCTAATTTTCTCATCTGGTTGTTTTCATGTGTTTGGTTCGCAGACAGACCCACCCCATTGTTCCTGTTATTAAAACTTGACTCTGAAGGAACCACAGTCTGATTCTGTTGTAACGGCCCATTTTCTGCACTGATTTAAATTTAAATGAACTGATTCGGCACCAGTTGCAGAATGTCACGTCAGGGGGAATCTGACTGAGTGGTTCTGCTTGGGTAGACTGCTGACAGGAAGTGGAGATGGGTCAGCCTCGAGTCTCTCATTTTCTCCTCTTAAACGCGTCTTTTCCTTCTTTTTACTCCTTCGCTCCCCCCACCTTTCCTCATGTCTCCTGTGGTAACAGAGCTGCATGTTCAGGAATGTGGCCCTCATATGGGATGAAGAGCCTTTCTCTTTTTTTTTTCTCTCTGTAATGAAAACCAGACCCGTCAGCCCACTCTTTCTGTGCATATGTGTGTGTTAGTGACCAACTTCTCCTACTCCTTGTTCTGCCAAGACACAACTCCCATATGAGAGGGATTTCTATTGGCATTCCTACTGTGTGTGAGAGACAGATTAATGCACATGTTTTGCTGAGTTGGGAAAGGGGGGGATTGTCAGAGCGTAGAGGAAGGAGGGGGGAGCTTCAGCGTGGCATGTTGACATCAGTGCGCCTCGAATTAATTTGTTTGGTCAGTTGACTACAAGAAAATGAAACCATACCCTAGAGTGTTTCTTTGTATTAATCTTTGCAGTATCATCTAATGTGTGTGTATGTGTGTTTGTGTGTGTGTGTGTGTGTGTAGGTGGGCTGTTTTGACCCATACAGCGATGACCCCAGGCTTGGCATCCAGAAGATCAGTCTGTGCAAATACAGCAACAAGCTGGTGGTGGCTGGAACTGCTGGACAGGTAAAGATGTACACACGGCAACACACAAGCAAATGTATTGATCTTTGTGTTACGATACACCTCGGGTCAGTTCCAGAAGACACAAAACACTTGTTTGTATGAGAAAGACTGTATATATTTATAGGTTTTACATGTTTAAAAGTGTGCAATATGTAAGAATTAGCCAGCTGTTGAAGACATACTCACACAAACAGGGGACAGCGTATCACCATAGTAACAGCTAACTGCTGCTGACTGTGGCTGCTCAGAACAGAGTCCGTCCATCCAGTGCAACATCTTGATCTGAGATGTTGTGGCAGAGACAGGTCTCTGATTTCACGTTGTTGGCCCATTGTCCATTTCCTTGTCCTGTGACCGGACATCAGCCAGGAGCAACCTTAAACCAATTAGCCTGTCTCTTATTCCAACTCTCTTCCTCCCTGGGGCGATCTTAATCCAAAAAACCTGCTTTCTTCTCAAATCTAATTGCACTTGTGTCATAGGCAGTACAGGTTTCAGCAACAAAGCTGAAAAAATGCCGAAAAACTAAAATGTGGCCCTCGGCCTTCTTCAATTATGAGATATCTTTCTTTGCAAAGTTGACATTCTGGCTGAGGGTGATGCTAGAAGTCAGCTCAAAGTATTGAAAAGTTTTAATTCCCAGTGGAGCATGTGCTCAATACACTTCACTCCCTCTTCTCTCCTTCAGGTTTAGATAGTTCTGTGCACAAGTGGAGGATCAGGCTCGACAGTGGTGCTAGAAGAAAGGTTAGGGGATCTGAAACATTAGCATTTATCTTCGGGTGACCATGAATATGGATGAATACCATAAATATTCATATAATGCTTTTTTTTCATGGACTTTAGCGCATTTAGAAAATCCCATAACTGCTCCTTGGTAAGGGGATATTTACTCTCTTTGAGCAGTATGGAGAGCAAAAAGTACAGCTCACTGATAAATAAATGCCCAGTCTCTGACACTGATACTATTAGCTATACTATTTACAAGCACCACTTTCTCATACTGTTGCTTATTTATAAGGATGAGGGATTTAATCTTTTTAATGCCCTAATTATTGGAAAATCTGTGTCATAAAAAAGTGTCAGATTTCTCTTGTATTCTTTGATACTCATGTAGATAGAAACTGGTAATCAGATGAAAAAGGAGCAATGACATTTCTTCCCCTCCTGCGTCTCTCCAGGTGATCGTTTTGGGTTTGAGCGACGAGCGTTCGGACCACATGGTGGACGTGTCGGTGGTTGATCTGCTGCAGGACAGGGAGGGCTTCACCTGGAAGGGCCATGACAGGCTGGAGCCGCGCCTTAAACCCGCCCCTTTCCCTCCCGGCTTCCAGCCACTGGTGCTGGTGCAGTGCCTTCCTCCAGCGTCTGTCACTGCGGTGGCGCTGCACGCCGAGTGGAACCTGATCTCCTTCGGGACGAGTCATGGATTCGGCCTGTTTGACTACCACAGACGAAATGCTGTGCTGGCCAGGTTATTTATTTATTTATTTATTTATTTATGTATTAAGAATGAAGGTTTTTGGAACATCCCTGCTACTAGCTTTTTCACTGGCACAAATAAACAGGAAAAAGACAGATTTGCCATATTGTGATCCTAAAAGCATCACCTTGCTGCTCTTTATAGGTGTACCCTGCACCCTAATGACTCCCTGGCAATGGAGGGTCCCCTGTCCAGAGTCAAGTCCTTGAAAAAGTCCTTACGACAGAGCTTCAGACGCATCCGCAAGAGCAGGGTGTCGGGGAAGAAACGCACCATCACCACGCCCACCAGCAAGGTCAGTGACAGTCTCTGTTTGGCAGTAAGAGCGCCATACAGAACATCCAGACTGAGTTAAGTTGTGTGTGTGTGACTGTGTTATGTGCAGGTCCAGGAGGCCAACGCTGCTCTGGCGGAGCAGGAGGATGTGGCACCGGTACAGCGAAGGATTGAACCGCGGTCAGCGGACGACTCGCTGTCGGGAGTGGTCCGATGTCTCTGCTTCGCTGACACCTTTTTACGTGACGGTGTGTTTACTTACTCGTGAGAATATCGAATAAAAGTGGATGAACGCAACCTTGATTCAGCATTTTCCCACAGCATTAACTCCATTCGCTGTAATTTTCGTATCCACCAGGTACACACCACGGCCCCACGCTTTGGGCGGGCACCAACTCGGGCAGTGTGTACGCCTACGCTCTGGAAGTGCCCGGCGTGGGCTCGGGGGCGCGCATGCGAGCGTGGTGGAGCTGGCGAGAGCAGCGTGTGTGTGGAGGCGGTGTTGGGTAAAGAAATCCAGCTGATGCACAGGGCCCCCGTGGTGTCCATCTGCGTGTTGGACGGCCGGGGGAAGCCGCTACCGGACCCATACGAAGCCTCCCAGGACCTCGCCATCGCGCCAGATATGACCAACGCGCACTCTGTGCTAATCGCCTCAGAGGAGCAGCTTAAGGTAAAGATAACCTGTATTATAATGTATGTTTTTTTCATTTCATATTTTACATCTACTGTCAAAGACCAATGATGTCACAGATCTAAATCGTTCCACTCTCTGCTTTCTCCCCAGGTGTTCTCTCTCCCGAAGGTGAGCGCCAAGACCAAGTTCAAGCTAACGGCACACGAAGGCTGTCGGGTGAGGAAGGTGGCCCTGGTGGCCTTCAACTCCACGGCTCAGGAAGACTACAGCGAACACACACTGGTCTGTCTGACCAACCTGGGCGACATGCACCTCTTTAACATACCTGCCCTGCGACCACAGGTAAGGTTTGTGTGCATGCGTGTGTTGGGAAAGTCTAATCTGGACAGTATTTGTTCTTTTTTAAGTGAACTTTCATGATTTATAAGTAATTAATATCTGTTTTGTGTGTGTAGGTACGCTACGACTGCATCCGTAAAGAAGACATCAGCGGCATTGCGTCCTGCGTCTTCACCAAGAACGGACAGGGTGAGGAAAACATGCTTGGAAATGTGCTGAAAACTTCCCATGTAGCCACTGAAAGAGACAGAGACCGTTTGATATTGTAACTGTCTAATTCTCTCGCTTTCCCACGCAGGTTTTTACCTGATCTCTCCCTCAGAGTACGAGAGGTTCTCCCTGTCTGCCAAGGTCATCACTGAACCGCTCTGCTCTGTTCAGCTGGACCGACCGCTAGAGCCCACACCTGCCAGGTAACACACACACACATCTTACATAATATAATATCAAGTCGATATGACCTTTTATTAGATCTGTATTCTGTATTTATTGCCCACTACGGGGACGTAGATTGTCTGATGTGAGTAGACAATTAAGAAATAGCCTTACAATCCTCCATCACAATATATGTAATAAAATAAATCTGTTGTTGGCAAATCCAGTCAAATAAATGCCTTAAAAATCAATAAACTTGATCATATTGATATAAAAATCATATAAAACCAGGTTTGGCTCAGGGCTCACTGATGTGCAACATTTTCCAAAGACCCACTGTAAGCCTATCAAGGACTGTTGGTGGTCCCTGGACCCCACGCTGGAAACCACTAAAACCCACTGTTCATAACGCTGTCTCATGGGACACCACCGGCTCGAGGCCCTCGGCCGCCTGTGAAACCAGAGAAATGATACTTTCACTGTTATTGCTTTGTTATTACTCCAACTACCGCCAAGGCAAATGGTGCATGCTCGTATGTCTCCTCAGCGATGGCTCGACGACGCAGCCACAGGCCAACGGAACCCACAAGAACCAGATGGGTCAGGCTGAGGGTAGGTCTCAACACACACACACACATACACGGACACACACACACACGCTCCTCCCCCTCACTTGTTATTTCTCCCCCTGTCTATTCTTCCTCTTCATCACTCTGTCTTCTCCCTCTGAACCTCTTAAACTGCGAGGAGGCCTTGCAGGGGTCCCCCCCCCCTCCGGTCTCCATGGTAACCATTCAGTATGCCCCAGTTGCCTCTCCTGCCCAGCACCTCCTTCCCTGGCAGGAAACGCTGGTCGTTGTGGAGACCAGAGTAGGGTTTGTTTATGTCTTAGCGGGCCTTTCACCTGACGCTCTTAATGGAGAAAACACAGAATGCGTTTTTCCATGTATTCATTTTAGAATATTGTAGGCATTAATGCACCATCAATAACGTTTGTTTGTAGGAGAAAACCCAGATTTCAAAGACTTCAAAGACGTCTCATTTGATCGTTAATATTTGTTTATATTTTCAAGTTGTTCGGTTCAACAGGAAAGGGAATTCATAAATAAGATTGGTGCTGACTTCTTTTGAAAATGTCTTTATAAAAGGTTCATATTCCTTTAGCTCTTCTGTCTCAGATAACAAAAAAACACTTTAATACAGTGCTACTATGCATGTGTAAAGAGTTGCTTTAAGTCTGGCTCCAGAAGGAGCTGTATCGAATCTGACGAATCGCTTCAAGGTCTCCACCAACTCCTGAGGGTAAAAATCTGAGTGTTTAGCTGCTGAAGTTTCACCAGCGAGTTACTAACTTTGCTTGTCTGCAGTTCGGTGATGAGCAGGTGGTGTATAGTTGGGGAAAAAAGTGCCTGTGAGAGTGAAACAGAACAGTAAAATAGTTGCCTGGAAAACCAAAACAACAGAATTAGGTGATCCTTTTCTGTAGGTTTGTCACTGCAACCTTTCCCTTTTTACCGCTTTCTTTTCACCCGTTGTTGATATAAATATTGTCTTAAAGCAACTTTAAGTGATCGAAACTGGATTTTTCTAGAAACGGGCTAATGCAAGAAATATGTGGACTCTTGAACTTTGAGAGAAGATAAAAGCTACAGAGGGATTTCAGTCTACTTTAATTGTTCCCCAAGTGCAGCTCAACTCTTTGCTTTTGTTCATTTTTATTACATTCAGATACATTGTTTGGGAGTGAAAGATGGTTTCACTGAATCCTCTGTCTAATTAAATTGTGATGAAGTGTTTTGACACTGCTTTGCCAACATTTTTATTCACTCAATCCCACATTAGTTGGAAACTTTTCAGAGCCAATTAGAGCGCAGCAACACATCCAGTCACCCAGATGAAGAAGCCGCTCACTCTGTGGCTTTCTTCCCCTCACAGGGCAAACAGAAGAGCCTCCGAGCGCCCTGTCCTCTCCCATCCTGGACACCCCGCTGGACTCCCCCCTCAGCTGTGCTGACCTCACCCTCGACTCCACCGGAGAACTGACCGTGGAGGACGTCAGGGATTTTCTAACGTAGGCGCACACTTTTTAAAAAATGTCTCGAACACACTCCCCGCCTTGCAAGACAAGGATTAACTTGTGGTTTGTGTGTGTGCCGTGCAGCACTGTGGACGAGGCAGAGAACAACCTAAAGAACATTAAAGAGGAGGAGGGACGCTCGACCGGCATCCTCATTAACTGAACAGGTGAGAGACGCGCACACAAACACAGGTGAGGTACTGAAAACTGTCCGAATTGTGCATATTCCTTCTGAGGCAGCACAAACACACCAGTATGAGCAGATGCAGGCGCTCAAACACACACCTGTTTCTAATGGAGCTGGTCCAGAGTGTGCAAACATCAAAGAGTTGTTCTGTGTTAGCGCTGCATTCCAATAATGAGCCCTCCGCTCTGTGAGCACGAAGCTTCTCCATCGAGGCCGTCTACTCAGGCTGTTTTTCACTTTCTTTGTAATGTACTGCGATGGCCTGGGGTTAATTTGTTATTCACTGTATATTTTATTCCTATGTCTTTATCTTCTTTTAACAAGCTGTCACTGACCCTGATGTAGCACAGGCTACTTTATTGTCATAACTGGAGCAATCTTAACCTTCACTGCAAGGTTCGATACAGATCGCAGCTTTTACACAGCACATGTACCCAGTTATAAAGTTACCCTTTATAAAAGAGATCTTCAAGAAACAGGACAACTGGGGAAAAAAAGGAGATTATCATCACAGCTGTAGCTTGGTTTTGAGACAGAAACCGAGGAAGTATCAATCATTAAATGCAGTGAAATGTGGGAGATTTACTCGGTATACAGTTATAAGTTTGTGGTCCTCTGCTCTAAGTGCACTCATCCATTTAGCTGCGTGACTGTCTGGTCTCACAGCAGTCATAAATCAGGAGGTAGTGGTCGCTCATGCCTCTGCTGCTCGGTCCGTTTGTCAACACCTTCAGTTTCACAACTCTCTGCTGCCCTCTGCTGGAGCCATCTGGAACTATAGATAAAACACTTTAACTGCACATTCTGTACTTTTACTGTTATCTGTTAATCACGGAGGACAGGCAGTATTTTTGTTCATTATCGAGCATGTTGTGCTAGGTGTTAGCATAAAGCTACAGTCTGATCAGTCCAGTGGGGGCAGGATGAAGATTCTGGTGTCAGTGTTCACATCATCTAGCTGCTCTGCTCTCTCTGACACTCTTCTCTTTTTCTCATCCTGTCTTCTGATTGCAGTATCACAGGGAGGGGCTCAGGTGGTCTGGATGGACCGGATTTCAGTGCTGGACCACAAACATCTCTGTCCCATCTGCCCACTGTGGAGCCCCCCAGCCAATCCCTCTGCACTCTCCTGTCAGCCTGGCACAAACCTGGAGGACAGAATACAACAGCAAAGACTCCGGTCGCGATTCCTCCCACTGGAAGAACAAAATCTTCGTCTCCTATAACCACTTCGGAAACATGACGTTGCCTCCCACTCGGAGACAGAGACAGCCTACTGAGCACAGCGTGGCGCCTGGATGGACCTGAACTGAAATTTCTGTCGCCTGGCTCGACGCTCCCGTGCGATCGTTCCTCCTCGGCTCTCCCCCCACCCCCTTGATGGTTACAGGATGTGACCGCGGCTCAGCCTTCGAGGAAAGGACTGTTACATTCTGCGAAGGAGACTCCCCGGTGACGTTTCTGTGTTTTTCACATTTCTATCCACAGTTTTGTGGCGCGCTGGGATCGGTCTGAGGTTTCCACACAGTCGGAACAGTGCTCGTTGATTCCTCTCGTGGATGTGCTGGATTGTTCCACCACAGCCCTGCGAATGACCCGTGTTTATGAACCGAGGAGAGCCAGCAGAGACTGAAAGGGAGCATTTTAGAGAGTAAATGAAGTATTTTGGGTATTGAAGGCTGTAGCATTTGTACCCTTCCCCCTCGTAGGTGCCATTAAAGGGCAGTTGAATCGCCTCACCCAGCGTCCCTTGCGAGGCGGTGCGTAAATCAGCTGTTTTCAAAAATAAGTGAGCCAACACAAGCACATCAAGAAGCTCTCTGTCTACTCTCTTGGTGAAGAAGAAGTGCTGGGATAATGAAGGTGCTTTATTAAAATATGTTTTGTATGGCTTTTGAAGAAAGTAAAAGATATTTTACAAATAGAAAGGGGGACACAAGAGGAGAATTCACTTGATTTTTAAAAGGGACCCAGCTGGTGAGGAGGGAGGCGAAGGCGGTACTATGTATTTAGGACTAGAGCGGAAGTATTTTTGACACTTTTTTGAGAGACGTTTATTGCTGAATGCATGGCCTTGGTTGCGAGTACATCCATAAACTCTTAATTCTGTTTTCATCAGGCAAAAAGAAATGCAAAACTGGGCCTTGTGTGACGTGAGGAGGAGGAGGAGGAGGAGGAGGTAGTGTAACACGGAGGTCTAATGGTACGACACACATGTAGTGAATTTAGATAAGCGTTTTGGCATCGAAGTTAGATTTTATCCTCGTTTTCTGCTCTAGTCTGGTTAAATCGGGGCGGATGAGGAGGAGGAGGAGAAGAAGAAGTGGGTGAAGGTGAAGGATGTGGTGAAATCCTCCCTCCTCTGTTAATGTCACGTCATCTCACGCAGAAATCTTTTTTTGACGGAACTCAGGGAAGTGTGGCAAGGGAAGCAAAAGTGAGTCTGAATGGTGAAGTGTAATGTACTGTGTACTACGATGCACCCAGGAGAGATGTCTTTTTTTGGGGTGGGGTGGGGTGGGGTTTTCTGTGAATCGGTGCATTCTGGGTAATATTGGTTAGACGCAGAGCTTTCTCATCACCAGTGTTTTTAACCCCCCTTTTTTTAAGTTTTACTGTGTAAAAACAAAACTATATACAGTTATCTATACCTAGGTTTACAGCAGACAGGTTTACAGCAGCGAGCCGATGATAGTAAAACGTTAGAAGTAGAACCTGTTGTAGCCTAAAAACCGCTCAGTATTCAAGCTTTTCCGATCACCTCACGTAAAAACAAAATATAAGAAAAAAGGGACCTCACTATTAACTAATGTAGCTCAACAGGTAGGAAACATGTTAATGCTTTTTTACTTTCGTGTTAGCTTCTTTCGGTGCTCTGGTTGACACACAGATAATTAACCCTTTGATGCTACAGCTGGCACAATTTACCTTTTTAATTCCACAATTAAGATGAATTTGTTTCTACTTTGTCGTTCAGTTTTGTGTGTAGGATTTTAATCGGGTCGTTTAGCGTTTTTGGCTGATGAAGAATTGTGAATGTTAATAAAATTATTTACTCTCTCTACGGGACTTGTCTGCTGTGTGGTTTGGACTCAGTCTGTGATCCAATAATTGTTAACATGCTGAATATCATGGCAATATAACAGTAACACAGTAACGCAATATTGAAGGGTGTCATCGCACATTATGGCTATATATGTTAAGGCCTAATATGATCCTGTTGCTCTTCTACGACTACACGTGTTGCTGTGTGTTACTTTGACTGCCATGCAAGGTGCCGACCAGCACATCTGGAGCAGTTTGGGGTTCAGTATCTTGCCCAAGGACACCCTGACATGCAGACCAGGGGAATCAAACCAGCGACCTGGAGATTTGAGCTGAGTTAGTTGAGCTGCCAGCCTCCAGCAGAGATGTACACAAATGTAAACTAAAGATGTATTTCCATGTATCTGGGCATGAGGAACTTATTTATGCCATTGATAGCACTCTAAGAGGTCAACATCATTAAGTGCAGTGAAGGTTACAAGGAATGTATGTTTCTGTAATTCTTGATGCCTCTTCACTCTGATCTTTCTGTCTATTACTAATTATCTTGTCTATCTATCTGTCTGTCTTTATCTAGGGTGGACAGGAGGTACCACTTGGTGATGCCTCGTCCACTCACTTTACATTCTATTTGTGTCTGACATTCATGTTAATGTAACTTGTTATCTGTGATTGTTGCCCTTTTCTGTACATGCAACATCTATTGCACATCTGTCCATCCTGGAAGAGGGATCATCCTCTGTGGCTCTTTCTTCCATTGTTTTTTTTTTACCCTGTTAAAAGGGTTTTTTTTTTCCATCAACATGGCAAGTTTTTGCTCACTCGATCGAGGGTCTAAGGACAGAGGATGTCGTTCACTGTACAGATTGTAAAACCCATCGAGGCAATGTGATTGTGGGCTATATAAATGGAATTGATTTGATTTCAAGTCAGGACACTATAGGTGAATAGGGTAAAAAAATTAAATCATAGATATCACCATGAAACTTTCTCAGTTGATTACTCATATTAACCCATTAAAACCGGGGGCGCTGTTGCGTAATTCTACCATTAAAGCCGGAGGAGTTTCTCGGCTTCGAATAAGACAGCCTCACTGACATAATTACTGAGGAGGGCTTTGACCCAATCGACCGGGAGTGATGGTTGAGGCACATGTTTGAGGACAACGACGATGATAACGATGACGAGTTTGAAGGGTTTGAAAGTGAGTGGAAGACTGACAGTGTGAAAGTGATCTGAGATACTTTTTGAATTTTGTTTCTATCTGCTACAGAGGCTGAGAAATCAATCATTTAGTAGCTGTTGAATTTCCAGAAAATCTTCAGGTTTTAGGGGTTTTTCTGAAATCGCCCGCAGGTTTTACAGGCAATTTTTCCAGGCGTCTTAGGCCTGAATGGGTTAAGCTAAGAAAAAAAAGTATTGCAAGTTTTTTGTATTTTAATGTTTAAATATGCAAATGAGGCCTTATCTCATTAAAAATGTGCTAATTTTTCATACACTTTTAAAAAACGAAATCAGATTGTGTGATCAAAATATTTTTTTCATTTTATTGTCATATTAGATGGGAAAATAATAACAGAGGGGTTTATGGACATCTACTTCTGTTATCCTGTAAATCAGAATATACTGTCAATAGCCAGAGTTTTTAGAAATAATCGTTTTCTGTGATCAAATCGGGGTTTTCATGTCAATGAATTCTTCTTCTTCTCAGAAGAAGAACTGTCCAACAGTACAGAGTGATAAACAGCAGACTAAGTCGAAGTCCATTTAAAAAGAGATGTAGAAGAACTTCTGAGACCACACCATTGCCCCACAACTGTGGGAAAATAAGATCCCGTTTACACGAAGGGAAAATGCAGATATCTCTCATTGACACGAAAACCCTGATTTTATCACAGAAAACGATTTTCACCTTCACTGCACTTAATGATGTTGACCTCTTAGAGTGCTATCAATGACATAAATGAGTTCCTAGATACATGGAAATATATCTTTAGTTTACATTTCTATCACATTTAGATCCTAAGATACACACATTTACAATTTTGTGCATGAAAATGACATAACTGAGAATGCCTCCACGTCTTAAATTAAAGCTTATGTCCTGAAGAACAAACCCTGAAAGTTTCATAAAAAGCAAGATTATTGAGCTTAACAGCTCCACTGTAATGTATATGTAACTATATGCAAGTACTCAATAAAGATTGAGTTAATGCTGGATGATCTTCATGAAACCTGCTCATCAAAGACTTCATCCTTCCAACATCTTTAAAACTTTGATCACATCCTCACACTTCAATAAAAGTTTAGTTGCTGATGGTTCATTGTCCCATAACCCCCTGCTTCCATCTCTGAGAAACCTCGGGAGGGGACACGGCCCCCTCCCTGTCCCACTACTGCAGGACTGAGGCTCCAGGTACTGGCAGCCAGCAGGATTCGACCCGGTGCAAGCTCCTCATGGTAACTGCCAGCCAAGGAACAAACCCACTGCACCACCAAGTCCCCTTCGCTCTGGGTTCTCTTCTCTGGGCGCTTTTCAGTTCGTACTTCAAACTTCACTCAGTTTTATAAGAATCAAACCCAAACAAGACTCGAACCCACAATCACAGAACTGCTGACCGGGCCTCTATCAGCCTGAGCTACTGGATCTGACTGATGCTCTTTGTTTCTTTCAGATTTCATGTTTTTGAACGTCAACCCTCAAATTTCAAACAAGAATCGAACCCACAAGCTTAGAACTTCTAACCCTGGTGTCACCCTGCTGAGCTAACAGGATGACATCACAAAGAGTCTCTCAGAGGTTTTCACTCGTTCTTCTGAGCAGCAGCTTTATAAAGAGTCAGGATTCAAACCCACAACCTCCAGACCAGCTCATCAGATACCTGAGTGTCCTGCCTTTGACTCTTTTAAGAGCTGTTTTCAAAACTCAGACTGCCTCAAGGATCGAACTCACGACCTCAGACCTTCAGGACAGTCCTCCGACACACTGAGCTACCTGGACGTCAGGTGTGTGAACCTGAACTTTAGTTTGTGTCCAGGCTGTCTCAGTTTGTCCGTCTGTGTCCCCATCAGGTCGTTGCCCAGCCCAAACATCGGTTCAACAGCAGCTCGTTGTATCAGGACGTCACCCTGCTGCTCCGTACTCCTCCAACCTCAGCGAGGTCTGAACCAAACCACAAGACTTTACTGTTTCACTGTCGTGTGCTAACATGTGCTAACGTTACATATGAAGCCGGAAACAGTGAACTGCTCCTGATGGAGCAGAACATGTTGGTCAGACGCAGCATTTAACTTGTGATGGAGTGAGAAAACACTTACTAGCATCAATAAGCGGGACTTGAACTCACACACTAAAGTCTTTGCCTCCTAAGTTCAGACCGCTACACTAACATGTGAGCACACTTCACTGACCACGACTGAGACTAGACATCAGCTAAATCCCAGCTGGTCTTCCACCCACAGTCATGAGGTTCTCAGTCAGTGACGACGTGACGACACACAAAACAAATTCACAAGAAGGAACAAACAATGAAGAGTTAGTCAGAGACAGAGTTTATAAAGTGTCTCCTGACTGAGACACTGTGTCCCACGTCTGATTTCACCATCAGGTTATCAGGTGTTCACATGTAGAACCCTCATGTAGGTTTCTGAACTCAGGTTGAACAACATGTTTGGAAAAGGTCACAAAGGTCAGGATAACAGAAGTAGATGTCCATAAACCCCTCTGTAATTATTTTCCCATCTAATATGACAACAAAATGAAAAAAAATATTTTGATCCTGGCGTTATCACACGATCTGATTTCGTTTTTAAAAATGTATGCAAATTAGCGCATTTTTAATGAGATAAGGCCTAATTTGCATATTTAAACATTAAAATACCAAAAACTTGCAATACAATTTTTTTTTTCTTAGCATAATATGAGTAATAAACTGAGAAAGTTTCATGGTGACATCTATTATTTTTATTTTTTTTACCCTATTCACGTATAGTGTCTCACCTTAAGCCACTCACATTCCTAGTAACCTTCACTGCACTTAATGATGTTGACCTCTTAGAGTGCTATCAATGGCATAATGAGTTCCTCATGTCCAGATACATGGAAATACATCTTTAGTTTACATTTCTGTCACATTTAGATCCTGAGATACACACATTTACAATTTTGTGCATGAAAATCTCATATTACAGAGGTCAATGACTTCTAGCTGACCTCAGGGGTCAAACTGAGAATGCCTCCACATCTTAAATTAAAGCTTATGTCCTGAAGAACAAACCCTGAAAGTTTCATGCTTCTGTCACAAAAAGCAAGATTATTGAGCTTAACAGCTCCACTATAAGTGCGTTTGTGGAGGACCTTTTACATGTAAAATGGCAAAAGAGTGACAAGAGTCCAGGTGACAAAACATGTGATGTGAAATTTTATTTTAATATAAAATACATAAATAAAGCATCTGCAGGTGGCATCAGGAGCATGTGCACATATTCATAAACACACATACATTATGCGTGTAGGACTCAGACACACTACCAGGCATACAATTCACCCCATAAAATAAAGTATGAAGAAAAAAAAAATGATGGCAGTTGTTGCAGCCGTTTGAGAACGCACAGATATCTTGGACTAATGCCTGCACACTGCGCAGGTCACACGATCGCAAGAAGCCCTGCAGCAGTCCTGTGAAACGTCGACCCCGGAGGCACTGATCTGCGACTGGTTGAACATAACTCATCTGTTTACCATGCAAACACACGACTGATATCAGATCAGTGGAACCAGAGGTCGCTATATTTATCACGTCTCTCATACGGTGCAAACGATCTCCCATTTAAAATTTGCTGATAAAGAATTTCGTTCCAAAACATGAAATATATTTGAAAAAGAAGGCGACACTTTAAAAGTCAACATCGAAACTAAAAATGTCTCGTTTTAAACATCATGCGTTCACTCTTTCAAACATCATTACACTACATTTTGGAAAGAAACTTCTAGAAAAGCAAAATAAACATTTTGACTAGTTGAATGCAGCCTGTAATGTAGGAGAACAGTCATATTTAGTTCCTGTATCTCCCGGGCTCTGCTGATTGCACATTTAAAACATCCGTCCTTAAACTTTAACATAAAAGACTGTCTCACAAGCTCCCCACCCCGACCTCCGCTCAAGAGTTCTTTGGCCAAACACAACTAACCGTTAAGCTTTCACACGGCAAAGCAAATTACTATCCAAAGCGTCTTTGTACGACAATCATAATATGTTCGGTTGAAACAGAAAGGTTTCTCTTTGCATTCGATCGGCGGCCGAGTTAGAGGAGGGGAGAACGGCGACCGAGCCAGTAAAGGGGCGAACACACAAACATACCATGTATAATCGACAGAAAAATATATGTAGAAACCGACATTCCTCAGAAAAACAATGATAGTGCTGTTCAGTCCCTCAATGATGAAACAAAACTATACAAACTGTAAAATTAAACTTTTATCCGCCTCAAACTGCTTCAAATGAGCTGCGCAAAATGGCACCAAGCGTGGAGGAGCGGCGGCCGCGGTGATGAGCGCTTAACCCTCCTCCGCTGAATATTATTGACCATGCAGCGCAAGCCACGTGAAAGCAGCAGAACAGATCGATATGTTGGGGGATTCACCTCCCTTTGGGTTTTTTTTTATTTTTTATAAAGCCTCTGTACACCTTAGACATATTTCATCGCAAAACATAACTCTCTTCTTTCGTCCAGCTTTGTAGAAAAAGGCGATAATTTACGGATGACAGGAAAACGGCCAACAGCTTCTTGACCGGAAGAGCGTTCAGCCGATTGTGCCAATCTTAAATCTGTCCAGGCGTTTTTCTGTTTTTCCAGGCAGACTGACAGTAACATGCTGGTCAAGAGGCTGTTGAGCAGCAGCGCCGGGCGGGATGGAGGGAAGGGATCGGAGCTCAGGTAAAGCCGGGTTAGGCAAAGACATCATCATCATCTGACTGGTAGAAACTAACATGGCAGCGAGTACATTTGACGTATCTGTGAGCGTTTCTGTGCGTTTGTCTACGCGAGGGGAGTTTTGAAAGCCCCCCAGGCGTGGAAGCAGCGCGTGAAGCAGTGAGGCTCGTTTCCCTTGCGCACCAGTCGCAGCTTCCTGGGGTGTTCGGCTTCCTTGGAGCGCATGTGCTGGATGTAAACCTGGGGAGGGGTGAGCAAGATGTAGAGGTAAGTATATAACACCAAAATGCAGTTCACAAGAACAGAAATGCACAGACGAGTACACACAACCTGCAGTTTCTAACTAACCTGGCAGGCTTTGAGACTTAGTTTGATCTCCACCTGGCTGGTCTGAGACCCGACCCACATGTACACCTGAGGGGAAACAAGGACGAAACACAAGAGAGTAATGAGTTATGAAATCTGTCTGATTCCACCGTCTCAGTTCAAACAAATGTGTGATCGGCAGGTACCTCGTTGCCGTTGTCCAGCAACATGATGTCATCATCAGCCAAGTCGTCCTGACAGAAGTCTGAGCACTTCTCTGACACGGAGAAATAACCCTTCTCATTGGAGCACCTGAGGGAGAGAGAGGCCGGAGGAGGAGGTGAATACGTGGACAGAGAGCAGAGTGACAGACGGGTCCGAGGAGATGAGTCGCACTTCACACATTTTGTAAAACCTAACGTTGAACCTCACCTGAAGAGCCGAGCGTGTTTCATATAATCTGCGTCTTCGTCGTACTGCTTCTGAGAACCAATCCCGACCCAGAAGAAGTTCTCTGGCTCCTCCCCCTCGTTAATCACCTAGGTGACAAAGTGATCAGTTTGACAAAATACGTTTCATGCAACAACAAAAAAAAGCAACTGCACAGAAGCTTTATCTGATTTCATACACTCTTTACAGAGAGGAAAGAGGCCAGTGCCCTTGGTTTTAGCTCTTGTCGTCTCAATTGATCAGTGCAAGCACTTGAAAAATGCTCCCTTAAATACTTAAATGGAATAGTTGAAGTAGTAATATTGAACGCAAGTCAAGTTGCGCTCAGATTGAGAAATAAAAAGAAAGTAGAAAAGTCCACATTTGAAAAGACTTAAGTTTCAGTGAACACTGAATTACGAGTAAGTGCTGAGTGAAGATGAACATTCACGTGAACTTTAAGAAGTGAAAGAGCTAAAACTGAAAGTGTCTTTTGAAGTGTAATTACTTATTTTTTAGAGTTTTTCTAAAGAAAGTTGAGGCAGCAGTGTGGGGAGTTTGTGTCAATGACAACTAAAAAACAGACATGAACGTTTACCTGTTTACTGTACGTGTCATCGAACATGCAGTTCATGATGTCCTCGGCCAGTTTGGCTTCGTCGGGGTCGGCGGCTCTGCCCACCCAGGTGTACACGATGCCCTGATTGTCTGTGCTCTCAAACGGTACCTGCAGAACACATACACAGTTACACAAAGAGAGGTAAGTGGAAGGAGACAGAGGAGGAAATCTCTGGTGGGATAAATTACTGTTATGTTGTTATTATGGTGTAAAACATAAGAATCACAACCTTGAGGATGAAGCAAAACTCTGAGTTGAGATTGCTGGAGTCTGTTCCGATCTGGATGGTCCTAAGAGAGAGATGAAAGACATTGAGACTTGTTGTCTGGAGGACAGAAAGCTGCACTGGTGTGTGTTAAAATACAACTATGTCTACCTGGTGCAAAGTGCGCTGCCATTGGTGCGTATGTGGTAGAGCGAGGGCTGAGCGGCGTCGGTCTTCTGTTTCCTCTTCCCTTTGTGGATGATGAACTTCCTCTTGAAATGGGACAGGAACTTGAGGTTCTCCTGCTGCTGGGTCATACGCACCACCTAACAGCGAGAAAGAAAGTATTGAACCAAACACGAGCAGAAGTGGTCAGGCTTATACGTCGAGGGCGGATGCTCCCCGTACCTTCAGTTTCCCGGGGAACAGACTCTCGAACTTCTTCTGCAGGGAGAAGGTGAAGGTGAGCCAGCCCATGTTGGAGGCCTGCCTGCCCTGCCAGAAGTACACCACACACTGGAAGTCCTCCTCGGGCTGTTTGTCATCCTCGTCCTCTGCCACCGATCCTCCTTTACCACCTCCTCCTCCTTCGCCGCCCTCCTTCTTCTCCTTCTCCTCGTCCTCGTACTCCACAGGCACCCAGTATCTACAAAAGCAGAGCGAGATTAGAGGAAGACGGCGACTCCCTTTGACGGGACGGCATCAATCAAACGGAGCCCCCTCTCTCCTGTAAGAGGTCTGGAGAACGTCCCCACCTGCAGAGGAAGACGTAGCAGTCCTGAGTGTGGAAGTGGCCGAACTCCTCCTCGGGCAGGCGGGCAAACTTCTTCCCCTCCAACACGAATCCTTCCATACCATCCAGATCCTCGTTCCACTCCTCCATCAGCTGTTCAGCCTGGACGGAACAGATCCATAATGTAAGATATAGAAGAAGATGTTGTTTTTCAGCGAGTGTAGAGGAAAAGAATAACGGTGTGTGTCGTTACCTCGGTGAGGGGCATGGCGGGCTGCCTGGGAAGGAAGAGAGCCGTGAGGTCGGCTTTCATCTGGTCCTTCTGCTCGGCGTCTTTCTTCACCTGGGAGAGAAACACAGATGTTTGCTTTTGTGTGGCCTCCAGACCGACTTTAGCTGACATTTCTGGCCTGGAAAAAATGCGGCTGATAATCCTAATCTTCAAACGCACGAATACTTTGAGAACAATGCCCCCATTTTGTGAACTTTTGGACTCATTTCAGCTGTCTGGGACAATTTGACTGGTCGTCTGCTATCAGAGTGTCAACAGTGAGATTTTTTTCTGAAACAAAAACACACACAGACGTATCACTGACCTTGCCCTGTAGGTTGTCCTTCTGTTGTACAGTCTCCGCTGCTCTGGTGTAGTCCACCTTCAACACATCGTCCCAGTTCTTAAACTTGGACTTAAACACCTGAGGAGGAGAGATCGAGATTAAGTTATACTGTGTGTTTAACCAATGTCTTTACCACGGCACTGGATTTGATATACACAATAAAATGTGTTTCAGTAGGTGTAGAATAAACAATTTAAACGGCAACATTACATCTGAGAACATTGTATGATTTCTTTTCCTTCCTGCAGAATTGTCCACAAGTGTCTCTGTCTGTACGTCCAGCCTATTTGTGAGGCTGCAAATGGCTAGTTAAGTGCATCTATATATCCCCGCAAGACAGATCGTTACAAGAAAGCGGGTAAAGCAAGTCGATGTTATAGATTTTTAAAATTGATTTTGCTGTCCTAACTTTTTTCTGCCCACAGCAAATAGTCAAATGGGAGTGCCAGCCTCGTTTTTCTTTCTTTTCTTTCACTGCATTAAAAGGTGCACTACAGTATGCTGTTTTGATTTTAAAAAAACATAAAATCAAACTCAGAATTTTTACATTAATGAGGTAATAATACAAACTCAGACATATTTATCTTTATCTTTTCCATAACCAGCTGTTCTCAGAGGAAAATAAGGTCCCCAGAACACTGTTAGAAGCTAGAAAGGTGGCAGGGTCCGCCACATATAAACAAAGTGAAACGGTATGAAACTGTGTTGTAATTCAAGGTCAGTTTGTTCATTCAGTCATGAAAACGAGGAGAGTTTGTTTGTTTAGTTAGGTCAGGTGTTAAAAAAAGTCATCTAAAAATAAAATCAGTCAATAAAGATTTTTCTCTACAGACTGCACCTTTAAATAAATAACAACTTTGACCACTTAGTGAGGATAGCAACACAGAATTAAGAACTCGAGACATCCCTAATTTGCGATGGTATAAAAACGTCACCTGGCACTCGGTGCCCTCCAGGTTGCGGGTGACGACGGCGTGTTTGGGCCGGTGCAGCATGGAGCAGATCTCCTGACCCAGCTTTAGGGCGGCGGCTCGGACGAGACGCGGAGACTTCCTCCCGATCCAGATGAACACATCGGACCAGCAGTCCAGGATGTAAACGCACTTTGTGTCCAGCAGGGACTGCAGCTGAGGAGAGGGGTGGAAATATGGAGCAGTGAGGCAGGAAGCGCGGCGGTGAGCTGAACAGGGACGTAGGTTCAGCTGATAAACTTACCAGTCTCATCTCTGGCAGGGTGTCCAGTTTGACCTTGTGGTCCTTGTGCTCGACTGACAGCTTGTAGTTGATCTGCGGCAGCTCCAGGTATCCCAGACCCAAACCCACCTACAGGACAATGAGAAGACAGAAGTGAATTGAGATTTTCTCTTTGGCGCTGCTTCCTGTTCTGATAACTTTTTACAGTGGAAATCATTAACCTGTTTGATCCAGTTACTTAATAGTCATCAAATGCTTTTAGCCTATCCCACATACAGCACATGATTACAGGCCTTTTTTTAAAAAAACAAAAGCTCAACATAAAATCCTACACACCTCCTACAACAATCTGCATTACACCTACACTACGGCACTACGGTATTCAGAAACATTCAGATCGTGCTGAGGTCAGTGACAGAGAGTAGATAAAGACTATCAAATAGAATCATCACCTTGTAGAGTTTCGGTCTGACAGGAGAGAAGTCGTCTGGTACGTGTTTCTTGATCTCCTCTGGCTGTCCCCCCAGCGACTCCCAGAAACCTGGCGGCTCCTGGTTCTGCATGAGGGTTGTGATCTCTGCCTTCCCTTTGCGCTCATTCTTATTGATCTTTTCTGCAAACAACCTGAAAGATTGGAAACGACGCGCATGCAACGCAGATTTATATCGCTATATTTCTCAGCCCGAATCAGCAACAAGTTTGTTTTCTACTAGTGGCAGAGAAAGATTGTGTAAGCTCTCACCTGGCCTTTGTGGTGCTGCTCAGGGTGGCGTTGCCTCCCCTCCAGACAAAGATTTCCGGTCCCGTGTCCAACAGGAAGACGTAGCTACCAGAGAGAGAAAGACAGGATGTTATGGACCAAGTTTGACACTAAATGAGACACAGTGTACATACCCAAGAGCAGTAGGAACAAATGAGCAACAAATCAACTCCAGGCCCAAAGTAAAGGCAGTGATTATGTCAAAGAGAGAGAAGAGGGATGGGGAACAGCAGAAAGCTGCGAGTCTGGTGGCGTGGGAGAGTTACCGAGGGTCGAGGGAGGAGGCCTTCGCAGGTACAGACTCCAGTCTGATGTTTTTCTTGCCGTAAACTCTGTACAACCTGATGAACACACAAAAGGATTTCAGACCAACACATATGCAAAAGTTTATTACACAGACTGTTTAACGCACTAGAAGCTGGCATAATTTTAATAGAAATCACATTAACTTCACTTATGAGCAGCTTTTCAAAACAAAATTGTCAACATGATAAAAGCAAAAGATAAAAAAATATTAAATTAGAAATAGATTTCGAAGGGATAAAGAAAAATAATGGAAATGACGCAAGATGTGTTTTGTAAAAAGTGTTCCTTCCAGCCAACCTGAGAGAATAGTTTGTGTCCTCCACAGTGTAGAATCCGCTGGCCGTTCCTCCCTCAATGTACGAGATCTCGTTGTTAAACACCTGCACGCAAAACAAACACTGTCAGTTACAACGGCACGTAGAGGTTGATTATTCAGATGTAGAATGTAAAGTATGGAGATATTTTTTTTGCACCGCATCCAATAAAATACGCATTTTGAATCACTGTGAATTAACGTTAAATAAAGTATCGAAAAATCTGTTTTTTTGTTGTTGTTTTTTTCTACATCACCCCGATACATTTGCTTGCATGAACAGCGTGTTTCTACGTACGGCACTGAACTCCTCGCTCTCGTCTCCCATCTCTTCCCGTATCGTCCTGCACTCCGCTCCGAGGAAATTCCTGAGGTTGACGGCGTGGATAGCAGAACCGGCCTTCTTGTCCAGAGTGGCCTCCTGGCCGATCCAGTAGAAGATCTGCCAGTTCAGGGCACTGTTGTCGTCCAGGAAGGTCTGCAGTTGCACAAAGAGGAATGCGGGAACGATGAGAAGAGCACAGATTTTCACATACAGATGGTGCAGTCGTAGCCACAAATCAAATTTGTCTAATGACGGTGTTAATAATGACAGTCTCCTGACATGTACTTTGAAGCGTTACCTTAAGGATGATGTAGCAGTCGGCCTCATAGAACTTGCCGTGGAAAGTTTCATCCACTTGGATGGGAATAAAGTTTTCTATCTGATACACCGATATACCTGGAACCTGCAGGAAGGAGAAATACAAAAGATACATGTGTACAACTGATCTTCCAAACGTTAATTTAACACATATGCACTTTGTTTAGTTTTAGCTGAGAATTACCTGCCCCACGTCCTCCATAAAGTACTCAGAGTAGTCCAGGTGAGGCTTCTCTAGACTCTTGTCCCAACGCCGGATCTTTAAATCAGCATATTTCAAATCTCCGTTCTCCTGCAGAATTAGCAGATTTCTTGGTCAACAGAAAACAAAACAGCCCTGTTGTGTTTCATTCTTCCTCAGGCCTGCGTAGCCATCATCACTTCTCATATTTTTCCTCACCTCCATGTTCTTCTTCTCCTGTGCGACGTCACTCATGCCCTTCAGCACCTGCTTCGCCTGATCGTCCTGAGAACAGTCCTTCCTCCTTCTTAGCCTCATCTTCCTCGCCAGGGGATCTCGGGGGCTGGCTCCTGGACATCAACACACAGACAGTTTGACGCCTCAAAAAAAGTACACAAGTTGTACTGACGGCAGAACAAAAAGACACTAAAAGGGTCCCTTCCACTACAGTCATGTCCAGAGTTCACACACAGTTACACATACACACCTCCTCCGGCAGCAGCTACAGTGGCAGGTGAAGCCCCGGCCAGCCGGAGCTGGTTCTGCAGGGAGAAGTCGATGTTGTACCACTCTGCTGCTCTGTCCACTGGTTTAGGAGGCATCACCAGGTTGGGGTTCTCACGCACATCCAAAACCTATAAAAAATATACATTCATGGGTAAAGGTTATTGGGCTCATAACAGCATTATTGCTTGAAGATTATCATGTTACGGGACACCACCTTTTAATTGTTTCGCATTGTCGTAATAAAATATTCCTACAGAGACTTACATAATTATGTAATTTAAATCTTTTTGTTTTACTCTTCACTATTTCAAAACTTTTCTTTTCTCTTTCTTTATCATATTTTTACTGTAAGTCATATTTATTGTATCTAACCCAATCCCATTTCTCCCCTTTATCACACATTATATTTAGTGCAACATAATTTGTGTTTTAGTCAGGTTTTCTCTCCAGCCTTGACAGAGGTTATACCAAGGATACTTTACTCTACTCTTTGTACACTTCTACAAAGCAATCACACCTTCATTAATCCACCAGTTGCCTGTTATAAATGCTGTTTGAGTCCAGTATTATGGGTATACAAAAAGTATTATTTCAGTGATTGCTGTACCTCTAAATCAGTCAAGAAGTGGATGGCCTCAGGCAGCGTTACCAGGCGGTTTTTGTTCAACACCAGCTTCTTCAACTTGCCACACCTTGACAACAACAACAACAACAAAAAACCACATATTCACGATGTATGGTTACAAAATACAGCCCGGCCTTGAAGATAAACACACAATGAGGAACTGAGATGTAAAAAAAATGTAAAATATGAGTATCAAGACTTGTTAAGAAAGTCAATATTTTTGAACATACAACTGAATTTTCCACTAAAGGTTACAAAACGTTTTGTGTACGTTGTCAATTATAGTTCCTTTAAGAAATAAAGAAAATCAGAATAGGCAAGTAAGAAAAAATAAATAAATAAGAAATTGCGACTGGTGCATCTCAAAACAGTTTCAGTCTAGCACATCTGCCCAGAATGTCAATTGTATGATTTGGGCTGGTGGCTCATCCATCACAGCACCATCAATCTGTGTGTTTACTCGTGCGTTACCTGCAGAGTCCCTCGGGGATGAGTTCCAGGTTGTTGTTAGCCGCCATGAACTCAGTGAGGCTGGACAGTTTGCCGACGCCTGGTGGAACCCCGTCAAAGTCCAGTTTGTTAGAGTTGACGTACAGCTTCTTCAGTTTGGACAGCTTACAGATCGCAGACTGGAAGTAAAAACACGAGTAAATGTTAAACATCTTACAGATTTAAGAAAATGCATCAATACAACTACCTGAAGAACAACACATAATTCTAGCATGAAATTTTATCAGCTTCACATGTATACATATTATCCAGGTTGCTAAGATAAAGACAGTTTTGGTCTCAATAGCCGCTGTTTTGAGACATTCATCTCTCAGATTTGTGACACAACTCAAATAGAATTTCATTTTCACATGGCAACAATTCGTGTCCTTACAGGCAGTGAGGTGAGCTGGTTGCGGCTCAGGTTCAGTGTCTCCAGCTGAGTCCACTGGTCGATGCAGAGGGACAGCTCTGAGATCTGATTGCTGCTCAGGTTGAGTCTCTTCAAACTGCCCAGTGAATAGAGGCACTCGGGCACCCGAGTCAGGTCGTTACATGACAGGTCAACATCTGAAGGAGACGGGAGGGACAGAGGTAACATGAGTTTGTAAAATAGCACCAGTCCCCAGACGAGAGAGTTTGAGGATTTGAACAAAGTGACACATTTATGAAAAATGTATCACAGGTCTGAGTGCCAGAGGTAAGAGTAAGAGGAAAATGTGTCGGGTCCCAGGATGGGCGGTGGGTGTGTGTGCTACCTGCTAAATGTGTCAGTCCTTCCAGGCTGGTGGGCATGTTGCTCTGGGTCCTCTGGGTGTTCCTCAGGTGGAGAGTCTGTAATGCAACCATAGCTGGCAGCTGGCTGCTCACACACACAGACAACAACAGTTAGAGCAGCGTTACAGTAAGTAAATGCTGTTTTCTGTTCTTTATAAATGTACCATCTCGTTTGAGGCCTGACGAAACTGCAGCTTCTTACCGCAGCTGGGCGTGCATCAGCGGGTTGTTGTTCAGTATGAGTGTCTGCAGGTGAACCAGGCGTCTCATCTGCGGCGGCAGGCTGTCCAGCTTGTTGTCGCTCAGGTCCAGGTACAGCAGGTCGGTCAGGTTGATGAACAGCTGGTTGGGGATGGAGTCGATGCTGTTGTGGCTCAGATTCAGCACCAGCATGTTCCTGCTGTTCTCCAGGTCCCTTGGGATCTCTGACAGCTGATTGTAACTCAGGTCCTAAAAGGAGATGAAGAGGGACGTGACAATTAAGTTTCCTGATGGTGATGGGGGTGGGGATCTCTTATGATGAACTCAGACAGGTACAATGTGACTATAAAAAGATATTCAATGCATCCTAATGCAACAACAATTTAGATTTCTACATATAATTTACTTTTAACACCATCCAATTGGTTCAGCCGCAAGGAACATACAGCCCCAGTCGAACAGAAATAAAGGGAATAAAAACATGTTGTTGTAATACATGTGGGTAGACTGTTAAAGCAGAGGAGAGACTGCTCGAGATGATTAAGTACCAGCACAGAGAGGTCATCAAGCTGAAAGATGTCATCTGGGACTCCAGAGTTCTTCAGGTTGTTGGCTCTGGCTACCACCGCCTGCACACATATTGAAACAAATTCAGGACACCATTAATACCACACACTGGTTTCAACAGAAATGTATCAGAAAACTCATGTCAATTAGCATTCCACTGAAATCACAAGTACTAACAAACAATTTAGCATTGCTGGTGCTCATGTGTGGTCTGCGTGTGCTTTATGTGCATCTTCTCATGCACGTGTGGGTGTCACTTACCCGTAGGTTTGGCAAACTGGACAGCTCTCCATGTAAGGTGGTCAGGCTGTTGTGACTCACTGAAAGATGCTCCTAAAGCAGGAAAAACAAGAGGTTTTGTTTACAGATACACAGCAAAAAACAAAACATAATCATCCTAAATCCCTTAAGTTTGGCCTATAAGGTCACGCAGCGTACTGCTTGCACTAATACCCAGTTGTGTCTAAATAGAATAATCCAACTACAAACAGGATCAGATCAAGGCAGGTTTCAGTTAAACGCTCCCCAGACGCTGTGGCTCCTTGCCATGACAGCAGGCTAATCGTATTTACCTACACCTGGTAGGATCAAGCATGCTGGCACAGATCACCTTTTCGCCGTGACCTGCTCACTACAGCTTTTGATGTTAGGAATAGATAATCTCATCACAGTTATTGAGGATAACAGTAGGGCTGTTTGTGTTATTCAGGGGAGGTTTCACCAGTAAAGTGCACCAATCAGCTGATGTGACGATCTCTGTTTCCCACACATCAAGTTAAAACAAATAGTATCCGCTGACTCATCTGAGATTAGCACAAATGCAATGATAGGTAGTGGACAAAAGTGTTATAAAATTACCTACCATTATTACTACAGCTAACAATAAAGATAATAATACCACAACTATGATGGTAGACTTAAGGACAAAATAGTAATAATAACATTCAAGAAGAGTAACAGCATCATTTATGTCAGACTAAATTCCTTCATATTTAGAGTTGTGAGGAAAGCCTAATAATTGCCCTGAGTATCTCACCAGCTTCTGCAGAGAGGCCAGCTCCTCTGGGAGGTAACACAGTCCTGTCCTGTTCAGTTTCAGCCATCGCAGACTGCTCATGCACTTGACATGCTCTGGGAAGTACCCACCCTGGAAAGAGAATGGGTGGTTAGAGTTGAGAGAAAAGGCAGAAGAAAAAGAAGAGAGAGATTGACTTCTGGCATCAGTAATACTGATACTGACTTTAGTCATCTATACTCTGATTTTAAAGCACCATTAAATTTCAATGGAGTTGGTGGAGGGTATAAATAAAACTCATCTGGCATTGCCTGTAAAATGTAAAAAATTGGGGGTGTCACGATTTCAAAGACCCTTTATTTATTTGTTTGTGGAGAAGGTTTATTCTGGACAGATTTGAGAAACAAAACTTTGTAACTTACTTAATTCTCTCTCTCTTTCTCTCCTTTTTTAATAGTTGAATCAGTGAAGGTTGTTTTTTTTCTGTTGAACTCTGAAATCTTTATTTTAGGTAAATATTATTTGAACTTGCCTAACCCTAACCTGCAAAAGCCACCCAGACAAAGTCAAGCTGTTATGGTAAAACACCTCATCTATAATGATCTGTTGATATCATCTACTCCATATGTAATAGTCCAACAACAGCATAGCCATTAGTGGTGAAAAAAGGTTTAAATCGAATTGAACTGTGCCTTAAATCAGAAGTCAAATCTAACATGGATTTGGAGAACCCCTAAAAAAAGACAATTTGAGCAGGGATGTTGGTATACAATCTTAGATGGAGGTCTATAATACATCTGTTCTGAGATCTGTTTAACTGCAACTGGCACAAGTCAGTAAATACAAGACCAGCAACTAAACTACAACAGTTCTGTCCTTACAGCCAGTGAGGTGAGCCGTTTTGTCTCTGAACATTATAAATATGGAAGAACAGTAATGCACACAAAATTAAAAGTTGACAACACTGGTTTGGTTGGTTTCAATGTTATTGTGTGTGGGCGGAACAGCACAAATCGGACAACTTCTGTCATGTACAAATCAGCTACATGAGCGAATGCTGCAGTAATTTGGCCAGATGTGAAGTTCAGTCTATGTTATCTTACACAGTCAGGATAAGAAGCCTGTACAGTTGAGCTCACAGCCATTATGATTTGGGGAACAAGTGAGCAGAGGAAATGATGTCATCCCCACATTAGCTGAAATTAGATTTTGAATCACCAGCCGTTCACCAACTAAGTTATTCCCAGGCAGTTTATTTGAACTACTTTCATACGTACATTCCAATCAGCGATAAGCACACAAATAGTCTGTCAGTTCAAATACTTGTCAGATTTTCCCAGCTGTCACGACTGCCAGCCGGGCTGCTTCTCCAGCCTCTCAAAATAAGCTCGTAAAGTGTGTCAAACCGGACAAGTATGACGACACTGGGTGGCTAAAACCATTCAACAAACTTCTGATTATAACATTACATGAGGCTGTTGCTTTTGGTCGGAGCATTATCTAACTTAAACGCTGATAACGCTGACATGTTCTGGCGCAAGGCTTGTGTCTCTGACCCAGACTACCAGAGTAAACTTAGCCGACAGAGAAGCTAAATTAGCCAGCTAACGTGACGTTTGAAATACGAGCTGGCTACGTTATCCCAAACAACCCAGAATAACGCATCCGCTAACAAACAAAAGAAGTACCACTCAGTCCCCTAAACAGAAATATAGTAACTGCCTGCCATGACGCATGTGGCCGAACCCAGACTGTTACTTTGTCCATGTCAAATATCTGACAACTGGCTAACGCCCAATGTTAGCAACGTTGAGCTAAGCTAGTGTTTAAGCGAGCTCAACCTCTAGCCCTGTTTTGCTCTGAGGAGCTAACTTGGATTAGCTTTAGCTAGCTAACGAGCTAACATGTTAGTTTCTCAACAGCGACGGGTATAGAATCAAACAATATCACTTAAAGTCCTTACTTTAAAGTCGTTTCCACTCAGGTCTACCCCCCTTATGAAGGGAAGGACTCCGGTGGCAGCCATTTCTGGTTGATGTCAGCTGCTCAGCCCTCAACTGTCTATTTTGGTCCAGCAGCAGGAGGGTTGTGGCTGGTAGACGACTGCGCTTCGTCCTCTTCTTTAATGGAGGTTGGTTACCAACGTTTTAAGGGCATTAGCGCCACCCTCTGCTTCGGAATGTGAACTAGCGGTTATAATTATCTGTCAGCGCCCTCCAGTGGTCATCGTCAGGGATAACAACACATCCATGAATGTGTGAGTCCCACTACTGTATAAAGGCTCTCTAAATTAATTACATCTGTCGCAATATTTAAAGCTGAGACAGCAATCTCTCTTTATAATCAACAGGTTTATACAATATGACCTTCATTTAACCAAAAATGTTTTATTTCTGTTCTTCCTCCACTGCACTGAACAGAAGGGCATTAGATTGATAACATTACAGTCTTTTGCACACAAAGACCTTGTCTTAGCTGATTATATCATGAGTTTCTCATTTCTCCGTAAAAAGCTCTCCGGTCGTGACACACAAACCACTTTTGCAACGAATTGTGTCAAGTCATTTAGAGATAGCGGGTGATACCGGAAAAGATACGCGTTTCTTTCAAAATAAGGCCGTCTCCGAGGAAAGCGTACAATGTGCTGCATGCACGTTTCTCAGTAAACATTTTATTTTGAAGGCGGTGGAAGCGGAAGTGTTTCCCGTGTATCTTAGCGCGATGACATCATTCATAGTACCGCCCAGTCAGCTGTGCCGTTAAGTGTCCCTAGCTTAGCCAGCCGACAGAAAAATAAAACACAAGCTATTTTTGGTTTTACATTATGGATAAGAGCGCCACGCGATACAATGTACAGCTATATATTTATGATTTATCGCGAGGAATGGCCCGCAGCCTCAGTCCTATCATGTTAGGTAAGTACAGGTAGAAAAAATCCGATGCAGTCTGGCCTTGGGGACAAATAAGTAACGTTAATCATAACAAATACCGGGTGGAGATGTCTTCTCTGGCTTACATTGTAAAGCCGCCTTTATACAGTTATTACAGTATAATATACTGATCTATGACTAAGTTATTCAAGGCCTAGTTGTTTTTATTTATTTATTTTGTAAATAAACTATAAGGCGAGAGTGATTTATGTTCCTACATCCTAAGGAGCAGCTCAAAGGTCGTTATTGGGGATAGATCATCTTCTACCTCCTCCCTTCTTCTCACTACTTCTTCCCTTCTTGTTACAGGAAAGCAGCTGGATGGTATCTGGTATGAATCTTTTTTTTCTTCTATTTTGACAGATGTCTTGCCTGTGACCTAAAAGTCAGACCTCCTGAGTCATGAAAACATCGTTTCTCATGTAACTGTATGTGTGGATCCAGCAGCTGTAGGCCTGTGACCCCATTTCTGGTCACAGGGCAGATAACACAGGCATTATATCACCTTTAAAGGGGCACTATGTCGTTTTGGAGATGAAATTCAAACTCAGATATTACTGAGGTAGAAAACATATTAATCTTTTCCATAACTGAATAAACAAGCTGTTCTCAGCGGACAATAAGGTCCCCAGAACACTGTTTGAAGCTAGAAAGGTGGCAGGGTCCGCCAAACATAAACAAAGTGAAACAGTATGAAATTGTGTTGTCCTGTAAGGTCAGCTTGTTTATTCAGTTGACTGAGTCATGAAAACAAAGAGAGTTTGTTTATTTAGTTCGTTTCGGCATTTATAAAAAAATCCGTCAACGAAGATCTTTCTCCGCTGATTAAAATGTCTTCCCCAAAACTACAAAGAGCACCTTTAAAACATAGGAAACTACCAAAATCAGCTGTTAACAGAGTGTCTAATTCTGTCTAGATTTTGCTGTTCAGTGATGCTATTATTGATTTTAGAAACAAAGAAAATTGTGAAGTTAAATATAATTAGACAAAAGAACTATAGTGGATACTCCAAAAAAAAGTAAATAGCAACATAAATAAATAAAATAAAACATCACACATAATCAAGCATGAATTGAATCCAAGCCATAGATTTTTCAGTTTAAGAGAATTAAATATATCATTCCTATGTCTTATGGTTCGTTAACTGATTTGTGACTTGTTATTTTGCAGAGGCACTGAGTTCCATTTTTAGACAAATCTGAGAAACAGTGAGTTGTTCTGACCTGAATTTACCCCCGTGATGATTTTGTGCTTTTTTTTTCTCCCCCTGCAGGCACACAGCTATAGTGGCATACGGTGATGAGTTCTTCTTCGGAGGGGAGGGGATCTCCAGCTGTTCACCGGTAAGTCTGTAACAAGCGGACCGACTTTGATGAGTCTCATCAAACAAGCTCGTGAAGGAAATGCCTGCACACCGAGCGTTAGCGCAGAGAGGCCTTTAAATACCTGAACACTTCTCCCGGTTTGAGATTATGTGTTCCAGCTGTCAGTGCGCCGTCCTGCCTCAGCTAAATCTCTGAAAATTCAAATGGGTTTGTGTGTTCATAAAAGCCTCATTAAAATGTTGCCATGTGCGAGACATGGTGTCGTGTTTCTAGTTCATTCCTTTGAGATGTTGCCAGTGATTCACATGCCATAAATCTGCCTCAATTACCCCCTACTTACTTCTGTTTGTGATTTTCTTAAGGTGGGTGTTCTAAAAATCGCATCAAAAGACCAAAACCTACCATGTGTCTGTCACCAGTTTTTGACTCCCCTCCTACAAATATATATCATAAAGAAAAGCTTTGTAATTTGCTGGGCATGAACATTTTTATCAAATGCTAAACATGAGTAAATACTGCTTTTTGTATACAATTTGCAGCCATAGTTTAACGGTGCAATATCTAAGAATTTTATATGAAGACATTCAAAAATGAACTAAAGTCAGCAACAGAAGAAGAAATAATAGCTTTGACGTAATGAGATATGTATTGTGTTGCAGAAATATCTGCTGAAGTTAGCATGCTAACCAGCTAGCCTTCCATCCAGGTCCAAAGCTCCTGTGCTAGAGCTGTAAACATCAGGTCCAACCGCTAGCTACATGGCTAACTGAGCTAACTAGCTATCGGCAGCCACAGTTAGCAGCAGTTAGCAGTTACTCTGCTGATATACGGCTTCATATTTGCTTTGACGGATGGCCAATGCTGACATATTGTCCCTTTGATAAGCTGAGATGATGTGGATGCAGAGTTGACTTGAAAAAAACTTCAGCTCCCATGTTCGTGATCATGAATGAACTTGTTACACAGTGTAACAATGGCCGTTGTTGTGTTTAAGTATTCCTTGTACAACAATAGAGCTCTGTGGCACAGAGGAGTCAGATAAGTAGATAGATCAGGCTTGGTTACACTGAATAAACGTATTGGATATATAAATATATGTTAGTTCTAGAATAAATGCACGGTTGGTTTTGGCCTTTTGAAGAAAGATAGATCGAATCTAAAGATGTATTGTCCTTTAACAATCATTGCTTAATAAAGTAGAACAGGCAGCAAGAAAATGTAAGAAAACTGCTAAATTAACCTTTGACATTCATTTCTTTCTACATGATATTTGCAAAACAGCAGCTCTACAACTCTACTGACATTCAGATGGACTGATAAAACCCGCTGTTTGATGTTTGAGATAGCTGAACATGTTTGAGCTGCCAAACGCCATTCCAACTGTGCTGCAAGTTTGCCCGATCACAGGGTGCGTTGAGATTAAAATGATCCAAATCAGCTCATCCTCAGACATATGAAGCTCCTGCTCACCTCTTCAGAGACATTAATTGGTGAAAATGAAACATCACTGATTAGCTTGTGCTCGTCAATAGCTCTCCTATAATGGTCTGGTCTGCTGTGTGTTTGACAGGGTGGGACAATGCTCGGCCCTCCAGACACAGTGGTAGAGCTGGGAGAGACTGAGGTGTCCGAGGAGATCTTCATGGATTACCTCTCTTCCCTGGGAGAAAGCACATACAGGTCGAGTAGCTGTCTTCAGTTTCTTCTTCACTTCATTTTTTTGTTGTTGTTACTGACTTGTCACAATGCATAAAGGCTGTTATCTGATGCACCGACTCCATCCGTTCTTCCCTGGTTCAGAGGTGACAGGTATCGTCTGTTCGAGCACAACTGCAACACCTTCACCAACGAGGTGGCTCAGTTCCTGACGGGCAGGTCCATCCCCTCCTACATCACCGACCTTCCATCTGAGGTCCTCTCAACGTGAGTGCGGCGAACTGCTATGGAAAAACTCACACTGAGCTCTTTGTAGCTGTCACATGGAAGACACGAGTTCTGCCACAAAGTCAGCGTGACTTTGCTGCTTTTAAGAGAAAATATTCACCAATAGTTGCTGCTGTGATAATGACAAGGTCTGAAATTTGTACTGTAGCTGCCTCGAGTAATCTGTTCATTTCATCTGGCCCTGGACACACCAGTGCATGGGAGCATTGGCGAAGGATGCATTGTGGGTAATGTAGGCTCTGGGTTTTGAAAAGCAGTCCTGCTAGATAGCATTGCATTTCTATAAAATATAAGATCCAGAGATATATCCTTTTTTATTCCACGCATTCTTATTCCTTTTCAAAACCGGGTGCCTACGTTACCCACAATGCAACATCCACTGAGTGACATCACTCAAGGCATTTAATCAGATCACATGCAGCTTCCTCTGGAGTCATAAAGGGCATTATACTTTACATAGTTTTTTTTATACACATGCAGTGGTACTCCCCAAGACCTGTAAACACACTTAAATGTGTAAAATTCAGTGGAGTTACCCTTTAAGTGGAAATAGCTTGTATACAAAAGACAGATACAGTATGTTAATATGCAGTAGGACATGATGAGGGTTTCAAAATACAGTCCAGGACTAAAGAAATGTGAAATCATTGTGTCAGGATTCAGTTTACAATATCAGATCTCCTCCCTCTGCCTCCAGACCGTTCGGCCAGATTCTGCGGCCCATCCTGGACTCGATCCACATCGCCCCTCCAGGAGGTAACGTCATCAACGGGGGCAGGAACGTCTAACCCCGAGGGGGCGGCAGAGTCGCCGAGTGTTCGCAAAGGTCACTTCCATTGTAGTCAGTCAGTGAGAAGTCTCAATCCAATCGTCTTTCTTTGTTTCATTTCTGTAAATAAGTTACACACAGGCGCTGAAGCTGATGGTGTTTGTAAGCTATAACTGATAACTGACCGGTTAGTCCTGAAAATTCATCATTTAAATATAATTTCCTGCTTGAAATCCAGTTGGTTTATGAATACTGTTCAGCTGACTTTGATGAATGTTGCCTTCTTAGAAATACATCTACGCAAAGTCATATATCCATTTAAAGGGGCACTATGAAGTTTTGGTGATATTTACAATATTAATGAGCTAATAAGACAAACTCAAAAATATATTTTTTTCAAAACTACATAGTTCACCTTTAAAGAAATTAAATGTAAAAAAAGGTATATTTAGATTTGGTGCAATGCAACTGAATTGATACTTTATACACCATAACATAGACATATTTCACCACATTAAAGGGGCACTATGTAGTTTTGGTGAAGAAATTTTAACTCAAAGTTTTAATATATTTACTATATTAATGGGGAGATAATACAAACTTTACAAATATACAAATATTTATGTTTTCCATAACTGAACAAACAAGCTGTTCTCAGAGGAAAATAAGCTCCCCAGAACACTCTTTGAAGCTAGAAAGGTGGCAGGGTCCGCCACATATAAACAAAGTCAAAAGGCATGAAACCATGTTGTCCTTTAAGGTCAGTTTGTTTATTCAGTCATGAAAACGAGGAGAGTTTGTTTATTTAGTTTGTTGAGGCATGAAAATCAGTCGATTAAAATTTCTACTCCACAGCATAAATCCAACAGCTGTAATAAAACCACATACAACATTTAAATACCTCTTGCACATTAGTGCATCCAGCTTATTTAGTACTTTTGTAGAAAATGCTCCTTTACCCCTTAAGTTGGGTCCTTCCGGTATTACAGTTTTAATTTAATGAAGGTTTTTAGTTCGTCACTTTAGTTATTTAATAGGGAATTAAGCTTGTTGTTCATCACATATCAGGTTTCACACATGGTTTCTGCCGTGCGGCTGACTACAATGAAATTAATCTTAGCGTGCACTTTTGCATAGATGTGTTTAATATATTCAATTCAGTGGATGCCCAACGATGGAAAATAAGATGGCTGAATCTTGGAGAGTCTTTTAACGTCAATCATATTTAAATTTTTGCACTTTTATGATTTGTTTTCATTTGTTTTTTTTGTTACTTGTCAGCCTGTAGTTTAATTTCCCATCAGTGATCCCTTTATGCCTGTAATATTTGTCTCCACTGTTTCTGTTGAGCTCCTCCGTGTTCGCCTACTTAAACGAACCGTATATTATCATTCCATTTGTGATACGACATACAGCAGGTGATTGATGCCACACTGAGTTTATACGATTTAGAGTGATATAAAAAGTGTATGTCTCTATAGCAGGACTGGGATCAGTTCATTATAAATACAGTTATTCCTATGTCTATGAAAGTTGACATTTGTTAACGGGAGGGTTGATTACAAAAAAGTGCGTGTCGTGGCAAGAAGACGACACATGAAACCATTTCAAAGTGGTGTAACAACCTTTTCCAGACAATCCTTGTCCTTTTATAAAGGTTTTTGACAACAAAACAGCAATTTTCTTGGTCAGAAACATCCAACAGCGTAGGCTCTTATATAAAAGTGAACTGCGTCACAGCCCTGTTATATGACGTAAATTGTGCCTCTTGGCCTGTGTTACCAGCTCCACAGGGAGATCATCTTGTTATACAATGTTTTTGGAATTTCAGTTGCCATGCGGGTAATTCTAAACAACTGCACATCCACACATTTTTCTTTTTTTTTTTAAACATAAAGTTGACCATATGCTGTACTGTCAACTTAATAACAACCTGCTTGAGTCCTTTAACAGCCACCAGAGAGTGTTTGATATACAATACACCTCTGTGCCTTCATTTCCCTCCGCTTGGCTACAGTCACACTGTTGGGAGTTGGCATGGTTATCGTATAGCACAGATGGTAACTTCCCGTGCAGTCCGCATTCAGAATCTGGTAGTTAGTTTACTGCATGACGGTTTCGAGATCTTAAGAATAGTGAAATACATGAAAAGGCACCCTCAGCTCGCTGATATCGACCAATGCGACGCAAACCGCGAATCAAAATTCTGCGGGAAACTGTAAGAAACATAAGCAGCTGAAAATGTCCCGGATCAACACTCACAGCCTTTAATACAACACATTACACCCTGCACTCTGCCAACAGAAAGAACAAATTGTTGTGTAAACTTAATATAAGATGTAGATCACGTGTTTTAGGGGTTACCTGATTAAGACAGTGTTACCCACGTGAACCGTATTAAACCTCATGAGCCTGAACAGAGTGAAGAAGAAGAAAGAAGCACAGAAAAACAAGAAATCACTAAATAAAGAGCATTTCATCATAACCAGCATTAATAAAGGGTACATTTATAGTTAATTAACTTTGGTTCATAGTGGTTTGACTTTTAATAAACAATAAAAAGCCTTTTAAACAGCTTATCAAGCAGTTGTTGAGGTAATGTTGCCACTGATGTCTATAATACTTTCTTGCCTAAAGGTCCCATATTGTAGAGAGCAGAGGTGCTATATAGATACTGTGAAATTGTTAAAACGATTGAATGCACTGAGAAATGTACAACATAGCCCGTATGCAGGAAACTGTGCTTAAGCGTAGCCATGGTTGCGCAAACACCGGCAGAGAAACACGACGGGCGGTGCCTGCTCAGGCCTGTGAGTGCTGACCAATTGGAGCAGACTGGGCTTTTCAGGAGGGTGGTCTTAAAGAGACAGGCGCTAAAGGAGATAGAGGGTGACTAGAGGTGCTGCAGCAATGGACAGTTTAAGAAAAATAATGTGTTTTTTGAACATTAAAGCATGTAAACATTTTCTAGTAGACACCCAAAATAAGATGATGAACCTGAAAATGAGCATAATATGGAAACCTTTAATAAATGGTTTATAAAGCATTTCATTGTTTTCTTTGTTAACAGTCACATAACTATTAACCTAAGTGTAATTAACTATAAATGTACCATTTATTATTTAAGGTTATTATTAATAAGGTTATTATAAAGTGTTACCACAGTCTCAAAGAGAGATTAAACCAGCATTGACTTTCAATGAGTTCTCCTGCAATAAATAGACCTCGCGCGCATTTTACCTGGCGAGCCGTCGCCGTCGCTCGGCTCTCGCGGCTTGATCGTTTCTGCACAGAAGTATTGGAAACATGTCAAAGCTTTATTTTTCCAAGATTTGTACATATTTGGCTACTTTTAGGTTAATTCCCCCTCATGAGGCTGGAAAGCTCAGGTGTATCTGGGCTCTGATATTTTGCCTTCCGCTAACCAACTAACCAACATGCTAACCAGACCGATGAAATGTATTACTGCACAAGTCACCCTTTGTTGCTCTAATATATGTTGCTGGCTGCTACCTGTACTGTGAAGATAGTTATGGATATTATTCCCTATTTAAATGATCTAATGGTAGATAGGTTTATGCATATTGTTTGTATTGTTTGTGTAATTGTTTTTTTTTTTGTAAATCTGCCTACATATAAAGCCATTGACTGCAAATGTGAGAATCTCTGGTGTGATTTTGTTACCTTTACAAGTAGCTTCTGGTTACTGAAAGTTTTTTAAAGTGCAACTCTGTGCACAGGCATTTAGATTTTTCCATATTGCACATATAATCAAAATGCAATGATAATATAATTTACACAAATACACACATTTCTGGAATAAAATTTGAAGGACAACAATAACTGCACAGTTGAAGACTGACAAACTGTAAACAACTGTCTTTGGGAAAAAGGGGGATGGAAAGGAATTTAAGTTTAAGTAGTTGTGCGAAGATACACGAAACCACAGGTAGATAGGTGCTAGATACAAAAATAACATAACAAATTGCAAAACAAGGGAGTATCCACATCATTGAATCACAGTTCAAGTGGTATGAGTAGACATACATATGTTTTACAAACATTGTTGTGAACCAACTTCTAGGTCACCAAACGTACAAAAAACCTACTAAACCTGCAAAAAACTCATCTTGTTTAGGTAATAATGTGGGTGCTATAAGGTTAATAAGACAGACAATAAGTATTGTAACTCTAATTCTATATTAGATTTTATATTTATTCTTTAAATTCAGTTTGTTTTTGATACCATGTTCACATATAGTGCCAAGGGGGTAATTATCCTCTAACAATAGGGTATAAAGGGCCTAATATCAATCCTCATTAAACCATCAGGGGGTTGATGTGACGATGGATGAAGATGCAACAAACCTGTTTTCGCAAGATCTTCCTTTTATGTAGATAGTCTATCACCTTCTTCGGTGTTCAGGTGTCTCAAAGATCTAATAATAATCTTGAAAATAATCTTGAAATAATCATGTCACCTATTCTAACACAAGCTTCCTCCTGTGCTCGCTAGTATTGTTGCTGCAGTTCTTTGAGTGTCCACAGAGTGGCAGTGTTGCTCTCTCTCCTGTTAGAGATGCACCTTGTCAGGATTCAGATCAGAGGGTTGCAGTTTCAAAACTGAGGACTGATGACAATTCAACCAAATATTTAATCTTTATTGCTTCTTTATACCTGTATTTATAAATTGCTGTCAAGGCCCCAATGAGCAACGCACGTAAACTGCTACGTGCTCCATATGACCATTAACAAGACTGATGTTGTACTGAGCAATCCTCAGTTGTGTGCGTTTCGAAGGAAGTGAATGCTCAGCAACACTGTGTCCTCTCTGGGAATATCAAAAGGGTAATGAGAGAGGAAATGTGTTGATATAAAAATGGAGAGTAAGGCTTTCGTCTGGTTTTAGTAATGACAGAAATCTAATTAATAAGCTGAATGTGACTTTAAAACCATCTGCTTTCAGCGTGGTCTAATAGAAAGCAGCACATCCCATTTTACACACGGATTATTCATCGTTGTTCAGGCATTAAACATTCATGAAAAAATACACCAGATCTCATGTGTACGCTGCTATCATCTTGTCAACTAAAATCTGTGGTATCAATCAAGATGTCAAGGAAGGCGACAGCGTTCCAGATGGTGGACATCTCACTGTGCAGCAGAACTGTTGTGCAGACAGATGTGAAGCAGACTTGGTCCATGGCCTTCAGATCAGCACCCCTCCTACGAGGCAGTGGATAATAAATGCAGACAGACCTAGCCTGTCCTTGCACCCTGCGGCTGAGTAGCTGAATCAGCTCGGTTAGTAGCACAATTATGAGCGGCCATGTGACGTTTGACAAACGTTAACCTTCTCTCCAACTACAAGGGTACTGTCAGCCTGGCCAAAGTTGTTAGCATGGCAGTACCTCTGTGACAAAACCCAGTGAGTCACACCGACCCCCCTGCTGTGGTGACGAATCCCTACATGACACATAGGGGTGACTTGGCTTCCCCGCCTATAGGCCATACTTCAGCTCTGGCACTAAGTTCATTTTGCTATTACTACTGATGACAAAAAATTGGAATATTAGAAGCCCTGTGCTGTGCAGCTCAGCCATCTTGTCCTCAAAAGACAACATTTTATGTCTGTTAAAATAAAATAAATAAGTTTATGTTAAAGTAAGTTTACGACTTATCGTTTGGTTAGCATACCACAGACTTTGTGATAGATGGCATTATGCTATTGGCAAAGTTAAATAATATAACAGTAGAATTTGAGAATTAGTTAGGTGCAGATGAAACATTGGATGCAATTCAACACTTGAATTAATGTTGAATTAATAGATTTTCTGGCCACTTAGGTGCAGTGAAGTGACACATATACACAACATTGATATATTATAACCTGGTAAAGTTGATATTATGATCATATTAGTAAAGAGTTACTATTTTACAAGTGCAGCTGAATTGGTGAACATTAGCACTACAATTCGAAGTCCGATACTTTTAGCTCTGCTACTGGTAGGGTAGTTGGTTTACAGAGACATTAGCATTACAATTTTAATTCCAAGTCAAATATTCACCCTCCTTTTAGCTCTGTTGTTGGTCTCCACCAACTCCTGAGGGAAACATCTGGTTCTTAAGCTTCTAAATGTGTTCACCAGCTTGTCGTTAACTTTGTTAGAGACTAGCATTTAGCGACGTCGTCTGTGTGGTGCAGAGGTGGTAGTGTGGTTGCTTTATCACAGCTTTTTTGTTGAAATTGCAAGCAGTTTAATGCTAATTTGAGCATGCTAAGATGCTAATAGTGACAATGTTAACATGCTGATGTTTAACATGTGAACTGTTTAGCAGTTTGTTAACATGCTAAAAAATGTTTGCCAATTAGCACTAAATACACAGAAACAGTTGAAATTGATTTTATATCAGATTATTAGTTGAAGTATTCAAGTATCAGACAATTACATTTTGAGATGTAAAGTTAAGTAATCACCAAACAATTCCTCTTGACATATATGACATAATAGATTTTGGTGGTGACGTTAACTGTACGTTTAAAGCCTGACATTGGCTTTTTACTTATAGTGATTTAATTTACACTTTATGAATCACAAAGTAATGCTCATCTATGATTATCTTGCTGCACAAAATGTAAATCATAAACTTGTGTTCGCCACAGAGCTTATTTTGGCGATAATCCAAAATCCCTCAGAACTTTCTGGCTAGCCCACCAAATACGACAAACCCTACACCACTCTTTGCAAAGGTGCCGCTAAAGTCAGGGGAAAGTCATCTTTTGGGCACCATGGATGTCGTTACAAAATTTTCTTCCAATCTTTCCAGCAGCCTAAATGTTGATGGCAGTTGTCAAAATATAACTTACCTGGATCAACTTACTTACAAATTGGACCTTTAAAGAAGCTTTAAGTTGTCTTATATTGTACATGTATGATAAAAATAGTAACCAGCCTGGGAAAATAGAGCGAGTCAGTGGTCGGGAGGTTAACCACGCAAACTTAATGGATCATGATATTGCAAATTAATGGGGGGAAATTGATATCACAGCAGCTCCAGATCCATCAAGAGGCCCTGGTTTCTGTTTCTCCATATGCTCCATAATAGTGTCATCATAGTGTCTCGTGTGTGTGTGTGTGTGTGTGTGTGTGTGGATGTGAGAGAGAAGGTGAGAGACAGAAAAGAGGGATGCTTTTAACAGGTAAGTGTTTAAAAGCTGCGTTTCTGTGAGCTCTCCTGAAGGTTTTGCCGGGAGAACTACATCCCCAACGGCTTAATGTTTCATTTAGCACTGATATGCATAATTAAGGGATTCGTGTACCATTTTTGAAGGTTACCCTGCCTGTTCCCAGCAAGGAATAATTAATGTTTGCACTGCACAGTAGCACAGTGTCAGGTTCTTAGTTTTGGGATACTGAAAATCTACAATTTGTCACACTTTCGCTGCATCTGGTGTTTCTGCAGGAACACATCCCCCTAATCTCATTTACGAATCTGCACGCTCGAAAAACACTATGCAGCGCAAAAGCTCCTAAATGGCAAAGCCTTGATCTTCAAATCTCTTTTGACGCTCAGGCGAACCAAACAAACTATCTCTATCTCAGCTGAACCAGAATGAAAAAAAAAATCCAACACTGAACCAGATTTTCTGCGCACTCTCCGCCAAGACAGTAGAATAGCTGCTGTAATGATCTGTTAAAATATGCATCGCTCCCAATCACAGATACTTTCTCGCGTTGTCACGACACTCGTCTCCACATTTGATTGAGTTTTGTCTCACAGGAGCCTGGGTAAACGTTGTAAGCCACATCAGTTAAGTGTGATGATTATTCTTGTCCAGTCATGCTTGCTCAGACATGGTTTCATCTCTGCTGTAGGTGTCAGTTTGAATGACTGTCCGTTTCATCGCAGCAGCCTCTTTCAGCATGTATGAAAAAAAATGAAATCCTTCCTCGCTCCTCTTCCCCCTCGTCCTCATCCTCTTCCACCTCAGCTCATCTGTCATGTGTTCGGTATCTTTTTTCCTCACTCTGCCTTTTTCTATTCCTTCATTTCTCACCTGTTTGACCCCTCTTTCCCTCCTTTTCAACCCTCCCTCCCGATTTGTTCCTTCTCCAAAATCCTTAATTACCCAGCGAGTTTTTGCTTGGCTGCGCCTCCTCCGCTTTGCAGGCCTCCTCTCATTTGTCTCCACGCCTCCTCCTCCTCCGACTCTCCTGACCTTGTTCTTTGACCTCTATCATTCTCCATCACCCAATCTTGCTATCTTGCCATAATGGGCTCCGACTTTTCCGCTATTACAAAAGTACCCCATTGAGTTCTTTGGGGATAAGTTTCATAAAACGCACTCATGCGAAGTTAAAGCGTATAAACAATCAGAGTTTCCGCACTTCGCTGGGTTTTTGTCTGTCATGTTCTTTTGTTTTGCCACTTGGTCAAACACACTCGCAGCCAGATAATTCATTTCCGGGGTTGCTTCCATTCTGTTTTCATCTCATGCAGGGACAGATTACCTTGTGGTGTTACATTAAGGCTTACAGTACATTTAAAAAAACATTGTGGCATGACGTTGCGGACCAACGCACGATGACAAGGGTGCGACATCCTCGCTACTCTGTTCCGTACTGTACGTCTATCTGTTCCCTCAGACCACCTCTGTCTCCTTCCTGTATCCGCCCTCTCCAACTGAGCTCCCTCAGCTCACTCCACGGGCAACCAGCTGGGGACGGGTCCAACCAGCTGGCCAGGTCACCGTTTTGGAATCGCTCGGGTTCAACAGCTGCTGTGTGCTCCTTGTCTGTGTCAAGCCAAGGCCAGGATAACTGCCATGCCCTTGCATAAATACATAGATGCATAAATATACGGAGAGAGAGACATGTGAGCTGTCCCCGAGACCTTCTGCCGCATCAGTCACCATTTGCAGCCGTTTTCTGGAATGCCCTTGGGCTGTCCCATCTGGACAATGTGTGTGTGTGTGTGCTGGTGAGTCCATGTATGTCTGCCTGCGTGTGAGTGTGTGTATGCACATTTTAGCCATGCCTGTGTGCTTGTTTTGTTTTGAACTTTAAGTGACGCGTGGGGACGTCCTCATCAGAAAAATGACCATATAGGTTAACGAAACCTATCATGCTTTTTCATTTTTTTGCCCTTTCCTTCTGTGTGTTATGTAGGTGCATGTAAAAGACCTTGAAAGTTAAAAAGGTCAATGTCCGCACCAACAGAAGCTCCTCTCTCCCACAGAAAACACTTAAGGATTTTGACCCAGGATTACTCTAAAAGCACACAATAACATTACTTCATATTATGCATGCAAGTAGTCTATGAAGTACTTAGTTCAGTAGTACATGAATCTTGGACTACTTATGAAAAATATTTTTTTTAATTCCACATCAAAGTTCGTCGAAATATCCTGATTCTTGTTCTCTGTTAAGGATATTGACCCAGGATTACTCTAAAAGTACACAGTAAAAGTACTTCATATTATGCATGCAAGTAGTCTAGGAAGTACTTAGTTCAGCAGTGTATGAATCCAAAACTACTTATGGAAAAACATTTTTTTTTTAATTCTCACGTCGTCCTTTACTTTGAAATCTGGAAGGATACCATCGTGATACCTTCAGCTCACTACCGGGAATAATTACTGTAAAAGTATCGTATGTTTCATGGGTCTGACTGAGAGACTGCAGTCTGCCCCACAGTCACTACCAGCAGCTCTTCAGAGCGGTTTCATCACGAATACCGTAAATGTTAGAAGATTCGCGCACTAGAACAGAATGTGCGGCTGGTTTGACCAAGCAAACGCGAACCACGGCTGGCTTGACCGCAGTGCCGTCCTCGCGCTTCCACCACACCGAACAGAGCAGCTCCCGAACTCGTCCGACTCTCTCCAAACGCTTCAGACGTCCGACGTTTTAGCCAGTGTGTGCCGGCTTTTACCGTCAGTCCAGCTATCTTGCAGCAACTCTGCCACCCAGCGCGTCTTCTTCACGAGAGGTGACGAGAGGGGCTTTGATACCTTCATGTGCCGAGAACGTGATAACCCTTCAGCCAATCAAATGGCAGCATATCTAAACGTGTTGCCTTGCAGGTTACACTGAAGATTGCGATGAGAGGGCACGTCGGACAAATAGTTCTATACATATGCTTAATACTATGAATAAGTTTGCAAAGAACATTATATTCAATGCATTATGTAAATTTTTTTTTTTTTAAATCGTTATATTAAAATATATCAAAATATTGGTAGGGACAACTCCCTCCCTCCCAAACTTTGGTTGTGACTTGTCCCTATCGTCCCTATGCAAACTAACGCCCATGCTTGAAAGGTATCCAGAGGACCTCTAAGCAGCGGCTCAGAGACAGTTCTCACGAGAGGCTGTCCAACAGGTGCAATGCACTTTCTCAAGAAAATGCAGAGCTGAAGAGCAAGTTGGTTGAAGAGAAGAGCAAATATGTCAGTCAGAAGAAACTGACAGTCCAACTTCACCAAGAGTTGGCTCAGACAAGAGACCAGTTGGAAAAAGACAATAGGCTGAATGAAATGGACATTAACAAGCCTCAAAAGCACAGTGTACAAAGTATAAAGTACAGTGATCCAACAGGTGATGCCAACCAGGTGAGAATCAATGCAAAAAGAAAGAAGAAGACATACCTTTAAGAAGATTATATGGAAGTCGAAGTTTCCCATATCATCAACAAAGACAAGTCCGGAGCTGAGCTCCAGGTGGACAATGACAGGATCAAGCTCCTCCAAGACGAAGTACAGTGGATCAAAGCTTCACACAACGAGATCACCCTAAGGTACGAAACCGATGTCATCAATGCCAGACACCAGGTTGACAACCTTCCGCGTGAGCTTGAAAACCAAGTCCAGCAGCACAAACGCCTTCAAAAGGATTACGAGGAGCTGCGTGTTGCACGCGTGTTCAGCCAGGATCATTTTACAGCTGAGCTCCATGCAGAGAGAGAAAAGAACAGTCTTCTCCAAGACGAACTACAGAAGACATGTGTGTCATACCATGAGATCAGCCAAAGGTATGAAAACGACATCATCGCTGTCGACAGCAGGCTTACACCGCTCAGCTCCAACTTGAGAAGATCAGCGTTACACAGCATGAGATCAGCCAAAGATACGAAACTGATGTCATCGCTGTCAGACAGCAGGCCGACACTCTTCAGCGTGAGCTTGAAAAGGAACTCAAGTCTCACGCAGACACAGTGTTGGTAGGCTCGCATGTGATCAACAACATGAGGGCTGAGCTGGACACCCTTTGTCAAAAGATGGCAAAGGAGATCAATGTCCGGCAGCAAAACACCACAGATGACGTGACAGCCAGGTGTGAGGAGAAGTGCGAGGAAGAGCCAATGGAGTGCGAGGATGAGCCAGTGGAACAGCAATAATCGCTCCCTGAAGTTCACCAATAACGCACTGGCCCCCGAACTCCCAGAGGAAGATCAAGTCCCTGAAGAGACTCTCCCAAAAACGTCGGCAGTGACCCCTTCGATCTGGGTTGTGGGTTTCCCCCGGGTGCTCCGGTTCCGACACAATTGAAAAAAAAATAAAAATCAATACAAATTGAAAACCAACAGGAACATTACTATATTCACTAATGAAAACATATTGGCGACAAGTTCTGAGAGCGATGCTAGCGGCTCTCTGAAGCTGTACTTAACCGCCACAAATGAATTAATGTGTGGGAAACACTGGTTAATGCAAAAACCTATTTGAGTTTTAAGGGGTTTAATGCTTCATTCATTGCCACGTAAAGGGATTCCATATTTTACGAGCCGGTGGTAGAAGTGTTACAGACATGACTGTATGCCGTTATTAAGCGTATATTTAACTACGCAGCCTACTCAACCACAGTAGAGATACAAAAATCAGGAAGAAATGACGAAGTAAACACAATCTGAGCAAGTCTACAACATCAGGAAGGCCTGACACTCCGTTTCTGAAAATGCTATATGAAGTACCACAGTACAAAACAGTGTCGCACACGCCAGGTAACAGAGTCGGCTCAGTGGAATCAAGGTTGTGGGTCAGATAGAGTTTGTCAGTATGGTACTAACATAGGCGATTAAAAGATGAGCTATGAGCAACAGAGCTGTTAAGTGTTAATTTCAGGCTACGTGGTTACCTAATGTTAATTTGGAAAGTAAATACACACCGTCCCCATCTTTTACTCCCTGTCTCAATCGCATCACTTCGACAATATCCTGTATAGGTCAAGCAATCCATGCAGTCCCTGTACTGGAAATTGCCCTTGTGTATCTATCTACCCACCTACACACACAAACACACACTCTTTCACAACTAAATCGATCTGCAGGCCTATCCACCGTAGAGCCAGTAGTACAGTTGAGTCGGGACTGCAAACCCTCATTAGGAGAAGTGTGTGCTCGCAGAGCTGTGGTGTCTGAGTCTACAGGGACCTGATCTGGTGCCTGCGGACCTGTAAGGCGGAGATGGGTGGGCGGAAGACAGAGACAGAGAGAGAGAGTGGTGAGCAATGTAGAGAGAAAAGGAGGAGAGAGCAGAGGGTAAGAGAGGGTAACACTATAACCTGATCACTGAGGGTTGAATGGTGGTCAATAGACACATTGGTTGTTGAAATGTCTTCCTACACTGTGGGCCCCCCTCTGACCAAATACTTTGTGCACATTTTCAAAAAGGAACTCCTTGACATCATATTAAGACAGTTTGAGTCATGCTGGCATAGTATTGGCTGTTTTGATTCAGACTGTGATGTAACTTACCGAAATTAGAACAAGCCTTGGAGCTTTGAATTCCTCAGCGGCAGCAGTGCTGCTGTATAATTTTGCATTACTCACATTTTCCACTTGATGGCACCAGCTCAGAACACATCTTACAGAAGATTAACATACAGCTGTAATGCTGGGGATTTCAGTCAAACACGATTGTATGTTTCTGGAGAGTACAATATCATCCAAGGTTTAAAAAAAATGCTGGGGTTTTCTTAATATGACGCCCATTTTAAACTGTCACAGTCATGCTTATTAGACAAGACACCGACACTGCAGGTTTTAGTTAATTCAGACTTTTCTCAATATACTATTTTCTCCTTGAGCGTATGCATCTTACAGCATTTGATTCCGGCCCTCCGCCATTTGAGTTCTGTGTCTCAGATCTGAAGTGTTTGTATTCATCACTCCAGGCTAACAGTTCCCCTCTGCTTCCAGTCTCTATGCAAAGCTAAGCTAAGAGGCTGCTGGCTGTATAGATTCACGTACAGGCTTGAGAGTGGTGTCAATCTTATCACATAACTTTAAGCAAGAATAAGCTTAACGCCCAAAATGTCAAACTATTCTTCAAGGGCGTAAGTTTGGTCTCAGCTTTGGTAGGGACACTGCCCAGCAACCTATCCCTCCCGCCTAGTGTCTCATCACAGAACCATTTAAGACCTCACCTGAAGCCCAGACGGTCCAGCTGTTGCTTCCTTAACCTGCACTACATCTGTACTGGATATCTGAGTTTCCTGAATGTATTTCAAAATAATGCATCAGTGAATAAAATGTCCTCTTTATATCCATTACACATATCAAACTTATAAGAGAGAACATTTTGGTAACATCTTGACTTTGATTGACCTTTAATTATGCAAATCCAAAATTTACTTTCAAAATAACCAACATGATGATGAGATTCATAGGTTACAACTACAAGGCATCCTAAAACAAAGAACTGCAATGCTCATGCCATCTTTATTCCAACAAAACTGCTTATTGACATTGTCAACACCTCAGCTGAAACTCTGATCCTGATTCATCACCAGCCTGCTCTACATTTTAGCATTATGCTGCTGTTCTTTCTGTGTTCTCCTTGTAATTGCTGACATTGGTTGAATGATTAGAGGGTGATATACTTAACACCAGTTATGTTTTACACAGTAGAAGACTGGTGATATTACGCTAGGCTAGCATGTTTGCATTTGTGTGGGAACGCATCCACTTGTCCTGAAATCGACCAGCAAACATTACAGAACCCACAGTCACTTAGCTTTAATGCTAGCCTACGTTCACTACTATAGTCCAAGATTCATGTACTACTGAACTAATTACTTCCTAGACTACTTGCATGTATAATATGAAGTACTCTTGCTATGTACTTTGAGTAATACTTTGTCAAAAACCAGATCACAAGAATAAGGATATTTCGCCCAACTTTGATATGTAATAAAAAAGTTATTTTCCATAAGTAGTCCAAGATTCATGGACTGCTGAACTTAGTTCTTACTTGTATAACTAGTATAGAGAACTTTTACTGTGTACTTTTTAAGTAACTGTCCTTTTCCGTTAGTACCTCGCCCCTGTATTGCACTCCATCACTCTGCTCGTTTTTTTGTTGTCCCCCCCCCCCCCCATTTCTCTGTAAGCGTCTTTGGGTCATTGAAAAGCTCTATAAAAATACAATGTATTATTATTATTATTATTATTAATCCTCTGTCAAAATCCTTAACAGGATTAAGTCTTTTCTCCCAAATTTTATGTAGAAATTTACTTTGTAACAGAGTATTATTAATGGTATTATGTTAAGTAAAAGATCAGAGTATGTTCCTCCAACACTGTGCAAACCTGAAACTTGGATTCATGACTAGGTTTTTTTCCAGTCATAACACCCCATGCATATAAGGCCATGGATACAACTTGAGAAGTGAGCTGACCATCTTTTTATGCATTTTAGCTCAATAGCTTCCAGGTCATGTGATCAATTGACTCAAAATCAGTGTGGGATCATGGTACTCCACTGGCTGCATGAGATTCACCTCTTGTTTTTGCATTTTAAATCTCTAAATATTTTAAATTCATTTTTATATGTAAATATTAGCATTGTATTAGCATTTTAGCTCAATAGCTTCTCAATAGCTTTAAACACAATATCTCTGCTTTAAATAGCCCACATTTTTATTTTGAAAACAGGAAGTCGGTACACGCTGTAGCCGTCTTCTATCGCCGTGTGTTTACTGTAAAGTCTGCAATACGGGTGCACTTGAAATGTTGGAGCGGCTTACTTGGATCGCAGTGTACCCGGAGCGAAGAAGAGGTTTAACGGGAGCGAATGTCTGTCGAATATCCAACTTCACTGCGGTGCATTACGAGCTGTGCCACCCAAACTGGAAGAGTAGCTCTAGCATTTTCCAGGTGTAACATCGAGGGTTTGTGCAGAACCCTCAAATTCAAGCTCTGCTCTCAAATTCAATGCAGGTAAAGCAGGGGAATGAGGACACAGTTTGTTTTGTTTCCTTTCCAGATTGCCTCTCTGTATGATTTATTTAACATCATCTACCACAACAGTCACATAAGCACAATGCATATCTTTTTACCTCATCTCAGCTTTAGTAGTCAGCAAGTAGTCTATGAAGTACTTAGTTCAGTAGCACATGAATCTTGGACTACTTATGAAAAATAAGTTTTTTATTGCACATTAAATTTGGGTGAAATATCCTTATTCTTTTTCTCTGTTAAGGATTTTGACCCAGGATTACTCTAAAAGTACACAGTAAAAGTGCTTCATATTATGCATGCAAGTAGTCTAGGAAGTACTTAGTTCAGCAGTGTATGAATCCAAAACTACTTATGGAATTTTTTTTTTTTTAAATTCTCACGTCGTCCTTTACTTTGAAATACCAGGAATAATAACTGTAAAAGTATCGTATGTTTCCTGGGTCTGACTGATAGACTGCAGTCTGCCCCACAGTCACTACCAGCAGCTCTTCAGAGCGGTTTCATCACGAATACCGTAAATGTTAGAAGATTCGCGCACTAGAACAGAATGTGCGGCTGGTTTGACCAAGCAAACGCGAACCACGGCTGCCTCGACCACAGTGCCGTCCTCGCGCTTCCACCACACTGAACAGAGCAGCTCCCGAACTCGTCCGACTCTCTCCAAACGCTTCAGACGTCCGACGTTTTAGCCAGTGTGTGCCGGCTTTTACCGTCAGTCCAGCTATCTTGCAGCAACTCTGCCACCCAGCGCGTCTTCTTCACGAGAGGTGACGAGAGGGGCTTTGATACCTTCATGTGCCGAGAACGTGATAACCCTTCAGCCAATCAAATGGCAGCATATCTAAACGTGTTGCCTTGCAGGTTACACTGAAGATTGCGATGAGAGGGCACGTCGGACAAATAGTTCTATACATATGCTTAATACTACGAATAAGTTTGCAAAGAACATTATATTCAATGCATTATGTAAAAAAAAAAGTTTAAAAATCGTTATATTAAAATATATCAAAATATTGGTAGGGACAACTGCCTCCCTCCCAAACTTTGGTTGTGACTTGTCCCTATCGTCCCTATGCAAACTTACGCCCATGCTATTCTTTTAAGAAAACATAATAAGAAATGGAAAGGAAGCCAAAGGCACTCAGTTCCACTCTCTAACCAGGTGCAATAGATGTGTCCTTATTACACTTTGATTTAGAATAAGGAGACATCTAGGGGAAGGCTGCTCTGTTGTTCGAATCTTAGAGGAAAACTGCACAAGTTTACTCAATACAGCTTACACGCCATGTACTCACTGATGCGGAGGCTGTGAGAGAAACCTGTAGGGGTGTCACTACTCGTTTTCGACCATGTGAAAAGATGTGACGCTGGGGCTTCCACTTCACTGCGTCAGATGAGTGCACACTGGAGTGTAAGCCGTGAAGATGCTTTATTTGTTGGGAGTCGAGGCACCCCGATGGTGGAAAGAATCTCCTGCTAAATGACGTGTGATGTGCAGAGGACCACAGAGTAACATTAGGCCAAATCCAGTGAAAGAAAAAGAGCCATTAAGATAACGCTGTTGCTACAAACGAACCACATTTGTATCATTAGATTTCACACTATGTTTATTATTGTAAGTCACAATTTTACAATTTAATGTAGTTGAATACAACAGCCTTGGTACTGATCCTGCCTCTGTGAAGCGCAGTGTTCAGTTTTTGTTAGGTAAATCATCATATGATGTCACCATGTCACACATTTGCATCATTTATGCCTAGCAGCTAGTTTGGCATGTAAGAATTGATTTGGCACAGCTGCTCTGTTGTTGTGAGTGGTTCTGGCTCAGGTGTGTGTGAGCTGACCAATCAGAGAGGACTGGGTTTTTTGGGAGGGGGGGTCTTAAAGAGACAGGAGCTAAAAAGAGAGTGTTTCAGACAAAGGAGGAATACAGTGCTGCAACACTGGACAGTATGAGGAAAAACTTGTGTTTTCTGTGGACTAAAGCATTCAGAGCTATTCTAGGAACCCACAGTTATCTATGTGCATGGCAACATTCAAAATACTGCAACTATTCTGGTGCAATAATACACATTCAATACACATTGTATTTATTTTCCATTCATTCTGTTTACATTTTTTTTGATTATATCATGCTGTTATCTCACAGTCCAGTGGCACTGTAATGGTTTGAAAAATGTAAAAATGTGTTTATAAACACAAAGCGTTCAAGGATGCTTCCTTGACGCAGACAGGCTGAGAGAAGCAGCTACCGGATCGCTGACAGGCAGCAGATACCAGAGGAAGAGAGAGTGGACCAATTCTGGGCCATGCGAGAGAAAGACGAGTGGTCGGGCCAACTGGCAGTCCTCATGAAAGCAACTCTCTGCATCCCCCAAATGTCTCCTCAGAGAAAACCCTCAGAATGATTAAAAAATTGTCAGAGAAAATGGAAAGAGTGTGGACAATGGCAGCCTCTATTCTGTTTCATCTTGCAAAAGCCACTGTAGAAACGGTGGCTACGAATACGCTCCAACTCGGAGAGCTGCCAAGTCTGCTACCTGTAATTACAACTGTGTGAGTGAAAGGCACCTGCATGAGAAAATATTCCAAACAACCTTTCAGATCCCATTTTTTTGAAGGAATGAATTCTGTTTATATTCTGATGGCCCAGTTGCGGATGTGCCTATTTTGGTCAAAGATAGTTTCAACAAAATAGTTTCTGACCTTTGTAAAGATGTCTGTAGTATCTATATAGGTCTGAGTCATAATCAGGTCAGAATCTCGTGGGTCTGAGAACACACAGCCAAACAAAGAGAGAGGCAGCACCTCTGAGAGCATTTACACCGTTTACTTTCAGATCTTTCTTTCACAGTCATTCTTCTGCGCACACGTGCACTGAAGCTTCACATAAAAGCTGTGTATTACTGTAACTGTCCTTGTCATGAACAGAAGAAAGCAGCAAATAAAAGCATTTCACTGTGACTGTCCTTCATATCCTGCTGTTGTTGAGTCATTATTACCAGCTCTTGGTTCCTCTGCAGAGGTAGTTTGAGTAGGAGTCTGAGCCGCTGCCTCGATAACAATAAATATTTCTGCCGAACTGTCAAAACTGTTGAACAATCCCAGAAACAAACCTCCAGTTTTATGTGGACATTTCACACTTTTACAGATACTAGTGTAATGTTGTTACACAGTGAAAACCCACACAATGTCATCTTAGACCTTCTTTTGTTGTATCAAACACTGAAGTGTTGATAACACAACTCCTTATCAACTTGACAGAACTTGAAGTCTTTCAATTAATTGCTTGAACTTGAAGACAGTGACTTAAAGCTAGGGTCTACGATCCTGGAGAGCTAGCAAGAGAGCTAACAAGATTTCAAAGTGGCATCTCCTCTAAGCTCCACCCCCCTCCTCCCCATCCCGTCACTGCTCCGTCCAAAGCCACGCCCCCACAAACTTGAACGCGCACCTGGCAGTGGGAGTCAGCCGGGAGAAGGAGAGCCGACAAGTTGGCAAACCTTACATATTTCATTAAACTAACAAATCCCCCGAAACAAAGAAAATCATTACCCGTCCAACAGAAAGAGGGCAACCTCTGCATCACTTTTCAGGCCTTTCAAATGTCCCAGTTGTCTCCACTGCTCAAACGCAGCACCGATGTTGACTCGGGTCCGACTTCTTACTTTATCCAGAGCCTTTTTCGTTGCACCCTTTTCCGCCTCGGGCTTTCGTTTCTTTGCCTTTTTAGCGGGGTGAGTTGGTAGAAGTAACGGTGGCTGCATTTTCTCTGCCATTGTAACCAAATGAACTCCGTATTCCTGCAGAGGAGTGTGCTGAATATGACAGGTGTCTGCCAAAAAGTGATCGTCTGCCAGAATCTGATTACAGGCCGCGGGAGCGCGCACAGCAGCCCGTTGAGCGGTAGCGCAAAAACGTCTGCTTTTCTCTAGATTAACCGGTCATAATATGCTGATACACACAACTGCATTACAATGTAATCATAGCAAAGGCATGTGTCTTCGAAAGTTTAACGTTTGTTGTTACGTAGGCTAATTATTACAACTGTGACCAAAAGTAGTGTAGTTTGTAGGGAAATCAGACATGGCAATTACGTGATATGCGTGTCTGTGCTTGGTATGTCTGATGACTTTGTTTAGCCCTGTCTTCGGAAATTAGACTATAATGAATATGATTTATTGGTGGGTTTTCAATAAAGATATGATAACTTTTGCAATGATCCTCGTGACTCTGCATTGTTTTTTTTATCTGATCTGGGCACTATACATAGCATTTGCTTCCCATGTTTGGATGTGTTTTGCCGTTTTCAATCAGTTTTCACCTGTAAACTGTAATACAGTTAATGAAAGGTTATTTCTGCCTAAATATGACTTGATCTCATTCATGAGCTTCATAATATAAACACTAGAGCTCACAGGACAGCTTTGAATCCTTTTAAAGGACCATTACAACACAAAATGGGCATTTTCACCTGCCAAAAATTGATTGAAGACCAAATACAGTTAATGAAAGGTGATTCTACAACAGAAAAGTCACGAATACACAGACATAATGCAATCCCCAGTCCCCAGCCCTGAACATCACAAATTAATGTCTTTTATTACATAAGAAGATCAATACCACTCTCATACTGACCGAAGGGAATTTCAGCTCCTGGCCAAGACATAACCGCAAGCTGTTGTTTTAATACTGATAGATATAACATTAAACATTAACTTTGGAGGTGCTGTTGGCCAGAGTTTGTTACTGTGAACAGGGTCAGGCTAGCTGTTTCACTGTTTTCCAGTCTTTATGCTGCGCTAAGTTAACTTGCTGCTGGCTGTTGCTTCATAATTACTGTAAACACATGACAGTAGCATTGATCTCTCTCGGCTCCATTTCCAAAAAATGTTGAATTATTCCTTTAACCCTGAAACAAGCGCTTGAAGGTCCAGCTTCACATGGAGGACTGGCCAAAAACATCCTCCCTCCTTGGCTGTAAAACACACACACACACACATCAACACACAAATTCAGGCAGGTTGAGCCGGGCGCAAAGGTAATGTTTTGCATGGGCAGGTGGGCAGTGGAGCGTTTTGGAGTCCGTCCATCGGAGAGACGAGGGCACAACACCCGGCAACATCCCGACAGACTTGGCTTCACCTGGTCAGCAGAGGAGTAGAAGAAAGACTGCCGTAAACTTGGCTCAGACCGGAGTCAAGGTGAGACGCCGGAAAGTTCCTGATGACTTCCAGCAGGTGTAGAGGAAGTCAGGGAAGCAGTACTTCACTGCCCCAGCATGTTGTGCTTTTTTTTTTAACCTTTGAGAAGTGATTACAGGATTTACTTTGGACGTCAAGCTGAGAAGGTGAAAAGACTCTGTAGAACAAAACCTGTAGTGATACCTGAGAGAGAGAGAAAGAGGAGAGAAGGCACATTTTGAGGGAGACCGAACGACACACATGTTGACAATGACAGTCCCCGCCACAAAAAAAAGCTGAAACTGAGCCAAAGTCCATGAAGGAAAAACAAGTTTAAAAAATTTAAATGCATTCATATACTGGCAGATGTGTTGAAAGAGTGTCCTCAGATGACAGGAAATGAGGAAAAAAGAGCAAAAGCAAGAAAAAGGGAGAAGTTCTAACTATTTGAGGCATAAGAAATAGTGAACAGACAAGTTGTAATGTTGAACAGCTTTTCCGTCCCCCTATGGATTTTCCCACATTCTTTTGAGATCTGAGAATTCCTTTAATGTAATCTAAGGACATTTTCCCCTCCAAACGTATGGTTACATTGAAAAAGTAACACAAGTTGTTTTTAAGTCTTTGCTGTTGCCAAAAAATATCTTTCCTCCCGAGCAGGCAACAATCCTCCAGCCACAGTAAACCACACCATCATTTATCCAAAGAAGATCTCTTGAAGAAGACTTCCAGCGATCATGAATGAGTGATGATCTCTCAGCCGTTCTGACACTGACAAAAAAAAAAAAAAATCACACGCCTGATCTTTTGGGAGATATTTTTCTTCACTTATGACGGATATATTTTTTCCACTCTCGCAAAGTTATAATGCCCTTTTAAAACTGACAACACCATTACAAACTTTTTTGTGATGCCGCCAAAACATATTTTCTGCACTTCAATGCGCAATCAGGGAATTGGCACCACGCTAAGACCGGCGCAATGCATTCTGCACTATACATGTGCAGTTTACAATGGAGCCAGCTTTCATCAGAAAAATGACCATATAGGTAAAAACAAAATCAAGCGGCTCATTAAAGATGTACGGTCTGTGTACTTTGCGGCCATCTGACTTCCGTTTTGAAGTCGGAAACAGATTAAGACTCGTTTCCAAGATTTCGCTTCAAAATCAGGGAATGAAAAATGGAAAATGACTTAACTGTTAACTGATATTAGATACTGTGCTCATGAATGGGAATTGGGAATGAAGATAACTGTGCCATTTTTCAGTCCAGATTTTGCCGTAGGTCTTTTTTAACGACCCGGAAGGCGCCGTATGCTGCCAGAACACTTGATCTGATCCTTAGACCAGCGTAGTTTGTGAGGCGATTTCAGAGTTCTGAAGTCGTCAGAATTTATTACAGCCAGGAGGTCAAGGGGGATGTCCTGTGGCGATATAGCCGCAGCACTGACCGACCACTTTGGCCTCCTACGAGGCTTTTCCGAGAGGAATGTGCGGCGGTGGTGCTCTGAGCAGGGACTGGGCGTGAAGGATTTCTGCCCTGACAGGCGACTGGAAGGCGAAGTTATGAAAGCAACTGAAGAGGCAGGCCAATCGTTGTCACAGAAAGAGTGAGAGGTCATGAAATAAAGGATGATAAATTCTTCACATTGTTCTGTTTATTTACTTCGGAACAGAAACACTGACTACGCATGGGCTACGAACTCCGTAGAGGCATCGTTAGTCATCATCATAATCATAAGGACACATGCAAATGCAATATCCATTGCTTATACATACAGGGGGAGGGGCACGTCCGGTTTTCTTATAGCCCTATAGCCTATTGATTGATCCACCTGTTAAACCTAGCATGAATTTGCTTGTGTGCAAAACTATAGTACATTAAGAAATGACGGCACCTGTCATGTCATCCTCCCTGACGGCCAGTCTCTTAGCACCTCTGAACAAGATGTAACTGTCCGTCATGGCTAGCAACTCTAATTGAAGATTCCTTCTTCTACTGTTCATCAACCATCACCCGCTAAGCAGTCAAGATGACAATGACTTCCGGGTCATTAAAAAAACACCAACGGCAAAATCTGGAATGAAAAATGTTGTTATCTTAAATCCCATTCATGAGCGCAGTATCTAATAAACGTTTCCCGTTCTTCGGTTTCCGATTTTAAAACGAAGCGGCAGAAGTATCACCATTTCCAGGGTGACCTCCACAGGAAACTCGCGGAAACTGCAGTTAGCCAGGCAAGCTAACATGTAGCCTACACCTAACATTACAGCTGATAAACATAATGTTAAATTAATTCCTTACGCCTTTGCTCATTTTTTTCTGTTTCTGGTTTTGGTAATGCTAAATAAAAAAGACACACTCATCCGTAGTCTTGAGAGTATCGTTGTCAGCACCATGTGCACTGTTTCAGCATTTGGAGAAATCCAAAGATTGCTGTCCCTAGTTGCGCTTGCAAAGATATGACTGAACAACTGTTGTCCAGGGAAGAGATTTTTCAGTTTAGTCAGTGTTAAATCGGTTGAACTGTGGGTTGAGTCGATGGAATTAGCTGCTGGGTTCCACAGAAACTTTGGATTTATTCTCAGATGCGAGCGAAGTCCCGGAGCCCTACAGGGAGCCGAGCCCTGCACTGTATACTTGACTTTACTGATGAGCTGAAACAAGGAGCCCTGAGCGACCAAGTGACAGCACAACGAGCGAAAGATATGAAGGCGCACAGAAAGAATAACAGAGAGCTGGGTCAAGAGAATGAGAGGGGGAGGACACAAACAGAATTAGATAGGGACACACAAAGAAACAGACCTGAGGGGATGGATACATACATGAATAAACAAAGATTCTTTGCTTTCCGCATGTTTTCGGGCGTGTTTTTTCCATTATTCTGCACTTTTTCACCCTGGCGATCGCAGCACCTCCTGTTGCTCTGTGTCACACCTTTTGCATACATTCCTGATGATCAGTGTTGTAATCTATGATCGTGCACGTATTTGCTCCATTCTTCTTTACACGACCCCTTTCTTTGCCGCGGCCTTTTGCTATTTGCTGCTGCAACGTGTCATTCCCCGCCTCACCAACCTAGATCATGAAAGATTGATCTTATCACAGAGAGACAGAGGGGAAGGAAAACACACAGAGAGAGAGAGAGAGAATCGGAGAGCGGGGAGTGTACAGGGCACTGAGCTGCAGTATCTCTGACTGTGCTCTGCTGCTGTCAAGTGTTGTTGTTTTAATTGGAGCCAAACTCAGCTCAACGCGGCAGTCAGATCCTCTCAACCTGACCCCAAAACAACAGATACTCAACACACACACACACACACACACAGGGGGACAGAGGCTCACACAGTGATAGACCAGGACAGTAGAGAAGTTAAAGAAGACAGAGAAATGCGATGCAAATGAAAGACTGACTGGAAACTAAGGATGAAATCTTCTCCGGTAGCTAGCAATACTGATATGTTATCAATGTAAAGTTTGTTTTGTCGACACTCCAGTCCTAATATGCCGTATTCACACGGCGGCCATTTTCTTCTGACATCACGATCAAGGTAGGAACCAATAAAAGTAGCATATCTGACAAACTGTGATCATTTCACAGCGTCCGGATTGATCAGCGACTGAAAAGATGATGGAAAGTGAAAATCCACAGAGAGGTTGGGCCGTATTTCAAGGTAAAACAACGTATTTGATAATGTATTAGCTTAACGTTAACATTAGCATTCAACGACTTCCTAGCTAACGTTACTGTTTGACAGTGTTATGCGATAAGATAGGAAGAGTGTAAATTAATTCTAAAATATCAACGAACATCTTGGAAACATTTATTTAAGCCTGGAACTGAAATGCACAGGATCAAATGTTAATGTTGGGTAAATGCTAACGTTAGCGAACGGCTTATACCATGAAATATGGTAGTTTTTTTCCAACTTTTCTGTCGCTGAACAATCAGAAAGTTGTGAAATAACAACTTGCTCCTATAATTTGATTCCTTATGTTTGTACACTGCAGGAACAGCCTGAGCCTGACATTAGAGGAAAATGGCCGCTGTGTGAATACGGTCTATGACTGTAAATGTCCAACAACGCTGACAATGAAAATCTAAAATTAACTTCACCATCTGATTCAGTGGTCTTTAACACTGGAGTGCGAAAGCGTCCGAAAATTCTGCACGATTATGATCTTTAATCTCCAATCCTCCGCTGCAAGAGGCGATGGGACTCATTTAGCCCCTAAAACAATGTTGATTATGTGCTTGAATGCCTTGGCATTGTTGTTCCTCATTCAGCAATCACAAAAGACAGTCGGACTGAAGTGATTTAAACCCCAGCGAACGGGATCGAATTGTGCATTGTGGCACCGAAGGAGAGGCAGGCCAACTAACTGCAAAGCTCAGTGTAATAAATTAATTCGGCTGCTCGCAGGTGCCAGATGTATTGCCAAGTGTGGCTGATTAAAAGGTGGGACCTGCATAGGGAATCAGGACAATGGCGCTTTGTAAATCTAAATGTAAATCTAATCCGACGTAGCGTTAAATAAAAGAGACCGGCTCGTGTGGAAGAAATGTGGAAGGCGGTTTGATATGGGCAGGCGTGTCTACAGTTATCGAACTTTTAACGAGCGTTCTGTAATCTTACAGGAAATGCTCCCCTTGAGGTGATGATTTTTGGGGTATTTTTGAGATGTGCAGTGCTCCAAGTAATATTTTCGACGCGGGATTGATTTTGACATTTTCCCACTTATGTATTCATCTGAAGCTACAGTGTATTTCTCTTTAAGATCCCCGTTTCTGACACTTCTCACAACAATGTTTGACATGCCTTTCGCAAACTCAGCGGAACGAGCAGAAGTGAAAGCGACTGCACCTTCTTCCTGGCGACAGAAAATTAAAATAGAGAAAACGATGTGCTTTTTTTTCCCCACCCCAATTCTGAATCCGAAGACAAATCTGGTAAGCCGTTTCTTTGAAGCTGCCGTTAGCGGACACGTTTAGTTTCTCTACCTCCCCTTGGGTACGTCTCTTCCAATATGAATATGTTGAAGGTTGAAAAAAAGCGAGTCTACAAAGATGCCCTTTTTCTATTAGATTGTGACAGGCAGACACCAGAGGCAGGTGTGTTCACAGTACAGTTAATGTTTATGATAGCTGAACTGTCTCCAAAAAAGGACAACAGTCACAACAATTAGCACAAATGCAGGCTTCACTCTATCAATTAGCACTCATTCCCTCACACAATCTTCCAGACGTCGCCAGTGGGGTTAAAAAATATATGGCAAAAATTCATATCATGCCGGTTTTATGTCACAATTCTGACAAGTTTGTGAAGAAATGTCTTGGAAGAATTTCAATAATGCTTATGTTGACATCAGGGTTAAGCAAAGTAATCTTTATATTTTAATATATATATATTAATAATAGTACTCATGCGACTATAAAGGCATTAACTCAAAAGGCTAAGCCCAACAGTCTGCATTCCTTGTGTGCTAGAACACTTCAGACTTGAATGCCGCGGTATTCCTGTGATTAAAGTCATTATCTGTCATCAAAGCTGCATGTTAACTCATGAAAATAATATCACATGCCCCGTTAATAAGTCATTTAAACGATAAATGTGTAAAGAAGCCTTTGTCGCGTGCTGTCATGTGTTGTTTGCGCCGCTGGAGTCGAGATGAGAGCCTGAGTTCTCTGCAAAATATCACAGAAGGCTGAGATACATTCTTGCTGCATTTAAAGCCCTGTTCACACTGAGCACAGATTTTTGACCAAATATTCTGCACAGAAATTTATAAAAGCTGATTTTATGGCTTTTAATCAATGTATGCAGACCGCTGCGGGGGAGAAAATTCAGACGGACTTCTACGTCAGTGGATTTCAACTTTGAGTTTAGGATTTTTTGACAACTTCCAGGATGCATGACTAAAAAAGTAAATATAATGTCCTGGTCAATTGAAGAAATTCAGAAGTTAAAAATCTTTCAGAAATCGATGCAGGTTTGGAAAAAGTTACGTGTAAATGTTGGACGGACAATCATTTTATGCAACTTTACGTCACTTATGCTAGCATAACTTTTATGTTGCATATAAAAATTGTCTTTAACACAGGTGGCTTATGAGTTCATAGGCATTACAATTTACATTTAATTTAGTTTTGTTCAACTTTTTTTGTAAGTCTGGTAGTTCTGTGGTTGAGGTGAGCATCATTTTAACCTGTTTCTTGTGAGAGATTGTGCCACAGACTTGTCGATCCCCCAGGTCGATAACATGTTTGGAGATTTTCCAGATTTGATATATTTTTTGGTTCATTTAAAGCCTTAAATTCAGCATTTACATATTATTATTACTTTATGTAGTTCATATGGCACCATGCTAGCAAACACATCTAGCAGACCTGGAGGTACATTCCGCTCTCGTTTAGTCATGATTATAGCCACCTGATGTCACTTACTGTCTCTTTAGCTGCTAAATGCTAACTTAAATGTGTTAAGCCAAACGCTGCATTTACTGAAGACATTCTGCACAACAAAAGAAAGGGAAGGCAGAAGTGTTTTGTTCTGTGTGTTAATGGCAGTCGGCTGCTGGAGAAATAAATAATGTGTTCTCATTTTTTTAAGTCTTAAGCCAATTTATTTTCACCTTGAGCACAACTTAAATAAGAAGAGTTGGGCGACCTCGGCGAGCTCCCGTTGTAGCTCAACCCGGCAGTCGGCCCGAAAAAAGGCATCTAATCAGCAAGAGTAATAGATCTGTGGACGTGTGCGGCCGTGAGTGTTTTCCCAATAATGCGTGCGTCTTCACTTGATATGTTATGGATTTGACTTGCGACTTGTAAGAAACGAAATCAGTCTGTGCGTTCCCCCCGTTCGGCTTCTCTCGATACCATGTGTTTGTTCTGTCGATTGTTTGGCTCTTTAGAATAAAAGAGCCGCCTGACTGATTCGCCGTAGGAGACGGGTTAGTTATTGTGAAGAGGGGAACGTAAAAGCTTCAGATGACGCAGATTAATGGCGGTAATTGAGTGGAAAAAATTGCGGCTCCCGCGACGGCGAGAGGTGTAGCGGTGCAGAGGTAGATTAGTTCAGAGCGACACTGGGAGAGCGGTGATGGAGAGTGACGGGATCCAATCATAATCACCGGCTGATTGTTCGCTAATGACTTATGTTGTGTGGGTTATGAGAGCGTTGTGTGTTTGCTCAGATTAAAAAAAGGGATACACATTTAACATTTAACACACACACTGGGTTTACTGGAAAAAAAATGTGCAATTTAGTCCTTTCATATTTTTCTGTACCGACTCATATAGAAATCCGAACTGTTAAGCCATTTTCGCAGAAATCAATTTAATGTGAGCATCAAATTGAATTTGAGTCAATTTCAGCTAATGTTTCCATTACCAGCCCTCTGTTTGTGTCAGCGTTAGTCACAATAGCCGTCGCAGTCAAGCAGCGGTGCGATTACATTCGCAACACCCCGAACTCATTCTGTTTATTTCTCATTCTTTTCGTTATTGTGACTTTTTTTTCCCTTGAGACAAGTTGAGTTGTTTTGAGAAATCAATCTGAACGATGTAATGTTCTTCAACAAGGGTGACGATTCAGTCAAAAGATTTTCGTGTTCAGTTCGTCGACAACTGTACACACATGAAAGCTAACAGCTCTGTGAGGCTGTATGCAGAGACACCACAACGTGATCTCTATCTTATTACGCCACTTTTAAGAACTTTTTGCTTGTATTCTAAGCTTTGCGCGTCATTTAATGCGATCTGGATTTGAGGAGTTTTGGACTTGGTTGTTGAGGTCGTCGTTGTGGTGTTTGACATACAGTACTGGACGCTGTGAGACCAAATTGATAAGATCTTATCCCATTTTTGACCTGGACATCAGCTGAAACAAAGGATTTCATTGGTCATGTAATCATTTAGCGTACATTTCCGCAGGTGGAAATCCACCGACATCCAAATATTTTTCTCTGCACAAATGTTCCGCAGCAGTGTGCAAACAATAATAAGAAGCCATAAAGTTTCCATCAGTTTTTATCAAATTTTGTGCAAATCTTTACGGCGAAAATCCGTGCTTGGTGTGGAAAGGCTTTTAGTCTTGGGACAAGACTAGTGGGTTGACCAACAAGCCATTACTGAAGCTAAACTGCTAGCATTGCTAGAATGGAGGTCACTCATTCACTCAGGTCAACCACTCCAATCATCCTGGAAGGCTGCGTCCTTCCATCTCCGTCTATTGTTTCCTTAAGCAAAGCACGAGCGTCCCGGCTGGACGGCGGGCAGCAGCAGGTAGCGGCGGCACAATAAGAATGTGCCGCAGGCGTCCACTCAGCAGAGCCTTAATGGAGAAATAAAAGTTAACATATGGGCAGCGACGCTCCCGGCTGACACTCCCTGATTAATCGCGGCTGATTTCAGGTCAGGTCAGAGACAGAGCGAGCGGCCTGTTGTACCTGATGACTGACTGGTTTACTGACTGGGGACGAGGTACTTTGCTTCCAAGGAGTTAATTTAAAAGAGCGCACACAAACATGCACTACCTTTAATGCACCCTCCCACCCTCCCCCCCTTCACTGCCTCTGTGATAAGACCTGCATTATTACTCACACTCACACACACACACACACAAACACACAGCCCCCCCTCAAACGCTCAAGCCGGAGTAATTATGGATGTGTCCAATCACCATGAATTTTCTTAAGTTTAATTAATTTTGTGCGGTAGGTCCCGGCTCTATCTATCCATCAGGTTTTATGTGCTGTCTGCCTCCGGCCCACCTCTCCATCTACTATCATTTCCCCCTTTAAAGCAGATGTATTGATTGGGGGGCCTGTCGTGGTTTTATGAAGTAGTCTGGAGCGCTCGTCTCTATTTTTCTTTCTCTTGCGCCGCCGCTGCTCCGGCGCTGAAAGTAAGTGGTGTTTGACTCGACGCCGCGGCGATGAAAACAGATGCCCCTTGATGTCATCTTTAAGATTTTGGCCTTTAATGTCGTTTCTTTTTCTTTTTTTTTGACAGAGGCATTATTTAAGAATGAGACAAGTGCGGCGAGATCTGAATCGGTTTCCACGTCGAGTCGTGATGAATGAGGTCCTGAAAAGGTGCTGACTGGATGCTCTACGGACAGCAGTTATATTTTTAATTTCCTTCATTATATGGCCCCTGACAGTAGAGGCAGGGTGTGCTGTTGACGTGGGAAAGAGCAGAGCATTAGTGGCACAAACCGGTAGATTTCCCGCCAGATCGGAGGGGGAGGCATGGAGAGATAGATAGACATATAGAGAGAGAGAGAGCTCTTCCTCAGGAGGCCTCCAGTTTAATTGAGTTTATGAAGCAGTGGACGGAGCAGATTGATGGAGGACATCCATCTAATAGCACCATGATGCCTGTGGAACTCTTCCTTCTCGCTCGGCATCTTTCACCTGGTCTTTTTCCCCCCCTTTAGTCTTTCCCTATTCATCTCACTTACTGTCCCGCTTCCCTCTACATTTTACCTACTCTACACTCTCGCACACTCTTTACAGTTATACTGTATGGCCATATTCATCACATCCATCCCCACTTTACAGACTTAAATCTATTCCTCGTTTCTTCCTTCCCGCCTGATTCTCTGTCATCTCATCACTTTCATTACTACCTCTCTCTTCTTTTGACACGCCTGTATCTGTGCTGTTGCCAGTCTTAAATGCAGTGTGTTTGTGTGTTTTTTTCCGCAGAGAAATTTGTTGCTTAACTTAAGTAAATATTTCGTACATATGCAGTACCGATGAAATACTCATCGAACAGACTTTTCTAACGAGACGTTGGGACGTTTTCCAGCCATCGTTGTGGCAACACATCTATTGATGTTAAGCCAAAACTTTTCTTCACCATATCCGTCACTCTTAAAGCCCTTGACATGTTCCGGACTAGTTTCATTTAAATACGAGTTTAGAGGCCCAGAGAGGTCGAAGCATAAATTTGAGAAGAAATGTTTTCGTGTTTTGTGGTAGAATGCTGATTTTTCACCCGTCCTTTCCCATTCATCATCTCGAGACCTCCCACATTTATCACGGATCAGTGTAGGGCACTCTGATTAGGGGACTCATCAGCTTCTTCACCATCGTTCGTCATTCGTCATTTGTCATCTTCATCACGGGGGCTCAGAGCTGCTAACCCTCTTCAGCACACCTTTGCAAATTAAGAACGAGAGGAGTTTAAAGCAGATCAAACTAAATCCACCTCAAGCCGCTCTAACACTGAAATACTACTTGATACATCTGTATTAATAATAATCATATAATTCAAAATGCCAGTCAAGGCCCAGTTTTCTGTAAAACCAGTACTTTTACTTTTGCCACTTTAAATACATTTGACTGTACATTTACTTAAATGTACTTAAAGGAACTTCTAACCTGATATGATAATGTCTCAATGAAACACAAACACAAACCTCCAGATAACCTATAATCAAACAAGACTTTCAGCGAGAAGATTGGCCATGTCCATTACCTCGGCTGGAATGTCTTGTAGTTATCAGCGTTACCCAGTAATAACAATGAGTAGTAATAGAGTGTCATTTGCCACAGTGCCACAAAGTTTTATACCCCTGAGTCTGTATATGTACCCACTAAGTATTTCACTGATAAACAGTGAATACTAAAGTATAATTTAGTATGCACTGTTTTTTGTAATAAAAATTTTTACCCGATATTTATGTTTGCACCAACAACTCGAACTAATTTTTGTCAGCCTGTTACACTCCCGACTGTGTGCTGACAGCTGGTTGCAGACAGAGAGCTGACCAGATTGATGAAGCTGTCTCTGGCCGGGCCTGCAGAGTTGCAGATTCGCACATGTGTGTGTGTGTGTGTTTGTGTGTGTGTGTGCCTGCATGAGGGAGAATTCATTGATTGAAGATTAGAGGGGAAGAAAGAAAGAAAGAGAGAGCGATGTCTTTGGGATGCAGAGCGATGTGAGAGAGGGGAAATGATATGCTAATGAATGCATGTTGTATGAATAAAAGAGGAGAGGGTGAATATGTGTGTGAATACAGTGAAAATCCAGTTTCAGTGTGCACCAGCGTGCGTCCCTCCCTCCATGTGCACGCGAATGACGGTCTCCGTCTTTTCCTGATGATGTTCAGTGTCACTGTTACCCCTGTGATTCTAATTCACAGACCGTAATGCCTCAGTACTTCTTATTGATTCTTATTTAACCATTCCAGTTCCATGGAGCTTCTTCTTAATGATCAGCAGCTCATTAACTAATTAAGGCAGCTCATGCAGAGACGAACAGAACACTCATAATCTTACAGTAAGTATTAAAGGCCGGGATTCAAACCCATTTATAAACATAAATACAGAGGAAATAAAAGGGAAAAAGGGGGTGAAGAGAGGAAGAAAACAATCCTTATAATGAGGATACAAAATTATGTAAATGCGATATTACTGGGAGAAAATATGTTCTTATGTAGGTTATTAGAATTATATAACCACAGAATTAGAATCGGTATCAATGGCCGGATAGAAAACGAACACGCATACGAGGCATTTGGCTCCGCTTTTAAGTTGCACACACGCTGCCTATACTGTAGGAAGATAGAAATAGACATTCAGATGAAAGCAACGACGACAAAGCTTTGAAAAGGTCAAACTAAACAAAGAGTAACAACACTGAGTGATTCGAGAAAATAAGAGTATAGGAAAGAGAGAACGGGAGTCTCTGGTGAGTGTCGACTTCAGTGAGAGGCTCAACTCAACTCAAACACAGAAACAAACACTGTAGGTCGGCAAGTTTGTCCATGGGATCATGTCTGGTTAATTATCTTACTTCTGTGAGTGATTATTCGGACACAAAATAAGGCTGTCAGAATATCAGATTTTCACTGGACAATTATGATGACCATACAAATTCACAATAATGATATTATGGCGTTTTCTTAAAAAAAAAAAAAAAAGAAATTAAATGGAATCAGTCGAATTCATCTTTAACTCTAACTTTAATGTGTGTTTCGTCTCTTTTTTTGGCAAATAAATGACACTTGAAATGTGAGTGTAAGGAGGTGGAGAGCGAGTCTGTGACCGTAACTGTAAAAGTGAAAAGGCAACCAGACGAACTGATGAACAAAAGATCAGCTAGGACTAACACCTGCGCTGGATTATTCACACGATATTATCACATGTGTATTATGGACAGTTATCGTATATATAATGACACCCCCGGTCCCAAACAGCTAGCAAGAAAGAGCATGTGTCTCTGTGTCTGAACTGAGTTGAGCCTCTCACTCACTTCAGCACTCACCCCGGTCCTCGCCCTTCTTTTCCCCCTCTCCTCTCTGTAATGTTACATTCATGAAGCAAAGTACATTTCCCCCTCCAGCACCAGTCGGCTGTCAGCATTAAAGTACATTAACGCGCACAATGGAGGTCATCTCCTGGGACTGCTGCCGCAGTCGGGCCGTTAAACAGGGGTGAAGATAAATCCGCTTTTAATTCCGAAGGTTAAAAAAGTAATCTCTGAGCTCTCTCGGCGTCTGTAAATAGCTCCGGATCAGAGCAGAATCCAATACGACTCCAGGTGTTGACAGAGGGATCCTTAACCGTGCATACAGGGCATTTTAACGCAAGATACAGCCGGAGCTTGGAATGTCATTAGCGCGTAGGTATTTGCTCATAAATCCATGTATTGTAGAAGTTGGAAATCCTTCCAGATGGTAGCGCTGGAGGAAATTTCATGGGATCGCCGAGTCAGTATAGGCGATGAATGTCCACCAGATTCCTCAGTATTCCATCCAGTATTTGTTGAGATGTCTCAGTCTGGACCAAGCTGCTAGCATGACGGAAATATAAAAAGTAAGGCTTTGAGTGTGTATTAGAACAGCTCAGTCGACCGGCCACTGGTTCGAAATGATAGCCTTTGAAACCAGCATGCTTTTTGGCCCTCCGTGTCACTTAGCCCGTCAAACCACCAGGCTCAGCACTTCTTTAGCTCTCCATGGCCCCGTTTCCAGCTGCTAACTCCCCAGTCAACCAGCGCATTAGCTGGATTAACCTCTGTGCTCACTTTGGTTGTCTGTCTCTCTCCTGCAGCACCAGACTCAAAGCTGTCCTCTCGGTTCCTCCCGCCGCTGCCAGTCTCGCTCTCTTTCTCTTTCCACGGCTTATGTTACATTCTGTTAGTTCTGCGGCAAAACGAACAGCCCTCTCGCCTTCCCTCTGTCTGCGCCGCTTGAAATGTCATCTCCCTTTCTCTCAGATTTCTTTTGTCCTTGCTTTCTTCGCCCGGCATTATCTAGCTCGCTCTCATTCTTGCGATCGTTCCCTTTTCTGACAATATTTCTTCAGAGAGGGGATATTTCCTCCCATTTCCCTCCCTCTGCCATCCTCCGAGGCCTTTTTTGGAGTTTTTTTTCCCATTCATTTGGTTCTCTGTCCTGTCATTATCGACAGCAGTGAGTGGCTTTGTGTGGCAGCTTCTGTCTTATCTGGTTCTGTCAGGTGCCGGTTAAAATCCATTCATAGCTAGGATGCACAAAGGTGGGCTGGTGAAATGCCAGTGCTGCCTCCACACCGAAATGGGAGGAATATATATATATATATATTTTTATCTGGACACGCTGTGTGGTTCAAAATGTGTCTTGATTCTCTCTTCTTCTCTCTCAGTTTATCTTAATTCTAATATCTACCTGCCTATCATCAGTGGGAGAAATTAATTGGGTTCGTCACTGTCGGCTGCTCCTCATCAAGATTGTCTTTTCCTATGAAGTGCAACAACGTGTGAACACAATATCGACACATTTTCACCTCAGAGAGTTACAGTTTTATGGTCACATCCGGCAGACGTGGAGAAACATCATCATTCATTTTGGAGGCGACAGGACAATGGCAAGTCCAATATTTACACTCTTCTTTTTTGTTCTGTTTTGGTCTCCACCAACTCCTAAAATGTGAAAACAGTGAGCTAAAAAGGTGCTAAAAAGCTCCATTGAGCTGACGGGAACGACGGAACTAAGTGCTGATTCGGTTGGTTTGTGAATCCAAAAGACACCGCGCAGTCATCTGATGCTTTGCTAATATAGAAATATTCATTAGTGCAGCTTTAAAACCAATTAACTTTAAATTAACAACAGCTCCGCCGTGTTCTTGATGGTATCTAAAAAGCCATTTACCCAGCTAATTAATTGTAATAACCTTCTGTCACACACCTTTTGAAGTAGCTAGTGTAGGATCAGTTTTGAGTCGGTGAGAAAGAAGAGGTTTTTATAAATCACAGATGAAATGACTGTGATGGCTGGATTCCATTTAGCTGCTTCGGTTTAGGGGTCCTGGTTGTTCATTAAGGGTGCACCGGGTCGTTTTGGAGAAGAACCACAGAAACAGAAGAAATTACCTTCATGACGGGTTTTCTTTTATGCCTAAACAGAAAAACAGTGTCTAAACAGTGTTCTGAGGACCTTATTTTCATCTGAGAACAGCTTATTCTCTTCTGTCCCTTTGATAGAGAGGAGAATTTGGTTATAATATTAGTACCACCTGTGCTACTATTATAACTTATAATGGCTTATAATAATTCACAAGTCAAAATGTGTGCTCCAGATTCAGATAGAGAATCTCGCTTTTTTGCATAATCATTTCCCAAATAACCACTGCGCCGCTGTAAATCTTCCTCTTGTGAACTTTAAGGTCGCCGAAATGTTTCGTTTTGCTGCTTGAATGCAGAGTTCCTGCTTCGGTATTAGCGGGGCGTCTGAATAAGTAATGGTAATGCATTATTCCAGTATCCTCTGACCTGAATAAGAACATTTATACACTGGTACCGAGCCCCGGGATGACCGCCATGGGCGAGAGAGAGAGAGAGAGAGAGAGAGAGAGAGAGAGAGAGAGAGAGAGAGAATTATTGCGGACATGGTTTGTGGCATTTGGCTTTTTGCTCTCTGTGATGGATTTGGTCCAAACCCTTGAGACACACAAATGAACTGTGACATCTATGACAGCTGGAGATGATGCCCACTGCCATACACACAAACACACACACACACACACACACACACACACACACATGCCCACACTGCCACACATAGCCCGGTGCGTTGCATCCTTGGACAGCTGTTTTCAGTTTCCAAGACTAACTTCTGATGGATTATATATTCATTTGGTATCTGATACAGCTGTAATGAGTGTTATTGTCGTTATTATGTCACAATTTGATCCCTGCAATAATAAATTAATGCGGACAGCGAGTATGATTGGTTTGAATCATTGCATGACCATCAGCGTGGGGCAAGGATTCCAGCATAACCAGAGGTTTATTCGGTGCCTGTTTTGCCTGTTTTTGTGATTTTTTTTTTTGCAAGCGCTTTGGATTAAAATATGCAGAAACGCTGTGAATTTGTCTTTCAAGCCTCTGGGAGTAACAGCGGGGAAGCAGTGTGAACATGAAGAGTGCTATGATAAAAAAAAAAAAGAAGAGTCTTTCCATCCTGTCTTTCTTTAAGGCTCATGTGCCTCCAGTGACATATATCCTGCTTTACCTCTCGGCTGCGTTGTGCGTATTAATATACGTGTTCCTGTGCATTTCGCAGTAAACATGACGCTTTTTTTTATACGTTCTGCTGCAATTCACGTGTCATTGAACTCACATCTGTTCACACATTACTTGCTTTCTGCACATTAGCTATGCATATTTTGCTCCATTTCTTTCAGCCACGTGCACAAAGGACAACATTTTTAATATTCATGCGAGCACAATGTAAATACAACACGATACTGTTAGGGGCCTAATTTCGCCTCCTCTCTCTGTACCGTAACATTTCTCCAGGTCGCAACAATGAAGTGCCTAATTAGCAGTGGGTCTTTATTGCAGGATAAATGGGCAATCATATTAGTGGTGTCAAAACCAATTAACTGATTCATTTTAAAGGCGTTTAATTTAAGCTGCAGGTTGGAAATAAATGGAGTCAGATGACTGTGCAGACGCTCCTAACTGGATCAGCGTATTGATCCAGTTGGGCGGATGTTGCTGCACCAACTAATTGTAGCTACATTATAATTAAATATGTTGGGCCGTCTTGATTATGATTCCTCTAAATGATAAAGTATCCACATTTACTCCTGCGGTGGATGTGAATCGTCTCTCTCACCACTTGCTGCTCAACCGAACAGGCTTTTTACAGCTCTTAATGCATTAAGATTGAGTTTTACTTCCATTGCACGCACTTGTGTGTCTGTGTGTGTGTGTGTGTGCGCACGCGCAGGAGGGATTGGTCCTTTGACGGGGCTGCAGGAAACAAGGTGGCGCAAAAGGTTTTACATGCCGTCGGATGACATCACACACTCGGGGGGCTCTAAAAACACACACCGCCAGCTCGCTCACAACCCACAGGACACGCATCCAGTCGAATCCCAGATGATGTCAGAACAAATCAAGCGGCAACACGCCTCTTTGGGAGATCCAGACTTTAGGCCGTGTGTGACAAAGACGCAAGGGGAGGAATGAGGAGGGAGGTAGGAAGGGGAGAGACATGTTGTTTTCCCACGGCTGAGTATGGCGACCCCTGTAAAACACTTGATCAGTGGCGGTGAGAGCGAAGAATTCCAAGCAAGCATCCATCACGTCATTTTGACTTGTGCTAATTCTAAATTAGGAAATCTACAACTCGATTCTCACTAGTTAAAACGTTAATTCTTCATATGTGCTGACCACTGATTTCTAGTCAGAGGCAGTTTTGACCTGTTATAATTCTAGGTCAACATATCCATGATGTCATTTTGACGAGTTCTAATAAATGATAGCTACAACTCAGTTCTCACTAATCAAAATGTTAACTTTCAACATCAACACCTACATTTTCATTCGTACAAATGTAAATTGTTGATATCGACACTTCAGCTCTTCCTAGTGGCAGTGTTCATTCTAGCTATCTACAAGTGTCTTACATAACAGTTAGGAAATACATTCTTAATATCTTAAATTTAACTCTGACTCGCCACAAGTAAATTATTGTTAAGTCAGCTTGCAGTTGTGACTAGTAAGAATGTAGTGTCAGACATCTAGAAATGCATTACAGATATTTCTGATATACATTTACATATATTTTGAATATTGTTTAATGTTCATGGGGAGGACATACCCAGTTTAAAAGTCAGATAATGGCTTCGCAGGACAATGCCAACATATCTGACATATCCGAAATGGTTTGTTGATATAGCAGACAAAATTTGGAAATGCCAATTGCTGATAAGTGAAACGAAAAATTACATTTCCGATACAGTCGCTATCCTTTTCCCACATTTAGAAATGAAATTGTGCAAAGAGGTAATAGTTTTTTTTCTACGATTAACTCAAAGATATCTATAAATCAGTTTTTTACTAATCGAAATGCAACTTCTACATGCGCAAACATATATGTAATATGCCAACATATATGGATATTATAGTATGGATATAAATTAAAGGGTAAGTTCACCCAAAAATGAAAACTATCTTCCACAGAGTTGGATCATGCCAGCCATTTCATGTATTCTTTTTCGATGTTTTTTTTTTTTTACATTTTAAAACAAGACCCCATCTATTTCAGTTGTTTAGGAGAATTCTGCAACGCTGTTTAGCTGCGAAGCTCCAGGAATGTTTCGTGGACTACAAAGATTTCACCTGAATTTCCATCTGCGCGGTGGAGAGGAGATGATGACAGACTTCTTCTAACATTCCTTGAACACTGTAAATGGTCGAAATCACATTTTGACGTGTCATTTCCTCTTGTGAGAGCTGAAATCACTACTTGTCAGCCGTAGTTGAATGTGAAAAGGGCTTGCCATATATCCGTTTGAATACATAGTGTGACAGGTTGAAGAAACTGGTGTTCTTCTTTCCCCTGTGTAGTCAGATGATGCTATCGCTCCATCATATTCTAACCTGCTGGTACATGTTATCCAGCCATTTGCTCGATTTTTTGGTTTTGATGTGTGTTACTCACCAGTAAACCTGAAAGCATAGAGTCTGGCACATCAGGCTTTGGGAACTTCCTAACTGGGTCAAATGAAAGTTTGAAGCAGATCTTTTGGGCTGCAGCTCGTAGGAGATGGCTGTCTCCTCACTAACACGCCGCTGTGAGTGTTGTCGTCACAACCGTTTAATTAGGAGCATTTCAGGGGGAACGTTCATTCTTGGATAATCCTGTGCTTGTTATGTAACATTAGTATGTGACAGCCAGCGGTTTTTCTTTTTTTTGTGATAAAGCGTTGTATATTAGCCTGCTGCTGAACCCACTTTCCCTCCCTTCTCCTTTCAGTTACATTTTTTTTGTGTGTAATTCCCCGGATGCTTCGTGACAAGCCCCAGCAAGCCTGAACTTAATGAATTTCAGATGAAGGTTTGGTTGCCATCTCTTCTGTTGGATTTGATCCTGCATGACTGTTTTGCGTCAGTGAAAAATACTAAGTTGAACAAATGACACCAAATACAGATGTTTCCTATTGATTCTTTCAAATGTTTAAAATACATGTTCAGCTGTCACATTTGTACTTATCAATGTCCCTGAACTGTCTCAGCATGACGTCACATTGTGTGCTGGACAGTTTAAACACACCATTCAATTTGTTGCAGTAAAAACAATAAGAAATGGTTTTATGTGTGGATTTTGTCATGCTTTTATCTGTCAAAATACTATCATTCCTGTACGCCGGAGGCGGCAGCCAATTGAGCAGATAGGAGCTTATATGCCCGCCCTAGATCCTTCAACAGTCAATAAGTGATCATGTAGACAAGTGACCCGCTCTTTTTTCTTTTTCCTCTCTCCTGAGCCACTTACACACCAGCCTCCAGATAACTGATGCATCATGTAGCCGTGAGAATTCAAACCCAGTAATATTTTGTCCATATCAGGTTATAAAGCCCTAAACTTTATGAGTTTGGCTCTTTGAATCTGAATCTTCACTTTTCTTTTGGTTGTTGTTGTCTGTACAGTAAATATGAAGCTACAGTTGGCAGTCAGCTAAGGTGACAAAATCTGCCTACCGGCACCGGTAAATCTCTTTAATTGACATGTTGTACTGCATCTTGTTGGTTTAATCTGTACAAAACCAGTAAAAATGACAGAAATAGCCCAACACCTGTAAAACCCTGTTGGTGGGATGGGCACAGAATCAGATTTATCTGACCTAACCAGCCTGTTTCGGTCCATGGCCAAAATCTCAAACTATTCTTTTAATAGTCTGTGTTAGATGTTTGATCTTCATCTTCATCTGTACATTTCTCAATTGAAAAGAAACTGTCAGGACAAACACACACACGCAAAATCAACAAACGCATGCGATGTTTCTTGAAAGATTTATTCAAACAGGACACATGGGCCAACGTCGTATGAGTGCCTATAGACATTTCAGTCAGTTAGTCAGTCAAAACTTGATCTATATAGCATTTTGTATGCATGAAAATTCGGTTCATATCCCTTCATCCCTAAAAAAAAACCTCTAGAGAAATTTTGACTTGAGTTACAGAGAGCGACGTCAGATTGCCCGGTCTGCTTTTATATCTATAAAAAGCCCTTATATAAGCTGAGTAGTCAACAAATTTCACAGCAGACAAGTGGTACAGCATACATATATACACAAGTAGTACATAGCAATCCAAGGCAGCCTATTGCTGCCTGATACAAATTATCATGAAACAACGCATGATTTTTTTTTCTTCATTTTTTTCTGTTTTTTTTCTTTTTTTGCAGATGCAAAAGCTGTACAGGAAATCACTGAATCTTCCTTTTTCGTCTTCCAGCTAATGTGTTGGCAAAGCACTTGGATACAATGCAATATCTTTTTAACATTAAGTACGTGAGTGCATGTATACCATACAATGTAACTCAAAGAGATCACGAGCAATCGGAACATTTGACATCCTCTGGTGGTAAGGGGGAGGGTGAGCGGGTGGGGGAGGGGAAGGGGGGAGGGTTAGGAAGGGTGCGCAGCCATGAGTCTAAAATCTGGAAGCACTTTCCATCAGTCAAATGAACTTTTTTTTTTCTTTTTTTCTGTTTATGACAGCAGGAGAGCTTAATCATTGAAAAAACACAGTACAAAAAACAAACTCGACAGAAAAAACAAAGAAACAATTGTAACCATACACCATAATCTATATATTGCTAGGGATCATGGAGCCCAAGTATGTCTACCAGGTTGCATTCAGATAACCTGCGGTAGAATACTTGCATTGTTTCTTTTTATAGAGAGGAAGTTTTACAAACAACAGTCAGTTAGCTCCGACATGAGCGAGAGACGCCGCAGTCTGTCGTCAATCAGGAGAGATTGAGTAAACGCACGCTAAGCTGATGATCCAAAACAGTTCTCAGCATTCTCACTGTTTTGGATGGTTCAGGCATCAGTTAGGTGTACTCAGTTTCTCCTGATTCAAGGCTTTTGGTCCTGTTTCGTACCACAAACTGTGGACATCGTATGGAAGATATAATTAGTGTTACACCTCTGTGGCTCCCGTGTCTTGTTTTCGTGTGTGCGCGCATGTTTGTGCATGTGTTCGAGTATTTACATCGTCCGCGGCGGAGGCAAAACTGTGGCTCGTCAGTCAGTCTTAATTTATTCAGCTTCGCCGACTGTTTTTTTTTACAGGCAGTCCTCTGCCTGGAGGGAGTCGTAGAAGTCCATCCAGCATTGATGAAAAAAAGAAAAAAAATCCTGGATTCCAACCACAGGGAAATTAACTCTGAGAAGTGTTAACCAACACATCCGCATGATTGTGTCTTGTGACTGTGGCACCTCTGATGCGGAATGAGCAAACCGATATTCGAGAATCGGCTCCTCACAGAGCTCGTTTAAACCGTCAGCAGAGGACCGTTTGCCGTGCGAGCCGACAGGATTTGAGGAAAGTTGTGAAGAAGTTGTCAGTCTCTGCAAGTTTGCTGGTAGCCTGTCCTCAGGCTCTGTTCGTCCCGTACTGTAGGACGTACTGTAAATCCTGCTGCCAGTGTCGTGTTCAACCTCCGGCGCTGTTTGTGTTAATGGGTCCTGCTCCTCGCAAGACCCGGCCACGACAACAACAACAACAGGGTTGAAATTGTGCGATTCAGAGCAAAGAGCGACCCCCCCCCTTTCATCTACAGTCGCACAGTCGCTTTTGAAAGCTGGTCGTCTGAGCACATCAGAGAGATAAAACCCAGAATTAATGTCTTTAGACGACCCAGACGAATCTGAATGAAAAACAACCGCGGCCGTATCAGCTGTGTCCACGCCGCCCAATTTCTCTTTACCGTCTCATCTCCTTCATCTCGCTCCCGAGCCCTCTGCCGAGCCAACTCTTTTGCTCGGCTCTCCCTTTGGTTTTAACACCCGCCGCCCTCATTAGCACCCACCCCTAAACTCGTAGCGGGGCTCCACATAGTGAGACACACATGGAGCGATAAGGATGGGGGTGAGGACGGTTTGGGCGCTTATTGCTTTACTGACGCATATTGCTTGTTTACTTGCTGTCATTCCTCGTTTGTTCTCAACCTCTAATGCATTCCGAGTGATTAAGGACAGACCCCACAGAATATTTTGGTAGGGCTTTTAGAGGGCCAGAAAACTTTTTTCCGTATGAAGTGACCGACTTAAAGTGCGGCACCTCGTGGGAATGAAAGTCCAAGAGAGAGGGAAGACGAAAACCCGCTGTAACATGGTACATTACATACTGCGCAGCGCTGGCAAGAGCGTAAGCGCAGATGTGTTTGATGCATATTCACGCCATGCATATCCCATTGATGCTTTTGTATTCATGATCCCCATTCTCGGCTGATCCCTTATTACAAAAGCATGCCAGCGGCTCCGAGCGCCGCTCCAGCAGCTTGCCTTACAGGTTTTTCACATCTTGGAGAGGTAAAGCAGAGAAGCCACTGCAGCGTTACAAACAAGCATAATATTGCTAATTTATTCTCTCTCGTTAAAGTTTTACTCTGTTGCCCATTTTGTTCTCCCGTGTGCACTCACGGCTCCATGAAAATTGAGATGCAAATTGGGGGAATTTGGCTGAGTGACATTTCAGCTTGGGAGAAAATTGAACGGATTCAAAAATTTAAAACGGCTTTTACGTAAAATCCACTTGGTTCATTTTTTAAGGTGGTCGCGGAATCTCCAGATGTGAATAATATATCGCGAAGCATCTGGTCGATCACGCCTCAGCCTGTGTTAGCTTGTGCGCGATCGAGATTCGCTTGCATGTATGTGAGCGCGATGGCGTATCAGGGAGTGAAGTCTGCCACGCTGTGACGGGCTCCTTCATTAATCATAGCTCTCACACACACCACACACTCGTGCAAAGACGACCCGGTGTGAATATCATGATATACAACAGCTTGGCGCGCTGGGTACCGAAACAACCAGAAGAGTGCCTGGGACCCATCGCTCAGCCCTCCGTGGACGCGGATGCGCAGAGGGATGCCGGGTGGGTGGAGGACAGTCTGCTTAGGGAGCACAAAAAGAGAGGGAGAGCTAAAGAGGGAGAGAAAGTGCTAAATAGCGTGTGACTCTGGTAAGCGCTGCTGTTTGATTAGGCTCCACCACCTGTCTGATGCGCCGTAGCATGTGCCAGGCATATGCACTGCGGCAGAGCTGGTGTCCTCATGATAACAAATGAAGGTGAATTCAATCAGTGAGTCAGACTTGCCGTTTCGACGGGGGAGGAGAAGGTGAGAATATGCGGTGTGGAGGAGGAGAATATGCAGACTGACTTCACTCCATCAGTAACCGGCGTTGGAAGAGCTGCTTGAAAAAGGCAGCATATTACTCATCCGTAGAAGTAATAACTCGCATTACTTGTTACATTACTTTGTCACTCAGCCAAGCTGCATCGTTTAAAGGTGTATTTTGTAAAATAAGGCCAGAGGGGGGCAGTGTATGACCAGAGAAAATCGTCGACTGCTGCTCTTTGCTAACTATCCTAGTGAGCTACTGTTAGCTAATTAGCTCATGGCTCAGTTAGCCGTGGAGCGTCAATTGGCGCTCAGCTCAACTGGGTTTAGCAGCCTGAGAGTGAACACAACTGGACAACAAACTGGGACTGAACACAGCCTCCAAGAGCGTAGGAGGTCAGTTTGAAGAAAACGGACACAGTACAGAGGTGATTTACAGTGTCTCTTAACAGGACTAGGACTTCAGGGATGGGAAGACATGACAGGTGGGGAGAGACTATAGAGTGCATTGAGGATTTATTTTGACCAAACCAGAGGTGACTGGGAAAGACAAACAAAGACTGTGTTGGTGTGTTTAGTTTATCTCAAGTTGGAATGAAGTGTGTTTTAGGATGAGTTAATGAGGCCTCGTCTTAGTTCAGTAAAAGAGAGAAGCTTGGATTCAGTTTCTGTTTGGTAAGGAAAATAGATGCAAGAGAATTTCCTGTCCAGACATTTGTGAGTATAATTTTTTTTATGTATTACAATAAAAGCTAACAGAGCTTGTGAAACATAGAAAACTCCCAGCTGATACTACAGGGGCTAGCGGACCATTCCCTCTTGCAGTATATTGCGGGACAGGATGGGCTGTGGCTAGCTAGTTAGCATGCTTATGAGTAGACATCTCAGCAGCAAAGCACATAGACTGTCTTTGAAACCATGTCAACACCGTTACATTGTCTTGAGAATGTGTATTAAAGAATAAAAGCTTCTGGCCATATCTTACAAATTGCTCCTTTAAAGAGGAATTCTTATAAATTCAGCTATTGTAACTCCATTGGTCAGTTACTTTGCACTCACCATCTTGCAAAAACAACATACATCGGGCAAGCTGTGTAAGACAATTTCAGCCTTCCAAGTAAACATGACTTTTCAGTCATCATGGCCGACTGCACAGCCGATATAAAAATCTTGGCTAACTTGATGGCTAACGTGCATAACTATTCATGTGAGAGACTGAATGTCAGCTGATACCAACCGCCCCATTAAACTCTTGTATTGAGAATGAATCAACCCCCAAATTGTCAAAGTAATGGAGCACTACTGGGATTACTTACTCTAATTAAACTATGCATTTTAAATAGTAAAATTTGACCATTTTCATGCCAAAGAAACCTTATGTGTTGACTGTGTTTGAAAGCATTCGAAGCAGAAAAGACATGGCGGCTCAGGTGCCAGCAGTCATTCATTTGTGGAGGTTAAAGTAGCTCCTTCATTTACTGGGAGTGGAGTAAATTGCACAGCGCTGGCAGGTGGCTTCGGCCTCACAGATTACGTTAGCATAGCGGCGGCAAACACATGCATCAAACAGCTGTGCTGAGGTAAAGCCATGCTGGGAAAAGGTGTTCCTGTAATGCTTCAACGCCTTTTCTCCCTACATTGTAAAAACTCTCCGTGATGTTAATAATTAGTGTTTGATTATGATATAATGACTGCAAACTTATGGACCTGTCGCCTTAATGCAGTAAAGTGGATCTTGGTGTATGTATTCATATATTCATTTCGCTTCCTGAGACAACCCGATGCCTGCGACAACATGCAGCACTGGCTGACACTTCTCTGACACGAGCCCAGTCCCATCTGTCGAAGCCAGAGAGGAAGCAAGAATCCAGTGACTTTGTGATGACCTTTCTGAGCGCATGGACACCTTTGCTCTCTTCTGAGGGGGACGCGTCCCGGGTTTTCTTTAGAGGTAAACATCCACAGCGACACGAGAGACGGTGACTGGAACGAGCAGCTCGACAAACCGTTACAAATACCGACAAGAGGGCTTTGCGTATTCACTTCCCCCAGTTTCTGAGGATCGGTGCGTGGAGAGTGGAGTCTGTGTCTGCTTGTGTGTCAGCGGGGGGTGCCTGTGGTCCCTGACACTGCTGGGAACCTTCTGTAGTTTCTGACAAGTGCGTAGTGTGTAGTGTGTGTGTGTGTGTGTGTGTGTGTGTGCGTGGTTCAGATCCTTCTCATCTCATTTGCCCCTGGAATGAGATGAATAACCAACCCCCTCCTCCTCCTCCCGCCCCTGCCCTCCTCTCTCTGGTATGAATTGCCAGGCTGATATCTCACTCTCCGGAGGGGCTGGAGGGCAACGAGAGCTGACAACACAATGGCATTGTCTCTGCTGATGGGGAGCCGAAGTCTTAGGGGGGAAACGCTCCCCTGCACCAGCCTTTCTGGCGGAACTCTGAAAAAACGTGGGGGGGCCCCGGGGGGGGCGGAGCTGGTTTGTGGGGCGTCCGCGTGTGGGATCGGAACATTTGTGCGCGACGGAGTGGTGCTACAGAGTGTCGGAGAGGTGAGACGGGGCAGAGAGGAAGAGGAGAAGGAGAGAGGTGTGCCAACACACTGAGAGGCCACTCAATTATTTAGAAGAGCCGCCGGGTTCAAAGAGTCACAGCCGACACCTGCCGATCCGCCACCTTCACAGCTCATCCGCCGCCGCCGATTTGATCCAGTGGTCTCGAAAAAGTAGACAAACATCAACTCACATTATTATTATTGTCGTCAACAACGATGAGGAAAAATGCAGAGTTAAAAAAAAAAATTCAGATTGTACACGATATTCGCTCGCTCCCCTCCCGCCGTTACGGCTGTGGATATAAAAGATATCTGAGCATTTCTTCCCGCTTCCTCGTCTGTCGATTCGCCCGTTCGTCCCCAGTGTTCAGACGGTGACCTCCGTCTTGCTGTTGGTGGGCAGTCCCTTGTGCTTGGGGTGCATGTGCGGCGAGTGGCCGTAGCCCAGCGGCTGCGAGAAGAGCTCGGGAAGTGTCTCGATGCTGAACTGCCTCTTGTTGGAGTAGGCCTGGCGCCGGCTGTTCTGCTGGTGCAGCGTGTGGTGCTGCTGCTGCTGCTGCTGCTGGATGGGGTGGTGCGGCTGCGCCTGGAGGGTCATGTGGGAGGCCACCGGGTGCTGGATGTGGCTCTTGCTGGGGTCCCACGCTTTGAACGCCGAGCTGGAGGTGAGCGGGTGGGTGTTGGTCTTGGAGATCTTGGGCTTGGGGATCTGGGAGGCGTTGATGGTGATGGCCAGTGGTGCGTGGATGTCGGGCGGCGGGAGGAAGGGCTTGTCCTTCGGGTGGAAGTTGATTGGCTGGAAAGTGGGAGGGGACTGGCGGTGGGTGTAGTCTACCATCGGGTAGCTCTTGTAGTAGTCTCTCGCAGTCGTGTCTGGATGACGGGAGAGACAGTGGAGGAGGAGAAAGAAAGGAAGAGACATGGTTAAATTATGAAACGTCAGCGATTGATAAAAGCAATCAGTGGTTTTTGTTGATGTGAAGCTGGCAAGCTTTAATTGTAGTATAATGATGACAAACAGCGGTATTATTCAGTACAGAAAAATGTGTCTATTAAGGTTTAAAGTGGCTCTGTGGCTAATGTAGGCTAACATCAACTGTTGCTAACGTTGAGGCACTGAGACAAGGCACTCGACATAAAGCCTCATCCTTTGGACTGTTGTGGAAAATCCAAAGAACAAAGAAATCCACATTCCAGCAGCATTAAACAACTTAAACAACTCGTCCATAGGCTTGTATCGGTGACCGAAAGAGAAGGGGAAGGTCCCTTTTTTCACATCACGTTACAGTCTGCTCACATACGGCCAGTAAAAACGTAGTTAATACATATTAATTGCTACAAATTGTTTCATAGAGTCTCTACGGTCTTTAGAGGGGCTCTGTGTACATTTGGAAAATAAATTCAAGTTCAACATGTTTACAATATTAATGAGGTAATAACTCAGAAATATTTATCCTTTCCATAACTGAATAAACAAGCTGTTCTCAGAGGAAAATAAAGTCACCAGAACACTGTTTGAAGCTAGAAAGGTGGCTTGGTCCGCCACACATAAACAAAGTAAAGTTGTCCTTCAAGGTCTGTTTGCTTATTCAGTTTATTCAGACATGAAAACAAAAAGAGTTTGTTTATTCAGTTTATTCAGACATGAAAACAAAAAGAGTTTGTTTATTCAGTTTGTTTAGGGATACAAGAATCAGTCAGTGAAGATCTTTCTCTTCTTCCCCCAAACTACATAGTGCTCCTTTAAGGGCGAATAACGTCATGTTGCATTTGAAAACATGGGTAAACTGCATTTATGTGGGTTTACCCTCTATAAAGAAATCAATCAAATATTATTAGCCACGTGACACTTAAAAGAGCTCTTCATATGTGCATTTTCATATGTTCTGCTGTCTGTCCGTGATCGCAGTTTAGCTAAATGGTATGATTATAAATATTTTTTTTTAAAAGGACAAAATGTGGGGTCGCAAACAAAACCATGACTCTGCTCCTCCTGACTGAATAATGGACGCGCATTTGCTCCAGCGCTCAGGCGTCAGCGTGTCTGTGTCCATGAGGATCCGAGTGTTCCATATTTATGTGTTTGAGCTTTGAACCGTCTTCACACTGACCGTGGAGGCAAAAATACCACCGGCACCGGGGAGAAGCAAACAGAGGGAGAGAGAGGAAGAGGAGAAATAACCCGCAGATGAAGGGAGAAAGCCCTCCGAGTGAGTGTCGGGCAAAACAGGAGATTTGTAGGGAATAAAAATAGAGCGGGTTCAGCGTGTCGAGTCAGATTAGAGCAGGCTCCCTGAGTGGAACTCGACTCTGCTGTTTGGTCATCACCACTATACCCCCGGCACCACACACACACTCCGCCCTAAAGACACTAACAACCTTGTTTGCTTAGCCTCATTTCACTGGCCTCCTTCTTCCTGGAGAGAAATAAGATACCGAGATTAAAAAAAAAAGCAAAAAAAACATCCTAACGTTTTGTTGTTGTGTATGTTTTCGACATCGTGACACAACAGGAGGCAGCCTGCGCTACACGCTCATGGCTAGACACATTTCGTCTGCGCTCCGTGCGCCCGATCTTATCATTATTACGCTCCAAACAGGAACACGATGATGAGATTATGTCAACGGTCTGGTCAGGAGATTTATGAGCAGTTGCGTTGCATTTGTTGTAATGAACGTCGGCGAGCGTTGCTGGTGTTTTCGTGGGCGTTAATGCATGCGTGACAGAGAGGAGCCGTACCCTGCGCTCTTCTGGAACATTCATCTTAAAGCATATTTCAGGTGCTTTATATCTGCACCGTTGGGGCCGCTTGAGCTCCGAGTTTTGTGCTTGCAATTACCGGAACGTAGAGGAAAAGTCTTTGAACGGTTTTCAGATGAGCGCCACTAACAGAAGTCGCCCGTTAACGACCTTATCTGCTGCAGTTCTTCCCTCTCGAGCCGCCGCTGTCAATTCATTTCTAATCACTCGTTCCACTCAGGACGACTGAGAAACGCTTCCTGGTGTTTGCGCTTTCGGGGGAAACACCTTGAGGAGTAGCCTCACACTCACACACGCCGGGAGAACTGTCCGCCGCTATCGCCGTCCGGTAATTGCTTATTGAACACTTCGAATGTGGGTCCGGTGTGTAACTGCGGGGCACCGCAACAGGAAGGAGACAGTCGGCGGTAATCAGTGGCTCTCTCCGTAACATTCTCGGACCAAAGATTTAAATGCAATCCGGATTTTCTCTACGACCGTGGAAATTGTTGTGTAACTGGATATTTTCCCTCACGACACGACAAAGCAGCCGGAATGTATTTCTTTTTAAACAAAATATTGGTTTATTGATGAAAGATGTTTAATGCTTTCAACTGTTTCCACCGTCTGTTTCTGTACAGTGAGAGGACCTTAACCACCTGAGATGGTGCAAGAGAGCAGCTGAGATGTAGAATACGTCCCATGAATGAACACGGCACCAGAGAATACTGCAGAGGCCTTTAAAGTTATAATCCTTAAGGTTCTTACAAAATCAAAAAATGTTACTATTTATAGTTGGCCTATTTCTGCTACAGCTATGAAATGTATTCATATTCAGTAATTGTGTCTCTTTACAGCAGTTTTTAATTGGTCGTGGCGGAGTCAGATGCAAAGAGAGCATCCCGCTTCACAGTTAAGAGCATTCAACTGGTGGATTATGGGTTGGCACAGGAGCTACGATATATTTGTCACAAGGTGAGCACCGACCACGATCTGTTATCAAAGTGCATCTACAAAACTGGACAAGGTCATTTTCTGTATTATTTGAACAGCGGGCCGGGACAGCTAGGCACCTCTCCATCCAAACAGTGGAAACAGAAGATGTAGTATGATGATGTCTTGAGGTAGCGTGGGATCATGGGAGTTTTGGTTGAGACTCAGGAAAGAAATCACAGATGAGACCATGTCGACTTTCCTCACAATATCATTTGATAGTTCTTACAGATTTCTCTTGGTTTGCGCATTGTCTCTGAATGTTAAGGATGATTTAGGCACACAACGCAACAAAATACAGTGTATAACAAAGGTCTAGCTGTTTATTGAGATTGTAATGGTGAAATGTTACATATTATGTCTTTAAATTGAGAAGCCCTTCTATGCAAATTAATTTGATTAAAAAAAAATACGAATCACTGTTTTTGCTGTGTTTTTGTCAGATAAAATGCTCTTTATGGAAACCTAATTATTATCTTATTTTTCAGAATTGTTTTGTGCAGACGTCGGCCAATTAAGGCTTAACTTGGGATCCTGGTACGGACGGACGCCCAAACAAGCTTTTACATTCATCACTTTAATTGCTCAAATTACAGAGATTTAGGAGGCAGAACTCGTATTAACAAAGCAATACTCATTGTGTATTGTGTCCCGATATTGATGACTAAGAATGAGGAGCACGAACACTGAAACTGCTTTGCTGTCGTTTAACGTTCTGAAGATAGGCATGAGCGTGATGAGGATTAGTGAGCAGTATATGAACGCCGTACGTTCACATATTTACATACGGTACGTGTGTGCGGCTGCATGTGTGCCGGGCATTATGCAACAAAGAACACATTTACATACATTCTTTGCACACTGAATGGGGAGTAAGCGGCTCGATTTGTACGCGTCTTTGCCGTGAAGTGCGTCACAAGGTTCTGGCGGCTTTTGAGGCTCGGGCTGACGTCAGCAGGACCGCTGCAGATAGTCACACATGATTCAGGTTTGATGTACAGAACGCTGTAAGGAAAAGAACATGTAAGCGTTCTGAAAAATGCTTTCACATTTATGCTGCTTTATTTTTCAGCACTTTGTATTGATCGTGGACACCGGATGTCTCTTTTTGGAGCAGCTGAAGCTCCGGCAGCAAAACACTGAGAAGAAAATTTGGTTCAAATCTCTGGAAAGGGCCGGAGAATCTGGGACGGCGCAGAAACAATGCATTAAACACACTCTTCCTCCCCACAACAACTGCTGTTGCTGTCCACTTGAGTGTTTTCCACACATGTTGCCAGCAGGAGCACCTGACAGCGGCGTCCGCTGTGGCCGTATTAGGCGCCTTCCTCTCCATTTCACAGACTCTCCATCTGCTCGTCCTTTCCCTGCGTGTCTCTCTCTTGTCTCTCGTTTTCGTTCTTTCCATCTGTATGTCCTTTATGTCGTACACTCGAACAACATCGGCTCCTGCTTCTCTTTCCGGCAGCAGCCTAAAGCGAGGCCCGCGGGCCCAATCTGGGCCACCCCATTATAACTGCATAGGCTGGGCTCTCCAAAGGCTAACGGAGTTTGACAACACACTGGATTCTGTTCGGTCTATTTTTAATAGTTTATTATTTTAGAGCAGTTATTCTGTGAGTGAACCTGCACAGTGCGATGTATGTTAACACACGTCAAAATGACATAAAACCTAAAACACAGTAATTATGCATATCATTTGACGTTTTTCTGCGAGTAGCCCATCATTCCTGTTATATCCATAGCAACCACCTGTCGCACTTCATGACTACCGTTTCGGTGATCTTTTCCAATTTCTGACAACATATCGGCCACATTAAATACAGTATGTGTTCATCTGCATCCTTTCCCTCTTCAGCTCTCTATAACTCCCTCTCTTCCACATGTTTGCTGTGACAGTTGGTTCTGTAACTGCCTGTTCAACAATTCATTGCAGCGGGATGATGTCTTACACTGAATGAAATATCTAAACCCCTGACAACATGTTGTCAGAGCTGCACCATTACCTCGGATAGAAATATTTAGAAAGCAATCCAGACTGAGGTATTGGGCGCTAAACTTTTTTAGGATCTCCATTAGAATTTGAAACACGGCTCTGTGGGCTCTGGGCGACGCTTGACAGCACACTTCTACATCTTTTAAGTACGGAGCCACAGGAAGGTCCAGCAGAGCGTAGGATTCAGCTCATTACATCCTGCGAGACAACCGATAAACTCACAAGTTACAGAAGAAGTCTTTACTCAAACCAGAATGTTTCCATCTCATGAAAATACCAGTTCGGAAAAAAAGTCAAGAACTTTCTCCTCATTAGTCTCCACAGGTACTCCACTGATCAGTGCTTGAACAAGATCCCTTGAACCAGCAGCGCTCCTTCATCTTCAAAGCCAACTTTTGGGGAATTTGAGATGACTTTAATTCATGTATTCATTGAAAAATACCAAACTTTATTTGACCTATTACCATACCAGGAAGCACGTGCTAAAAATATGTCTTAAATGTTCTCTGCTGCATCTTCAAATGTTGTCCCGGCTGTTGGATTATTAGACTTTACTGCAATTTAAAAAGACTTCAGGCAGTCTTGGCTCAGAATCGGAGTCCTGGTGTCCTGGCAAACAGAGTTTCACGCCTTTTTTTCGAGAACATCCGGCCACCTTCTGTCTCATCTCGTCTTTTCTGGAAACCGGACGCTCACTGGAGACCGACCTGGATCCAGCTCGGTATCAGTAACAGTTTGTGAAATCGACATGAAATTAAATCTGCAGGATTTGTGTACGTGGGGACAAATTTTCCATTTGTGACACTCAGCGTGACTTTCACATGCAAAATCTGTGTCCATGTACATGAATCCATTTGTTACTTTTCCACAGACTGATTTTTTATTATCTTTTAACCAAAATCACAATCTTTCCCTTACCTTAAAGGGACATTATGTAAGAATTTTAGTTGAAAACATTCAAAAATGTACTGAAATTATCAAAAGAATATGAACAATTAGCAGTTTTGGCATTATGTTGTACGTATTATGTTATAGAACTATCTACTGGGGTTAGCATGCTAACCAGCTAGCCACGGCTCATCCTGGTCCAAAGCTCCCGTGCTACGGGTGTAAACACTCCCATGGTCTGCGAGTTCCCAGTCTGAACCTCTAACTGGGTGGCTAACTGAGCTAGCTATAGCTATAGGTAGCAGCCGTTAGCGGTTACTTTTTGACAGGTGGCCAATTCTTACATATTGCCCCTTTAACCAAAGTGAATCCTGTACATTTACTGGCATTAGAGACGTTTTTGCCACATAAAATTGTGAACTGAATGTTGTAATGGCTTTTGCATAATGACACCATCAGCGCTTGGATTGGTTTCCTTTCAACCTCACTTTCACTATGTAATTATGTCTGTCACCAGACAGGAAATCTCCCAGGGAAATGAAGGCTGCCTGGTGATCAAATCCATTTTCTATCTGCTTTCATGTCTCCATTATAGACTAAATGAAATGTTTTTGTCCTGTGTTGCTCCTCTAAAGAAAAAGAAAAAGGCGCCAACAAATCCAGCGGGAAACGCTTCGGAGGGTTGTCTGCCTCCACATTATGCTCCCTGACTGTACGTAAAGTCTCTGGTATTTCTAACCTTTTCCTCAAGACAAACCTTAGACCACCTAAATCCAACCATGTATCTTCATCTCTTCTTCCTCGCGCTCTGACATCCCGTTTGTTCATTCTGTCTCCGTCTCTCTCACTTTCTCACTTCCTAACCTTCTCGCTGCCAGTCCACCTGTCCTCCTTTAATTAAGATAGATATATCGGAGGTGCCCGAGCCAGAGTCCCGCTGCTGCACCTGGCAGAGGCTTGCTATCACAGAGTCCCGACCTCTCTGACCTGCAATGCTCTCCGTCTTTTCCATCTTTTCGTTTTGCTTTTTGATTTTCTCCATTTTTACCGCTTGTATCTTGCTTTGTGGGAGATATTTTTTTATAAAGACACATGAGCTGTCAACGGCTTCATTTAGTCCAAATGTGATTATAAAGATTTCAAAGCGGCTTGGTGCAGATACCTGCTGTTTCGCTTGGCAAAAGGTCGGCAGTCCCACCCACAACTGTTGTGTGTCCTAGCCATGACTTTGTCCGCACAGCCGGGATCTCCGGACCTGGTGGGCGGGTTTATTGCCCAGCGAGAAAGCTGATAAGCATGTGTGAAAAGATGATAGGGTTGTGTTTCCCACTTTGTGAGTGCATGATAGGTAATAGGACACAAAATAATGACTTGAGGTGTGTTGTGTTAGCTGAAACATCGGAACTGCACTGGATCAGGAGAGTAAATACGGAGGAGTGTTTGTGTGTGTGTGTGTTTGTGTGTTAGGCAGAGACAGAAACAGCAGATACCAAACAGAGGCGGACAAAGAGGAGCACTTCATCGTCTATGTGTCATCACACGGAGACAGAAACACCTAGATGTCGGTGGGGAGGAGGGAGCGGAGCGTCGCACCTCGACGTGCGAGGGGATTTGTTATTTTGAGCGAGTCTTCATTGAGATGTGGCTGACTTCTGTCGCTCATGGTTGAGTGGTTGGGGGGCTGCTGCTGCTGCTGCTGCTGGAATCGGCCTTTGTTTCTCACAGAAGAGAATAACGAGACAAGATTTTTCTCTTCCCTGCTCTTCTTCTGTTCAGTCACTTTGCCGGCTTTTCTCATTTTAACTGCGCATCCTATTCTGTAATGTGGAACTGAAGTTCATTATGATTATGGGTACACTCATTAAACGCTAGATTTTAAAGTAATAAATGAAATCACGAGTCCCCAACTGTAAATGACACCACAACTGTTGTACTGCGGATCACAGTGACGTCACTAGAGTCAGTTTCGCGTCACTTCCTGAGAGCTTGCTTGCTGATTGTCGTCACTTATGCCGATTAACTCATTTAAAAATATATCACACCTGGCCAGGAACGCTGGAAGTTAGCGAGGACCTGGGGGTGCTAAGAGGTCAGTCATAACGACATCGTGGTAAAAGGTGCATGACATCGATGTTTTTGTATACATTTGAACTGTCAGGATAAGTTTAGGCAAATTGTTGTTGACAATAAATTTACAATTGGAGAAGTTTTGCACTACAGCAGACGTAAAAAACTTGAACACGGACATATTGTAGTTCAAAGCAGCCACAGCGACTACAGCTAACGACAGCAAAGAGATGAAGAGGGAGAGAGGTTCACCGGACTCCCTTAGGAAATCGCTCAATTTTGAAGCATTGTTGAGAAAGACGAAACTTTACGAACTTTGGAAAACGCAGTGAATGTTTTAAAGGTCCCCATCTACTTCATTTGTTTAAGACAACGCTGTTTTGTGTTGAAGCTCTAGACATGTTTTGTGGACTATGAAACCTATCTTGTCAACTGGGAAACATTAAAATGTCAGCGAGACGCAGCCTTTTCCCATCTATCCACTGAGTCAATAGCTAAATTATCATTAATAGCTAACAAGCTATCCTATTGCTAGCGACAGTTTTCCTTTCAGCCAAATCGATAGTTGCCGCTTAAAATCAGAGGTCTGGTTTCATCTGTCTGATAATCAAGGAGCCTTTGTTTAAAAGATGACAAAAAATGTAATCATGTAAATCTGCCATTGTTAATCATGTACACTGCGTTATTTGCCGTATAAGAAGCCTGACAGACTTAACAAGCAGTCGTTGTGGCGCCGTCCCTTCAAACTTTGGATGTCTCATGCTCTTTAGATACTCCGCAGCGATGATGGACAGTCCCGTCTCTCGTTGCATACTATGTCAGTGAACAGTACATGTTCATGTGTCAAACTGTCGCTCCTCATCATCGTCACCGTGTCCTTGTCTGTCTGCAGTGATCAGATGATAGATGGTGTGTGTGTGTGTGTGTGTGTCTGTGTGTCTGTGTGTGTCTGTGACTATGTACATGTTTACGCCTTTGCCCTCTATGTGTGCATGTGCAGAAGGGAGGAGTATAACGTCTGTGGTTGTGTGGGTGATGGCTAGGACATGTTTATGTGTGTGTTTTCTCAGTGTGTTTGTGTGTGTGTGTGTGTGTGTGTGTGTGTGTGTGTGTGTGTGTGTGTGAGGCCTGAGGACGAGCTCAAGGCGAGAAACCAGTCGCTTCAAACTGCTGCTGTCCAGACTACTGTCACTAACCATCCACCAATCCCTCGCTGTGTTAATGTGTGTGTGTTTTATACCTTTTTTTAAAAAATGTAAACCAGTTGAGGTATCAGTTATGTCATCATCATGGCATTATGGCGGCATACATTTATCTTTTTTTCCAGAGCTGATTCATGGTTACTATTAACAGAAAGGCAAGCTGTCAATAACTGTCAGCATAATATTGCGGCCCCGTCCAAAACAAACGACGCACAGTGGGTTTTTTTCACGGTTGTGAGGCAACGATGATCCTAAGGGTCTGATTTGTTCAATACAGGACTTCCCTGTTTCCATGTTTAAAAAAACTAATACACCATTAACGTTACGCAATGTTTTCACATCGTATCTGTGCTCGTCAATGATTCTAACTGATGGATCCAAAAACAACACAGCGAACGTTGGTTGTCAGTAAGGTGTGAGGACAAAGCTCTCAGGGTGCTTTGGTTTCATTTCTACAAAGCTCTGAACCCATAGGTGTGGTGACTATGAAGTCCAGTATGGGGAACTGAAACTGTCAAAATCAAAAATAAATAAAGATATAAATACATGGTAAGTACATATGCATTTACCATTTCTTACATAAATGTGGCTATTAATTAATTATAAAATGTGGCTTAAATTGATATTTCTGTTTTAATTACATCCTCCAGGCAGGTTATGTTTTCCCTTGTGTCCGTTTGTTTGTTGGTTTGTCAGCAGGATTACACAAAAACTATTGAACTGATGTCCACAAAACTTGGATGGGTGTCAGCCCAGAATAGATCCCATAAAGGTTTTGATGTTGGTCCGGATAAGGCGATGGATCCAGGACTATTATCTCATTTCGACATTTTCATTAATTTCTCAGGGAATAATGCATGGACCTTAATGAAGAACATCAGGTGTATTTAGGTGGCAGGTATCCACGAGTGAGTACAAAGGGGAACTGTTGGGCCTCGGGGGAGGTATGCACTCTACTGAGTGCTATTCTAGTTTGCCTCTGTATCTTCTTTATCAACCTTTCTATTAACTGCCCTCTTTATTCACCTTCTCATTTGTTTTACTATTTTATTTTATTGTTATATTTGCTATTATCATTTATTTACATATTTATTCGCAGGAACCAATGAGAAGACAGTGCATATATATATACATATATAAATAATTGTAAATGATACATTTTAAAACTGATGGTAAAGTAAATAAGTAGGGGAATTAATGTAGTGTTTTTCTTATTGTTATTTATTTTTAAAATAATAATAATAATAGTGCATTTTAATGGCATATGTAATGATTTACTGAGTCATGTACATATTTCCTTATTTAGTTTGGATTTTGGCAGGTTTAGTCCTCCATAGTCCAGAGTACCATTAGGTTTCAAAGGACATAACGTTGCTAAATTTCCCCTTCTCTCTCCAAAACCTGCAGTAGTTCCTCTTTTAAAGTAACATATATTACGCACTGGCAGAGCACATATGTATTTATGAAAGGGAAATTATTGAAATCATTGTAGGCTGTCTGTCTGGTGAGTGGTTGCTGGGATCTGATGTAATACGGCACTCAGCACTCAAACATGACTCGTGTGATCGGCTGAAAGTCCGATTCATAACAAAGTCTTTGTCCTTATGGATGATTGTACAACTCTAACTACTTCCACACTCAGTGTGTGTATTTGTCATAATCCTCATTCAGGTGTGTCTATACTGTAGTATTTGTCCCCATAGTTCATTAAGCCTGTGTTCTGTAATCCATTAGTAAGTATTCAAACGTGCAAACATGTGTGTCTTTATGTAGTCGGTGTGTGTGTGTGTGTGTGTGTTTGTGTGTTATCCTACTCACCCACGGCCTTGAGCGAGGTGTACTTGTTGAAGCCAATCCCCAGGTTGTTGTGAGGGTGAGACAGGGCCATGGCCGGACCCAGGGGAGACAGGGCTGCGTTGTTCAGGTGGTTATGATCTGAGCGAGCGAGAGGCAGACAAAGAGAGAGAGAGAGAGAGAGAGGGAGTTCACATTTGAATACGGAGCACCTAATAAATACTTTTCTGAGGTGTCAGCCGAGGAAGAAGTGTGTTTCCGCTAACGAGCGTTAGGAGGAATAATCCCGAGAGGAACCCACTGTATCACATAATTAAGTCCTCTGCAGCTTGTATACATCACGGCCCCTTTAGGACACATTCCAGCTAAAGAAGACATTTATGTTTTTAGATGTGATGTTTGTACACTGTATCCAGAATGTGACGTAAGATGCAAGTTAAGCTCATTTAGGGAAAACGGATGTAATGATTAGCAAAGGGTTGGATAACCGTGTGCGCATTTCTATCAGCCCCCCATTACATAATGTTTCTGCTTAAAATACCAGATGTATTCATGAAGCCTTCAGATGTGCAGGTCCAACGGGACAGAGGCCAACGTTGTTTAACACGGGCCTCGTAGCTGACAGGCAAAGTAACAAACAAGTCTATGTTTTTATGTCTCTTTACATCCTGACAAACAGACACACAATCAATGCTTTCTTTGTGAATAATTAGCACGTAATGAGTCTCGTCGTTTCATTAAAACATAAAGTGATGGCGGTTAATGTTTCTGCAAGTCCTGGATGCATTTATCCACAACGTTCACCAGACCAAAACAAGACATTCCCTAACCCTAACCAAGTGTTTCTTTGTGCCTGAACACAACCAGACCTCAACTACGACGCGTCACAACATAAAATTGAATTTATTCTGGCAAAACTAGAAGTGCGAGGTAGTTTGTCATGTCTTAAACCAATTCTGAGATCAAGTTTTGAACACATACTTTCACCTGTCCTTGTTCGTGTCGTTTCGGGAAGAACACTGAAGTCATTGCACCAACGGTTTCGTTCACGCTTCACAATCATTGGCTAATTGGCCGTTGACTTATAACCTCCAATCATGTTGATGCAGCTGCAGCCGAGCCATTACAGCCCGACACTACTAACAATTACTGTGCTGATACACACATGCCACCACCACAAACTCCTCCTCAGGTGCTATATTTCTTATATTATTGATTTAAATGAAATTAAATGTTTATCAAGGGAGGATCTGCTTCTTCCAACAGAATACCAGTTGCTCCAATTTCTTTGAGAGCTTCTCAAAGTAAAGTTTGTTGTGTGACTGCAGTAACAATAGTTGCAGTGATTGAAGAAAATATGTGAATGCTTTGGTGCACTGTGGGTCTGGATTTGATCATCTGTCAATATCCTGGTAATTCTAGCAATTTTCCGGTTGATCATGGCTCCCATGTGTGTTCATTTGAATTATATCGACAAACTGATGATAAAAATCTAAGGAAGCCGAGTGCAAAAAGTCTTGGGAAGATGGTGGGGTTTATTTTTTCCAAAGCTGCTATCGTCACCTGCCTGCTGTATATGCTATTTGATGCCTTTCAGCTCTTTGTTTTGGTTTTACAACTCTACTGCTTATGTTCAGTCTCGCTGCTCTCATTTCTCAGCAGCAAAAAAAGCTGCTAACACCCACTGTGCACCACCTGCCCTGCACCATACAACAGACAGAAAAAGTTAGCAACTAGCTAGGTGAGCCCAGCGGAGCATTTTGCAGCTAAGGGGCCGGATAGTTTTCTCGTTAGTTGGTGGAGACCAAAAACGGAGCTAAAAGCAGAGTGAAAATTGGACTTGGGATGCCAACTGCAGCGAAATGGATTAATGCAGAAGTTGTTATAAGTGTTTTTGGAAATATTCCATATAGTATCTTTAGCTGTAAAACCCTCCTGGCCCTGGAAAGAAACAAGGTCAGGGCAGGATTACCGCACTCCTCAAAAATGTCGACTCTCCGAGAAGTCTAAAACTTAAACTGTTACCCACAGGGTTAGAACTACACACACACACACACACACTGTCTCTCCAACACACATGCATAAACTGACACACAAAACCCGACACCCGCGTCCAACAGCCCCACGACGCCTGAGACGCATCGGCGCGAATGAAGCGAGGGGTGAAGAGGGGAGCGAGGCGGAGGAGGGAGCGGGAGAGGCGGGGAGAAAGCTGGAGAGCGAGGGATGTGACACCAGCGCTGACTGATTGAATTAGAAATAGATCTTCACTTCCCCGTGTAATTGATATGCAGTGATGACACGCTGTGTGTGGCGGTGGGGGTGTTGTTGTGATGCTGTGCGTGTGTGCGGCTGCGTGTGCGTGTTGGTAAAACAGTGGCGGGGTTGTTGTCGTCTTATGTGAGGCGCCGGTGCCACCTGCTCTCCTCGCTCACTCACTCATCCGAGACTTCAGGAACACAGGAGTTTAAAGGTGCACGAGCTTCTATCAGCCACCCGGACAAACAAACAACAACATCACATTAAAAGACGCCCGCGGGCGCTTCATAAAGTGGGCTTTCGGGATCTTTCGAGCGATTACTTAATAACAACATTTTGAAGAAAATGGCTTTTGCTCTTTAGGTGTCCTACATTCAGATGCCACGTTCTCAAGCGTTCTTCCAGCGAGCCAACAACAGTGGAAATAATGAGGGAGGGATGGAGTGAAGAACAGAAAGATAGAGAGTAGAAGGCAGAGATAGACAGGGAGGGAAAAAAAATCAACTAATTGATGGAAAGATCTCTGGCCGGTCTCCAGTTTGACCACAGGGCTGTTCCTGGCCACCAGAGAGCACGGAGAGAGACAGAGACACAGAGACAGAGAGAATAATGTGCACACCATATATTTCTATTATTCTATTCTTTATCATATTTATTCTTGTCTTGTACAATCTGCTTCGGCAGTATTAATCACAACCATGCTAATGAGCCACGGAAGAGATCCTTTGGGTTATTTCTCATTAATTACTTAAAATAACTGAAAAAGTGAAATAAATAAATAAATAAATAAATAAAAACAGTAATATGAACACGAAAGCAGAGAAAAAGTGAAATATCCATTTACGATACAGGAAGGTATGAAAGCCCTTCAGACACAACACAGCAATGGCACCGCTTTGCTCTGAAACCAATTATTTCCAATATCTCGCTCTGCACAGCGACAGCTTTTTGTCGCGCCGCCCAGCGCACTGCTCGCTTGCACGCATTTGAGCGCAGCGATGCGCTGAACACAGCGCTGCCAATTAGGTCTTTAAAACACCCACTGATTTTGTTTTACACTGCGTTATATGGACAACAAAATTAAAAAGGATATTTTTTTTAACCCCCAGATTCCACAGGGCGCTTTCTAATTACATAGCCTTGCATGACAGAAGGACATAAATCAAGGAAAAATTCCGAAATAAACACGATCACTGCTTCTGAAAACGCTCCCGGAGCAGTGTAAAGCACCGAGGACCGCATGCCCGGTGGTATGGATACAGATAATGGTGTGCTCACCATACCCAGTTAGCATCGTGGTTTAGTTCAGTACACAAAAACTTGGCATTCCCACTATAAAAAATATGGTTAAAATTGCACTGATTGGTTTTAAGCCACTTTGGGGCAACAAAATTAGCAGCTAATACAACATTAATATATAAACAGAAAGTACTATAGTTAAAAACCTGATATGGCTAATTGTTACATGTTTGTTGAGCAATACTAGCGTTTATTTGAACTCATGTTTGTGTCTATTTTAAGCTCTGCTTTTGGCCTCTATGTGGAGTATTTAGCAACGAGCTAAATACTCCACATTGTTCACCAGCTAGTTGGTAACTTGCACTTTCCACTGCTGGGTCCTGAGCAGGTTCTGGAGCATGCAGTGGGTTTTTAGAGCATGTTCACTGAAAACAGCCAAAGAATTTTGGTTGAGAACAATTAAAACATGACATAAAATGATCAACATTCGATTTCGATAAAAAGAGTTTTGGTGTTATGACATCTTAGCATGCTAACCAGCTAGTCTGACATATTGCACGTTTAAACCTCACTGGGAACACTACCCAATTATACTGAACCAAAACATGAAAGTAGTGACCAGAAAATGTAAACGATAAGCTAAAAGAAGCTAAAATGCTACACAGAGCTGAGGGGAACGGTCCATATCCATTGCTACTATGAGTTTTTCATCACTGCATCTTTAATGTTCAGCGAAGGATTTGGATTGGATTAAATGCAACATTTCCTTACAACACAGTACCCTCACTCGCATGAATTGGGAACTCAACTTGTGATTTCACAGCTGTCTCCTCTTTCTGCAAAAAAGAACCGAGTTTCTCTCTGTGAACAGAGCATATACAGTATTTCCATTTGGAGACATCATTTTCATTTTATGAAGTGTCAGGTCACCAGCCTGTTTTTATGTGTAATTCAGTAGGCTTCCTGCATTAGACACTTTGCCGCTATTCATACGAACCGTATTGTACGAGCCGGAGTGAGAGCAGATTGAAAGGGAATACATTCTTGCCTGTATTCTGTATTCTTGAATAAATTCTCTCTGAATGTCCTACATTTTCCCCGGCGTGTGTGTGTGCGCATTCGCGAGTGTGTGCGTGCTCTTTGATGTGCTATAGTATAGCGGCCTCGGAGGAGAAGCGCTCATAAGAATTCAAATTTATGTTTATTAAAGAGGAGCGGGGAAGGAAATGAGGACTTAAAGTATATGATTGTAATTCACAATGTGTGTGTTTGTGTGCGTGTGTGTGTGTGTGAGATGGATACCATGTGGGTGAGAACAGGAAATGTATAATATTTAAGGTGTGTGTGAGCGCCCACCATGTATACTGTGCATGCTTTCCGGCCGGCATGCATTTGTTTTTGTTTGTATGTGTGTGCTTGCAAGCGTAGTGTTTGTGTGTGTGTGTGTGTGTGTGACTGGTGTGTGTGCAGGCAGGCAGGCAGCAGAGCACCACTGGTTGATGGCCTAATTCAGCGGGGCTCAACATCAAAGAGGCAGACTGCTGCAAGTGCTTCAGCCAGCCTTACTCTGACATGACTGCTGTCACACACACACACACACACACACACACACACAGAGAGAGGGATGGAGGGATGGGAAAAAGGCAAGAAAGGAAAATAGATGCGAGGAGGAGAGAGTGTCGTGGGCTGCGGAGAGACAGGAGGGTCCTGTGTTGTTTAATGCAGAGTGCATAAAAGTAGCGGGGGTGAGCGTCGGAGCCCTGCGAGCCGTGCGCACCGAAATGGGCGCGCTGCGGAGCACGGAGCATGAAAAGCCAAGTGGCGTACATGTCACTTCGTTTCATGCGAGCGTTTGAGAGAAAGACAAAACAACGAGGACTGAGAGGAGGTCAGGGGAGGAGAGGGAGAAGTTTACTTTATGGTATATGATGGAAAAAATTGTCTGATGACACAAAGGCAATTGTAAAGTACATTTTGTAATATGAGTCTGTGTAATAAAGAGCACATGTTCCAGCTGTTTAGGACACTGGAAAAAGTGCAAAATAACTTGTTAGAGCAGAAACTACACGATCATACATGTGTCCCCAGTCGCTGCATGTAACCAGAGTCATCTCAGAGCTTAAAGCGGCCCCGTGTAGCCTTGGAGATGAAATTCAAACTCATAATTTTAATATTTACAATATTAACGAGGTAATAACACAAACACTGAAATATTTATCCACAACTTTTCCAAAACTGAATAAACAAGCTGTCCTCAGAGGAAAATAAGGTCCCCAGAACGCTGTTGGAAGCTAGAGAGGTGGCAGGGTCCGCCACATATAAACAAAGTCAAACAGTATTGTTTTGCTTATTCATGAAAACAAAGACTTTGTATCTTGAGTTTGTTTAGGCATAAGAAAAAGAAAAAAAATGGCATACATATTCTCATCTAACTCCCGGCGAGAAAGCAAATGTTTGTACGGTAAATACAAAGAAGCAACCGGGCGAACAGCTAGCTCGGCTCTGTTGGATGGTAATAAAATCTGCTTACCAGTCCCACCAAAGCTCATTTCATTTGTAGTAAAAGAAATGACTTCTAAAGGTGCACTCTGTAAGTTTTCATGACTGAATAAACTGAATAAACAAGTTGACCTTAAAGGACAACTTTACTTTTGTTTATATGTGGCGGACCCTGCCGCCTGTCTAGCTTGTTCTGGGGACCTTATTTTCCTCTGAGAACAGCTTGTTTATTCACTCACTGAAAGTATAAATATTTCTGAGTTCATATTTTTACCTCATTAATATAGTAAATATTAAAATTCTGATTTGGATTTTCTTCTCCAGAACTACATAGTGCGTCTTTAAGGGGTGTTTCCATGCTTTTTTTAAGCTGTAGGTTCATACTTAGCATACAGTCATGAGAGTAGTATCGATCTTCTTGTCCAATTCTCCACAGAAATTGAATAAGATGGACCTAAATCCCCACTACGTTTCGTCGCTGTGCCTCTGCCGGAGAAAGGAGCTCACTAGACCAGATCTCCTGTTTAGGTAGGTCGCTGTGAAGTAAACTTTCAGTTGTCAGAGCAAACGTTAGCTTGACTTTAGGCTCATCTTTCTTCTTCTGAAAGTGTCTCTCCATGTATTCAGTCACGGTAGCTCTCAATGTCAGAACATAGTCGGCTCAAGGTGATGTTACGGAACCAACTCTGTGAATCTCTTGCCCTTCACCACCTTTACTTTGTTGCCTTTCTGAAAAAAGTTTCCACGTATATTTACACGTTGCAGTAATTTGGGAAATGCCAAATTATGTCTGTTATGAATCAGCTAATCTAGTTTTTCTTCTCGAAAGTTTAAAAGCTATGACTGCGTCAAAAATGCACATATTTTACATTTTCCCTAACAGTACCTTTACACAGCTTACTATGTGCTTGTATGTTTCTAACATCTGATAATATTCGATTAGTTAATGATATTTAACATTTTTGTTTTTGCTGCCGTCGCTACAAAATGTAAAGAGGCATCCTGAACCAGGAGGGTGTTGATGACTGCATGGCCTTTGCGTGTTAAAGCTTCCAGTGTGTGACATATGGGCCTCCTTCATTAATATCCGCGCTGGGAAACATACACGCCACCGCTTGTTCGAGGCGTTGTGGAGCGCGTTGTATCGTGCTGTAGTCCCTCTGAATCATGCAAACACATCCATAGAGTATGAGCAGATGCTGCTCCGCCAAGTCCTCTTCTTATCCTCTCGCTGTTCCCCCTCCACGCGTCTTTTCATCTTCATCTCCGTATCACCCAGTTTTCCCTCTCCGCTACGTTTCTCTTGTCATGTGCCTCCTCCCGCTCGCGTAACCGTCTTCCCCTCCGTCCTCCTTCCTGTCTGAGTCGCCTGCTTCTTCCTGTAACTCTTTTCGTCTCAGGCTTTTATTCTCTCTCAGCGAATGTGAGACAGCCCCATCTGTTGTTTTACCCCCAAAAAAAGCAAAGTTTGGGGAGCGCTCATCCACCTTTAATTTTTTTTTTTACTCTTCATCTCTCTATTATTGCAGATGAGCATGAAAAGTGATGTTTTTATAATCTCGGTGTCACAGTATCTCTTGTTTAGCTCGTTTGCGCTGTAAGAAAAAAAGCACAGAAGTTTTCATACGTCTGTTTTACAATATTTTTTCACACGGCAAAGTCACACATTCTGCCTTGTTGTGTTGCCGGCTGTCTTTAGCGGCAGAATCGCCGGAATTTTGTAACGCGAACGGGCACAAAAAGCGAGTGATGAAATGACTAGAAAGAGTAGCAGCACCCACTCGTTCCATGCTTGCCTCCTACTTTCTTTCTTTAGCCCCGCTCCTCTTGTTTGTGTGTGTTAAATGGAGTAGATGGAGTCATTTCAGTACAATGATTCCGATGAGGAAGTCTCTCTGTCACCTCCCCCCCCCCGTCTCTCATACACTCTATTTGCAGGGTAAACGAGGGCTTATCCCAGGATAACACCATTATTTTCTGCCTTTAGCCCGCACATTGAACAATTGCACTGACTGCCGGCCTGCTCAGCACTTTACATAACGCAGTGGACCGCTATACATGCACACACACACACACACTCACACACACTGGACTGGAAATAAACATAGGGGGAGTGAGTGAGATAGCCACGCTGGACACGGGGATGGACAGTGAATTTTACTTTTAAAACTTGCATCGAAGAGATAGTTGGGGAAGGCCTACTGAGGGAAACAGGCCGATAAAGGTGGCAGCGACAGTCAATGAAGGAAGGACGTCAGGAAGAAAGGAATGAAGGCAAATGCAGATAAAGCGACCCAGAATACATTTTGGGAATATGCATTTCTGCAAACCATTGACATGTTGAACAAACAAAAAAACACTCCCTTTCTATAGGTCAAGTTTTTCTCCGTACAAAAATAGTAATGGGCTTTTCACGTGTTAAATGTTCAGTTTGTAGGATTTATGGAGGATCGATGGGCAGAAATGGAATATGACATTCACAAATATGTTTTCATCAGTGAATAATCACCTGACAATACGAATTATTGCATTTGTAATCACGCTATGAGCCTTTTTCTATATAGAAAGTAAATATATCCTCAAAATATATTGAGGAAGTGAGTCCTCTTTCACAGATGTTCCTACGGTAGCCCAGAACGGTCAAACCAAACATTGGCTCCAGGGAGAGCCGTAAGCTGTGTTGTTCTTTGAGTGGCTGCTGTAGGTTAAGATGAGACGAGGTGTGTTCAGTTGGTCGCAATCTTCAGCCTCGCCCCTACGTACCACTAAATCCCACACAATGGACGTAAACATTTGTTATCATAGTGAAAGAAAAATCCTGATATTGAAGAAGTAATCAAACAATCTTTGACAATGTAGCTGTAACACGAGCAGAGAGCACAGAACAACTTCAGTATTTATCTGGAGTCTTTCTGGCCACCTGATGCATGTATATCATTCATTCTCCTTTAACCACCAACTCCTGAAGAAAATCTCTGACCCTTCAGCTCTTAAACGCTAACGTCGTCTGTCTGCAGTTTGCTGCTGAGCAGGTAGTTTAAATCGGATTTACTGAAGTGTTGTTTTTGTTGTTGGAAAAAAGCCGCTCGCTGATCCAAAACAGTTCAACGGCGACTCTCGAACAATGAGCCGAAAGATGCCACGGCGCCGTGACATCCATTGTTGATCTAAAAAGGTATCGATTGGCGCAACAATAAGCGCATTTATCACAGAGCGAAGGAAGAAAAACATCCAAAGACTCGGGATTCTGTGGTCTTGATCTGCGCCGCTGAAGAGGAGTGACAGGGGAGAGGTGGAGACGGGTGAACAGATGGGAGACAGATAAGAGAGAGAGAGAGAAAGAGGACAGAGATCGAGCTGAGAAGGTCCCTCTTGGTTTTTCATCTCTCCCAGAATGCAGTTCAGGTGTTGTCAGCACCACGGACAGAGCCGTCAAGTGTCCGACTGAGATCACATGGTTCTTTTCAGCACCGTGATCCAGCCCCTCGTTCCTCTGACCTTATTGGACAAAGCCCGGGAGGATACTCCTATTCTTTTTTGTTATCTTCATTTGATTTCACGGTGTTTTCTCTCTGTTCGTCTCTTCCCGTCCCTCCGAACAACAAACGACAGATGGGATCACCGTTCATCTAAATTTCATGCATCCTGTTCGGCTGGTTAATCTGTCGCCCCACTGTTTTTTAAAAAAGAAAATGTGCAGCGGTGGGTGAATACAGATGTTTGTTTACACACGCAGCGAGCAAACACACGTGGAGGCCTTTCTGCAGCCGCAGCGATGGTGTCGTGTTTGCCTGCGTGATAATTAGTGCCCGTCGGTGTGCGTGCGCGCGCGTGGACGAGGACGTGTTATGTAACGGCGGAGCAAACAGCGCCGGCGCGTCCCTTCATTCCATTATTTCTTTTTCATTATCTACAAAGAGCGTCTTTAACTCTGACAGCCGTCTGAAATCCCGTCGCCCCCCCCTCTCAAAGTCACCATGACTCACCCCCCCTTCTCTCTCTCCCCCCTCCCCCTTCTCCCCCATGTTCTCTCTCTAATTGTTCTTCAAGGAACAACAAAGCAAACCCCTGGCCGCCGCTTCTTAACTCCCGAGGATTCAATTATTCAAAGGAGGTAATTGTACTGCACCGTCATCGAAAACCCGCTCGCTAACCTGCAGACGTTTACCGAGGCCGCTTCCGTGTCTGTGTTTGTGTGCAATCCCACATGTGATGTGTGTGCGAAATCAAGTGTGTGTGTGTGTGTGTGTGTGTGTGTGTGTGTGCGCGCGTTGCATAATCGTCTCCATCTCCCCCCCAACAGCTGCAGAAAAATTTGGAGAGGTAAAGAAAACCCTCGTTACGCAACAGGACTCAATCTGGGTCTCATACATCGAGCTCATTTGCCAGAATTAATCTTTCATGAGGAAATTTCACAACGTTCGCTCCGGGCTGCGGAATCAGGGGGGTTTCGGCACACGGCAGAGGTCAAGCGGGGGTCATCTGCGTCTCTCGGCTGATTGACGACGGATCTGAAACCATCGGCAACCTTCGTCTCCTTTGGGCCTCCAAGTCACATTTGCGAGTCATGAATTCTTGATGTGACCTTGTTTGACCTGGTCATTCGTAACGAGATCCGTTGATTTAGGCCCTTTGAAGAGGCACGATCGGCGGATTTGCTCATGAAGGTCCTTTTGTTGAACTTGACTTACAAATTCACAACGTGCCACCGGGGCTTTTCCGCACACATGTGCAGGCTTTGTTTGACTCCGTTTGACTCGGCACGTCAGCCCAGCGCGTCAGGGAAGGTTTGACTTTTCACTAAAAACAAGCTTATCTTGAGCCTAGTTTTCAGTATTATCAAAGAATAAAAGTCCCTCGTTAATTTCGTTATTTAAAGGGACACTATGTCGTTTTGGAAAAGAAATTCAAACTCAGAATTTCAGTGTTACAAGATAATAATACAAACTGAATCAACAAGCTGTTCTCAGAGGAAAATAAGGTCCCCAGAACAGTGTTTGATGCTAAAAAGGTGGCAGGGTCCGCCACATATACACAAAGTGAAAGAAACTGTGTTGTCCTTTAAGGCCAGTTTGTTCATTCAGTTTATTCAGTCATGAAAGCAGAGCAAGTTTGTTTGTTTAGGCATAAAAAAAAAATCAATTCAGATCTTTCTCTTCTGATTAAAATGTCTTCCCCAAAACTACATAATGCCTCTTTAAAAGTGTTTTTATTTTTTTTAGATAAAGCAACAAAATGACTCAGCGGTGACTTGCAGGACTTCCAGCTGAAAGTGAACATGATCAAACTAGAAATAAAGCAGATATCTGACAGAACAAACAGGGTCTCGGGAGAGAAACTGAACTTCAAACCTCAGAGATTCATTTAGGAGCTACAAAAGCACCGAGAGCCGAGCACACAAAGACTTTAAAAAAAAGCCTTTTCTCTCGGGAGTCCTGCACGGACGGGTTGCCATGGCTGGGCTGAGCTCGCCATTCGTCACGGTCACGCCCTATTCCGGAGAGGGAGATGGAGGCGTGACTCGGCTCGACTCGGTGAGGTTAAACCAATAATGTAAAACGGAACGCGGCCAACGGCGCCAGAGAAAAGCCCCGTAACTCACCGAGCTTCCATCGCCACTCATTTAGAGAGCGTGCATGAATGAATTTTGCTGCGCCACGGACACTATCAGTGTGCATTACAGGACTTTTTTCAACGAAAAACACAACCTTAAAGGGAAAACAAACAAATGGAAAAAGACAAAAAAAAGGACAACTTTTTGTTTATTATTGAGGTTTTACTGGTTTGTACTTGACTAAAAAGGTGTTTCTATTATTCTGTCCCGCTCGTATATGCAAATGGGGTGGACAAAATTTAGAAAAATCCCTTCTCTCTGCACAAGACCCTCTCTCCTTCTAGCAGGTAGTCGCAGTCACACCTTTATAAATCTCAGTGAAGGCTGGAAATATTCAGTCAGGCAGGCCTCCAATCCGCTCTACCTGCAGAACCAATGAATTAATAATAACCAGTCTGGTAAATCTGGGTTTGTGTGTGTTTTTGTTTGCGCGAGTACGTATGTGTGTGTGTGTGTCGTTAACAGCGGGCTGCATACAGGTACACTCCTTCCTCCTGTGCTTAGAGAACTGGTGAATTATTGAGCTATTCTGAGTGTTGAACATGCCCTTTCATCACAGAGGCCAAGCAGCCCCTGGGGCTTCACTTTACACTCGCAAATCTCTGAAACTCGACTCAAAGGCCCGCTACAAGAGGGTCAGACCGTTCTCAGTCACACATGCCGGTCCTTATTCAAATGGAGGTAGATTTACTTCTCAGGAAAGTTGCTATAATTACAATTACCCTAACAGCATGAGCCAGTGTTGACCAATACAATAATCTCACAATTCAATCTCATAGCATGGAATCACAGCAGTTGTTTCACATGGTATAAGTTCAAAAGCCTCACTAAAACCGGTTTCTTTTAGAAAACAGTTGTTTTGTGCAAATGATCTTTATCTTCTTTGTCACTCATCTCACTAGAAATGTAAGTCTGATGTTGGTAGGATTGTAGAAACCAGCAAGAGTAAGCAAAACTTTTCAAATATTAAACCTAAAAAATCCATCCCCTCACCTCAGCATCCAAAGCCATTCTTCCAAAACAAATTAAGGTGTACCACATGACTACACCCATAGCCATCATGAACGTACCTCAGTCCGATAAGGCTAACCGGCCAGGCAGGTACTGGAGAAAGGTCTGGCAGAACACGATTCTCATTCTGGTACACGGGGCAAAAAATGCTCAGGCTTGTTTGCACGACTTTAAACCAATCAGACTCGTCTTGGGCGCGCTCAACCCAGGATACAGCAATGTGCCCCCGCAAAATAGTGTCAGGGGAAACTCGGTTTGCATGAGGGGAGGTGAGCCCTGGCATAGAAATGGCTAAACCCCAGAAAAAGAAAAGGTAACAGCTGCTAGCTTGTTTACGTTCGTGCCGTTAGCTAACATGCTAGTGTCAGAGTAACTTGCCAATTTCAGTGTGCAGGTCGCTAGCTTAGCCAGGGGTGTGTTGTTGTTTCACGTAGCAATAGGGATTTTGAAAATAGTAACATGCATGTAGCGGAAGCGAGGCGGGAATTGGCGAACAATGGCTTTATACCAACAGTCTACATCCGGTAAGTCGGACTAGACTACCGCGACAGCTCTTTTCCTCTGGCTCAGGCGGTTTGTACCGTCACCGCATCGTTGTCATCGCTAAACATATCCAACTACCTCATGTGTCACCCACATGTAAGAGAACACGTAACATTATCATAATGAACGCAAACAATAAACATGTTAGCATGTTAGCATTGGGACATTTTAGCTGCTCCTTCTCTGCCGTTCTTCTGCCGTTAGCTCGCTAACCACTTTCGCAATACATCTGCGCCGCGCCTTGTGGAAGACGTTAATGCACAGGCAGGCAGGTACGCAGGTAGACAAGCTTTTCAGTAATTTCCTGGACAGGCTTATTAGAGCCACGGATATTATATTGTTGTTTTGTATTTTATTTTTGTCAGAGCATTTGATTTGTTCATTGTTGTTGGGATGTGAAGAGATTTTCTACAAATAGAACCAAAAGAAAAAAAAGGCAACAACCCTAGCTTCAAGCCTTTTATGCCAAATTGTCTGAATGAAAAGTGACAAATGAACACTCACACTCATGTTTTGCTAATCTTTTTGTGTTTTAATGTTGTTTTTATGCGATTTCACATTCAGTTGTCTTAGGGGAGGACCCTTGTGCGCCTGCTGCGGAGATGTATTATTTTGTATTTTTTGTTTTTATATTCATTTTATGCAGTAAAACCACCTGTAAAAAAGGTGTACTCAGCACTGGCCTCATAGTCCTGGTCGACCTCTACACCTGCCCTGTTGCCTCATCAAGAGAATCCTGCGTGTATCAATTTTATATCACTGATTCTAAGTAACCTGTGTCGTATGCTTCAAATTCCCCTAAAAAACCTGCATGAATGTCTTCTTTTGAACAATATCCGTGAGTAATGATACTAAGATTTTAAACATTTTCTGGTCATTGTCACTGTGTGTCTAAAAAAAGGCTGTTGTCCTGGGATGTTTTGCACAGGAGTATAAATCACGACCAATATTAGGCCTGGCACCAGAGATTTAACGCCTTTTTTTACTTCATCCAAAAACGCCATTTAAGTTGGAGCCAGGGGCTAATGTTGTACCCATAAAAGAAAATAAATTAAATGATACCTATTGTCTATTAAATCTAATTTTTCGTGCATGTTTCTGTCACCGTGGGGGCCTCGACGTTCGCACTGATTTAAGTGCCATCAAAAGGGTAATAAAAATAGTTAAACCCATTTCATTAGCTGCAGGTAAGTATCCAGCAGGTGAGGATGATGATAAAGGAGCATCATTAGTGTCTATATCGGCATCGTTACACTGTTCATACTAAACTTTGTTTTACGGTTACTTGTTTTTAAAAAGGAGAAGTTACGATTTTGAATGTCAGCAGTGAAGCAAAAAAAAACAACTGGAAATTAATGAATCTGGATGTTTGATGTGCTGGCGAGTGCGCTGCACGACCAGCGTGCAGATATTACATCCAAATGAAGGTCAAAACGCAGATGCACACAGTCAAGGTCGGTGAGAACACACACACACACACGTGCGCACATATAATATGACATATGGACACACTCGCTCACCTTCCAATCATCGCCAGGTTGAGTGAAAGCAGAGCATCAAGCGTTGGACTTAATTATTTATGTATGCATCCAGACGGGAAGAAAGGGCACAGGGTATGCATATTAGTTTCTCTATGAAATATTACTGAGTAGACCTTTGATGCAGCCAAAGAAAGGCAATAAAGGATGAACGAGAGAGGAGATAGAGAAGAAGAGAGGGACTTAGCGGGAGGGTGCTGGAGGTGGAGAGAGGGGAGAAGAAAAAGCGACGGAGGGGACGGGATGTGATGAAGCCTCTTAATAAATTTGCTGTTCGAGTCAGAGGAGGAAATAATTAGGACACAGAGCAGCGAAAGTGAAGTGAAAAAGGGAAGAAAATGAGAGGGTGGGAAAGAAATCAGGGCCGACTCCAACAGTTGGTTATGAGGAATCGGAGCCGGGGAGCGACGTGAACGCGACACACGGGGGGAGATAAGGACGTCGTAGTCTGTCATTACGCGAGAGCCGCGCTCCCTCGGCGCCACTTTAATAGTTTTGGTCGCTGAAGTGGCTCCAATCTCTTGCGATGTAATTTGACGTGTATTGGTTGATGGCAGTGTTACACAATAACGTGCAAGTGGCTGTGTGTGGCGCTCCTCCACTTGTGAGCGGGGGATCCTCCCCATTTACTGGACGACCGTCGAGCAACAAGCTCTCGTGGCAATGTGAGTCTGACTGCGCAGATCTTCTGTTATTTGTGGGGAACTCACAATTAAATCAGAGAGATGGGGGAAGAAAGAACCAAGGAAAGGAAACAGAGAATCAGATCTGGGATTTTTGTAGAAAGATTGGCCACATCACCAAAGCCTCAAACAGGTGAAGTGAATTAGATCGGTCATTGCTACCTTGAATTTGCTACCCCTTCTTCTCCCTGATTTTGTGTATTATGTCACTGTAAATTAGACATTTTAAGACTGTTGATCAGACAAAACCAACAGTTAGACTCAAGAAACTCAAGAATAATGGATGGATAAAACCATAACTGAAAGTCCTTTCCCTGCAGCTCACATGTAACTATGTAGAAACTACCTTTAAATCTCATGCAGCAGCCATACACCCATTGGAGTGTTTCTCATTTGTCCTCCTTCGCAATTGTGTGTACGTACATATTTGTACATGTGTGTGTTTGTGTGTCCTCCTTGTCTCCGACCCCCCTCAGCTCTGTGCTGCGGCTCCCTGACTAATTGTCGCAGGCCCGTCTAACCACACAGGCACATACTTCATCGTGGTAATTCCCCTGTGTGTGTGTGTGTGTTTCGACGTGACCAAACTCCGTCTTCACACATTTATATGGTGCTTCTGAGCCCTTTTTGTTTCAGTCAGTCTGCGTGTGTGGGAATGATCTCATCCATATTCTCCAGGAGGCAGCGGCGGCGGCGGCGGCATCGCTCCGCTCGCTGACTTCACGCCGCACCATAAAAGCCCGAAGCAGCCAGCCGGCGCTGTCCTTCACTCAACGGCTCCCATTACAGCACTTGGCGAGGGGCGACCGATCAGGAATATTAACTGCGAGCCTATGGTGGAGAGAGAAGCTCATGCAGCCTCTCGGAGTCACGCCCATGTAGGTAACAACGGAAAGAAAAAGGAAAAAAAGAGAGGTGCGTGGTTTCCATCTCGTAGTGTACGCCCCTAAGTGCTAAATCATGTGAATAGCTTTTTAAATCGTCCACAGAGGAAACCATCAGAGTAGTGCCACTTACCCAGCCTTTATTCTGCATCTGTTCTGCATGGGCCTCCAGCATTTACCCTTGAAAGTGCAGGGAAAAACCGAGAGGAGCAAACATGTTGCCTCCACATGTTCGGGCTGCTCAGTCGGACCACACAGCGATTTGGGGATCGTCTCAATTTTGATGTGTAACACTTGCAACTGTGAGAGCGGAGGTTAAAGTCTGCAGTTTATCTTTGGCAACGTGTGTCATGAGAGGGAGAGTTACGGGGATCGATTGAGCTGAGAGTGAATAATGACACTCGCACAGACACAAAGACCTAAAACTAAGTCAACTCTCAGAGTGAGGCCGTTATCCAAGGTTGCATTAAATGTGTGCAGCAGGGAAACAGGCGTGTGAGCCCACAACAGGGGGATGGTCCGACTGATATCAGCGATTTTATATCAGCCAATCAATACTGTCCACCTTAATCTTGATGTTCCGAGTATTATAAAACATAATACGATAATAATTAATATTTTGTCTATTTCTTGCTGAGAGTTTGAGAAGAAGATTGATACAAATCTCACGTCTGTCGGGTAAATGTGAAGCAGCCAGTTAGCTTAGCTTGATGCAAATACTGGAAACAGGGGGAAACAGCTAGCATGGCTCTGAGCGCCTCTACGGCTCACATTTCTGCGTTTGGACGAGTGACTTCTTGATGTCTCTGCTGGTTGCTTAAACGTGACAACAAGACTCCAGGAAGTCGCTGCGCCCGGCCAAAAGGTAGTCCAGCAGAGACAGGCTAACCGTGTCCACCTGTTCCCAGTCTTTGTGCTAAGCTAAGCACCGCTGATTCCAATCTCATTTTCTACTGTCAAAGCTGGAAAGTGGTGAAGATCTTCTCATCTAACTTGCAAAAAAATAAATCATAAATAAATAAATGAATAAGAGTCTTTAAAAAAAACATTCAGAGTATTCCTTGGCTGGAGGCATTATGTTTTCGGGTCCGTCTGCACATCCATCCCATTCCTGTGAAGCCGATATCTAAAGAACGCCTTGAGGGAATTTATTCAAATTTGGTACGAATGTTCACTTGGACTCAAGGATGAGATCTGTAGATCTACCGATTTTGTTGGGCAAAGGTCAAAGGTCAAGGTCATAACAGCAATATTTATGTGAAAACCCATGAAGCTGTTTTTAATACCTGTATCACCTCGAATGAAATTCATTGTCTTGTATCATTACTTGTCTCAATGTTCTGTATTTACTGTAATTGCAACCCATGTGATCTTTAGGGAAATTTAAGTGTATTCATGTGTGTCACATGTTGTCAATCACTATATACCTCCCAAAGGATCTGTGTGTCACCGAGGAGCTGCATAAGAAGTCAGGAGCTGCCAGCAGAAGTAGAATGTTAAAAAAAAGAAGAAAGAACTTCTTCCGTTTACTATGTCATGAATAAAACAGAGAGCAAACAGCGAGGGTTGTGAGAAAGGCTTTGCGCTCCAATGAGCTCTTTTTCAATGCAGTGGCTTTTACTCTTCTGCCACATCTTTTAGAAGCGACACACACAAACACCTCGGTCACGTGGACTTCCCATGAGGACTGCACACACAAAAAAAAAGAAACTTGTAGTTGGTCACACACACACACATACTGTATGGTCATTCACAAGCGCACACACACACACACACACACGCACACACACGTAGTCAGCAAGTCCTTTGTCGCGTTGGATCAGGAGCCAGCTTCTCTCCATGCTTCCTAAAGCGTGAATCTCTCGCTGGTGTGCCCACCCACCATGTCTAACAGTGATTGATGCTCCGCAGACGCACTCTCAGACGGGCCAGAGTGTGTGTGTGTGTGCGCACGTGCACGCCTGGGTTTGACCTTCGAATCACCTTCCATCCCAACAACACCCGCCCCCTCACCACCACCACCACCACCTCAAAACCTCCCCATTTGTGCTCCCACCTCGGCGGTGTGTCCTGACTGATACCTGATTAACATGGCGGACTGGGTCGGTGCCGCAAAGGCCACCTGCGAGGGAGGGAGTCGGACCGTGGAGTCGGGGGGCTGGGTGAGGGGTGTTAGCAATGTCCTGCTCAGACTGCTAATTGGCTGCTGTATACCCCGCGGAGGGGGAGGAACAAAGGGAGGAGAGGGCGGAGGAGGAAGGAGTGGGAGGATGTGATGGAGAGAGTAGCACAGGGAAGCGAGAGGGGGGAGAGAGTGCTGCAGAGGTGCGATGGCACGAGGGAGACAGGAAGATAAAGAGAGGGAGAGGTGCCTCGTGAGGAGGAAAGGGAGGGAGCAGATGGCTTTGAAAGAGGAACGGATGACACGAGGGTGACAAAGGAGGAGAGGAGCGCATCGACGCATCCCAGCAGCGGCCTTCATCGCGCAGGGAAACAATCTGCCGCCTTTCTTGTTTTAATGTCGTGCGCGGGTTTTCAGAAAGGTTCCCGCTCATCCCCGCAGCACTATGAAGTTAGAAATCACTCCACGCACTTTTTTCCCGACCGCTCTAAGATCCTGTTACAGCCCGCGGAGGGGTGTTCCTGCCATGCGAAGAGAAAAAGATCAAATGGCATTACAGCATGAAAGCTTTTTTCTTTTAACAAGAGGTTTTTTTTTAATGTTATCCTGTTATAACACTTCTTGTGATAACAAAATACTGTTATCTATCTACGTTATCACATCAAAACAGGAAGTGTCTTTTGTATGAGCAATATATGTCATTACATTATAACGTGATAACTTATTCTTATATCATTAAACTGTTTAAGGTATTGTTACATCATATTATCACATTATAACGTGAAACATTTAATGCTACAACAATGTAAGTTGTTATATAATAACATGAATATAAATGAGTCCATTATGCCATGATACATTGTAATGTACATGAAACAATAAAACACGTTATAATGTGACACTGATCCGTTTTTTTTATTCCTGCTGTGGCAGCAACACGCTACTGTAACATTCCCATTTTCCTCTTTTTACAAAAAAAAACAAAAACACACTCTCCTCCATTGTCCAGCAATCTTCCCATTAAGCTTTATGTTGCCAATCGGTTTCTTAGCGTACCTCCTCCTCCTCCCCTCTCCTTCCTTCTCCCCCCTGCTGTCGCTACCCCACTTTCTGCTCCCCCTAGGCAGTGATTTGTGGATTCTGTCATAATGTGGCAGCTGGATCCTCTGTCTGTCCCCCTTAGAGAGGGAGAGGAAAAGGAGACAGAGACGGAGGGAGAGGGAGAGGACGAGGGGACGCGAGGGTCTAGCCACCTCCGAATAATTACACGTCCCCTCTCTCCGTGCGCTGTCATCCTTTAGGTTAGTGTGAAATGTAGGCCAGCAGACTAAAAATAATCCAGACTGCCGAGATGGTTTGCTCTCACTTTTATGAATGACTCCCCCCCCATTCTTAAAAAGACCTGCAGGTTCCTGTTGCACCTCTGAGTCCGTTCATTTAGAGCTCCTGCAGACGGACGGGTGTTTTTCAGTCGCACTCGCTGATTGGATCTCCTCTTTTGAGCACAGGTGAGTCAGTGGTCCTGACCTTTACATGATGTGATACGATCATCACATCTACGGCCCAGAGTTAAAACTCCTGCGGTGTTTCTGTATCATGCTTTGCTGTTTGTTACTGTATGTTCATTGTGCCTAATCGAGGCATCTCATATACAAATGTAAAGTGGCCTTTTTCGAGACATTTTGACCTGAAGCTAAAGTACGACCTGAAGATAATGGATCTAATGATGGCTGAGTTCCACTGTGCTGCTGTAGTTTCATGGTTCTGATATGCGTGGCTTGCTCACGGTCAGCGCCATGACTCAAGGCCCCCTGTACGCCGCGTGATGTCCGGCTCCCCGAGACAAAAGGTGACGCTTTGACACGGGAACATGGTCAAATCAAAACAGTGGTCCTAGATTGTGCTGTGGGACGAGCTCACCGGACGCCTGATTTGGAGCTCGGGCGACCAACGCTGGCGTGTGCCGGAAAACTAGGACCAAAGTCTCACTGTGACTGCTGCTGTGGAGGCCACCGGAAAACTTAGTAGAACGTCCAGGGACAACGCTTTTTGTTGCCTAAACCCAACCAAACCGTGATTGAAAACTAAAAATGTATTTGAAATACCTGGGCGGCTGTGGCTCAGGGGTAGAGTCAGCGTCTTCTTATCGGAAGGGCGCCGGTTTGATTCCCCTGGTCTGCATGTCGAAGCGTCCTTGGTCGGGATACTGAACCCCAAACCGCTCCTGATGTGCTGGTCGGCACCTTGCATGGCAGAAACTGCCATCAGTTTATGTATGTATGTATGAATTACTGTAAGTTGCTTTGGACAAAAGCATGTAAAACAATAAACTCACTAAACTTTATAATACATGTATAAAGCTTCTCATAAAAATGACCCAAACAGTCCCAAAGACAGACATCACTGCAGGAAAAGCACAGGTATGACTAATAACATTAATGATGACTGCTTTCCAGTCAGGTGTCACTCACCAAAAAAAAAGGTCTACCGAACAGATCACAGCCATCATCAATGTCATTAGTACAGTAACACCTGTGCTCCTCCTGCTGTGACAAAAGGCCGGTTGTTCATACGCCTTTTTGACACGCAAACCGTACAATAAGCGCCTAATTGCATCAACGATAGCTCGTTTTCCGTTTCAAGTGGCCGCCGTGCGCGGCGTCAGGAGCCCGACATCCGCGCACCTTCACAGATTTCCCCCCGTTCCAGTGTAATTGATTGCACCTGTGCTTTTCAGGCGCTGAAATTGGCCTTGTCTGCGTTCGTTGTTCGGAATAATTAACCTTCGTGATTAATTTTTAATTCATTTTGGTTGATGCTGCACGTTCCAGCCCATCACGCACAGTAGTGATGGGCTGAAATGTGCAGCATCAACCAACTGTTTGTTGAATTTGACTTATTAATAATCATGTTTGAGTCAGAGCTTCTACCTTTTTCTACTTATCCATCATGTCTGTTCACTCAAGGCACTGATGGACCTTCTTCTGCCCCCAGGAAGCCGCTCCAAGGCTCAACAGGCGACACATCTAAGTCGTTACCATAGCTTGTAACACACGTAGCTTCAGTGTCCGACCGTGTCGAACACAATCCGACCGGCACGCGACACAAATTGAGCTCAGTGACCTGTGCCTGACAGTATTGACCTTTCTGTAACCTTTGTCTGCCCCGGGGGCGGCTGTCGCAATCTCGTCCAGCATTTCGCTCATTTCCATTCATAACATTTCGCGCGGTCGGCTCCTGAGAGAGCTGGCCCGGCATTAAACAGTGTGGCCACGGATCAGCTCCTCCGGAACAAGTGGTGGTTAAGTGACTTTCGAGTTTCTCCACCACAGCTACGCTTTCGCCGTCCTAACTTCGGCCCTCCACCCCTGGAAACGATGCCACTCCGTACGCGCCTTCCAAAATATCACAGCGAGTCGATAAGGAAGAGCTGTGACTTCATATGCCAAGGTCAGGACTCTGACATTTGTAACATATGATTCAGCCTGTTATTGATGGAGACGGGCCGGGTGAAGTGTACCACCTCGGGGCATGTTACAAAACACACTCACACTGGGGCCACGTGGCTGCTGTGAGCTCAGGAATACGTACATGCCCGCGCTCGGCGTCAACACAAAAACGTATACACAGACCTGGGATTTGTATGTACGACAGCGGTGTTTCACTGAAAAACTGTAGGGGGCGCCGGATCGCACAACATGCCAATTTTGACGTAATGTGGCTTTAACTTAAATGTACTACAAGGAGTTTTTAACTGGTTATGAAACAGTCTCAGTTTAATACTGACGCCTCTGTATACGCCCGCCACCGGGTTGGATTCCCCACAAACTCATAACGTCACTAGGAAATGTTGATAACTTTAGCTTTCTCAACAAAATTACTATTAATGAGCAAACAAATCTGTTCATTTGTAGACTTACATGAATACTAAAAAATCATCATCATATTATAGTTATTAAACCTACATATGGATACGTCACCTCATTGCTATGCATCCTGCAAACATTCATTTTAAAAAGAAAGATAATAAAAATAGAAACAAAAATATGTTGACTCTTGGTTAATGTTTACTTCCCAACAAAACAAATGCACCCACTAGCCAGATTGAGCGCTTTATGACACAAGGCGGTCAACGCGATGCTGCTTTTGTCCACAGGGGTCGCCAAACTCAACAACTGATGAAAGTTCCTTGTCGTTGCTTTAACTCACCCATCTCCTTCGCAGCTCATAATAAAACTCCAGAGCTACGCTAACTCTTACATTGTGACAGACCTCCTGATTCAGCCCGGCCTGCTGTGTGTTTACTCTCGTCCGTTTGTCTGTGTTGTCTTGCTGCTTCCTAGTGGGCAGATTTAATTAAAGCAACTGGAGGCACCTGGCCAGTCTCCAAAAGTGCCGGTTTCTACATAATGTTGCTTTAATTTTTAATGCCTAAACAAACTAAATAAGAAATAACTCTGTGTCTGTGTAACCCTGATCCAAACAGTGTTCTTGGGACCTTATTTACCTCTGAGAACAACATTTTTAGTTTGTATTATTACCTCATAACATTGCAAATCTTAAAATTCTGAGCTTGGATTTCTCTCTTCTCTTGCTGTATCGACAATAAAGTAATTCAATTTCACTTGTCAACACAAAACATGCTTCATTAATTTCATAAATGTTCTTATTCTTTTTATAATAACCTCCTTCTGTTTGTTTTAGATATAACACTATAAAGACACTTGACAGGTAACACTATCTGACACTTGCAAGATATCCACAAGCAGTGTGCAACAGACAGTACAAATTAAATAGCACAATTAAAGATAACATGGAGGCCATATGTCACTGTGATAATACTACTATGTTGTATATGCATGTTAACATGCTTGAACATATAGTATGTTAACACGCCTCGAGCCGTGCAGAGACTGACTAATATAGCACACATACGCAGACGTAGTGAGATACGTCAGCGGTTTGACCATGCTTGACATTTCTCTCACTCCGCAGCCAGCACATGTAAGCTGTCCGGTGACATTTCACACACTGGGAGAAGCGACAGACAGAGACAGAGGGCGAAAATAAAGACACAAAGCGGGAAAATAAAATGAGAGCAGGAGAAGAGTGTTTTGGCGAGGTATAACAGGTTTTTACGGTGCCGCAGTCTCTCCATCCTCTCCTCATCCTTCTCACTCTTTCTTTCAAGTTTCGACCCCCTGAGTCCCTCCATATTTCTCACCTCATCGTCACCCTATTGCCTCCATCTGTCATGACGCACACACACACACGAGGACGCGCTGTTCTGAAAGCCTTTATGCGCACACAGAAGCTGTCACGCTGCACTTTCTCTATGATATCTCTTTATTTTTGGCATCTCACGCATCACCTCTCTACTTCCTCTCCCCTGCTCCAATTTTCCTTCCCCTCTCTTATTTTTCACCCTCTCCACCTCCGGTCCTCCTCTTCCTCCGTCTCTCCTGTGCGATGGTGAACGATTGAGATGCCACAGCGAATGACAGGCCGTGATTGAAAATCCTGTTTAGCAGAGTGTGTTTCCTCCTCCTCCTCCTCCTCCTCTGTTTTCTCCTCTCCCTCGCTTTCTCTCCTCCATCCTCCCCCCCTCTGGCGTCAGCTCCTGCATGGTGGCCAACTCTGGCCTCTCTTTGATCCCCCATAATGCATTGTGATGGCTGTGTCAGCGCTCAGCCTGATCTCGGAGAAACTATCTCTAAGCAACAAGCTGAGATCAATAGCGCAGTGTCACCAGGGAACAGTTTTCCCCTGTTGGTCTTTCTCCTCTCTCTGTCCGTCTGATTATCTCATTCCCCTCACTATTCCTCAGCATCTCTTTTCTTTTTCTCGACCCCCGTGTTATCTCGCCGTCACTTTTTCGCAACCCCTTCCCGCCCGGCACCGTGCCTTCACTTGCTATCTTGTCATCTGTCTTTTTGTGATTTATTTATCGCCTTTTTTTCTCCCCGCGTCCTCCCCTCTCCTGCCTCACACGCACGGGCTGGAACGCCTCGGTGCGCATTAAGTACGGCCGCGTTATGAAAAGTTAACAACTCTGTCAGTGTTCCAGCGGCAACGGCGCTGTCTTCTTCTGTGTGACTGCGGCGGGTCAGCGCGGCAATTGCACAGTTCAATTTGCTGCCCAGAGCTTGCGTTCACAGGTGGCGTCTTTTTTTATACCAAAAGAAACTGGGTTTGACCACGTGGCGCGCTGAAATAGAACAAAGCTCTTCCAAAAAATTGATTTTGTGTCCACAAAGAAAAAAGGCCAGTCTGACATGAACCACTTTCTGCAAACCAGCTGATGACAAAAAGTGATGCTGGGTGTCCCATTTTTAGCGAACAAAGAGAAGGCGCCAGTGAACGAGTTGGTCAACAGGTGACCTGCATTAAGGTTTGCACAAAAAGTTTACAGCCAAATGCTAACGCTAGCATGGCGACATGCTCACAATGACAATGCTAACACTTCCTTTCCTTTCCTGTTACTATCCCCATTAGCGACAGCGTAAGCAATGGCTATACCCTTTGTGGTCCGCTGCACATACAGTCATGCGCACAAGTAAGTTTATACTTCTTCTCACTCCTTTTTGAATATGTAAAAGTCATCAAGTGTTTCACAATTTATTTTGTTTCATGCTTTTGATAAATGTTGTTTTTTTCTGTCTGTCTGCTATGCTTTTAATTTATTTTTTGTTAATTGGTTTTGAACTGTGATTCTTGTCTGTCATCTCTCGTTTATTACATATTCTAATAAATCTTCTATCTTTCATATAATATCTTTGGTCATTTTGTCCTCACTGTATTTCAGGAAAAAAATAGCATGTGGGTGGAAAGCTAATGTTTACATAATGTTTACCGTGACCACCATCTTGGTTTAGCCTGTTACAGTGGAAACAGACAACTTCTGCTTTTCCAAGAGGCATCATTGTTGGCATCACTCTTGCATAGCCGCTGAATCGCTTGCCATTTGGCTCAGAGTAACAACTGCCAACAGCACAGAACGAACCTTGAGTTCATTCATTCATTTAGTGTGTAATGGGGAGATGAAAGCAGATAGAAATGGCGCCAGGCTGCCAGCCTGACTGGATCGCCAATCATCTTCATGTGCCTCGAAAGATTCGCGCCCACTGGGAACAATGAATGTCTGTACAAAATTTCATGGCAATCGATTCGATGGCTGTTGAGATATTTAAATCTGGACCAGAGTGGTGCACCAACAGAGAGACAGACGTTGCCATTTAACCAGACTGCTAGCATGACTAAGAACAAAACAAAAACCTCGCCTTAAATGAAGCGACGCCTGCGAGCTAGTTCAGGCAGCCAACTCGAGCTGCACTGCCACACACACACACACACACACACACACACACACACACGCTTCACTCTCCAGACCGTCTTACAAACGCACCCTCTCGATTGGGCGGGCTATTTAAGCTGCAGAATTTCCCTTCTCTCCCTCTGCCTGTCAATGCCACTGCTGCCCTGCACGAGTATCGCTGCCTGCTCCTTCAGCCTCACCACCACCCCGGCATCCACCTGCAGGCTCCGTCTAGTGGGGGATCATCACTCCCCAATATCTCATGTAAACATATCTGCGGGAAGTGATGAGGTCAGAGCCTAGACGCCAAACTCTAACTATGTTCTGCTTGTAATAAACATTTCAAACGTGAGTTGTCTGACTGAACTAAAGAAAAGTTAGCAATATGCTTATTTACGTTGATGCAGTTTGAGTAAAACAATGATACAGTATATTTCTACCTTTTGATGCACCCATAGTAAACCATAGTCATGTAGCTGTTGACCTACAAGTCCAGATACTCTGTATGAAGCAGGCGCACACAAACGGCATCGTCCACTAAATATGAAAGTCCATCTAATCTTTCCAACATCTAAATAGTCTTTGACGAATCACTTTGACAGAAAAGAAAAGAAAGATTGAATTTGCATTATATTTACTCAGGAAATGTGGTGTTTCTTCTGAAATATCTGTGTAAATAATGTCCATCTCTATTCATATTTTATGAAAAATGTCATCACTGAGGGTAGAAACATCACAATAACCGTCTGCTCAGAGCTCAATAGAATATTTTCTTGTCAAAAAGAAGCCACATGATTGACGGCAGCGCGTGGGATAAGAGTGACAGTCAGACAGTATTATAGACAAAGACTATTATACTGTGTTTCTGAGCAGATGGTGGAGCCGCAATAGGCAAGAAGATAAAGCAATGACATCAGCTCTACCATATTAGCTCGTATAGAAAAGGCCTCCCACTTCTCCACTCGGCTCTCTGCTTCAGATTAATTATAAAGAATAAGAATCAAGCACAACATCAATAGCGTGGTGACATTACAATACATATGTGTATCATTTCCCAGGTGCGACAACAAGGGCGCTGTCAAACTGCTAATTATCCAGATAGCATCCAGATGCAGAGCGCAGTTTAATGCGAGGTATAAATGATGTGTTGATTCGCCCTTGTGTCGCAGATTGGTAATTGGCAGGCTGGGATTGCAGCAGTGTGTTTCAACATATGGCGGGAGTGTTGGGACGAGGATGAGCACCGCGAAAAGAAGTGACAGTGTGTAGGGGGACGTTTGAGTGGAATCCAATGTGGTATTAAATGAATATGTGCGGATTACTGATTCAATTATGAGAGATATTTGTTTATAGTGATAACAAAAAAATGGATCGTGTTCATCTGTGTGTGTGTGTGTGTTTGTGCGTGTCAGGGAGAGCGAGAGATAGCACTTCTCTCCTTCTGCTGCTGTTAGATAAATGATATCTGTCACTTGCTCAGCAGTATACTGGCAGTGGTATATGGCTTCACTTTGTTATACGACAATCTCACCTTGTCATACACATAAACACACACACACACACACACTACGAAGGTCTGTTTCTGTGATTGATGTAGCTGTAGTAGTATCTGTGACATGCCTGAACCCGGCTGTTCAATACTGACTTATAAAGCAGAGAGTAACCATGAATATAGTGAAGATATATATATATATATATATATATATATATATATATATATATATAGATATAGATATAGATATAGATATAGATATAGATATATATATATAGATAGATAGATAGATAGATAGATAGATAGATAGATAGATAGATAGATAGATAGATAGATAGATAGATAGATAGATAGATAGATAGATATATATATATATATAGATATATAAAGGCTTACTGTAACACATACAATATATGCATCGTATAGCTGCTAACAAAATGCAGTAAACTGTTTTCAAACAAAATGTATTTCACTGCACTGAACTTAGCTGCAGACACGATACCAGCTGCTCGTCTGCTAAGCTAGGCTAGTTAGCTTTTAGCAACTAGTTTATGTAGTGTACAGTGTCGCCCTTATGGTTTAATTTTCTGAAGTTTTCATTGTCTTTTAAAAGTGCCAAATAGAAGATTTTAGTTGAAAACGTTTAAAAATTAACAAAAAATGATAAACACAATGTGAAGAAATAGTTCAGCATGCTAACCGGCTAACCACGGACTGTCCTGGTCCAAGGCTCCAGCGCTAGCAGCATAAACACAAGCACCTCCCTGGTGCTCTGAGCTCCCAGTCCAGAGCTACACGGCTAACTGAGCTGACTAGCTAACAGCAGCTAGAGTAAGCAGCAGTTAGCGGTTACTCTAGTAATATGCTGCCCCGTATTTGTTTGAGTATGAATTCCACAGGTGGCCAAATCTTACATAGTGCACCTTTAAATATTGTTTATAATGTTCAACAATCTATTTGATTTGATTTTGGTTTACTTTTTCTAGAAGCTTCTGCAAGCCAAGTTCTCTTTTTAGCTAACTTCCTGTCCGTTTTGCAGTTAGCAATCCCCTCCCTTTCATCTATGTCGCCACACTCTTAGAAGTTTTTAAAAATGTAAAAAATAAAATTGAGGTCGCTATCTTCACCTTCTTTACAATCTGTTGCCATCTAATTTTTGAATGTTTTAAACAAAAGTGCTTCTATGTTGCACCTTTATCACTTAGATTTATACCAAAAATAACACAGCAGCTTTAATTTAATGAGGGTTTCTGTTTTCAGAATCTGTTTTCAGCTATTTACAGAGAACCATTTTCATTCTCAACATAGCTAATATGACTCGCCCACTCATGCATTAGCTTCCAGTCTCACCGGCTTTGTTTCCCCACAGGTAAACACTGAATCAAAGAAACCACTGGAAGTACAAACAAAGCATTTCCTTGTGAGGTTTCATTGGCCAAATCTGATTGGTCGTGGGAGTCACAGCCTGATGTGTGTCTGCTCACGGGTTAGCGATATGGAAATGACCCAAACAATTTAGTCACCCAATCTGCCTAGCAGTCTTGTCTGGTTGGCTTCATTCCTTGTCTGTCCACGATTTCGCCTGTCCTGTTGCCCCGCACAGGTCTTTGTCATGTGTGTTTGAAGCCACAGTGTGTGTGTGTGTGTGTGTGTGTGTGTGTGTGTGTGTGTGTGTGTGTGTGTGTGTGTGTGTGTGTGTGTGTGTGTGTGTGTGTGTGTTTATTAAAAGTAGGCTGCTGGCCGGTGCTCTGGAAACCCCGTGGCCGTCACACAGCACATCGACTGTCATAACAGACCTGACTCCCCCTCTGAGGATCACGCATGGTTGAGTGTGATTAGGTTAAACACGCTCTCTGAAATGACGTGATGTGATGTGGCATTGTGTGTGTGCGTGTGTGTGCTGGACACAGAGGAAAAACCAGAGAGATTGTGTGTGTGTGTGTGTCATTTACGTGTGTGTGATGTGCAGCAATCGCATATGGGCATGTGGGAGTTTGTGAGTTTTTCTATTCTTAAGGTGCGTATAGCTCATTGTGGTTCTATGTTCTTGTGTGTGTGTGTGTGTGTGTGTGTGTGTGTGTGTGTGTGTGTGTGTGTGTGTGTGTGTGTGTGTGTGTCTCTCATGATGCTTTCTAAGAGCTCTGGCTTTCCGACGTGAGACTGATTTCAATCAGATATGTTACAGCGTCGTTTGGTTTGACGCACACACACACACACACACACACGCACACGGAGCCGTCATGCAGAGCCCAGCTAAGCCACTGTTTCTTTAGTGATAACTACATCAATTTAAGCCCACAGCAGGAACAACCTTCACAGACAGAAGAAGACATCGTTATCAAAAGCACGTTCTCCCTCCGTTACTTCTTATTGGTCTAATTTTTTAAACTGTATTCATGTCCTGTGAGAACCTGGCACCTTTAGTCAGTTTCTCATCCATTCACTGACAAAACCTTCATGTCTGCAGGACTGAGATAAAATGATTCATTATATAGCAGAACCGGCCAAATCGATGGAAAGGGGAATGAAAAACAAGCAACGTTTCGCCCTTTTTTTTCGAGGAGATACGAGGTTTCCAGAAGACACTTGCCTTTCATCTGATATCCCCTCTAAGCTTGTAATTGTGAGATCGAGCGTGTATGAGATTGCTGGTTTGATTATGGAAAATGACTCCGGCTGAACATGACAGAACACATGTACGGATTCTCGGAGCGGAGTGGAGCAAAAGAAAATTACCCTGCTGAATGGCAACATGGGAAGATCAGACGGAAAACGCCCCAGAAAGCCGCATCTCCATCCCATAATCATTATAAAGCAGGCTTTTATCTTTGACAGTGTGTACAATGCACCTGACAGCTTTTATCTGCAATGAAGCACAGAGGCAATAAAGGCAATACAATGTTAATTAACTTTACTGTCACTGTGCGTTCTGTTGGGTTCTTTAACCACACAGAATATACATGTACAGTTGTATAGGCTTTAAACAAATCAAACAGATATCACGCCAAACTGTGTCAGTAGACCCGCCGGTCCACAGGGTCACTTTCTGGAACTTGATACTGAAGGCAAAGATGGCGCAATTGTAGCTTCCAGGTTTACTTCCTGGTAACGTGGCCCGCTGAATGAATTCAAATTTCTCGGTTTGCTCTTTGGGCCAGGGGGAATTCTTCCGCTGCAATACCACAAGTGGCCACTGGGTAAAATTGAAAGCAAGGCTGAGCAGCGCCAATGTATCCAGGTCTAGATAGTATGTTCTTAGTCTGGCCTCGCCTATACATGAAAACAGCACCATCTCCTCCGTAGTCAAGTAACCAATATAAAGAAGAAAAAAACTACATCTAGCTACAATTTCAAAATAAAGGCACCAAATCTACTTTGTTAGGTTAAGGAAAAGATCATGGTTTCGCTTAAAACAACTGCTTCCACAAAACAACCGGCAAAGGCAAGGACTTTCTGGCTCTTTGAATTGCGTACTGCCATTTTTCCCGTCATGTCGCCCCCTGCTGGCGCTGCACCTTCATACATGTGTGTGCTCTCCATGCTTAGTTTACTGCTTAGTTTGTCTATGACACATTTTGCAGTGAGACTGGGCTGCAACATTCAGTATATACAGAAACACGTAAACACAAATTGTTCTGTAGTGCATTTTAAAAACAACTAACTCCGCGCAAGGTCTCATACTGGGTCAAAATAACCATTTTAATTTGTCTGTTTTGTCCTGGATGTGTATTTTTCAGCAGGCAGATTTTCCTGCAGGTCCTCCGTGCCCTCATTCAAACACACTCCCCCTCTGTCATCTCTGCTACCCTTGGCCTGATGCATTAACCAGAAAAACCATTGAGTCCTCCATGAGAGGGGTTATGCCTCATTATGACAGAATAACAGAGCCAAAATGGAGCCGGATCCCTCCCAGTCGCTCCATAACAGTAATACTATCAGTGAGCCCGCAGCAGTCGAGGCTAATCCTGGCCATTTAATGTATAGCCACGCACTGCACCTCACTCAGGGGCTCAGCGGCGGCTCATATCAGCATCCAACAGACACAAGCGCTCGCATACACACACATTCACACGCTCTTCACATCCATGGAAATCCACATTCTTCCTTTGAACTTCCCCACCACCACCACTCATGGCTCCTCGCACATGAAACCGCCATTCCTCTGCCTGCAACATACAGGCCCGCTAAGTGCTTTTGCATGCATGCCCCTATTCTCGCCGCCTCTTTAAGTCTTAAAATCCTCTTCGGTGCGTCATGAAACATCCTCACAAGTTTTAATGGAAAAGCTTGGTGGTAATATATCTTAGGGATACAGAGATCTACGGGGGGAAACACGAAATGCATCTCATGGCTGCACATACTTCCGCTCGTTCTCCTATTTTTTATTTTTTTAAGGTCAAATGTGTGAAAATGTGTCAATCCATAAGGGGTTGACCCGAGGGATGACTGGAGGCAGAGGGGGTGACAGCCACAACAAAGCCTCCCTCATCCCCTCTTGATCTCGCCCATGCACACATATCAACACACAACCGCCGCTCATTAAGTCAGCACGCAATGACAACGTCCTACCAGCGCCTGCTGTCATTTGTCTCTATTTGAGCTGCAATTTATGAATCGCCCGCGCACGCTCTCCTTGACGGCTGTCTTTGCTGTGTGTGTGTGTGTAGGGCTGTCATGACTGCTTGGCGCGTGGGGCTGCAGAGCGGGGGTCTGGTGCCCTTCAAACGACTGAGAGAAAATCTCTCCCGCATCCACGACGGATCAATGCACGCACACACACACACACACACAAGCATGCGAGCACACTCACGTATAAGCCCCTTCACGCACACATGTAAATAACAGCACAGATGCGCCGCAAGGTGCTCTGCTGTACCTTATGTACGCCGTATACATTATGAACACATGTTCTCTGTCGCAGCTGCGGGCGTCTGAGTGTGTTAACCTCTCCCCCGACAAGAGCGCAGGGATCCACGTGAGATTTTTTTCGTACATCTGCGTTGCTGCCCGGGCTGGAATCTTCGAGATATAAAATAAAATGAATACAAGCAGAGATTTCCCGGGCACTTCGCAGGACACAGTGGGATAGCGAACAAGCCGGATTAAGGCCATAGCCAGGATTTTAGGAAATGCTCAGGTTGTGAGCCCAGCGCAGCCTTCTCCTCACTTCCAGGAATATAAATAGATACCGATTCCAGATACTAAATCCTTTCAGATTTTTGTCCAAAAGTCGCTCCATTTTCTATAGTCTCTGTCAACAAATACTGATATCAGCCAATAAAATACCCCCCATGTATAAGTTGTGACCCTTGCGAGAAGGGGGGCTGTACAGATGGCAATGTTCTGTTGGTCAGTCCCCAACTTTGGTCAAATATTTCAACAACAGCTGGATGGATTGACATGATATTTTGTGCAGATATTCACAAAACATTCACATTGTTTCCACTTTTTCACTAACAAAACCTGCCTACTTATTAAAGGTAAAAATAAAAAAAGGACAAGGACACTGCAGGTATAGCAGAACACAATGAATAAATCAATCAATTCACAGCAAAACACAAACTACATAAAAGTCGATATCTTGACTTTTGACCGTGTAGTTATTTCAGAAAACAAACCATGACGAGTTTGGACAGCAGTCAGATTATTTATCATTACATAATCTATCAATGAATGGCAGTGGTGGCCTAAAAAGTGGAAGAAGCGAGCTTGTGACCGGATCCGGCAGGATCAAATCTGGGTGGGGAAAGTAAGGCAGTGTTTGCCCCTCTATCATTACCGCCACTGAGCTGCCCTTGAGCATGGCGCTTAACCCCAGCCGCTCTAGTACAGCTGGTCAGTGGCCGCAGATAAGACTCAGTGAACTGTCCCTGAATAAATAAAGGACAAAGATGGAATGAGTATCCACGGGGGTCCTACGCCCCATAGCATTGGAGCTAAACAAGTTAAGGCCGGCTTACTCAAAGAGCCGGGTCAACTCGTATGTGACCTTCTTGGACTCCAGGCAATGACTTGTTTCACTATCAGAAGGTGACCCTTTTGTTCAGATCACATTTGGAAAATCTAGAAAAGCTGCACAATTAAATCATTATATCAATACTGATGCCATCAGTTCAGTCAGGTCTCAGGAAGCACCGTAGGTGAGATCAAAATGATCCTGCATCCTGCGTCATCAATTAATGCACCAAACATGTTGGAAACCTATCTAACAAATAGATTTCATGTTACATGTATTTTTCAATGAAACTACACGTCTAATAAAGTCAGTTTACAAGCAAACTTAGCTGGTTTCCAAGTCACCAAATAATGCTCACTGGCATTTATTTCACATGAATTATTGCTGGGAAAGTTGAACAGTTGTCTGTTTCCACTTCAGCTTCTCATACAGCACCATCATCATGTCCAGATATACCCATCAGCCTCAGCTCTACTTTGTGTTTAGTACTAATCCGCAAAATGTGAGCATGCTAACAGGCTAACCTACGGCAGTGACCACGGCCGACCTGCTAACGTCAACATGTTAGCGTTGCAATCGTCAACGTGTTAGCATTTAGCTCAAATCACCACTGTGCCTCAGCACGGCGTCTTGTGGTCTTGTTGATTGTTGAATGAAACTCTGAGGTTCTTAAAACTCTCAAACTAACATGTGACCTCAGTGTCGTCAGTGGTTCAAACTGTTACGTTTCTCCCCCAAAACAAAATCACAAACTGAGGTCGCAATGGGGAAACTAACAAGAAAACACTGGAAAGGGGTCCTTGGGGGTCTATAAGGCGATGGAGAAAAACTCGCAACGCCCACTAAATCTATCAAAAGGATAGAGGAACAAAAACAAAGGACCCAAAAACCAAAAGTAAAGAGTCACTGGGAGGAGGGATTTTCTGTCTAGATGTAGGGGAAAATAAACCTCATCACAAAAATGAAAATGCCACACCAACACACACACACAACCAAGAGAGCAAACTGATGGTGTTTACCCTCCGGTGTCACTCTCACAACTGAGCTGCTGGACCCAGCCTGCTTTTATAACCCAGGCAGGCTCATAGGCTGCAGCTGTGCAACGGGTGCAGGTGCACTCGATCAAGGTGGATCAGGCAGAGGTGGAGTCTAACCTACCTCCACCCGTAACAAAACGTTAAGCAGTGCAGTTCTGGTAGGGTAAAAAGAGGAAATAGCAGAAAGATCAATGAATAAACAAATACAATCTCAGACACAAGAAAGACTTGACACAGGTTGAGAGTATTGAATTGTGTTCTTGAAGATCATGATCTGTCTTTGGCTATGAAATGAATTTGAACATAAAGCGTTCAGCTCCCTCAGTCAATGTGCCGGTTAGTATTCCCCTATGCTGAACTGAAAGTTTGTACTTGTGTGTATACTGTTGTTCAGTGAATATTTCCAATCTAACCGCTGACCCTCTGCCTTTGGTCTCTGTCTGTCTGACTCTCTGTTTGTCTGTCTCCGTCATTGTTTTGGCGGGCTCACTAAAGCTGTAATCTGCCGCTGCCCTGGCTTATTAATAAGCCTGTTCTGGATATTCCTCCTCTGTGGGTTGGTGACTTTCAGCAGTGGCGACGGACCTTCACAGACGTAGGATATATAGAGCGGCACCATCCACCTCCATGTGCTCGCTTCTGGAATTCTTTTATTTTCTGCGTTTGCTGCCTTGAAAATATATTTTTTCTTTATTTTCATTCTACTTACATCATCCAATTTGAGACGTCTTAGTTTTCTTTATTTCTTTCGGACTTGAGGGGAAATGTAAGCTTTTGTTTTCAACTAACTCTTTACTTTTTTTTATCTTTGTTTTTGTCCGGATCTGAACGCTGCATTCTCGTCACGCTGCCTCGCGGTTTTCGTCCCTGCGACCCCAAAAGTTTGCTTTCAGCTTGGTGCAAGTCAACTCTTGAACTCCTGAAAAAAACACCAAAAGGAACATCGGGTCTATTTATTGTAGCTCTGTGATCATTTCGGGGTGACTTTAGAGTTCAGTCAGAGAATGAGGGATCAGACGGCTCAGTCTGCAGACACTCGGGCGATGATTTAGAGAGCGAAAGGAAAGGGAGAAAGAAGGAGGGAGGACGGAGAGGGGACAGAGAGAGAGAGAGAGAGAGAGAGAGAGACCTGGAGGGATAGCAGGGCTGTGAGCAGAGAGAGGGCAGAGGATGAGAGAAGATTGGTGGCTAATGAGAGGGAACTGGAAAGGGGGAGACTAAGATGTGAGAAGAGATAGTCGGAGGGCAAAGCAAGCGACGCCAGAGGATTTTCAGGCTGACTTACACCTGATTTACCCTGCCGTAACATCAGTGGGGGTGTCTCAATCTGGTGGTGTGAAGGCCTCATGAATTTAGATCTAACCCGCTCAGAAAATATAGCTGAAACGTTTAAATAAAGAAGTACTTTATTATGGTTGTTGTGGGCTTTTCAGTGGTTTTGGCTGTGTCAGTATAGTTTGGGTGGAGGGTGAGACAGATATTTTTGCCTGAGGGCGGAGAAAAAAAGGGGGAGAGAGAGAAAAGTTAGAAGCAGACGCGGGGAAGGAAAATGCAGAGTCACATTTCTCTTTTTCCAAGTCAGATATTAATAGATTATTGCGAAGCTCATTTGAAGGTCGAGAGAAAGAAAGAAGAAACTCCAGAAGAAGCCAGAAGAAGAAACTGAAGACAGGAAAAAACAAGGACAGAAGATACAAACATCTACGACGTCCAAAACGACTTGAGGGACTCATATTATTCTCATTTTCCGGTTCTTACTTTTATTTTAGTCGCCCTCTCTAAGGAATTTACAGCCTTCTGTGTTCAAAACAGACATTTTTCTCATACTGTCCGTTGCTGCAGCACCTCTATTCACCGTGTGTACCTGTCCCTTTAAGGCCCCCCTCTTGAGAAGCCCAGTCTGCTCTAATTGGTCAGCTCTCGCAAGCCTGAGCAGGCAGCACCCATCCTCTTTCTGAATCAGCTCTGGTGATGATTTTGCTACCACAGCTGTGCTAGAGTTGACTGTATAGCTGTGACATCACAAATTTACGGAAGTCCTGTTGGCTCATTTTCTAAATACGGGCTGTACGCATGTCTTCATGGATTTAGCTTTTTATTACATTTACATTACATATATAGCATCTAGATCTGCTTTATGTTAAAAAAATAGAAAGACATGGAAATCTCACTTTCAACAATATAGGACCTTTAATAAAATAAAATAAAAATGGAAGAAGGGAAAACTGGGATTAGGAGAAGTAGATTAGGAACAGAATTAGAATATACTTTTTTCTTTGCTGAAGGGAAGTTTTACAGATGCTTTTTGGACTGCAGGGGAGTTTTTGGCTGCAATACCGTGAGTGGCCACCGGGCCGGATCGGAAGCGAGCCCCCGGGGCCTGGTTTGAAGCCTCAGTTTAGCACAGTAGCATGCTAACATTAGCTATTTATCACTATTCATAAAGTGCAGCGGAAGCTAACTGGGATGCCACCAGTTATAAACCAAAGAATTGGATAAATTAAGATTCTGACCCATCCTTCGACTGGCATAAATCTATGTATCATAATTCATGTCGATACATTTAATGGTTGTTAAGACATTTCACTCAAAGATGAGTGACTATATCAGTAACTATAGAACATTTGGGGTCAAAATGCGATCAAATGTATCTTTAACTTCATCATCTCTGTTTGTTTTCTCCATTTTCCCAAATAAATTGCTCTCAGAAATATGAGCGTAGGGAGGTGGAGGGTCCGTATCAGTGTGTGTGCAGCAAATATAGCAATTTCTCCTCTGCCCTCACTCCAACGCTCAGACATGTTGGTGGCGTTGTTTACTGTTACATTAGGGCGGACGCTCACTGTGGCATCTGTGCTGATGCATTACAGCTGCCATGTCCGGTTAAACTCCTCCCTGTGATGCCATAAAATGTGTTCTGTTCATTCAATACGAAATCAGCCCGTATGAGGCCGGCGGGCTGAGGGGTCGTTCAGGGGCTACAATCGCCATCACGGGGCCAGCGAGGTCGGGCCCCGTCGCCCTGTCAGACACTAATTAGAATTAAAAAACTCCCATAACGCGGACCTGTCAGTCACTCAGAGATAATTGCGAGAACCTAGCCGGATTAGAAGTCAAGTTGGCCACCTGATGTATAGACCGTACTGTAGGTTCGCGCATGACTGCGTGTTTTCACGCTCGTATGAACATATGCGCACATATTCACATGTTCTTAACCCATGTTTGCTCCGACTCACTCTCCCTCTCTCTCCGTTGTGGCATGTCGTTGACGAGCTGAGCGCGGATATAATTGGCACCGGCCCCATGTGGCACTGTAGCGACGGTCCACGGAAATGAAGGGCGCGCAGATGTAAACAAACACTCTCTCTCTCTCTTTCTCGCACAGATGCTAACACACTCCTACACACACACACACACACACATGCCCACACCAACCCCTCTGCCTCCAGTACGTCTTTTCACTTAACACCCGTCCTGCAGGCTCCCATGATACTCATTTCCTTGTTTTGATTTCAATGTCACACTGATCCTATCTCCCCCCCTCCACCGTCCCCTCTCCCTGCACTCCTTCCCTCTTCGTTTCCCTCCTTCCATCTCAACCTGCTTTCCTTCTCCTCTCGCTCTGATGTTTATGCCCCCCCCCCCTCTCTCTTGCAGGCCAGGAACATGCAAATTATGCCCCACAAATGCAAATCCCTTCCCCATCTCAGAAGAGACCTCCAGGAGAGAAGAAGAGTCCGCCCAGCTCAGAAACACCACTCTGAAGTCTTTTCCTTCCGTAACGCGGGGGCGTCGTTTGTTTGAAGGTTACCTCGGAGAACTGCTGAATAAAGCATTACATGTGTGCATGTGTAATATTGAGACCGCGCGACGTATCATCATTCAAAGTGTTTTAAATTGAGGTTGTAATCACAGCTAGGCTGTGAGCTCCAGTTGTTTATAAGGTCAATTTAATCACAGGCGCAACAATTGAAACTCATGTAAGATATTATAAGGGTGCAATGGTTTATGAGTAACAATATAATCATGTAGCACACAAATAAATCAGCTTATGGATTATTACAAGGGGTCAATGACATCTCTCCATGGTAGTGCTTAAGACACTGACAAAGACTTTTGATAGATTTCATATGAAGAGTCTACAGCCACGCTAGCAGTTAGCAGTTGGCGTCTGTGCTGCCATGCTCATGTTGATGTTGCCGTTTAACATGTATAACATTTATATTTATCGGATTAGACAAGAAAACTAGAAAAAAAGGCTTTATTAGACAGTGAACAAGTACAGCTATACTCTAATTATACACCTAAATTATGCTGTAATTACAATCTGTATATGATGCCCCATAAGACTGAAAATATATTAAACTATTAGACCTAATTACTCCCTAATTAGAAACCAAATAGGAGGTCCTAATACATTATTTGACACGAATTCATAAGATCATAGTCCAATTAGAAATACAATACAATACCATATTAGATCCAAAATATAATAGTTAGAGACTATTTTAGCCTTACTTAACAAATAATGCTGTGACAAGACGACACATTTATGCTACCAACAAGGTCCTGTGACAGTTCATGTAATGTCATATTTATAATAGTCAGACAAAACCCTGAGAGCTCAGAGGACAATACATGTATTTCTAATAAATGTTTAATTTTCTTAAAGGGTAGTTTGTTGTACATTGGAATAAAACTGTGCTGTAAAATAAAGTCAAACCACATCTGTCCACATCCCGGTCTCAGCTTCACACTTCCATCGTGGCCTGGAGTTTCTACATAGTCCCGTGGAGGTTTTAGTCTATAGCCACATGTTTCGTTGACACTCTGCTCCCACAGTGGTTACATAAGGCATCAGATCTGACCCTTTAATTGTCATTTCATGACCCAGCAACAGAAACATTAGGCTATGGAGGTGTGCCAGGACAGGCACTGTTATTTTCCACTGTTAGTAAGCACCTTACTAGACGTACTTAACTTTTAAAACATTACAACGAAACTGTAATGATCTAATTAGAGTATAATTTAGATGTATACTGTCTAAAGAACATATTATTTCAAGTTTTTGACTAACTTGAATACAGTTCACCCTGAGTGGGACATTAATGTCTCAGATTTCATCACCACCCATCCAAAACGGTATTTCTGTTTGACTTGGAAGTATTCAAATTTAAATACATTACAGTCAGTGTACTGTAAACTGGAATCAGCCTACCCACGCTATCACACAATAGCAGCTTCCCCTGAAGTTTGTTCTTGAGGTAAACAGTAAAGTTTGATGTTTCCAGCTCTATTACTGTATTAATGGGAAGTTCTCTTAAAGCCAGTTGAGTGAATGCGTCCCAGAGTCCCGGCTGATCTCAGCGCTGCTGTCCGTGGTGCTGAACTCCCTGACGAAACAGAGAGAGGAGCGTTGCTGCTCTCCTCTCTGCTGCAGTCAGCGCCACAATTCGAGGCGATGTTTGCATGCCTGACATCAGCCATAAGTGATCTGGGAGCGCTCTCGCATTCCCGGCTTTCCATCTTCCTTCCCTCCTTCCCGCTCTCCTTCTTTCCCCGCCATCTGTTCGGCTCTCGCTGCTCCTCCCCTGCCGCACATTCTTATTTACATCCCATCGCCTGATACCCTCTCGCTCACATTTATATAATCGCTCACTGTCTCACTCATTTTGCACCTTATGTTTTGTTTTATTTCCCTTCTGATTGCCGGTCCTCCGCCGCGATCTGTGGAGAGTTTTTTTTTTCCCCTCCTCCTCGTTCCCTCTATCTGCACTTTCTTCTATTATTCTTTCAAATCTTCCATCTCACACATAATTCATTAGTTTCTCCCACGCTTCCTCCGACATCCCGTACCATGGCCTTTAGTGAAACGGAACAAAACGCGTGTGTCTTTTTGCGTGATTTGTTTGGATGTATGCATGCAAACCTTGTGCATGTGCGTATGTTGCTGCGTATGTACATGGATTAGCAGGTTCCTGTGTGTGTGTGTGTGTGTGTGTGTGTGTGTGTGCAGGGCAGGGTGACTGTCCTGGGGGCAGTTCTCCACACCAGAACAGAGCGGAGCAGCAGCTGACCAGCTGTCCCCCTCGCAGCTAGCAGCATGTTGTCTCTTCTATCTGTTCTCTCACTCTTTTTTTTACTCCTCCTTTCCCTCACTCGCTCTCTCACACGGTGTGCTTGCCTCCTCTTTTGATCTAGTTCCTCCCTCTTCCCTTCATCGCACAATGGACACGGTGTTACCCCCGCCGCTCATTGCCATCATCAGCTCCCTTTCATCTCCCTTCTTTTCTTTTTTTACCTCCCCCTCTCGTGCCCTCCTTCGCTCGCTCGCTCGCTCCTCCAATTCCACGCCTCAGCGATGTCACCGTTAACTTATGTCTCTTTTAACCTCATCTAAGTTTTATCTCCTCCCTCCTGTCTCCCCCTCCACTCCCCCACGTTACCTTGTTCTTCAACTTTGTTCAGTAGCCCCTCCCCCTCCCCTTGTCAAACGCTTTTCTCTCCATCCTCTCGTAGCCACACGAGAAAATCTTGTCTTCCGGTTTCGGTGTTACCGTCGCACGACCTCGATAATCTCCCTCCCTGGGTTTTTCTCTTCCCCCTCTTTCTCCATCTTTCCTGTCAAATATGCCGGCCCTCGTGCTCAAAATCTCGCCACTTTTATCCCTCGGTTCATCTCTTACGTCGCGTTAAATATACATCCGCCTTGGAAGCGAATGCGGGAGAGCAGGAGAGGATTTAAAAGGGGAAACGTGGGGATTTAGCTGCCGTCTTCATTAGGGAGAAGGGCTCCGAACTTTTTTTCGGTGTATTTTCATCCCAATCAGCTGCATTCATACTCCTCTCGCACGCCACAGTGCGCCGATGCACAAGGTAGTTTTGTCCTTTTGAAATGTATGTTTTCCTGTTGATGATGAGTGATCATCATCTGTTGAACAAATTCTGCATTCTGTACGTTTTAAACCTACACTAGGTGTAAGTCAGCAAGTGAAGGTGGATAAATGAGAAAAGCCGAGGACTACTATCACGCCCGGTGTCAGTCTCCCACTATCTCTTTCCCCGTCTCAGCTTTATTTACTGCAGTGCAGCCGTCAAAATGAGCCTAAATCGGCCATTAAGGCTTATTCTGTCTGATAAAAAAACATTAACAAGGCGTAAATCTATGTTTTCTTTTATATTCATTCAGTGTATAATGTTTCTGAAGTGTGTCTGAGAACCTCGAGGAAGAGACGACAGCTTCAGTTCGTCAAAATAAGCCTAAGTTTGACAGCACGCGAGAAACAAATATAAATCCATGCTCTCCTTCGTATTCATTGAGTTGTTAATGTTTTCTGAAGTGGAAATGTGTTTTGAAAAGAGCTTCTGGGAAGAAATGACAGCTTCACTTACTGCAAAATAAGCCTAAATTAGTAAATGTGGCCCTTAAGAGGCTCTCCAATAACACACTTCTGCTTCAGAACCATTACAAAGCAAACAAATACAAAGAAAATATGAATATTTGACACCTTCTTGTCAATCTTCAAACAGGCAGCATATGAATAACTGTTGCTTGAACCTACAAGTTCAGAATAATGCCATGCTAGCGGCTTAGTGAGGCGTTATTATGGATCCCACTGCTTTTCTTGCCACACCTGTCCTACTCTGCCTCTGATTGGTTGCCTCGATGATGTCAGTGATTATCTTTTACATGTGTAATCTTCTTCACGATCACCAATTTAGATAAGCATGGTTTCAGGCTAATATTGCATGGGGACGTGAATGTTGGGCAGAGATTTCACGATTGTCAACCGCTGGTGGCGTCTCTAGAGCCTTTCACACAAGACAATCAAACCCTGCTCCCTACCTAACACCCACTAACATCTGGCTTTTGTCTTCAGTGGGAAACAGCATGATCGACATTAATCCCGGGTCAAATAACTCTGCAGTAGTTACAGGTATTTATCAGCTCCAGCTTCCGGAGACATGGCACCTGGGTGGACACTCTAATTTACTCCCCCGTTAGCGCGATGCTATGCTGAGTGCTGAAGTACCGGATGTTGACGCCCAAATACTTTTCCCATCCGCCTGTGTCCGAGCAGTGATCAAGCATTTTTCGGAGAGCGTCAACTTTGAAAGAGGGATACCATAAAATCGTCTCCAGCCCTTTATGCTGCTTTCGACTCTTCCCTGTTCTCCAGTGTGTTTGTGAGGCCACGTGTAACACACCAGGAAAAAAGGGAAACGAGTAATTCACCTGTTCCAGGCGAGTTTACCGGTGTTTTAGAAATGCAAAATGGCATAAATTCATCCTCTGGGTACCATGAATATACACATTTTCATGGTAATGACAAACAGCTGGCACACTCGAATCCCAAGAAAATAATAATGGATCAAGTGGTGTAACATCATTTTACATACTGCCTCAGAAGTCTTTTGGGTCTTTTGGATTCGACCCCCTCTGAAACGTTCTTTCACTCCGACCTGTGAAGTGCTAAACATTTGTCCACATCTCTACCCATGTCTCTACCGTCCTCTCTCTTTCCCTCTGTCTCCTTCACTCCCCCCAAATCTCTCTGTTTTGCCTCCCTCTCTCCGTCTAAGTGGCCTGGAGGATTAAATGTGTTTAATTAAGAGGTGATTATGTGTCGACGGCTGACACAGCAGGATCAGGATGGCTTCATCCTATCGCCCCGACTGTGATCGCCCCGTACCCCCATTCATACGCACACACACACACACACACTCTCTCTCCTCTGTATGTCTGTCCTGTTTATCCCTCCTTTCACGCCTCTCACACCTTTCCTTCTGCAATTTCCTCTTTTTTTTATTATCTTTTTAACTACAGGATTCATTATCCCTCCTTCTTCGCCTGCTTCTCTCGCTCCCCTGAGTGGTAATAATACTCACAAATAGTTCTCCTGCCTTTTTCTATAGCTTAAGTGCTGGAATTTTACAGCCTGTATATGTCATTACACGTCTAATCACACGGTTAAAGTCAGCAGGAAGAAATGAAGAAACTGTTCGATAAACGAAACTTGTGATGCTCATGCTGTGCGAGCTACAGTCAACAGTATCTTTAGGTGTAAGATGGAGCCATAATGTCCTTTTTTGTGTCATGAAAAGCATCCAGACTTTAAAAACAAAAATCAAAACATAATGATATCGCACACAATAAATGCTAAAGACAAACTAAAACGCCTCAACTTCTATCATCTCTCATCTATCTATGTGCATGTTAAAGACAACGAAAAATCCCAGGACAGAGCGATGTGAGAAAGTCGAGGAGGTAATAGGGGGGGATTTTAATGGCAGGGGAATAAAGAAATGGAAGGTCCAAGGGAACAGCAGCAGGAATGAAGAAAGCGGAGTGCTAATAAGCACAGTACGGGGTGAAAGAGAGGCCAAAAACTTGTTTATCGCTATTGTGGGAAGATGAAAGTAAAGCAGGAAGCCTCTGCCTTTTCCCTTTTTGATTGTACTGTATGTGTGGATAAATACCGCATGTGTAAGTGCGTGCATCTGTGACAGTGTGAAATGAGAAGATTTAACTTAAACTTAACACCACAATGATTTATATATGAGCCAGATCATATGAAACATCTGGTGTCTTTGTTCGGATGTGTGCTCTTTACTGATTCATGTTTGTCGATATGTTAAAGCTTCGTGCCTGCTTTAGGGGGTAACCAGATATTACTTTGACCGGATTGCGATAAAAAAGACATGCGACACCGCACAGTAATACAAATCTGGATACTAGAAAACATCTGGGCCAAAGGCTGGCTCCCATTTTTTCCTGCTGCGCCTGATGAGAGGGACCGAATCGCGAGGCAACATGGACCTTTGTCCTATAAAGCATCCCATCACTCTTGTCACAAATGAGCCCTCAGGAAATATTCCCACTAATTTGAGTCTCAATCCACTGAAGAGGCACAGGGTTATATTGAGCATGTATATACGTGTGTGTGTGTGTGTGTGTGTGTGTGTGCACTGTGTGTGTGGTCAAAGCGTCGAGAGAAAGAGGGAGACAGATGGGTCACACAGCGCTCCCTCTGTGGGTTTGGAGCTGGAACACAGCTAATTACATCTTAATTAAATATGACCTGTGTGTCCCCGTGCCCACTTTTCCATGGATGACACATGTGTGCTTGTGTTATGTGTTACACAGAGAGACATAAAACACAGAGAGTGTGTGGAAAGTGTTTTGCTGTAAGTGGGCACAAGGGGAGACGTTCTGGTGCGGGACATAAAACATGTACTGTTTGTGTATTTAATGGGCATGTTATATGTGTGTTTGTGTGTGTGTGAAATAATTCTCAGAGGAACTAAGTCTTCAGTGTCCCGTGAGGTTAGTGCTGATAGTACTGAGTGTTGTGTCTGTGTTTGTGAGGTTATTAGAGGACCTGAAGGTGTGTCAAAGAGGATATTAAAACCTTGTCCCAGTGCTCCTAATTAAGCTGGCCCCCAGTGTCTGAATTGCTCTAGATTTAGAGGGTAGCTCATCAAAACCATCGGGTTTTGTTGCCTCAAACATGGCTTAAGATGTCCAGACCTCCCATCAAAAATATAACATCTTTTGTTCCCACAAACACGACTACAGATGTCCTGACTTCCTGTCAAAAAAATCCAGTGGTTTTGCTTCTACAAATGTTGAAACACATTCTTAAACTGCGGTCGGACAGGGAATCCTTAGTGGGTCTCCTTGTACCCTACTGGACAATACTACAGTTGACAGTGAGCTTGTGGAAAGATTGTGGAGTAGCCTAGCTCAACAAATTTGAAAATATAGAAATTACAATTTGTTACCAACACCTGAACATCAAGAGCGTGTTGAAAGCCAGTTAGCAAGCAAGCAGAAAATGTAGCTAAAAGTGTAGCTTCATTTGCTGGATAAATGGTTGGCATTTAGCTCAGTGAAGCTAGCTCAAAGTATCTGATAAACAGTTCCAGCTAAATGTGATGTATAACCTTTAGATAGCTTAAAGTTAATGAATTATTTATTCATTATTAATTAGAAGCTTAAATGATGGGCTAAAGATAGTGAAATATAGTCAGCTAAAGGTAAAGGATAGATGGTTGGCTTCAGGAAAGCAATAACAAGTTGAAATAGTTAGCTTAAAGTAGCCTCATCTAATGGATTAAAGGCTGATAGGTAGCTAACAGTTAAAAAGTTAGATAAAATCTAGAGATTTATTGTTGAAACGGAGGCTTAATTTGCTAAAAGTAGTGGCTAAATGGCTAAAAGATAAAATAAACATTATAGCTTCAGTTGAAATTGCTAAAATGAATTGATAAACTGTTAAATCTAGATAACTAAAGGTAAGTGATACATGGTCACTATCTTAAATTATACAGTTGAAATAGTTAGCTAAAGTATTGGATAGCCTAAACAAACAAATTATAGTTTGTTAATTTATGGGAAACAGGTAGTCTCATAAATGGCGGTGTCGATGAAGGGCTAACCTATCTGAGTTCATCTTGGACTGCACAAGCTAATGTTGCAATTCAACTGCAAAAATCTTATTTTACATCAACTCAGTGTGCTTGCATGCAAACTCAAACAGATACTCTGACTCACTCATGAAGGACTGACCATTGTTGGAGCGGAGTGCTCTGGCCGAGATGCCGTTGGTCCCTATAGGATGATGAACCCCAGTTCCATCCACTACTCCCGCCTCCCCAGGCTGCTTCAGAAGCTCTGTGAGAGTCCTGGAGGGAGGAAGAAAACAATGATTTTTCAAACTTTATAAAAGGATCCTGCATAAAGACTGAAAAGCAGACAAAACCAAACAATCCCAAGTGTCAACACAAAGTAAACAAAGAGGGCTGAAGGGAGTGAAGTGAAGTGCTGGGGAAGACTTTGGACGGATTGAGAAAGCTGATAAAAGATAGAGAAAGATGCTCAAGTTCATGTGGACATGATGCTGAAATCCATTTAAAAAAAAAAGACAGCCTTCATCTTAACAGCTTTACCTGCGGAAAAAGTTTGAAACAGATTGTTCACGTCTATCAAAACAGAGAACGCTCAGAATTAACTTCAGCGCAGTGGAAATGAGGATGAAAAGGATGAGTCTCTGGATGTTTGCCAGCTGGGAGCATCAATCATTTATAAAATATAAAGCGACTTCCCCTCTTGCCATCTTTTATTGTTTGATGCCTTTGAACGAGTTCTGATGCCTCCTCAAAACTGGAACACAGGCAGGAAAAGGCCCAGCAACATGCAGATTTAAGCACACAGAACCGGCAGCTGTAAACAACGACGCGGGCTGTGTTTGCTACAAGACGGAGAGTTTGTCAGTTTCATTCCGCTCAAATAGCCTATAGCAGGCGAGTCTACACAGCTAGCTTAAAGAAATGTGTTGAAACAGTTACCTAATGGTAGGCTACGTCATTGATAGATAGATAGGGCATAACTACACCTAATGGACAAATTGTTAAAACAGTTAGCTTAGCTAAACATAATGTGTAAATGGTTAAAATGGAAAGCTTACAAAAAAATAGATAATGATAACTGGTTATAACTAAAGTGATGTATAAACAGATAGTTTGGTAGAAGTAAAGTGGTTGATTTGTTTAAGAGATGGTTAAACCTTAGGACTAAGTTGTTAAAATAGCTAAAAGTGTCGCATTAGGTATAGTTTGCATAAAGTAATGGATTAATGGTTACATTCAAGAGCTATAGCTAACAGACAAATAGCCTAGGTAATGGATAGCTGTTAAAACAACTAAAGTGATGGATAAACAGATTGTGAGCTAAACGTAATGTGGGTAAATACTAGCTCAAAGACATTGATGAGCAGTTGGAACAGTTAGCTAGAAGTTATGGATAAACAGTTAAAATAGGCTCGATTTTAACATAAAGTATTGATAATCTGTTAATAGCTCAACGTGAAGGATAAATATTTTGAATAGTTACCTAAAAGTAGGCTAACTTATAAATTGGCTAATGGATAAGTCAAATGAATTAATAATTAAAGCTGGCTAATTCATAAATGGTTGAAATGAATGAATAGTGGTGTTGATGAAGGTGAGCTTGACTTCATCTGACAGGGCTGTGGAAGGTACAGCTGAAGGTCCAAAAAAGTTTTGAAGTTGTAGGATGGCATGCTATGCCGCTATGCTAACACTTCCTGATGAACATCAAACCATAAAACACAGCCCAGTCGTCAGGATGTAATGTTAGCAGTAAACGTTTGAGTGAAAAACAGGTATTTTAAGCCAAATCATGAAAATTTTCCGATCCCTAAACACGTAGGTTTTGTGCCTAAACCTAACCCAAGCATTAGGGCAGCGTTGTGACACGCGAGACATAAAATTCAACCTCAACAAGCGGAAAGTTGCAAAGTTTTGAAGAAATGTATTCTGCCCACTGGGTTGCAAAACAAACGTAGGAACTATTTTATATTTGATCCTATGTATGAATAACTGATGTATAATTCTTTCCGTGCAAGACAGTAGAGGAAAATTATGTTTTTACCTGAGCTGTTGTTCCACTCAAATAAACTACTGTGTCAGATTGTGTCTCATACAACGCTGCATCACTGCCATAAATGTGATTGCAGTTTTATTGCTACAGGAAACAACTCCGGTGGAAACTACAGGATATTACTTGCCCTTTTAGAGTGCCAGCTCCCAAATTTGCTCCTGCCACTACTGAAACACTGTTTTCAATAAAATAAATGAAAAAACTAAATACAGAACCTAAATTATCAACACCTGCTAGACATTTGTCCGCTCATATGAAAAGTTTTAACTACATTTCCATTGTTGACGTCAGAGACTTTAATCGGTTTCACAAACTTTCCAGTATTTCCTCACATAAACGAGGACTAGAAACAAGCAAATTCTCACCACCAACATGTTCCCATTGACGAGGAAATAACAGCAGCACAGTAAACAAATCAGCTGAGACCCGAGAGCTTCTATCAAGGGACCCATAAATATTTCCTCACTGTTAATCTCACTGTTGAAACCTTCTAAAAAGCAGTCGAGCAATTGACTTTTTATTAGCCCGCTGTGAAATGATTGCCTGTGGTCATGGGAGCAGCCAGCATAAAAACATGAACACCTGCACTATATAATGCAATTCAACACAGTGGACTTGAATTAGTACTATTGTAAGGATATAATGTTTTATTTTTTGTTTGGTTTTGGGATGTTTGTGTAAATTGTTCCGAACCGAAGGGACAAAATAACATGAACACTAAAGGGGTACCGGTCTGGGCCGGGTCATGACACACGACAACATATTGACATCACTGTGATTGCTTTGGTACTTGGCCTCATGCCTGCTGTGTGACTCCATCATAGCAATGCCAATATATCATAGTATAACATCTAATTACTTAAAGGGGCACTCCAACAATTTTATATGTGTAGTCTGTTTGCTCGCCATGAGGAGAACAATTGTATTAGGTTTTCTTTGGCTCTCATGATAAAACGCTTGTGTTACAGTATGAACTGGAGAGTGCATTTACCAAGCAGTCACTCCAAATAAGATTAGCTATTAAGGTGCTTTAGCCCAATTGCCAGGATAAAATGTTGGGAGCTAGCAGAAAACTTCTGATTTGTTCACATTTGTTTGTCTCATAGGCTACGTACCATACTGAAATTCTACAAAATACATACATACATGTATGACCTGACCCTTATATCAGCAGGTGGAGGAATAATGGTGGATCTACAGGTGAGAAGGCTGCCAATGACCATTTTTCAAGACTGTGTTTCAATATTTGTAAACCTGAAACCAGTGGTTTTTGTGGCAGACCAATGACATTCCAACATTTGCATGTGTGACACCAACGGATATTTTTAAGGAGACCTCTATCCATCCATGTTTGTGGGAACAAAAACAGGATGTTTTTTTTTTTACAGGATGCCGTGACATCCTCACCAGGTCTTTTTAACGAGACCTTTGGAGGTCTCCAGCCGTGTTTGTGGTGACAAAGACAGATATTTTTGATGGGAAGCCGGGACATCTTTAGCTGTGTTTGTGCTGACAAAGCCAGGCCTTTAAAATGAGATCTCGGGACGTCTCCAGCTGCGTTTGTTGCGGCCAAAGGAGGTATTTTAAGGCAAAACATGATCTTTTCCGAACCCCTCACCAGGTGGTTTTCTTGCCTAAATCTAACAAGACCATAAGCACAGCATTCTGAGACTTGAACATAGAAGAAAGTTCCAACACGAATGTTTCAACATATCAATAGTTTGCAGAAACATACATTGCCAACATTTATTCTGGTGATGACGTTGGTTGCTTTAAGGGAAACAGAGCTCAGAGTGTTTTCGGGGGGTTATGGCAGATGTACGCAAACGAGCCAAAGATGTGATCAGTTTTTGTCTTTGTCTTTAACTGACAAAGCAGGAACATGTTGTCCTTGCAGTCGCACAGTACGATCAAATTTCTACTCAATGAAGTGCTCATTGATGCTGTTTAGAGGGAAGAGCAGTGTTGGTCTTTCCAAAGCAGACTTCATGTTGCTGCACAGATGCATCAAAAATATCAAGTGGGAAGAATCTGAAATGAAATTGGTCTTTCTTTCCTCTCCCTTGACGCTCTTCTCACTGCTACGGCGCTATTAAGCAATCTTCAGCCGCTCCGGTGGAGCTGCACAGCGACCAGCAGTCATCTGCGCTTGTGCTGGGAAGCTCCCCGGTGTGAATGTGGGAAACATCCAGCTCAGCAAAACCTCTCATGGATAAGGTTGACATCGGGACAGCGTTCGTTTGAAATTAGGCCCATGCTGGGAAGAAAAATGACTCTTTAATGATTTCCAAAAGGGGAAATTGGTGCATTGACGGGCACGCAAGGACAATAAATACCCATAAACGTGTCCTCGACCTGGACGATATGGACAGTATCTGCCACAGGAACGCATGTGCTCCGCCGACACATGCATTCCGACCGCTCTTTACATTTTCTGCTTGCTCGCCAATCCATTTCTCTCTCCCGTCTCATCAATATCTGTCCGCTCCCATTCCATTACTTCATTTGTCTTCCACTCTCCTCCCCTCCCATCTCATTCTCAGCGGTAATAAAGCGAGCTGAGGCCGTCTCTCTCCCCTCCCACTCGCTCCGCGTCTCTTCCCCTCGTCCCCCTCCAGAATGTTTAGGAGCGCCATTGTTGAGTGCTTGTTGTTCTCGACACCCTCTATCTCCCCGCAAACATCGTCTCTTTCTCTCGCTCCTCTTCTAATCCCGTCTGTCTTATCTTCTCAACTTTCTGCGTTTGACTCCAGCCTCCCTCCTGTTATCTCCCCCCCCCTCCCCCTTCTTTGTGCTGTTTCTTCGCCACGAGCCTTTTATCGCCGCTTGTATCGCCTCCTCGCCCCTCGGTCTTTCTTTTCCCCCTCAGTCCTCCGGTTCTGCCTCTCTTGCGCTCTCTCGTCTGGTCTCTCTCAGCCTCTCACCCCTTGGCCCAATTTCTGTTTTCTCCCTCGTCTGTCTTTCTTTCTTTCTTTCTTTCTTTCTTTCTTCCCCCGTCAGTATTCTCAGCCCGTCCTCCGCCAAGTTTCTCTTCCCCCTCCCTGAGGAAACTGTCACATAAACTACTTCAACTTACAATATTAGCACTCTTACAAATGATACGAAGACATCAGAGCCCGCTATAAGCACGCACACAAGAACACACACACACACACAAACCATAAATGTTTGTAGAATTTGCAATCAAGCGATCTACTATGCTGCGTAAGATAAAAAGGCCCCGGCTAAATGCCTGAAAATGTTGAAGACAAAAAGCAAATCTGCACCACTTAAGTATTGATTCAAACGCTGTGTAAATCCCGGATCAGAATAGCATCCACCCAGTCTATATGCCGAGGGACATCTGGCTCTTTCATGATAAGGGTGGGAGCTCCAAGTGTTGACATCAAGCAAACTTCAAACAGCAAACGCACTTCTGACGCAGATATAAGGCAGGATACGCTGCAGCGCGCTGCAGGCCCACACACAACAATGCACACGGCACCGACCGCGCTCCTCGTTTGGCGCCTCTCCTTTCTCCCACCGTGTTTACTGTGATGCACCAAAGTCTGAAATACTACGTAACCAAAAAAAACCCTGATTCCGCTCCGCCGTCTTTGTTGTGAAGAAATATATTTTCAGACGCCGCCCCCCTGCGAAAGCGTCGGCCGTGTAATGAGGCGACGGGTTAAACAAATGTTCTCTTTGAAACGCGTTGTTTCATGTAGCTGCGTACACTCAATGGATTTGAAACTAGGCTGTTTAAGCTGAGGTGATGTTCCTGAGCTGCGTTCCTCATCAAGCTTTAAAGAGGGATGTGAATACTTTCAGAGAACCTCAAACATGACATATTATATAGTCTATTATAACTTCCTTACAAGACATGGAAACCCATTTCTGCAGGTAGAGAAAAAAATGTTCCCATGTTAAATCAGTTAAAATGAGATGAAAATCAATATCATAATTTTTTTATCAAACAATTATCATTTTCTTCTCCTCATTTTGGCTTTTTATCTTATATTTATGATTTACCCTGGGGGGATTACTTTTAAAATTCAAGGCTAAGTTTTCAGCAACTGGTGGAAATGGGCTTCCATACACATATGTTCAACCACCATGGTAGCCAGTGGCAAAACTGGCACTGAAAGGGGAAATTCGCAAATAACACTTTCCAATAACCATCATTAAAAAAGCTAATTTTATAGTTAATTAAATTTTAGTTAAACTTTGGTTAGGTAACAATAATATGCCATTTATTAACCATTTATTAAGCAATTTTACATGTAAAGTTGCAACTGATGTTTATAATGGTTGAAGTGATTAAAAAATTGTTTGTTGAAAGTAAAATACCTATTAACTAAAGTTTAATTAACTATAAATGCACCATTTATTCATGGTGGTTATCATAAAGTGTTACCAATTTGTTCACCAAAAATCACACTATTGGTTGCATTATGGGAAATGTAGGATCTATAGTTTATGGAGCTTGACCCATACCAGAGAGTAAAGGTCAGGATGTCTCTGCCTCTGTTTGGTTACTATTTCTACCAGTCACACTTTATTATCTGGTGTTGTTTCAAAGTCATTGTGTCTTAATGACCTGGATTAAGTAGAACAACAGCTGGCTTCTGAGCAGCTACTGTCCAGGGTGTACCTCGCCTCTTGCACAGTGCATGCTGGGATACTTCACCATGTAGTCTGACGCTGCAAAGTCGCTGCTTTGATCTTTGTATGAGTCATTTATGTCAAATTCCATTGTGACTTTTAAAGCAATGTCCATTTCTCGTTCTTTCTGTCCATGTTGTTACACTTTTTTCACCTCAGCACCGTTTTTGATCTCATTTTTTGTCCCTCACTCTCTCACTCTCTCTCTCTCTCTCTCTGTATATACATATGTTTGTTGTTACATTTCATGAAGTGTTATTCTTTTAGCTGTACATTTATTGTTGATCAATTTCACGCGGTCTGCATCCCCACGACGCCCGATGAGCCTCATTTCCAATTAAATGACTTAAAAAATGGATTTTCCCTGTAATGCAAGACAGGATATGAGTTGAATAATGAATAAAAAGGCTGATGCACAGAGACGGTACAAAGCTCATAAACACAAATGATTCAGCGGAAGCCAGTAAATATCCGCCACAGAGGGGTTTTAATCCCGTGAGGTTCGGTGGAACTTCTGGAAAAGTCCGAAGAAGCATCGCAGCCAGGCGGTCTGGCAGGCTTAAAGCACCACATGCTCAGCTTTGTCTCGACTGAGACTGGCTTAAATATTGCAGTGGAGGAAAACACAAAACACGACAAGCTACTCCTGGTATCCCCCAAAATTTGATTTTAGAGAACACATCGGGCCACGGGGCTGTTCAAAGTGAGCCCGCTGACTGAGGATGAGGATGAATATGTGTGGTAATTACTTCCAGTGGAGCCAGACATCCACCACGACAGAATCTGTTCAGTCGGGCGCAATTAGGCATCATTCAGACGTTTATAGGAGAAGCGATTAGCTTCTGAAAACTGCGCTGATATTCACGCGAGTACGAACCTTCTCAGGGCTGAAACATGTGGCACTTGATCAGACTGCGACAGCTCAACACTGTCTTTATTAAGCTCTGCCCTCTAAATCTAAACAGACTTCAGCAGAAGAGAAAGATGAAGCTGCTAAAGCGGCCTTATTAGATGCATTTTCTTTACTGTATGACGGGAGAAGGGATGGGAAGAGGGGAACTGCTCCTCTGACATTTAAGAGCATTTAAGATACATTGTTCTGGGGTATCAAAAGCACCAGAGGAAATCAGACAGCAGTTTTTGCCTGTGTGTGTATGAATGTCTGTCAGTTTTCCCCATGCGATTAAATGGTGCAGAAGTCAAACAATCGGTATCTTTAAGGTCTTCATCTAAGATGTATATGAAGAAAAATGGCATTTAATAGGTTGGAAGGCGAGATTTATTTTCTAGTTGATTGAGGTATTGTATTGATTTGGCCAACAGTCATGCTTACCAGCTCTGTAAGGCTGCACATAGGCACAGCAGTGCTTTGAGCTGACATCACAATGCTAACAATGACAATTCTAATACGGATGTAACTTTAATGTTAAGCAGGTGTAATTTTGACCATGTTTACCAGCTAAGATTAGCATGTTAGTGTGCTAACACTGGCAACGGAGCAGTAAAAGCAAAGTGCAGCTGAGGCTAAGTAGATGACATTGATTTCCTGAGTGTTGGACAAACAGATATGTTGGCGTTATGGTGGCGCTAGATTAGCAGTCAGGGGGAACCAGACTGTAGATCAGAGGAACATGAATGTCTGTAGCAAATTAAAACACAGTTAACTGAATAGTTGTAAACACCAACCAAATGAACCTCAAGGTGACGCTAGAGAAAACGTGGGATTCATTCTCCAGGCGCCATACATGTCTGTATAAAACTGAATGACAATCATTGTGATAGCTGAGACATTTAAGTCTGGAACAATCTCCCGACAGACCAACGCTGCCATCCCCAGAGTTCCAATGTTAGCATGGCTAAAAATTGCATAACAGAAGCAGTCTTAATGACACATATTCACACTCAGTTGCCTGATTTATCTCCCTGGTTGCGGTCCACTAAAGCTAATGCAATCTAAAAAGGACATTAGAATATTTATAGAGTGATCATTGGGTCTGTATTTTGTGCTCAAGGGGCTCTGCGTAACAATTTGTAGCAATTTACATGTATTAACTACGTTTGACTGGCCATAGATTTCGCCCGGTCTCTCTTGGTACAAGCCAGACGATTTCTTTAAGCTGTTTAATGCTGCTTGTGGATTTTTTTGTGAAGAACTTGGGTCGGATTTTCTGCGACAGTCTTGGCAGGATCCTGGCTTTCTAGGCACACGCCGAGGGCATTATTGCAACGAAGGGGTGCGGACAGCGGATAAAGGAACTTTAAATAATGTTTAACATATATTTTAAAATATCTATTTTTTTAAAAATCTTTTAAATACACAGAATGTTACGTATACTTTTGTTATCAGTAACCAATGTATAACAAAACACAAATAGATAAGCTAAAATATATACCTAACTAAATTAATGTGCATTAAATTAATCATGTTAATAAACAAATAAATAAGGCTCCACAGAGCCCCTTTAAACAGCTTCATTAGAAACTTGCACTTATGAGAGCAAATGCCAGCGAGAAAACATCCTGGAATAAATAATCTGAAACATTTCAAATTGTCTCAGGGAAATGTAATCCGTTCCCTCTAATGTTGCTGCGAATGTGCCCTTGAACGCTGCTCTGCCGCAGCAAACACTCCAGAGGAGCAGCTCGGCGAAAGGCTGACTTCATGAGCTCATGTAAGCACTTATTGTTTTGCTGTTACGACATGACAGAAAACTCAAATAGGGAGATTAAAGAGTCCGGCACGAGTAAGTCATTCCCTCACTTGCTTGCTCGCTTGTTTGCTCGCTCACTCAGCTGCGTGAAAAAAAATCTGCAACTGTAAAGTCAATTGAGCGCGAGTGGGTTGTGTGATGGAATTTAATTTGCGAGTATTGAGGAAACACACGTCCTTTTTGTGCGTGTTGTTCGGAGAAGAAACAAACACTTCGTGTCACGCAACTCTGGAGGAGAGGGGGGGAAGGCGAATTTTCATTTCAAGGTCAAACTGCCCCAAACACCGTGAAACCGAATCACCGCGCTCGCACTGTACGACTTGTGCTTATTAGTGTATCACAACCTCGCAGCGGCCTGGCGCTGATTGTGTAACAAAACGAGCACTATTGTTTTTCAATTGTCGGAGAGTGTTTCGTGCTAAAAATAAAAGTGAGAAAAACACCCCACGGTCGTGTAATAAGACATTCAGTATTGTTCCGCACACAGCGGCGAACAAACACGCAGCGGCGCGCACGAACACATTTGCTCCCCCGGGTCTGTAACACAGCATTTTGTGGCTGAATCACTCTTCACTGTCACAGCAGGTTAGTTTATATTACACGGCCCCCCCCACGGATGATTCCAGGGCCCTGTAACCTCGCATGGGCCCCAGCGTGGAGATGCAGGCCTGCTGTGTTCAAGCAGCGCTGCTGTATAATTGCGTGTGAAGCCGCTTGCCACCTACAGTTGCGCCAGCCGACCAACCTACGCAAAACGGGAAAAAAAAAAACACGGATCATGCTCGCGCACGTGGCGAGGCCGCTCGCTCAGACACACACAGCCAGTGTCCTACCTACAGTGTGCGCCTAGAGGGAGTTAATTGATGCCACACAGGAGTGACTCACCCTTTAATTCTCACGGGTGGTAATTTAGAGAGGTTACAGTGGGTGGGAACTGTGTGTGCGGCTACCGATGATTTCACCAAAAAAAATCCTCCGGGGCAGGCGAAGGGAAATTTTAAAATGAGTGCATGTGAGTTTATGACCATGCGGGGGCTTTTTTTTTCTCTCTCTGTGTTTCACTCTTAATTAGAAATGCGAGACCCCGAATCACAAAAGCAAAAAACAAACAGCCTTCTTCATTACGGCCTTTTGACCAAGTGATCTGATTTCCCAGCGACGTATTCAAAATTACAGGCTGCGCTCGAGTGATTTGTTTTCATGTGTACGATTTAGTCGGCTTTTTCATACGGCGAGGAGCCGCTCCGCCGCTTTTTAAAGAGTCCGATTGTCATGTAAATTAAGTTGAAGTTCATATTTATTGTCGCCTCCTTCTTTTGAGCCGGAATTTCAAAACGGATCCTTTGTCGGCGAGAGGAGAAGGCAGGAGGATATGTGGCATGGTGTGTGTCTATCTGTCTCTCCATCACTCCCTCCTTCTCTTTGTCTCGCGGTGCTATGAAATGACGGAGCCAACACTTGAAGTCTCTCTTCATCAGTAATTCGCTGCACTTCGTCAGAGGGAGGCAACACACACGCTTAGACAAACAAACACACACACGCGGCCAGATAGATAGTAGGCTAAACGGACACTGTAGTGGCACAAGTGGTGGCGTGCATTATCTCAGAGGGGGTCTGATACACCAGCCCCTCTGACACAACAACACTGGCGTACTCGCCGGTGCGTGCGCACACGCACGCGGCGGACACGCAGATATGCCGTGGCTGCCAGATAGTGCACCCTTGTAGGCTTGGTACAGAGCCTGGATCTGTCTCCCACCCTGCTGTACTCCTATTAGAGCTGACAGCTGCCAAATAATGTCCCTTGGCATGGCTGAGTGCCTGCAATGCCAGGGCCTGTTTGTGCTCATGCATAGTTTCTCATCCACTCGCATATATGTGTGTTTGCATGTTTGCAACCTTATAGGAAGAGTTTCATTCCATTACACTGTATTAAACTGGTGCCAGTCACCTCCTACAAAAAAAATTAGGTCATTTAACGTTAAGGCTAAATGATTATTTCAATATTGTATCAGAAATAAGCTTCTTCTTCTATCCTTGCGGCTGTTGTTGATTGTTTGACAGGTTATTCCAATATTCATTGTGTCTGCTGTGAAGTGTTAATTACAGTCAAAGCTTAGAAAATTAAAAGTCTTATTTAAACAGATCAGGCTTCACTGAGTGACAGCATGGCACATAAAAGCCTACAATCCCAGTGGACCTGTCAATGAAAACCAACAGTTTGTCTCTGCCAGTAATTTTAGAAAATATTATGTTTATCAGAAGGAAAAATAACAGATTTATTCCAACATGTACTTATAATTGCACTTAAACTTTGACAAGCTGCAACCAAACAACTATGACGACATTTTTAGAAAGGTAAGCTAACGCAACGGTAACATTGTGTTGGGGTAAGTGCAGTGTTAACACCAGCTAAATCTTCCTCTGGATGGAGTTACCATGTCTGAAAAGTGAAGCCAGGTGCCTTGAACCTGCATTCTTGCTAATGGCCAGCAGGGGCGTTTTCACTGGTTTTAAAACCATGTGAAATTGCATGTAAGCGTATGAGAAAATGAGCCCACTGTTAGCAGCAGTTAGCAGTTACCCTTGTAATAATGCTGCCCCCTGTTTGTTTTGAATTTGACCGGTGGTCAGTTCTTACATAGTGCACCTTTAAACAGGATTTTCATTTTTCAAATCAACATCACGCTGTGTTGAAGTGAAACTAACGATTGAGACCATAAACTCATCTGAGCACTGTTTACAGAGGTAATAGTTCAAGTGAGAAGTGGGCTCTAGTTAGCTAGTTAGCTTAGTTAGCCGTGCAGCTAGCAGTCCGAGCTGGGAGTTTTGGCGCCGGGGCAGGGTAGGTGTCCTCGCCATCAGCACAGGAGCTTTAGATCGGGACGGGTCAGGGCTAGCTGGTTCGCATGCAACTAATATGCGAGCAGTCTTTGCAACAAGATACACAATTCTTGTTCACATTCTGTTGATGATGTTAGTTGAGTGTTTTCAACTAATATTCTTACGTATTACACCTTCAAAACAAAATAGATGATAAATCAGGGTATGCTTTAGTATATCGCTACTACAGTTGCTGGCAACAGCGCATCATCAGTTTCTTCCCCAGCTCCATCCTTTCATCCTAATAAAGTCACTTCTGGCAGCAGAAAAAACAAGACGGTGATGACCGTAGTCCACAAACCAATTGATAAAATGTCTTTAATTTTCCTTGACGAAAATGAATAATATGTGACGAAAACAAGTTTGATCAAAATGAATCAATATTATGTCCTCAGGGACTGAAAACCTTCTATAAAAAGGCTGTTTTCACTTCAGTGTCCATCGTGCCTGATAAAGAGAAGCCTAAATTATCCTCACTTTATGTTGTCAGTTATTAGTGCAGCTCTCATCTCCATGTCAACATCTCTGAAGACGCGACAGAAACGACGATGAAGATTCTTGGTGGGGTTTGATTCACAAGTTCCTGCTTCATTGATTTAATGCACCAGCGCGCCCCGCCCGGGTAGAGCAGTAAAACAGTCATAAAGCGAACAAATTCAAAGGCAGCGTGCTGGGAGCTGCGTGAACCAGTCGCTGGCAGGATCTCAGTGCTGAGGCTGCTAACGATGATGTCACAGAAAATACCATATGTCAACCTCTGAGTCACCGCCTGCACTCATTATTTTTGGGCCCGTCTTTATTTTAGAAACAACAAAACACACGTACACACACACACACGGAGATTAGTTCTCCTCAAGGGATTTGTTCATCAGTGTGACGCACACATAAACCCACGCATGAGCACACACACGGACACACATACGCACACATTGTCAGCAGCGCATTTATTATCGTGTGCGGCCTTTGACATTATTGATAACGTATAGGTCCTCAGTATGCTTTGATCTTCCCATCATCCATCACTACATTGAGATAGACGGGATAGTATTGATCTGTTTAATCAGACATCTGTCAGTGTCTAAACGGCGACTCATTGGGAGAGCTCGTAGAAGAAGTCGTTATAGATCTACATCAAATAGAACATATGCAGTAGATGTTTTGCAACTTATTAACAACTCCATCATTATTTGAACCAGCGTTATTTGCATTATAATAATTAATCAGTGTTTGGACTTGCAAGTATGAGCTGCGGCTACTTTTATTTTCCTTAGTTGAGCCTTTTGTAGTTTCTGCCGTCTGCTCCAGCCGGTGGGGTCAGCAGCCCGGCCATCCATCCATTAGAGGTGGACATCGAGATCAATTCACCGCTTTGTGCCTTTTATAGATGCCCCCCAACACACAACCTGTAAATGTCATGTGCTGTAAATATGTCATGGTCAGGGCAGCATTGATGAATTAGCGACACCGCGGCACTCTATCTCCTGTGCACAGCGACAGGCTGTTCGCGGTGTGCGAACTGTGGAGTTAAGTGACCTTGGATTACAACCGCAGACACGGAAGCATGGCGCTGGCATGACCGGTGCGATGGTCATTCGCCCTGGGAGTACTTTGCTGGGTTCAGGAAGGTGAGACACATACACACACACAGATGCGCACAACGGAAGAAAAACAAAAACAGGATGCACGGATGAGCGGCGGATCTCAACTCTGGCTCATTTTGGGTGCCGTTTACGTGGAGCGCTGGGATGTGGCAGCTCTGCGTCTCCCCAGATGGGTGCTATTTGTGGCTAAGGGGATACAGCTGGTCAGCCAGCAATGTGAACTATCAAGTGACACGCAAACAGCTTGATTAGACACTCAGGGGCGGCTGATGCACAAGAACACATCAACAGATCCTCGTTTCAGGTTTTTGCATCGTTACAGTGTCACATCAGGTCGGATTTATGATTCAATAACCATTTATGGGCTTTTTGTTGCTGTTGTTGTTGTTGTTGTTGGACAGAGCCGCTCACGTTAAGAATATTGCTCCTAATCAATACTGAGCAGAAGACTCGCTCTCTTAAAATCCACATGTACTTCCACATTTTGGGGAATATGCTTGTGCCTCAGACACCCCGAGGTTACCAGAGGAAACTTTTCAAAGTGACAGCACACGACCAAGAAATACTCTACGACCCTCCATAAAACTAGAATGTGTTGGATTAAACAACTGTGTTTCAGTCTTTACACCAAGCTAAGCTAACAGCCCTCTGGAGAGAATGACTTTATTGCTCAAAAAACTATTCAATCTGCGATGATTGGTATTTTTCTCCACTTGGGGGCAGCGGAAACAAGAATTGAACAAAACACTGACATATAATTACTGACTAATACTACTTTTGATCCTGAAAATCATATGGAAAACTTGCTAGCAGACAGACAGCTGCCACCATCCGGTCTGAGTGGTGCATGCAACGCTTCCATCATCTTGAATTGGTAGGTAGGACTACGGCAACAACCTCTAGGACAAACCACACGCAGAACTGCATTAAAACAGGAAATGTTGCTGTTGGTGAACGTTAGTTTGTGATACTGATTCAATTTGCTAACAGTTTCATTTGATTTGATGGGGATTTTGGACAGCGGTGTGTTGTTCCTGTCATAGCATGTTTTAGTGTTCCATCTCGCACCACGATCCAACATGATCTTCAGCAAATGTAATCAAATACAAACTAATCTTAAAATGTTCCAGTTTTACTGGAGTTCTTTGTGTGTTTGTTCAGGTAGTGTTGCCGCACCTGACAGCCCACGATGGCGATGGCGCTCTTGCAAATGCGAGAGGGTCGGATCACAGCGTAACATAAATGTTTACTTCTACATACAAGCTTTCGACACGTAAAATTGTTCCAATGTAATGAGTTTTGTTTGTCGTTAGCGCCTACATTACATCTGACAAATTGTTACAGACTTGTGATTTGTATTTATGACAGTGGTGTTGCACCAAAAAAGCTAGCTTCTTTATATTGTTGCTTTAAGCTCTGTTTTGGGCTCCACCAACTCCCGAGGGAACTATCTGGCTTTTTAGCAGCAAAACGACCCAAAATGTTCGCAAGCCAGTTTCTAACTTTGTGCGTCTGCCATTTGTGTTAGTTGTTAGCGGCTCTAACACCCCGGCGTGTTACTTTATATCTCTTGATGCCTTTAATCTCCAAAGACCGGCTTCCCCCCCTCGTCTGATCAGCTGTGTTGCTCGCGCAGTTTAAACAAAACGGCTAAGCTGCTAAGCTGTTTGACCCAATGTACAATAAATTGGATGCGATGCAATGTAACGCAACAGAAAGCAACAGCACAAAAAAAGCCTCGCAAGAAGTGGGAGCCAGGAGTCAACCTGTGTTTAGCTCATAACACACGTTCACTCATGCACAGACATTCCCTTCACACTGCATCCAACTCAAAGTTCAGCCTTGTACACACACATCAAAGCCGTGCGCAATATGGAGTTTGTCAGAGGGTTTACAGGCACACACACACACACACACACACACACGTACACTGAGTGCAAGGACACCCTGACAATGCGGTATAATATACTAATGGAGAAGCAAGTCTCACAGCCAACTCTTGTTCCTCATTTGTCATGAAATCAAACACACACACACACACACACACAGGCGCACACACACACGTGTACAATAAGTCTGATCTTGGCCTCACATGAGTGAGTGTGTAGCTACAGGGTGGGTCACATCAATGACTCTAATCTATCAACCTGTCCAACTTGACTTCTAATTCCATCCACACAGTCCCTCTCTCTCTCCATTTCTCTCTCAACCTCTGTCTTCTTCGTCGTCAGCATCATCTTTTATACATCAATTATTCCTCAGAAGTCTTCAAGTGGTCCATCTCACTGGTGTCATTTCACTTTTGATCTCCGCATGCACTCAACCTCTGAAACCTTTTCTCTCTCTCTCTTTATACTGCCGGTTTCTTTTGTGTATTTCCTGCCACCCCTCACTCAGGCAGATATTATTTTCAATAATTTAACAAACGTTCATTTTACCTCACAAAACTGTTTCAAGCATTTTTAGTCCAAGGGGCACAAAGGAAACAAAAATGTACTTTGAAGAGATGTTTACAGAACATTTTGTGGCCTCGTTTTCATTTTCTACCCTTTTTCTTCCCGTGTCCACAGCTTGAGACTAACAGCCTCCCGTTATCCTGGGGATGGTAGAAAACTAAATAATATAAATAAAACAGCTATCCCATTTGAATTAAATTCAAAGCTGCGGTTAAACCATTTGGAGTACTGGGACGGTTGTGGGCTCTTTGGAAAGGTTACAGTCGGATTCTTTTCCCTCAAACAGTCAGAGCGTCTGGCATTAATCTATAGGAGATTAAACACACTGAAATATTTATTATTTTTCTCCCATGAATTCTTTAACGCGAAAATAAGCCTGCAGATGACCGACAACTGCCCCTGATAGCCGAAAAATGTTCACTGAACATTTTGTTTTCTTAAGAAAATATATCCAGGCGCCTGTCAAAAAACAAAATGCAGTTTTGTGACCTCAAAGTACCCCTGCTTGACAGTAAAAGAAGCTTAAACTCATTAAAAGCAAATAGAGAGCGGATGTCCTGTGTGTGCGATCACTCGTTGGCTGTTGCAGGCTCTGGGTTGGGCATAGAAGGACATATCTGGTCAAATGAGTCTCTGGCCAGATTAAAGCATTTAAAAACATACACCATCGCAGTTTGTCACTATTTTGACTGCAATTATTCATGGAATACTGTTTTGGAATAAGACTAGTTTGATAATGATGCATCTTGGGAAAATCCAAGATGCATTATTGGTGAGCTGCTGAAACTTGGTGAAGGTTTGTTTGTTTGTCTGTTTTGTTGGTTAGCTCGTTCATTGATGTGGTTGTGTCTTGAAATGGTTTGCATGACTTGAATCAATCCAAGCTAACAGTACATGACATGAACACCCACTTAAACTGAGGAATTGTGTACATCACCTAGCCACGGCTGCATTTTCGCACGAAGGAGTTGGGCGGAAAGGTAACGGCTGAGCAGCCGAACCGTGGTTTTCTTTGTGAAAGGCCCGGATGGGATTTTCCGCAAAACAGTCCGAGGGATGTGACGTCACGCACCTTCTCAAGTGCCTCGGGTCGGGGCCTCTCTCCGCTCTGCTAAAAGAGAGCGACAGTGGCTAATGTAAGTTTAGAAATGGAGTCTGCCAACATAAACTAATGACCGGCTTACAGCACAACAAAGACGCTCCCCAGATCCCCTTTAATATTCAGCAGAGTTACACTTTAAAGATGTGTTGCATAATTATCTATTGAGAGCGAAATCATGTCAAAAACTCAAACACATTCCCATGTCCACACACTGACAAGCAGCCATTCCAGGGGGGGAGTGGAGAGAAAAGGAGAGACATGTAAGGAGGGAGGGCGAGGGAAGGATAGATTAATGGAGTGATGGTATGAAAAATTAACTCGCTCAGTTCACTCTTTTGATAAAATGCCAATTAACCAATCTCTTTCACCAGTTAATCTCGATTCCCTCTTTTCCCAAGCTTTCTCTTTTGCTCGGATCCACCCTCTCTCTCGCCTCCCCGCCGCACCTCGGCCTGTTTTCCTCTCTCGCCCGCCTGTTTCTCTTTTTAATGGCTCTGTAACTCTAACAACTACCCCCCCCCCCCCCTCCGTCCCTCTATTTCTCACACTCCTTTTATGTCCATCCCTCTTTCTTCATCTCCCACACTCTTCCATTCTCTTCGGGGGTTTTTTTTTTGTGTGTGTTTTTTTTGTCCATCGGTCGCCCCTCATCTCCGCTGCCTCCCGACTGCCTCTCTCCCTCTCCCTCTCTCTCTGTTACGTGTGCTGTTTAGCTGCGCTTAGCTTCACCTGTCAGCTTGGATCAGGGCTGTGGAGCAGCAACATGACAAACTGCCCTCTGATTCACTTACACGCACGCAGACACACACGTAGGAGCGCACACACTTGTAGCTTCGTCTTCTCAGAAAGCCCCCCCGCCCCGCGACACACCGCTCCTATGTCTCTTCCTCGTCCTCGCTGTCTTCCACTGGCTTATTCCTATGCGTTGATGCCTGAGCTTGTAGTTACACACAGGTCCCTGTCTCTGTGCAAACATCTTTATAGATATGCAGTATAGCGCACGTGCTTTTTGCCATCTGGTCGACTAATCTTTGATAAGATGTGAAAAACAGATGCCAAAATGTGTTCTTGGATGGTTCGTGCACGCAATACAGGTGACAGTAGGTCACCAGAAACAACATTTAACACATTTATAGCTTCACAGTGAAATGTGGCTAATACTCCATGTTTGTGTGAGGATATGTGATGCCATTACAAACATTTTAATAATCGTGCCAAAACAATTCACCGCCTGAACACAGTGTAAATCTAAATGCTGTATAAAACTGTATGTAGACATTAGAGCATGGTTACCCGACCCAAGTCCGTTGGGACCCAATGCACCAGGCCGGGCCTGGGTTTGGACACAATTTTGAAATGATAGGTCAGGTTTGGTCGCTTCAATTGACACGATGCTTCCTTTAGGGAAAATAAAGTGTAAAAATAAATACATGGAGTGTAAAAATACATAAAAATAGTGTAAAAAAATAATTAAATGTAGTGAAAAATAAATACAAAATTGTGTTAAAATATTTTTTTGTGTAAAAATAAATGAATATAGTGTATAAATAAATAAATAATCCAGCTGCATTATGGGAAAGGTAGTGTGCTAAAAGTTTAAAGTTGCCACAATCTCTCTTGCAAGTCTCCTTATGCAATGGAAGCGCAGTACTTAACCACCAGAGTACCGCTTTAAAGTAATTTTTGCGACGATTTTCATGTAAATAAATATCCGTTAAGTCACATATCTATCGCCAAATGAGGTAACTGGCCCACTGATGAGAGCCCTTGCATTTGCGGTAATACCAAAGATGTACACTGAGTGTCGGCAGCGACTCTCCCGGGAAATATCACGAGCGACGCTCAGTTGGTGACGCGTTCACTCAGCAGTGGTTGGTCAGCCAGAGAGAGTAGCTGGTCTGCAGTGACATAACAGTTACGTTCGTCCTGGTCTCTGCTAGCGTAAACGGTTAACGTCGCTGTTAGCGGTCATGGCCGAACCAACACAGAAAAGACAGCGGACGATGAAACGTTTCGCTTTCAGGTGGTGTTGTTACGGAGGCGTGGCAGAGCTGACAACTGAGTGATGATTGTGAATGATTACATGTTGGCAGGCCTGTTAATACACAGACCATAAATAAGACCATTAACAGCAAGTGTTGCCCTGCTAATGTGCAGTGGGCAGCTATGTGTGTGGTGTTTTTATGTAAACACATGCGTGGTGTCCTAAGGCCTCAGACGCATGGAGGTCATCCTCTGCTGCGGGCTGATCTGTGAAGCTTACTGTATATAATGAGCATACACATACACACATACATGGTGAAAATATACTCAGAGTATTTTGTGGATGGTTCATGAAAATACAAACATTAGTGAACTAAAAAAGAAGCATTTGCTTTCCGTGCACGTGCAGTGGAGCTGCTTTGCGTGATTTAAAGTCCGCCGCACAGATGCCTTTAAAAGAAATTGTTAATTAAAGAATCCCTCATTTTCTCCTTTCCCCTGCCTCCCTCGTTATCTCATCTGTTCCTTCCTGCGGACCGACATTATGGTCCACGAAATGTTTCTCCAGTCTTTAAAATCCAATCCAAATTCAATTATTAACTTTGGGTTTTTTTATTTTCCTCAATATTCAAATGGACTACGTGCGAAACGTCGCCGGCATAAACAAACCTCTCAAGGAAAAAAAAAAAAAAATGCAGACGCACACGTAGGGGAAAAGAGCATTGATTGGGAGGCAGAGAGGAAGAAAAGCAGGTCCATAAATCCACTTAATGGCTGCGGATATTAGCATGAGCTGAGCTGCTGGGATAGACATCACTTAGAGGAAAAGGGGGAGGTGGAGATGGATGGAGGGAAACAGACTGACAGACTTGAAGGGAACAGTGGAAAGTGGTTTGTTGTATGTTGAGTGGCGCGTGCGTGTGTGTATGTGTAGATTGATGCCTGTACGCATATCCGTGATGCTACGGGGGAAACACACACACACACACGGGCGGCAGTCTCTGCATACAAACAAGGACGGACCGCGCTGACTTCACACTGACTGACTGCGCTGTTATTCTACTGTACGTTTATCAGGTTTGCTGGTGCTACACAGGAGGAACATACAAGATCTGTGTCCAAGTCCAAATCTTTAATAATGTAATAGTATATATAGTAATATAGCCTAATAAAAATGACAAAATGGGAAAAACATGTATGCATTTAGTCCTAATTAATCGTACCCTGAGGAATTTTTGTAAATAAACAATGCTTAAGTTTCATCACAAAAACACACCGTGTGTTTCCTTGAGGCCGGATGAACAGTAGAACTATTTGTTTCTTTGCTGGTGGGAAGGCGTGAAACTAAAGGCAGCACTACATATCACATCACCGGCGTGCAGGTGCATGTGTCGGTGTTTCACTCCTGAAATCCTGTTACGTTCTCACTCCCGACTCGTCAAATGAGGCAGCTCGGTCAGCTGCCCATCGCCTTCTAAGTCTGACGCTCTGCCTGACCCTGTAGAGTCAGGTTTGCATTTGAGCGGCTCTGTGGTCAAGTTAGCAATGGTACGTAACACACACGGTCTGATTACACTTTCAAAATAACAAACATTATGACTTTTGGACTCTTATTGATGATGTAAAATGGTTCATAATAATAATAATCATGAATATAATAGTTTTATATAGCGCCTTTCAAGGGACCCAATGACACTTTCAGTTCAAGATGGTTGGATAGATGAATGAGCTGGACGAATCTAATTGATTAGGTTTTGGAAAAAAAGATCATACTCACACTACTACATCCAGTCTCGTAACTAACCTAGGTTACATCATTTACATGCGTTAACCTATCTAGGTAACATAACCCAGTGAACACAAACCAGGATTTGTACATTGATTTCTAGGTAATGATCTCCGGTCTGAACAATTAAGATCTTTTTTTGCTCTCTTTTCAACGGTCTAAAATGTGCTAAAATGTGTGAAATCTGGTAGAGACATTTAACTTTTTCATATAAAATGTGATAAATATGGAACAATATAGTCGGTGGACTGCAACCAAAAAGCTTCCAGGACATTGGAGCACTTATGTACATTAACGCAAATGTTATTTTTATCATTCTTACCAGTAACTAGCCATTTCTTCTTCACCTAATGGTACACCCTCAGGAATACACTCAAACTCCCCCTGAAGGGTTTAAACTGCATCTACACGTGGGCGGGTCTATTTCTATCTGTGTGTGTACAGCTACAGGTGCATGTCAGATGCATCTGTGATACCCATGTAATCTTGCACTGAATACCACAACACAAATGCACAGTCAATGTGACGGCAAACTACAAATCCCAGTGTTGTCATGCCGTAGCAACACTTTCTTCATTTGTAGTGTGATGCAGGCTGCTCTGCTTCCTAGAGAGCTCTCAGAAGTGTTGGAGTGCTGTCAACAGGGCGGAGGTGCCTTTTGAAAAACATTTTTTTTTCTTTCTTAAAGCATCTTCTACTGCCGGAGATTGGAGGAAAAGTAGAGGGTTAGCAAAAGAGACAAGTGAGCGAGCAAAAGACAGGGAGGGAGCTGACAGCTCAGAGCACTGTAGCTAGAAAAGCCATCTCAGTCTGCACAGGAGGATGTCAGAAGACCTGGTGATAATGTTCAGCAAGAGACCGGCCATTTGATAGTGGCTTAAAAGGAGCACTATGTAGTTTTGGGGAAGACATCAGAAGAGAAATATCTTCATTGACTGATTTTCTTTATGCCTGAACAAACTAAATAAACAAACTCTCTTTGTTTGCATGACTGAATAAACTGAACAAACAAACTGACCTTAAAGGACGACACAGTTTCATACTGTTTCACTTTGTTTATATGTGGCGGACCCTGCCACCTTTCTAGCCTCTAACTGTGTTCTGGGGACCTTATTTTCCTCTGAGAACAGCTTGTTTATTCAGTTATGGAAAGGATTAACATTATGTATTATTACCTCATTAATATTGTAAATATTGAAATTCTGAGTTTGAATTTCATCTCCAAAACTGCACAGCGCCACTTTAACATGCATTCTTTTTTTTCCCTCTGTTTCATTTGAAGATAATTTAATAATTTCTGCTGTAGCTGAATCTTTTTTTTCAGTCGCGTTCTGCCTTTTTCTACTTCTGTCTCAGTCAGTCACTGCTTTTTGACGACATTCAAAATGTACATACATCCATCAATTATCAACTCTGGATTTTTACATGGAGGTAACGAGAGATTGTTTTTTTTTTGTTTTTGAGAAAGGTTGTGGCCCATAAACAAAATGCATATCTTGTCAATGTGAGGCACTACCAACAGCTGAAACAACTGTTGTTGGAGAACCTGCGTGGCTCTCCTCCAGAAAACTTGTTATTGATTGCTGGCAGAGACGCCGGCAGCAACAAGTGTTTGTCTTTACATGCAGCAGTTTTGCTACACACTGAAGGGGTCCTATGTAGTTTTGTAGAAGTAATTCAACAATATTAATGAGGTAATAACTCAGAAATATTTTTCCTTTCCATTATTATATTTTTCCTGAATAAACAAGCTGTTCTCAGAGGAAAATAAGGTCCCCAGAACACAGTTTGAGGCTAGAAAGGTGGCCACATATAAACAAAGTAAAACAGTATGAAACTGTGTTGTCCTTTAAGATCAGTTTTGTTTATTCAGTCATGAAAACAAGGAGCGATTGTTTATTCAGTTTGGGTTAGGGTTAGTTAAAATTGCCTTGCCCATAACTACGCATTGCACCTTTAAACCTGAGTGACATTTCATTCCCTTCTATCTCTCTTATTGTCCTGCCTCTCTCCACAGTCAGCTGCCAAATCACGTCAAAAGTGCCACAGGGTTGCTCAATATTTAAACGTCCACATGCCACACGTTGTGGCTGTACGAGGTGTTTACCATCCGTTCCTCCAACTGAGAACAGCGAACATCTGGTTTGCTGTCAACTTGCCTCTCTGCCAAGGTACGTATGCAGCATATAGAGCGATCCCCCCGCTCTCCAAAGATTTATCGCACTCATTTGTACAAAAGTAGGGGAGGAAAGGAAGCATGTGGCTGGAATGCCAATGTCCCCGTACGTTCCACGGCGGTTCACAATGATAAACACACCGAATGGAGGAGAGAAGAAAAGATTGATAATTGAACGAAGAAGGGAATGTGCAGAGGAGGTACAAGAGAGGTGAAGTAGAAGGAGAAAAGAAGGTTAAAGAGGAGGAAGTGAGAGAAAGAGAAGTACGAAGAAGTTACATGTATACACAGACAATGGCACAACTTTGTGGGTGCAGAAATGAGGCACGGTGAAACAAAACAACGTGCAGCATTTTATCCAGACACCTATACATTTCTTTCCCTCATAAAATGCAGGATCCGGCGCTCTGTTTTCTGACACCGACAGCGTTGTAAGTACAAGTACAAAATGCTGGGATGAGTGCATCTTCCATCATTTTCATCTTGCTATGTGTTTGCATCCGCACGGAAAGAAAATTATAGTGAGATTCCGAAAAGAAAACAATGATCCGGCTGGCTGCAAAAAACACTGCGGAGAATATTCTTCTGGAGTGCAGACTCAGGTAATTGCCCCCTCTGCGTTGTCATCCACTATTTGACAGTCTGCGTGAAATCTGTCGGGGCAGACGTTTGCAATTAAGAATTTGGAATGACCTGTGAATTGGCTCTCGACTTTAAAGGACAAGTTCACCCCAGAATGAAATTTTCTGTCATTGTCTACCCCACTCCCATGCTGATGGAACGTCAGGTGAAGTTTCATAGTCCACAAAAACATATCTGGAGCGTTGCAGCATTCTCCCGACCATCACAGCAGATGGGGACAACCAAAAAAATGGCTCTATACCACGTTGTCTATCTACTGTGAAGCTCCAGAAATGTTTTTGTGGACTATGAAACTTCACCTGACCTTCCGTTGGCCGGTAATGCAGTCTGCCTCAAGTAATCTGTCCATATATGGTGCCTATTTCAGATCAATATCTGAGTTACTACATTTCCTTTTTAGATGACAACATGGTCAGGACTGTTGGAGGTGATCCTGAGCAGAAAAACAACAGCAATGATTTAGTTTTATCGTCCTATGTTGAAGTCTGTGGAGATTCCTAATCATCCTGCCTGGTCGTGGTGGTAAGAAAACACTCAGACGGGTCATTTTAAAAAAGCAGTTGACCTATTTTGTAATTTAGACGCGAGTGTCATAAAACGTGCGTTTCCTCATCAGTTTCCATTCTCGTGTTTCACCTGAATAATTGATGTCGTCAGCTCACAACTTGTCAGAAGGAAAATGAACCTTAAAAACAACACTTATTCAGCCACATCCTGGTAATAAAGCACTTCCACCTTCTGTCTTGAATCCAGATAAAGGTACAGCCAGAAACCGGTGCAGTCTGACAACCACGGACTGCAGTTAAATTGGAGAAAATATCTGTATCAACATTTATTCAACGACTAAATCAACCAGAAACAGAACCCATCTTGGTATTTTTTTTCTTTATCTTTGTTCTCCGTGTTTTCCCTCTGAAGCTTCCGTTTCTGTTTTCCCCCAAACTCTCTCGCTCTCCCCTCTTGTCCCGTGTTATGTAACCGTGTTTCTGTGCCTTCATGCTCCACTTTCGTAGGGAGCCTAACGACTCTGTGTGGTTAAACATCGCAGCTGAGCACTTGGAGACAGGGATGGGCGTATTGGTTATGAGGACTCGCGGTAACGGTTGTTTTTGTTCCTTCGCTGAGGACAGAGAAGGAATGAGCGGCGCGCATGGAGTGACTTTGTTTCCTGGAGCGATAGCTGAACTCCAGAGTGCTTGTTTCACATCAGCCACTGAACAGTCTTAACATTAAGGGCTCTTTTGTAGCCATTGTACCTGAGTGCATGTTCTTCAGCGTGGTCACGACTGCCAGCCTCCCCCTAATCACAGCAGAGACTGTCCTTGGTTGTATAATGGTTTGGTGGTTACATTACACACATTGGTGCTTTGTATTTTACTTGCAGTAAATGGAAATGTATTGGCCTGTTGTAAATGAGTTCTTGGTTATCACAACAGTTGTCACTGCGGACAATAAGACAATTATGGGTGCCATATTACTTAAAGTGGATTAATCGATTTTTGGCTACTTGGGGGCAGCACAACAAGCTGTAAACTATAACAAGGAGAAGAACTGCCATATTATCATCACTGACATATTATTACCTTATATAGTTCATGTGGTGAACGTCTAAACAAACAGTCGCCTTTTTAGACATCCAGCAAACATGGAGCAACGTTAGCATTGCTGACTTTGTTCTTCTTCTTGTGCTTACCAGGCTGCAGTCTGTGTGACCAGTCTGAAGTCTATGTGACCAGGCTGCAGTCTATGTGACCAGTCTGAAGTCTCTGTGACCAATCTGAAGTCTATGTGACCAGGCTGCAGTCTATGTGACCAGTCTGAAGTCTCTGTGACCAGGCTGAAGTCTATGTGACCAGGCTGCAGTCTATGTGACCAGGCTGTAGTCTATGTGACCAATCTGAAGTCTATGTGACCAGGCTGCAGTCTATGTGACCAGTCTGTGTGACCAGGCTGCAGTCTATGTGACCAGTCTACGTGACCAGTTTAGTCTTTGTGACCAGGCTGCAGTCTATGTGACCAGGCTCTAGTCTATGTGACCATTCTGTGTGACCAGGCTGCAGTCTATGTGACCAGTCTGAAGGCTGTGTGACCAGGCTGCAGTCAATGTGACCATTCTGTGTGACCAGGCTGCAGTCTATGTGACCAGTCTGAAGGCTGTGTGACCAGGCTGCAGTCTGTGTGAACAATCTGAAGTCTATGTGACCAGGCTGCAGTCTGGGGAACAATCTGAAGGCTGTGTGACCAGGCTGCAGTCAATGTGACCATTCTGTGTGACCAGGCTGCAGACTATGTGACCAATCTGAAGTCTATGTGACCAGTCTGAAGTCTGTGTGACCAGGCTGCAGACTATGTGACCAATCTGAAGTCTATGTGACCAGTCTGAAGTCTGTGTGACCAGGCTGCAGTCAATGTGACCATTCTATGTGACCAGACTGCAGTCTATGTGACCAGGCTGCAGTCTGTGGAACAGTCTGAAGTCTATGTGACCAGTCAAAACATACTACATACTCAATTTTGACATCATAGTAAGTATGCAATTCCTTAAAATATCTTTGACCCGCCACATCATTTGAGCTTGACTCGGCCAATGCTGACGGTGTTGAGGGCAGAGGGCAGGGTTGGCAGTATAATAAAGTGTTAACAGTTTGCCAGTGAATAAACACTGCAGCTCCTCAGCTGCAGCTCCTGTGTCTTGCCTTTCAGCTTCTGGGCAAAAGTGGAGGGAGAATTACAAACAGACGCACGCTCTGCTCCACCTAGGTTGCAAATTGCAGATAAATACATTTATTCGGTGCCTTTTTATCAGGGCATCGACCTTGCATTTATTTTTGTTGTCGGAAAAATAGACTTGAAGTGTGAATAAGTGCTCCGGGTCGTGCTTTCACCCATGAGACGTGAGCCTACGTGGAGCCGGTGCATACGGCTGCATAGATTGAAATAAGAGCGAGTGAAAAATACACATATTATACACATGGAGTCGTGACACGAGGTAGTAATAAATTAATATTACCTTCCTTGTTTTGCACTTTGAATATTTCATGACATAATTGAGACTCTTTGATGCGCTTTACCGCTGTAAATATATATTCACAAATAGCCTCCTCCAGACTGAAAAACATTCAACTTTATTTTGAAATTGCTGAGCACAGTGCAGTATGTATGAGCATGTCCCAGACGTGCCCCCGGATTATGTTCCCCGTTCACCCCTTCTGTCCTTCAATGTTGGCCTTTTGGATTTTAGCGAGCCAGGATCTGCTGTACAAATGGCAAATAATGTCTCTGTTTGCAACCCTCAGAGCAGCCTGAGGGCACGTCGGTGATCTATTAAAGGGTGGTCTCTCCGATCGGTTTATTTAGCTGTAGCCTGTACAGCAGGTGAAACTATTTCATTTGGGCATCTAGACTGACACATTGTGGACAAAGACACCGGGTGTTCCCACATTTGCACCTATTGCTGGACAAAATCACAGGTTTCCATGGTTGACATATTAATGAATAATGTGCGGTTAGAAGCCAGAGGGGGCAGGGAGGCTGTGGAGTTTATGAGGAAGATAACAGAGGAGGGGAAAGGAAGGGAAGCAGGGGGGGAGGATGTAAAATGAGGATGAAGGTGATGGATTGAAAAAATGATGACTGGAGAGAGGGAGGAGCGGACGGATAAGGTGAGTTGTAGTTTGACCATCATGGCTGTCATGTAGAGATGAGAAATCTCAGTTCCCCTGTCATTTTCCATTGACTCCGTGTTATTTCACAGCAGCCTGCAGGGACTATTATATTGTTTTCAGTCCAGCTCAAGGGTGAGACATCAGAATCTCTTTCCCTCTCTCACTCTTCCCCATCCATCATCTTTCTTTTATTGCTCTCTTTCTTTCAAATAAGCTTTACTGGTGTGAATGTTAAAATCACATTATTTCCAAAGCTTTATTATATATTTTAAATATTATATTTGACGTAAAATAACTAAAACAGATGATCACAAGGCAGAAAACACATTTTATACATACCAACTCTTATTCACTGAGAAAGTCAGCCGGCGTCAGTGTTGCGTCACGCTGATATTTATAACTTTGATACAGCATTGGTATAATTAGAACGCACATATCGACTGTTTGACTGCTGCCAAATGTGAGTGTGCGTATGTGTGAGTGCTTTTTGCATGTACGCAGCAGGATTTCACATTAAGACCGATGGCACGAAAGTTTTAACCTCTGAAACTATTTTTTTTTTCTTCTTCATTCACTTGGTTCAACGTTAAATCCCTCACAATGTTAACGTTCACATTTTTTAAAAATGAGACCCACGAGTGTCTCGACATTTGGTGCAATTCTTGTAACGATGACACACCTGAAGTGCGTGATTCACTTGGTTATGAAAACAAAAAAGTGAAGGATTTGACCCAGCGTTGGCACCGCTGCGACCAGCTGAAAAACAATACAAATAAAAAAGTTGAAAGAGTATTAGAAAGCCGGGCATGTCTCCAGTGATGATAGGAGGCGTCCAGAGCACTTAGAAAAGACGTAGGTAACATATTGGATCGAACGCTTGCCGTCGGCTCGACAGACAGCACAACGGCTCCTGCAGCAGAGCACCTCTCGTGTATTATGATAGTGTCATCATGTGTTGTAACTGCAGGCCTGAATCCTGATTGATTTTCATTACAGCTCAGACACTGTTACTAATCCTGAGTGCAAAAGCACAAACACAATCCTCTTCAGTGCGCAGATAGTACAGATACACTCTGCCGTGGCTCCCACTGTAATGCATTTGAGTTTTTTGTGAAGTGTTCTCACACGTCAGCCCGGTCCTCGATGAAAAATGCAAAATGAGGTAACCTAAGGTGCCAAAACAAGAGCGCCGCCACTGAAATCAGAACAATAGGATGAGTTTGGGAGCTGGCAAACTGCAGATGTAGACACTGTCATGAGTTACAGATTTTGTCTTAAAGGACAAGTTCACCCAAAAATGAAAATTCTCTATCGGCTCACCCCCATACTAATTGAAAGTCTTGGTCCACAAAACATTTCAGGAGTTTCACAACAAAAGAAAATTTGAAAAGACTCAACGTGCGGTCATGCACCCGCTTAGCGTGTTAGCTTAGCAGCTACAGTGAAGATTTCAGCATTAAAAGGGGGCGTAACAAACGCCTTTTTCAAATCAATTTGGGATCCCGTGGCTTCCCTGGACTTGGATAAAACAGAAAACAGCAACCAAAGAGAAAAACATGAAAAGGCTCCATTCAGCACCGGGTTTTTTCTTTTTGGTTGCTGTTTATTTCTGTTTTCCTCCCATCTATTTCAGCTGTTTAACAGAACACTGCAACGCTATTTCGCTGTGAAGCTTCAGGAAGGTTTTGTGGACGACCTGTGGAAACACGAGTGTTCATCATTCTATTATTGTGAGAGGGAAAGCAAAAAGAGGGTGAGTGTGTGTTAATCAGATACGCCTTTGTTATTTTGCATCTTTTCCCTCAAAACGCTTGTACTCTTGTCTGGTTTGAACTAACTGTAAAACAAAAAACTGTTAAGCACAGTTCTGTGTTGTTGTTGTTGTTGTTGTTGTTGTTGTTGTTGTTGTTATTGTTACTATATTGAATGCGGTAAGTGTATTGTGTATGAGTATGGAGTGTGTGTATGGACGGGGTTGGCAGGGGGTTAAAGCGAGGCGAGCCGGAGACAAAATGATGTAGTGGCGCTATCGACTGCAGACCCTGAACCCCTGCAGTCTCATCAATCATGTGACATGTTACACACTAACATACAGAGTAACCCTCCAATTAGCTGCCAGGGAACACCAGGAACACACTGTGCGGAGAGAAATCCAGAGCAACAAACCTGAACCGCGCGGTAAAGAATCCACATTTGAACAATCTGTTTAAGCCCCGTATCACTGAATTGTTAATGAAGAGAACGCTGACCTCTGTTAATAATATTTCGGATAAACAGAACGTTGTCTGTTTATTAACTGGGAGTCGGATGAGAAATCTCGCATCGGTTTCATCCCATTAAAAAGCTTGAGGTCGAGATAAGATCGACCTCATGAATCTTAGCGCAAACACTGGGAGAGGAGGAGAAACAAATCTTTTGCTTCCGTCACGTAAACAAGATTAGAACGCAGGCTGGAGTTAGTCATTATGCTCTGTGGCACGCTGTTATTGCGACAGACAGACTCAGCACAATTTATTCGGGATGATTTCAGCAGATTCGGTTCAGTGTTTCGTTTCTGATTCAACAACAACAAAGTGATTTGATTGGTATTGAACAAAAAAAACAACTGAGGGATGAACAACAAACAAAGTTACAGTATTTATAATGAACGGTGGTGGAAGAAGGACTCGAAGTACTGCTATAGTGAAAAGTCATGTATTAAAAACGTTAAGGGTAGCACCATCAACATGTACACAACCTACCAAAAGTAAAAGTGTGGGGATCATTTAAATGTATTCATGTATTTTATTGACATTTTTATCGCTTCATATACAGCTAGGTATAGCTTGTGAATTTCCAAACACAGCATCGTACCTACACCACTGAATACATCGATTTTCCAGTCACTGTGCCAAAAAAACCCCATGACTATCAAAACGTACCAGCAACAGGCGCATTGCACCCTCATTGTGTGCTTGCTGTTTGGTTAGATTTGGGAAAAGATAATGGTTTGGGTTGAAATAACTACTACAAACACACCTACAGTATGTTACGTATGCGACAGAAGTTACGTAATGTATGTGACTGAGCTCCACTACATTAGTAAGTTAAAATAACCCACTGTTTGATTTTGGTTTCACACTGGACACAAACAGCAGTCTCCTAGTTTCTAGATCTGACCTCATTGGCGGACTCAGGATGTTTGAGGTTCAGGGGCGGAAAAGACAAAGGGCACCAGCTGTACATGTGGTGGGGCCCCAACGCACAGCAAGTCGCGATACATTCGTAGTGAACTGGACAGGTACGGTTAGAGGGTATTTTTTTCAAATGGAAGGGCAACCCAGAGGGCACCGCACCATGTGCAGGCACCCGAGAGAGCAAGATGTGGCATTTTTTCAAACATGGTGCCACCAGAGGGGGCAATTACCGCACAGTAAATTCTTTACCGAGTCTTTGTGATGAGGTGAATAAAACTGACGGACGAGAAAAACAAGGAAACTTTCTTGTTTAAACTTTTTCAATGCTCTCTCTTTCTCCTTCTCCCTCTCTCTCTCTGTCTCTCGGCCGGTATGAGAGCAAGATGAATAACCCAGCTCTCCGACCCGAAAGGTGAGAAACTGCCGGCGAGATTGCTCTCAACATATATTGGCACTGCGCTCTGCAGCCCTGTCGCAACAAGTTTGTGTGTGTTATTGTGTGTTTCGGTGAATGTATGTGTGTGTGTGTGCACTGTTGGTGAGAGGTTTCGAGAACCACTCCATGCAGGGAAAGGTATAAAACTGTCAGCATTATGAATGATGAAGCACTGATTTGTTATCAGATAACGGCAGCATTGATGACTTTATTGGCCTCACCAGCCACTAAATTTACAGTATATGTTCGCAAAAACTTGCTTGGAAAAGAAATGGGGCTGAGAGCAGCGAGACAGAATGAAAGGATTCGAGAGTGAGAAGGAGGAAGACGGAGACAAAGAGAGACCGACGGGGAATGAGATGAGCGCGAGCATGCGAAAAAGCAAACAGAACATGAACAAGGGCGACTGAAAGGGATGAAAGTGAAGAGCAAAGTAAAGAAGTGAATTCCTCCTTGCTGCGCCATCCTGTTCCCTCGTCTGAGCTCCCCCTCGTCTCTGCTCGCGCATAATGCAAAAGGCTCGAGACTGTTTGGGCGAAGCGAGCGAGCAGGTAATTATTTTCCGGACTATGAGGGAAAGGAATGGGTGGAGATGGAGGGATACGGCGGGATAGTGGAGGCTGGAGAGATGAATGGCAAAAGGGGATGGATCTCTTTCTCTTGTTTAATCTGCGTGTTATGTCGGAGCTTCCGCGATGGTGTTCAGCGATAAGACGCGAGAGGTGATTACCGAGGAGGCAAAGTGCCGCGACGGGCAGAGGATGAGAGGGGAGGGAGATAAAAAAAAAAAAAAAACATGAAGCAAAAGGAGGGGGGGGAGGGAGGAAAACACACCGACCCAGATAACAACAAAACACACCGGATGAGGTCTGTTATTAAAAACCACCTGTTTGGAGTTATTGTGGCCGCCGTGATTAAGAGCTGCGCTTCTCATTGTGACTCATTAGCAGCAGTGTTTACATGATCTGCAGAGGGGATGATTGGAGCAGTGATGAGAAGCATTCAGTAATGAATATGGAGAGCAGTTAGCGAGGGGTGATATGGAGACAGAATTAGATCAGCTACGGAGGCCTGGTCGCATGAATAGATTACAATCAGTTCATTTTAATAGATCGTTGTGGGAAACGCACTACAAAAAATAATATGCTAAGCAGCTAAATATCACTTTAAGTAGTAGCAGTATATAACACACAGTAATATCATATGTTTCTAACTGGATTTTGGTCCACTAATAGCGTGTTACCACCTGAGATTAAGTGTTGCGACGTCTTATCCACACCACGCCAATTCCGCCAGTGTGCCACCATTAAAGTATCCCCCCGCAGACGAATCGTTTTCCCAATGCAGGACTGTCAGCAGACACCGAGGGGTGTTTGTGGTCAGCTTTGCCTCTGACTACAGTCAGCACCCACCAGAATTCTTTGGCACTTCAGTGTTGGCTTCATTTTTCAGCCCCAGATGCTGCCACTTGCATGGTTGACCCGGCTGTTTTTTAACTTTTCATAAATTCTTTACACATCTAATATAAACCAATGATACCATGATGTAAAGCTTTTATCGTTTGTAGTCTTTTATGCATTTACAGTAGAAACATGGACATTATGAACACGTAATTTATAAATGATTACAGATATAATATATATATCATATATTTATGAGCCAATTTCACATGAATGCACATTAACTTTCTAACACCCCGCACTTTACTTTCCCGGGGTATCAGCAATTCTACCCGAGTGAAATGTTTCAGTATTCTCCCCGTCTCTGACAGAAGGATATTAAAAGATGAAAAGGAAACACAAGGTGGAAGGGGCAGGCCGCAAAGAAATGAGGATATGCATAATAGCTGAGGACGGCGAGATGGAGATGAATAAAAACGAGATAGACGGACGGAAAGGCGGAGCGCGACAGCCGGATGGACGTGAAAGTTGAGTCCGCGGTGGGTCGGAGGAGCAGGGAGAAAGGGATATGACCGGCTACAGTACACAGAGAGTGATAATGCTTGCTGCTGTGCGCGCTCCAGCAAACAGCTACATGCAAGCAGTTGATTTTCTGTCAGGGCGACTTGGAGCCAGCGTCAATCTACCAGGACAAGACCATTACCGGGATCAGTGGAGTGAAAACGGAGCCCACGTCGGATGGCCCGTTCCCAGAACTCCCATGTAGACCGCTCACAACCAAACACCGACACACCAGAGGCTCGGAGACACACAGCGTAACACACACAGTCGACGCAGTCTCCGGTTATGAGGAGTTAGCGAAACATTGTTCGACTGAATGCGGAGGGGAATGTGTTTACACACTCGAACAATGGAGCCTCCCACAAAACCTCCTACGGTGGCTCCGAATTCACAAAGTCAAAAGTGACACAGATTGTTCACAGCCCACAGCCGCGCTCAAAAATAAACCTCTCATTATGAAGTAATCAGTCCTAATTAATCTATAGTTCATCTCCTGTTCGAGCATGGAGTGAAGGGATACGGCGTCTGAGGTACACATCCTGTAAATATCTCATTTGGGTGTGTGGGCTTTTAATGAGGAACTGATATAAATATTTACAGGGGAAGTAGGACGGTGAGGAGGAGGCATGACTCTTTTTTTTGCTAAAATTAAGTCAAAGCAGAGATGAGAGGAGAGGAGGCAACCGTAAGATGGGCTGTTGACACTTAACTGGAGTGGAGAGACGAGGGAAAAGGTTAGAAATTCTGCTGTGGCTTTTTTTGGGAAAAATAGTTTTACGCTGAGCTCTGAAAACGATGCTTTCACTGCCCTACAGGTTTCTCTATGCAGGGTTTTGCTTTCTAATTAATCTGCTGTGTGAATTGTATGCAAATGTTTAAATTATATAATTATAATTATACAAATAAATCTATGAAAACTTTAATTTACTCCATTTAACATCAATCAAAAAATGAAAGTTACATTAATAAGCATAAAGGTTCATTCTTCTTTATACTCTCTAACAAGTAGCCATCAATTTCTGTCTTATGAAGGAGTAAAAAAGTTACAATTAAGAATAACATGAATAAATCAGTAGCCCAATAGACACATTAATTTGCCATTTAATGCATTAAAAATAATAATAATCATAAATATAGGTAGCAATTAATTCATAAAATGTTACACATGATATTCATGTTTTAATTGGCTTCTGTATTTATTTACTTTCCCATTTCATTTTCCATTTTATATTTATGTTTATATCTATATTTGACTTTAAAAATTATTTATTCATGTATATATTTCAGAGCTATTTTTGTCACAAACATAGTCATTTCTGCATTTTTTTTAACTTGTTTTGTTTACCTCAATACAAAAGTTGATCATTTGAGAGAAGACAATTAAAACAGATTTAAATTCATGTCACACAGTATTTATTGACGCTTACATTTATTTTTAGTATTATTGTTTGTTATATCTAATGGCATATTAAGTATTTAATTTATTCTATTCAGCGATATCTTTATTTATCTAATGATCTGGTCTTCCATAATATTATTGTGCATGTGACCAGGATCGGGGCAGCCAACTGATGCCAATGAGATGCAATTCACAACTATTACTACTTGAATGATTTTAATCGTGCTGTAACATCTTTTCTCAGTGATTTTGTTTGTGTCATGTGTCATTGCTTTTGAATCTGAACATCTGTCTTGCACCTTTTTCGCCCTGATGTCCGGCACATGGTGTTTTTGCTGTTGTTTTTCTTTTACATATATATATACTTGAGGCCCCAGAGGAGAGTCAGAGCAAGAAAAAGAGGATGAGGTGAAGAGACAGTAGGATCCTGGTGGTGCATGGCGTTCCCCACTGTGCTGTACGTGCTGGATGTTTCCCTGCCCCCAGCACACATGATTAAAACGAACAGGTCGCTATGAGGCTTCTGCAGAGCTTGATGACAAGCCGATCATTTGAATCAGGTTTGTGAAATCTTGTAATCATGCAGAGCTGGAGGTCCCGGGATAAAGATTTAAAAACAGCGGTTTACTGTAATTAAAACTGGGAGAGAATAGCTAAGAAAAAGGAGAAAGAATAAGACCCGACGATGGAAGTATAGGGCGTCGTTGAGCCACTGCAGCAGCAACAGTTGAGCTGAGGAAGTTGAGCGCTCTGCAGCAATCTGTCTCACTGAGCTGTGCTGCACTGAGGTGTGGTGTGGAGTTACAATCATAACACAACTGATACAGCTGCATCTGTGGGACACACGTTTACAAGACACCGTACACAAAGAAAGTAGCCATATATAGTGACGGAAGAAGTACTGAAATATTTTAAATAAGTAAGAGCTGCACTTACTCATGTAAATCTATGAATATGCATCACACTCTGAGATAAACATGTGTTTTGCATGTGAAATCTTTATCTGAAAAGTATTAACTTTAACTAACAGGACTTAAAATGGAAAATATTTGAGTAGAGTGCAAGTACCTTCTAGTTGTACTTAAGTGTAATACTTGCGTAAATGTAATTAGTTACATTTCACCACTGCCTACATGACATGTCACATTTCCTAAAGCAACTTTATGTAACTGCCTTATGTTGTAATAACACTTGGCCCCTCTCTGCTTGGTTCCGCGCTATGTAACTTGTAGCATCACAGCAACGCTTCACGGCAGTACATCACAACCACAGCGCCAACTATCACAGAGTTTTGTGAGACTGGATCATATTTTAGGGAGAACAATGTATTGTGGTCTCCTCTCTGATGTCCTCTGGCTGCTTTGCCTCGTCTTTCTCTGACTTACATTTTCCCAAAAGCAGCCTGTAACTGCTGCGTGGCGTTGCTACGAGTTAGCTCCTGCTAGCTCATGCAGTCACCCAGTTTGCAATGTTTCCAGTCGACGTTAGCTTGGCGCTAATGTCTGAGCATGCATGTTTACTTCCAGACATGACATTTCCATACTATTCATTACTACATAATGTTCTTTTTTTTGTTCTTTAATCTCTCCAGATATTCAACAATATCAAGTCAATTTGCAAAACATTAATTGACAAGGCTTTCTGTTTGTTTTCCCTTCGATATCTGCTCCTGACAACTAAAAACATGACCCGCTTTCCTTTATCTTGTCTCATGGAATATTTCCTCAAATATCGATTATGATCTGTAATATCAATCATATTCCTTTAACAGCACATGAATAGCTTCATAAGGGGTTCGACCAAAGAGAAGAAGAAAAGAGAACTTCAATCAGCTAAGAACAAAGCTGTGTTTTAGAGTTGAAAAAGGTGTTTTAATCACTTTTAGAGTCCAGCTGACATGGATCTGACTTTGGCCTTGTGTGTTTTATAATAAAGTTGCATATTGAAGGGATGAAAAGCTTAAAGTGGCGCCTGCGATGAAATATTTATCACATCGTGACAGCACAAAAGTACAAAAAGAGAGAAAAAAGCCCCAGGTTGAGAATATCCAGTTCGGTTCAGAGGCTAATAAAGGGCAGAGACAATAACTTTGTTGATTTCAGTAAACTGTGCACTTTTTCCGTTCTGCCGCAGCATCAAAGAGTTTATTTTGGGTCCAGATTAAGCATGGAGGAGGAGGAGGAGGAGGACGTTAGCTTAACAAGCCTCACTGCTTTTCTAAAAACAAACACACGGGCTCGTGTTATTAATGCAAGGTGAGAGCAGCGTCTAACAAAAGGAGACCACATCAGCGCCGGAGCCCGAAGACACGTCTCACATCAGCGATGAGTTTCTCTGTGAGTCCATTTGAAGAATTGTTTGATCTACTTTTATGTCGTTTCCTCCGTTTCTTATTTGATGTTTTAATTGATTTTTTTTTTTTACCTTACCTGGAAACTTCTTAATGAAACTTCCAGTCATCAGTTCATTCCGCCCCACGGGCCTCCGCGGAAAAAAAGTTAATTTGGACCAACATGCACCTCGCTATCAAACGCTTCATTCATCTGTCCGCTGCTGCAACAGTTTCAGGAGAGCGGAGGCGTGTGTGCACATGTTTGTCTCCGGCCTCTAAACACCTGTCACGGCCCGTGATGAAAAGCACCGCTGCGGCCAGACAATAAAGGAAATAGAGAGCGCTGTTGATGAAACACAATACAGTAAAGGAGCAGAACGGCCGATGGAAGTGGTTGTTTGGATCCCCGGTGGGTCGTTCAATCGCCTGTGCCCTTGAACACATGGCTCTTCAGTGGAATAACTTATGATAAGTGGTATAACGCTGTTAAAGGGAATGAGAGGGATGTGATGCTGCGCGCGTGTGTGTGTGTGTTTGTATCCGCATATCTATAGATTTAGGTGTGGAGTGGACACAAACCTTCCATCTATTCTAAACATGGTCCGTTTGACGTGATTAGTTTAGAGTTTCCCTCAACGTAATGCAACTTTCCAGTCACTTCTGGATTTATTTTGTCGGCTTTAACGACAGCCAGACACCACCAGTGTTAAAGGAACAGTTCACTCAAAAATGAGGATTCAGTCACCATCTACTAAAAGGCGGGTAAAGTTGCATACTGTAGTTCACAAAATGTTTCTTGAGCTTCACAGCAAAACAGCGTCACAGCGTTCTCCTCGGCAACTGGAGCAGATGGGAATTTGTTGTAGACATTAAAAAACAACCAAAAAGAAAACCTGGCTCAGTATAATGGCGACAACGGCTCGGTATAATCCAAGAGTACGGAAGTCCCGTAGGTTTTCAAACTTGTGCACCCACTTCAGACAGGGTGTGAGCTAACACTTTTAGCCTAGCAGCTACAGTGAAGATTTTGGAAAGATCTGCAGTGAGATTTTTTTAACGCCTGAACAAACTAAATAAACTCTCTTGGTTTTAAATGACTGAATAAATAAACTAAAGGACAGTTAAAGGACAACTTCATTACTTTGTTTATATGTGGCGGACCCTGCCACCTTTCTCGCTTCAAACAGTGTTCTGGGGACCTTATTTTCCTCTGAGAGCAGCTTGTTTATTCAGTTATGGAAAAGATCAATATTTCTGAGTTTGTATTATTACCTCATTAATACTGAAATATTTCAATTATGAGTTTGAATTTCCTCTCCAAACCCCATAAGTGTGCCTTTAAAAAGGCAGTAACAAAACGTCTTTTCAAATCAATTTCTGATCTCAGGGCTTCCAGAGACTTGGATAACACCGGGCGAGCTGTATGGAGCCATCTTGTGTTTTTTTTTTGTTGTTGTTTGTTAACGTCTCCATCTTCTTCAGTTGTTAAGGAAGATGCTGCAGCCCTGTTTTGCTGTGAAGCTCATGAACTGTTTTGAAACCAAACCCGACTTTCCACCAGCATGCGGTCGAGTGGATAATGACTGAATTTTTCTTTTTTTCCCACTTATCCTTTGCGCAGAGGCTGGTGTGTGTTGTTGATACGCTACCTGTTTACTCATGCTGTGCTTGTTTGATGCTAACCCTGGCAGTGAGTCGGGCCTGGCGCTGAGATTATTTACGCCGTCGGCTGATAAGTATCATTTTATTGCATTTAAATTGCTTAATGCAACAGTAGCCGTGCTTTGATTAATGCCGCACAAACACGTTTTCATAGATATATCTTATAAAGGTTGATGTGCCAAATATTTATTGGCCAACACCTTAATTGCACTGGCACTGATTATTACAGCCACAGTGCGCATGGTGGTCTTAAAACAGGGCTTTTAGGCGCCTTGTCAACATGTTAGCTGAGCTGATGTCGACACATTCGGTCACCTCAACGATGCAAAACGTCATCTTTAAACTTTCAGCTTAAAAGTCTGTTTGCTCCACTGTACAGGTACTTTAAAGGCCCCTCACTTCTTTTTCTCTCCGTCTGAATCCCCTCTTCACCTTCAGTCCGTGAAGTTGCGAGCGGAGCTGAGCTGTTGTTAATTGAAAATTGGCATATTTATTCCCAGCGCTGAATCGCGTATCAAAGGAAATAATTCATTTTTAATTTTGCTTCGCAGCACTTTCCACATGACAGACGCCGCAGCGGCAGACAGACCGAGAGCAAAACAAAAACACAAACAGCCGCTTGGGAGGTGAGAAGCGGTGTAACGGAGGGGCCGCAGTACGGTTATAATGAGCACAGGTTTGTGTGTGTGTGTGTGTGTGTGTGTGTGTGTATGCACATGTGTGCATGCGTGTTTTGTGCCATACATCATCGCACCGCTGCCTGTTGTGATTGCCTGACCCAAGGTTTCAGCGCATTACCACCTTAACAGCTTTGTGGTTGGATTTATTTGTTGAGTGCACACACATAAACACACACAAACACACATAAACACACACACACACACAGACACACAGATAGACACGCCACACCTTCTCGCTTCAGCTGGGTCAAAGTGTTTCTCTGTCAAATGTTTGCAGATTGAGAATGAATTTTAAAATGTGATGCCCATGAATAGCTGTGATAAACAATTTTCCGGCAGGCGTCATCAATTCTGCACAGAAACACGAAGAAGAAGCCTCACACTGTGTTTTTTTCTTCCACAGGCAAAATCATTTCTTCATATTTGATCATCAGACTCTCAAACTCAATGCAGCTCTTGGGTCATATTGATTTTACTTTAAATTTTAGGCAATTAGCATATGCATTTTAGGCATTTGGTGTTTTTTTCATTCATACCAACGTGCAACAGCCTTTAGCTCAGACTGATTTTGGCATAAATATTGGTCTTAATTTGAACCATTTTCAACTCTGCTTGTTTTGTCGGTTTGCTTCCCCTTGTGTCTCTTTGCTGATGTTGTGCTTAAAGGTGGCTGTGGTGAGAGAGGTTTGTTTTTCTCGAAAAAGTTTGTTTGCTTGAACGGAAGAGGCCAGTTGTAAAAAGCGCTTGGTGTCTGTAACTGGATCTGTAGTGACCAGGATGGACGGTTCAAATAACTGGAAGCGCCTTTGGGTGATACGACAGCAGCCACTGTTTTTAGAGTTTGGCACAACCTCTTTGTCAAAATAAATGGTGAGGTGAAAAGGATGTATCAACCCTGCCATCGCGGCAGTTTAACTACAGGGTAAAACTTTACAATAAGGTACACTGTAAGTAATTACTCAGGAGTGAGTAAGGAATGAATCAGGAACGCCTTGATAGTTAATGAATTGTTAATGAGTATTCACTTAATAACTGTGATTTGAGGACTATATAGTAGATAATGATGAGTTACTAGAGAACAGACTAAGAGATAATAGCTCATTAGGTAATGTTTAGTTCATGAGTCGACAGACTGAACACTTCCTTAATGTAGCTGCTGAGTGGTACAGACTAGTTATAACTCATTAGTTAGTAATTACTTAATCATTAGTTACTCTTTTTGTATAGTGAAACATAAAACTGAGCAGTTGCCATATGACTCATTAATTACTAATAACGTAATCATAATTACTTGCTTTTTTGTGCCACATTAACGAATCATTAATTATCATGTAATTCCTGATTCATTCCTTACTCACTCCTTAGTAACTAATCACATTTTTGTGTACCTTACTGTACAGTTTTGCCAACAACAGTTCCATCATTAAAAACAGAAAACCCAAGATTGTCGAAATGTGTTACAAGAAGAGTCCAAATGTCTTTTAGCAAGTTTTCAAAGTCAATCATTCTCCGTGCAGACTGGCCACAAAGCTAACCAGTCATCCACAGCTAACGATGGCAAATCAGCAGAATTACAACAGCATAGTCCTTCACTCATCAGCACCTCCTTCTCTCTTCTTCCATCTATCCCTCGCTCCCTCATGCTCCAGCGGACTGTCCTCTCACATGGCCCTTTTATCACTTGGCTCTGGACTCATCACTACTCTGGTGTCATGGTCTCTGTCTCCAGCTTCAGCAGGTGCAAAGTGAATAACTCTGATAGACACGATGGCAGTAAAGCCCCCTCTGCATCAACATTCACTGTTTCACCAACACCTTCCTTACCTCTGTTCTGTTCTCTTTTATTCTTACATTCTCCTCTTTTTATTTCTCTTCTTTGTTCTGCCGTATGGTTGTCACTGACCTGTTCTTTCCTGTGAGATCAGAGACACTTTCTTAGTGGGACTCTGCCATGGTAAGTTCAAAGGAGGGCACCTTCACAATGATTCAGCTTTTGTCACAGTACCTGTGCCTCTTTTATATTACTGCTAAATATGAATTGCTGCAAGGCAGACAGAGGGGTGGATTGGATAACGCAAAAACACACTTCTTCTGACAACACTTTTGTCTTACAGGCAACAAGTCAGCATGACAAACTGCAGTGGCGCAGGACATATTTAAATCCTTCGACAAGGAACTTGATTCCGGCAGCTCCTACGGACAATACTCACTGATATCTCATGATCTCGTTTGCTTATGGAGGTCATGTAGAGGCATCAATTACTAAATGTACTGTTTCATAACCAGTAAAAATATAATATTGAAGAATTCTGCACTAAAATGCCTTAAAACGACTAGACCTATATTTTGTTGAGTTGCATATTAACATTATCCCAAATGTTTCCAATGATCAAACTCAGAGAAACCCACAAGTTTGTTCAAGGTGAGTAAACGTGTGACTTTGGGTGTTTATTCCTCCAGAAGGTCTGGCTCTGTCCCTCCACTCTGCCTGTCCCTCCCCCATACAAACACTCGTCTTGTGTCTTATTTTGATAGAGAGACCCCTTGCAGGAGAGCAGATTGTGCATTTAACTACAGTGCAGCAAAAGGTTCAATATTTTCTCTCAAATATAGTGAAGTAAAGTAGCTTAAAAAGGAAATATTTTTTCTTTGCAGTACTTGATTAAATGTATCCACTTGCTTTCAACCACTTTTGTCATGACAAAACTGATCAGCTACTTCTATAATTCAGGTCTGGTTAGATTTAGACAAATACAACTACATAATGAAGGTTATGGAAACACCATCATTATGTTAGAAAGACACCAGTGAGACAAGGCAACTGAGACAGGACAAGAACTGTTGTCCCCGTTTCCAAAGTCACGGTCTTTTATTGACCGTCCGCTCCGACTGCTCTAGAATTACACAGTGTTTGTGTCTTAATTCAGCACATGAAATGTAATTTAACAGAGAAACTATTAGTCCTGGAAGAACAATTTGATTCGACAAAACAAAAATCAAAAGCAAACAAAGGTAAATGTTTTTCTTACGTCCACATAAACATACAGTTATAACCTCTCCAACTGTGTTTCATTGATTTGCTCTCTGGGCATCTCACTCCCAGGTTTGCCTGGACACTCGCTCCACCTGACAGTGTGTGCCAGTGTTGGGCATGAGTATGCAGCACTGAATAGCCACATTCCCTCTATAAAAGCTCGAGTACTGCCCCTTAGATAGATATGCCAGAAGCCCTGAAACACTGGACGCTTGCCCACAGAGGCTCATTCTTCATAATGTGATAGCTGGTGGGTTCCAGTATCGATAACTCTCCTGTGCATTCATTCATTTGACGTGAATTTGCAGTGAGTTGTTTATTCGGTTTTAAAGAGAACTGATGATACTCGTCTCAAAAAACTGTTTTCTTCCAGGAAGGTCAGAGTGAACGGTCTCGTATCGGTGTCCTGCTCCGGGCCACTTCAGCGGGACAGATGGCTATCAACATCTGTCCCGCTGATTGTGAGGTACGTACATGTCAACTCTGAGAAACCTCAAGACAGACGCCGAACATTTCTCTCGACAGTACGACCTGCATGTGAAGACAGCCCACCAGATATCGGGGGAAATCTCCAAAACAGCCCCTTGATATTAAAATTCACACATAAATGTTTGACTGAGGCCTCCATTGTGTTTTGGGCGGCTCAGTGCAGTCTAACATTAATAAGCACTGGTGTCCACTGTTGTCCTCCTCTTCCTCTTCTTCCTCTTCAAATCCTCCCGTAGGAGGGGAGATCCGGTAATGACAGGGTTGTAAAGGAGCCCCCGTGGCCCGGCTCTTAACACTCGATAGGCTGGCCGGTCACACCCGGCACACACGCTGTCTCTCCCCGCCCTCACACACACACACACACACACACACACACATTCAAACACACACACCGCTGTTCTCCGTACTAGAATTAGCCGTTGGCTGCACTCCAGTCAGATCCGCTCAATATTCCACCCTTCCAAAAACCACCCCTCTCTCTTCTCATTGTTCACTGGAGGCCGCACATTGCCACAGTCATAGCTGTGTCACAGCAATCAATCACCCGTCAATGTGAAACGGCTACACCAATACAGAGAAAACACAACGCGGCCCGCACTGTCATTTCCCCCCAAACTCCTCCCTCGCTTTCACCTGACATCCGTCCTCAAAACTCCATCCTCCCGCTTGACCTCCATCCGCTCCTCTTTCCCCCTCATCATCGCACCACTTATCACCTCGACCGTGATTCAGTCTCTTGATTCATTATCCGGCTGGTGACCCTCTCGCACATATGCAGAGATACGCAGACAGACAAACACACGCTTACACTTTGCATTTTGCTCCCACACATACATGCACTGCGCTGTGCAGCCGAATACGCAGACCAATTCAGACATCTCAGTCCATTCCGCCTGCCACTGACTGTGTTACACCAACAGATTTCTCAGTAACACAAGACAGTTATCTGATTTCTCTCCAAAGTGAAAGGGATTGCAGTTTGAAAGGTAGTAATACGAATCTCAGTGACACATTGGTCTGACGTGGCTTGTTGGTTGTCTTACAGGGAGTTTAATGAAAGGTTGCAATCGGTTTTGTAGCCGTATCAACATCATTTCAGAAATAATCTACGTCCATACGTACTGAAAATGCATATCACATGGCCATCGTATCCATATTTGTATTTTGTCCGTTTGTGTCTCTCTGAATATAGACAATGTAACATCCATTTCGTCAAAGCAGATTTATTTGCCAGTGATGCTACATACACTGATAAGACTCGATTAGGAAGCGAAGATGTGTGTCGGATTCATCGTTTCCTTCACCCTGGAAAGATTTTTCCTGTGACCTTCAACGCCATTCACGTGTGATTAACAGACCAGAAAAAGCTTTGTTTTGAGAAATACTCATGAATGTGTGGACTCTAAGAATCAGCTTGTTTCGTTCAGTGTCGGAGGGTGTGTGAACCTGTTGTATCTGATATCGCTGTGTTGGTGTAATAATGATTCATGTTGTTCCAAGACCATCATTTCAGCTTCTGAAAAAAGTGAGGATGTCGCACAAAATCCTCAGTTGTGTTAAAATAGACCCTTTCACAATGTTAATATCTCCCATGTGCGAGTTGCAAAGCTGTGACATTACAGAAACATGATTGGTTAGTTTCAGTGGCGGCCCAGGAGCAACACCAACACAGCAATAGTACATCTTGCGGGTGAACCCATTCTGAGGACCTGGAGACTTCTGGAGTGCTGCGTACACTCGTCGTGGCTAATGTTACGATGGCTGCTAGTCAGTCACTACCTCTGAAACATTGGCCGGGTAGGCCATAATGTCTCATCTCCTATTTAGTATTATATGACATGTTGGTGTTGGCTTTGGAGTGTTTTTTTTCATTCATCTTCAATGTGGGTCAACAAAGAAATGCAGGATTTTTCAGATTGTGTAACAATTCTGATCATCATGCTTCTGGCCAAATACAAATACTTCCACCCCTGGGTTTTATGTACAGATGCTCATACCTTCAATTTCTAATCAAAGAGTCAGATATTTTCTCAAGCAGTTGTTCATCTTTTGTACAACCGGGTGTTCTCAAGCTGTAAAAGAGTTCCAAACGTGAGTCGTGTTAACGTTGTCTGGGGCGAGATATGAATGGACCCTTGTATACCAGAACCAGAATGGTGAACTCAGTCAACGATCATCCAGCCAGCAACTCAAGCAAATATGAAAACAGATGCGTCATGCCATGGTAGTTGATTGAAACATCATCATCATCAAACTGCTAATCATATCAACCTATCATCTATCCATTAATCATTGCCTTCACCCAATATCACCCATCCATCTTCCTCAGCTCATACCTGGAGTTGGTCATGTCAGTCTGTCCTCCTTGACTCTTCTCCAGCCCGAGCTTGGTGAAAATCCCGACCAACACCATGATGGCCACCACTCCACAGATAATATACACGATCATGTGGGTCCGATCCCGGTCTGGTTCCTGGTGGACCTCCGTGACGGGCGCCGCCGGTTTCCCTGTGTTTGCCCACACGGGTGTGTCGTAGTTGGAACAGGAAGTCTGGTCCAAACTGTGGACTTTGAACTGGCAGCAGAAGCGGTAGAAGCAGGAACCACAACAGAACAGGTAGATGCCCGCGTTACAGTTGAAGGGCGGGTCCCACTGGCCCATGACATCGTAGTAACCCCAGCAACGGTTGCCAGCCATTGGAATCTCTTTCTCCTCCGCTTCTGGCGTCGGCGTTGCCAGCGCGGCCTCCGGCACCACAGTGGGCTCCGCTGTCTGGTTGGAAACTTGGGCCAAAGCTTGACCCGATCGCCAAGAGTTCAGTCCACCCAGAGAGGTCAAACCCAGGAGAACGGCCAGCGAGAAGCTCACCAAGAGCGGATGAATGGAGGCGGCCATCTTGGACTTATTCCAATGTCTTGTGATGGCTCAGTGCTGATGTGTATTTGTCAGTGATAGGCCCAAACTGAAGCTCCTAGGTTCAAACAAAAACAAAGAAAGAGAAAGTTAGATATCCTTCTGGTCCAGAACACTGAATGAATCTCTGAGTCTTCACTGAGAGGGTTTCGACTGTATTCATTAGGGAGCTTTCAATTAGTGTTGCGGGAGTTATTACTGCACACAGTTACAGAAAGCTGAATTGTTGTCAAGGGACAGAGGAACAAGTGAGTGAAAGAAATCAATCTCCCATCTCAACATGCTCCTAACAGGAGTGAATGAGTCCCTTGTGAGCAGGCACTCGCATGCGCAGACGCATCACACTCCCTCGCAGTTTACTGTACAGCGTGTGTGTGTAGGTGTGTGTGTGTGTGTCTTTCTCAAAGCAAATAAATATCCCAAAAATGCAGGGAATGTCACCTTTCACAAAGCCATATGTCGTCAGCAGACAGCAGAGGCGGTTGTAGACAAATCCAAAGCTTGGAGGGAGTCCAGTTTAGGAGGGCGTGTTACGTACGAATGAACTCGCCTCTGGCATTTCCAGCAATACGCTCCCCCCGCTGAGCGGATGAATAATCTGTGAAAAGTGAGAACTCTGAGGCTCCTGGGCGCCGGCGAGAAAAAGAAGAAGGCAGATTCCTCCAAAATTCACAGATAGTCACGGGCTCCCCACATGAAAGGCTTTTCACTCCGGAGACGGACTCATATTCCTGAGTGGATAACAACTCTACGCCGGAGTCAAGTCGGTTCTGATGTCCTGGAAAAAAAAAACTCCTGACCGGAGTGAAGTGTTTTTCCACTGGAGTTTGTCTGTCTCCTCCACTTCTCCCCTCTCAGAGTTTAACTTGCATCAATCATCCTCCTACTCTCAGTGTCACCGCTCAGAAGAAGCTTTTTTATTTTAGCGGTGGGCATCTTTTCGCTGCCACCTTGGTCCACTTTGGGGAGACGTGCAGCTCCAGTCTTTCAGCCTCCGGTGATATTAAATATTGAGCTTTTATTTTGTAGAGATTGGTTCAGATATCTCCTTCCTATCTCCAGACCCAACAGGTCACCACAGCTGCTCAAAAGTCTTTAAAGCATCACTCCGGGCTGTTGCCAAAGCTGAAATCCCGTGATGATTACAGTCCGGAAGCGTCCCTCTTGCACCTGAGGCTCACGCACACACACTCACTCTCACACACACACACTCTCTCTCTCACACACACACACACACGCACGCATTCACACACACACGCACACACACAGCTCGAATCCCCCCCCCGGTGACAGAGCTCAGTCAGAGTCAGTGTCACACTGTAGCCTTTAAGAGCGACACACAAGCGGTCCAATGGCTTTTTGTTTCCTCGGCGCGTGCGGGGGCTCCTGTTGCTGCCGCCGCTGACACCCCTCCTCTCTGCGGATCTCGGGGTCTTGTGACAGACCCGGGACACCAGCTGGGCGCTCTCTGTCTGTCAGCCCCGCTCAGTCCTGCCCTACAAGTGCTAAGACTGAGGGGAGAGGAGCGAGGAGGAGAAAGGGAGAGGGGAGGGCTGATGTTGTGATACCCCTGATCTTAATGTCTTGGCGCTGGCTGCACACCGAGACTTGAGAGAAGCTTTGAAAAACAGATGCTGGAATGACTTGACCAGAGTGGAGGATCTCAGCTTATTTCTTTTCCCGGGTTTGGTTCTTCCTTCCTCAGTTGTTAGATGGTGCCTCTTTGTTTACACTCTGATCCTGATCTCCCCTTTCCTCTCTTTGTTTGCTTTTTTTTTTCTCTCCCCCACAACTTACCTCACCCTTTTCCCCTCTCAGCCCGAGCTGGGGCTGCCTTTTTTGGGGTTGTTTTTTTTTGGTCGATGGCTGAGGAAAATATCAGCGGGAGGTCAGGGAGCCTGTGGAACTGCCCTCTGCACTCTCAGCGGCGCGCTCGCACGAGCCTCGCTGGAACAACGCTCCCCGAGCGCATACGGACGACAGAGACAAAGTGGAGATGCGACAGCACAACGACAAAAAAAATATCCTGTTTTCAAAAGAAGCCCCCTTTGGAGATATAGGACTGTCTGCAGCAGAAGCTCTCAACAACTCAGTTTTCCAAATTTCCCATTTGCATCAAGGTATCTTTTGTTTTTTTTGTCTTTTTTTCCCCCAATCAGCAAAAAAAAATGACAAAAAAATCTCAAGATGCAACAGTTTTGGGCTGCATATCATCTCCCAATTTTGGATTTTGCTGTCAATTCAGTCCTTGTCCGGCTGCAGCTTCTTTGAAAACAGGCATAATTTGATATATATGTATAGGAGTTTTATATATATATCATATGTATGTGTTTTCACTGGTGCTCTGCTTGTGGGATGCTCCAAACAAGAAGTGGGAAGAGAAAGGAGAAGCAATAAATGCTTTTTTTCCCTTTTTTTTTTATTCCGTGCTCCCCCTTTGTTGTCGCTTCTTCATCAGTGCGTATTCCCTTTAATTCCCCGCCGCCTCGGTGCGTCTGCGTCCCGTCCGCTCGCTGCTGCTCGCTGCTGCTGCTGCTCTCTGGCAGGACTGGATGACAATGTCTCACGCACTCTCTCTCTCTCTCTCTCTCACACACACTCCTCCCTCTCCAACTCACTCCTCCCTCTCTCTCTCTCGCTCACTCCTCCCATCCCTCTCTGTGTGTCTCTCTCTCTAATACACACACACACACACACACACTTCTATCTTTTGTGGCGCAAATGAGCGCAGCTCCTGCCTGCTGACTCTCTCTCTCTCTCTCTCTCTCTCTCTCTCTCTCATTATGTGTCACTGACACTCTTCCCTCCCAGTTTTGTCCCGCGTTTTTTGTTTTCCTTCTGGCTCCCGACTATCAGAACTCACTCCTTGTGTCTTTCTGTTCCTTCACGTTCCTGCCCTCCTGTTCTTTTTGTACCCGATCGTCTGTGTTCACCTCCTGTCCCTCTAACCTTTTTCAGTTTTTGCTTCGGCTGCCCCATTTTCCAATTATTATCTCCTGATTCTGATCCCCTTCCCCAAAACGCCTGTCAGTCCAACAAATGGGAGCATTGGTGCTGATGCAGGCACACGTGTGTGTGTGTGTGTGTGTTTGCGCGAACACCTCTGCACATCCTCGTCTTTGTGCGAGCACATCTGGAGCATGCGTGCCGCTGCAGCCTATAGGGGCTGATTTAGGGAAAGGGAGAAGGACGGAAGGGGGGGGGAGGCAGAGTGAGATAAACAGAGAGGAAGAAAGAGGCGAGAAGAGAGGGAGGGGAGGACAGAGGAGCGGCTGCCAAAGAGAGAGAGAGAGAGAGAAGGGGCTTGACAGAGAGGGAGCAGGGGAGGGAAAGAGGAGAGGAATTATCGCGGGGAAGGGAGGGGGATTAAGAAACACGGGGAGAGCAACTGGAATAGGAACTGACAGAGGGATAGAGGGAGGGAGGTTATAGATAGGACGGGAGGCGCAGACAGGTAGGAGGGGGGAAAAAGAAAAAGCTATCTGACATATTAGAGGTAAAAGGAATAACAGTCAGAGCCCGAGAAAAATTCCCAGGAAATAGACTGTGGCGAGAGATGGGGGTGCAGAGCGTTATGAATTTTAAATAATCTCACGTATAATGCTGAATGTGAACTAGATTTTTGAAGAAGTAGTGCCTTTGGGTCTGACCATGAACGGGGCATCGTCAGGAAAAAAAAAACACACAGGGAGGAAGAAAAAAAAAGAGCAAAGGAAATGCTGCTTAATATTTTATTCCGTTTGTAAGTGGCTAACATTATATTCATCTTAAATATTCATTTTTAAAAACTTTTTTCTTTTTTGCATAACAGCTTAAAAGCTTTTCTTTAATTTCCCAGGCACCCCTTTCTTTTCTCCTCACACACACACACACACACACACACACACCCCACAGGCTCTTGTGTGTCTTATTTGGTTGTTGTTGTCTTTTACTGGAAGGACCCGCAGCTCGTCTCTGCCTGCCGTTTGTACTCTGTCCAAACCTCTCGGCCTAAATTCGCTTAAGATCTTTGGCAAAGTGCATCAGGAGTTAAGTCGAGAACACACACATACACACGAAGGCACACTCGGGGAATGCACGCAAACACACATGGCTTCACACCGGGGCTACGTGACGCGCCACAAATCAGCTAATCCTCCCTCCTCTCCTGCGGTCTGACATTAAAGTGTCCTCAGCACATTTCCTCTAATGGAAAGGCAGGCCGTTAATTTAGGGAGGAGAAATCAAAGTTGGGTTGGACTGAGATTGGTTTACTGCCGTCAGACGGGCAGGACCGCTGCGATCACGAGAGGCGGCGGGACGTGGGAGAGCCGAGGGTGTTGGCTGGAGGAAAGCGAGATGGGAAGGGAGGAAAGAGGGATGAGGGGCAAAAAGATGGAACGGGAGGAGGAGGAGGAGGAGGAGTCCTAGGGGAGAGATGGAGGGCAGAGAGTACAGATTGAATGGGAGATCTGTCTTAAATCATTTCACTCTCTCTCTCTCTGCTCGGCTGTGGTCTCACACACATCCTCCACTCCATGTTTCTGTCGTGTTCTCTGCGCTCTCCTTCTCCTGCCAGGGTCGTAAACCTCAAACTACTATCTGCATCTTCCGTATCTCGAACACATCTGCGCTTGGATTTACCCGAATCCGGAAACGAATCGGAATACGCCATAGGTCTTCTAGATTACTCAATTTTCTGCATCTAAAGTTTATGATAAGCTGCCGAAAAAACACAACATTTCGCCTAAACGATAAGATCTGAGAACATCTTAGACACACGTGCGCGCTGAGGAATCCGTATGGCCGCCGATGGCACCGTGAGCTGTGCATCGCTTGCAACCACTTATCCGCTCCATCTCCGGGGCTGATTCACTAAAGAAATTGCGCTAATGATACTACAGCGCGAACACGAGCGCAGTTATCTATGTGGCAGGGGTATAACGCGCTGAAATGACAGCTGGCAGCAGCAGAGAGGAGAGCGGCGAAGATAAGACCGGCTGATAGAGATCGCGACAAAAGAGTAAACGGCCCTAATCAGTTGATACGACTTGGCAGAAGCGGAGAGGAAGAGGGAGATGAATGAGTAACACGAGGATAGTCTTCCTGATTAAAACGATGCCAAGCTTCGTATTAGAAAGGGCTTCCCATGATTTGTTCTGAAATGTATGAATAATAAAAATCAACAACAGGAAAGCTATTGTCTGACACGTGAGAGGCTCCCTTGGCCCATTTCGCAGGCACTTTTGAGACGGTCCCTGACTTCAGCTCGTCAGCTCCTCGCCCGCCGTCGAGTCGCCAAGGTCGCCTGTGCAACACGAGTCAAGATTCATCCCGCACTGACCGGCGGATCTGATGAAACCTGATGAAACGTCATCAGCACCGGCCTCTTCAGTCAGCTCACAAGTAACACGAATTTAGACTTTCAAATCGAGTGCGATACATACTCTGATCCACTCTGTGGAAGACAGATGTATCCGGATACGACGTCGGGTGACGTGGTACAAAGAGGGTGAGGGTCGGGGCAGGGGGGCAACAACAGCAGAGACCAAACTGAAAACTGGACTTCAATACAAACTAAACTAACGAGGGGATGAGGTGCAGGTGGAGAGGTGGGCGGAGAGCAGGAGAAGAGGGAGGGAGCTGATTGGCTGGGGGGGAAACACTGGGAACAGGGCAGGGCTAATTACACTGATGCAGGGCAGGTGTGGAGGGAAAATCAGGCTGGGGAGGAAAACAGGAGGGAAACATATGAACACTGCAAAGACACCACAAACACCCAGAATACACTATTAAAAGGAGACAAAAGACACTTAACATTCGTAAGTTTACGTACAGGTATGTTGTGTATTTAACTTACTTGTCAAGGTTTACAGAAAAGGACCCGAAGATGAGACCCAGGGCAGCTTGTAGAAACAAAAAGGACGATTAGATAAATTAAAGCTGAAATCCATATAACAAAGACAGGCAATAATAATGGCTGGCAATAAAAGGCAGGGAACAAAAAGTAAGAATCCAAGAACACAACTAGATAGAGTACAAGTCAGGTGAGGCGCAAACGATCTGACAAAAGTGAGGGAACAACTCAGACTAAGGCCTTGTCCACACTGATATAGATATTTTTCAAAGTGGGTAGTCCTGTCCGCACAAACTTTGTGTCACAAAATACCTCAGTGGAGCTCACATGCCGGGCCAGTAGGTGGCGATAAGGCCCACAGCTCCCATACGTCAAATACCAGAGAAGAACAATTATGCGCACACTTTTTTGCCGTAGTGACTGAAAAAGATAAATAACAGTAGATGCTCATTAATTTGCTTCCAGTCATTTGACATATTTTTCCTCAACTGTGATTTAACACCCCTCTGGCACACCGAGGTGCTGTGGAGAAACTGAAAGCAAAAGGGGATTCATTTGTGTGGACTGACGACGAGGCGGAGTGACTTTAGGTGTGATGTCATCGTTTTCCCAAATGCTCCATATACACAAATACACAGACACCAAACAGTTTGTTTTTTTTTCTTTTAAATGTTGTTTGCATGTGGCTAAGAGACCAAAACATACTTGTAAAATTGCTAAATATCCGTACTAGTGTGGACAAGGCACAAAAATACACCAGGGTCGGAGGACTGATACATGTGATGTGATAACAATAAAGGCAATCAAAAAGGTGGGAAAACAAACAAAGACAGGAAGTGTTAAAACAGAAGATGACAGATGAGGATAACAGCTACAAAATAAAACAGGAACTAGCTGAACATTGACAACGACGGTCACCTGACCACTGATGACTATCTGTAGGCAGATTGATGAGACCGGACAGACTTTATTGAGCACGATCCTTGCAGTATTTGTAAATACTGAACTGAAAACCGTCTGTCTACCATTCAGAGCTTTTGGCTGCAGCTGCTGATATGGAAATAAGCGATCCTGACACCAGTGTGCAGAGCAATCTGCTGGTTGTGACAATGCATGTGTGATGTCTTCGGTGCCATCCATTCACACCTTTAACTGTATTCTATCTAAAAGCAGGCGACTGTATTTTAGTGGATTTTTATGAGATCTCTGTGTCACCAAGCCAATAAAAGGATGTTCTCTCTCCTCTCTTTCTCCTGCTCTACATCACCTCTCTCTACCTTTTCTTTCTGCTTCCATCCTCTCCTCCTCTCCTTCCTTTTCGTTCCGTGTCCTTCTCCTCTCCTCTGCTTTCCTCTCATCCTCCACCTCTCTTCTTCACCTCCTCCCTCACTCACCCCTTCATTAAACTTTACAGGAAAGTGAAGGGCAACAAACGTGCTAAGTTTCCTCAAAGCCAACCTTGTTCTCTCTTCATCTCCGTCGCCTGCCGCCTCCGCTGCCACTTCAAACCACTCCTCTAGTCCCCTCTTCACTTCCGCTCTGTCCTCTCCCCGTCCTGTCTCCGTCTCTCACCTCGTCTTCCCATCCTCCCATCAAACTGTCTCCCGCGTCTCTCGAATTCCAGTGCGTGTCTGCCCCCCCGCCACGCCACCCCTGTCACTCCCACTCCCTTTTTCCGTCGCTCCCTTTCGCACGCCATGGCTGCTCGTCATCCGTGTGCTCTTGGACTGTACCTCAGCATAGATTAGTTCAGGGCGGAGATGAACGTGGCGAAAAGGCACGGGAGTTATTTGGGAGACGAGGCCATGAGAGGATAGGGTGAGAGAGAGAGAGAGAGGGAGGTGAAGGAATCCAAAATAATGGGGAGGCCTTGTAACACACCGACACAAAAGAACAAAAAAAGAGAGGAGACGGATAGCTCAAAACGCAAAGGGACACGGATCAAGTGATTAATTTATATAGAAATAAAAGAGGTTAATGGCATCTGCAGGGCTGATGGATGTCTGCGGTTGTAGGAGTGTTTTAAAAAACACATTCGCTGTCCTGTTCTGCCTCGTCGCGAGCTGGTGCCCTCCCACAACCTTGTCCTTGACTGCAGGGGCCAGACATCGTATACCTGCCATTGATTCAGAGCCAGCACACCCACACACACACACACACACACCCGCAAATGAATACTTTCACACGAGCACACACGCTCATGTACAGACACCAAAATAAAGATTTTGTTCGTATCTTTATTGCTGTTATCTCTCCAGCCTTGACACTGGTATATTTCCCTGCAAAGAGCAAAGCAGTGCATTCAAATTAAACTACGTGAAACTGTGAGGACGTTTTTAGAATCAAGCTGAATTTCTGCCAAATTGAAAGTTGAGATTCTCAGTTTGGTGACCACGACTGGTCACACGGATCCATAAAGTGTGAGCATAAAATGCACAGAAAGACCGATTAAAAGTTGTGCGTAGAATAGGAAACCCCCCCGATGGAGTCTAGACACTGGTGGTGGTGATGGAGGGAGAAGGCTCCTAGCATTTTAAATTGGACAGCAGAGACATGATTGGATGATAGTGTTCGAGGCAGAATCTGGCTGGTTAAACGGAGATGTAGAAACGCCCATGTCGGGTGAATGAAAAGATAGTCTTCCTGATTGAACTTACGCTGAGCTTCATAAGTTTGACAGGAAACAGGAAAGTTGAAAGCGGTTCATCTGGGTACAAAGCTCACTTAACTGCTATTGGAGCACAGAGCGAAAATGGGCGGATCCTACAGGATCCTATAGGAAAGGTCAATTCATGGCAACCAGGCAAGAAATGGTTAAACATTATTTAGTGAACCGTAGAGTCTTCAGTACGAGCCAGGCTAGCTGTTTCCCCCTTTTTCCAATCTTTATGCTAAGCTAACTCGCTGCTAGCTTCATATTTAGTGGACAGCTATGTGAGTGGTGTTGATCCATCATTTCCAAAGTTGCTAAACTATTCCTTTAAAACAGTGCCATTGAAACTTTGACATTTTCCAGCGATCTCTATACATCCTGAGTAGAAATGAGCCGACAGCGTCTGGCAGTGTAGATTTCCAGCCAGTATAGTCGGAGAGATGTCTCTAATATTACCTGCAGATAAAAATAAAAAGTTCTTGAAAGTAACACTGTCTCACCGGAGGTTTTAAAGATGTTCCCTGGCTGTCATCATTAAATAAAAGTTTCATTTGCGGATGATCCACCACCAGCAACACATCCACCCATCCATCCATGCGGGCCAGCGGGGTCTTATTCCCGACTGGGGCACTTTTTGTACTGTGATCCCTCTTTGTCTGTAACCCTCTCATCTTTCCCTCTTCGTCAATCAAAAGAAAGTACACAAAGAGCTCGCCCTGTCTGTTCCTCGTGTCAGACAAAGAGGGAGACGGCCTGTTGTGAAAGAGGAGGCCTGCTCTAACCTCTCTGTAAGACAATGTGGGTCAGCTTGATATAAAAAGAAAGAACACTATCGGGTGTCTTGAATTTCCTGTCATGGATTTTTCAGTTTATTATTGGACCACATAACTTTAGATTGGTGTTGTACTCTGTTTCTAGTGTATACACCATCCTCCACCTCCATATTATTTCTCTCTCTTACCACACCAAGAAAGTCTACCCCAGTTGCCCTCCCACGGGCAGATCAATGGCTACTACTAATGCATTTAGGTATTGAGCCATTTGTTTACCAGCCCGTCCAGTCTTGTCAGTCAGCTGTCCAAACAGCCATTTAGTTTCAACAAAACAATCCATCGGTCAAAATTTCAACTACATCCTGTAAAGAAATATCCTCATGTTGAGTCTTTTAGGTTCGTAGTCGAAAAATTCATAAACACACCCATCAGCCGTTGAGTCAAACGGTCAGATCACCGCAAGGCAGAGCAACATCAACTCGTCCTATTTGCATGTTAACTTATAGTAAAAAGGTGCAAACAGTCTGACCTGCCATTTTCTCTGACCACCTGTGACCCAGAAAACCACCAAGCATTCAGAAAAAGATGAACAAATTCCTCTACAGTTTGGAGGGTGATGTATTACAGAGGACAGGCTGTAAGACCATCTACTGTAAATGATTGTGTCTGGGCTTAGGTAGTACTGCTCGAATGAATGTTGTTTGGTGTCGTCTTATGGCTGTACCAGCGAATAACAGGCCATGACATAATGCTACGGTATATGCATGTTTCATTGTATGTTTCATGGGTTGTGTACTTACATTATTCCAAATGTTTCCAACAATGTTCTTGTGGAAAACCCAGAGTTTCCTCAAGGTCGCTATAACTTCTCAACGCACAACACTCGAACGCTGTCTCTCTGTCGTTTTTTTGTTTTTGCTAGAGACCCCGAGCTGCAGACGTGACCTATTTTGTGCGTTTAACAATTAGATATAGCGTCCATATTTATTCTCTACTCTATTCGTTAATGGTGCCGCGGAACACAAGGTCGCCAGTGTGAATCTTGGCCGAGGATACAAAGAGGAAGTGCAACTAACCCAATGGGAAAGAGCCAAAAAGTCACATATCACTGAGATGAATTTGCATCAGTCTAAACTTGCAACTAACAATCTGCAGACACATATCGCCGCCTGAACGCTTTGAGAAGAGCTGACAAATGAGAAAGCTAAGTTATTGCTACTCGAGCCACAACAGCAGAAACACTAGTTGCAGATGGCAAATATTGCTGGAGGCAAAATCATGACCGGTCACACGGCTCGTAGTGTCTCCTCACAGCAAGAAGAGAGACCTGAGTTTGAATCTTCATGCTGGCTGGTGCCTTTCTTTGTTGGGGTTTGCAAGTCATGTGGTTTTTCTTGTGGCGCATGGTGTGCTAGGCTCCATCCCCGTGCAACTCAGCAGGTGGACAAATTGATGAAAATCTGCCGAAAAAGTCAGCAGAGAGCGACCAATCAGCTAACCAGAGCACCAAACGCCCAAGGAGCCACCGCGCTAGATAACTAGTCATGCAGGCAGCCAGTCGTTGTCAATAGAGGATCATCCGACTGCGTCTCCGTGGGAGGTCTGTGTCATTATTTATTAGCTGCCTGTCTCGGTTTCATCCTGATGCGGTCTCGGTCCCCTGCAAAGCCATCAACTGTGTGTATCTGTGTGTTTGTGTGTGTGTCAACAGGGACAGCCGCAGTAACTCAATCAGCCAGTCAGAGATGAGATCTGTCCTCACCTGTTCCTCGGGAAGAGCGAGAGTGAAGAGAGATGTGGAAGGAGAGAGTGTGTGTGAGAGAGGGAGATAGACAGAGAGGTCGCCCAAAGGTGAGCGAGGAAAGGTGGAGGTGGTGTGGGTGATACGGGGGGGAAACAATAAGACAGCAGGAAAGGACCTGGAGGGAAAAGGAAATAAAGAACAAGGTGCAGAGATGTCAAGCATGGACAGACAGCGAGACGACGGCCCCCTGGGCACAGACATGTAGAGTAGAAGACTCTCGACCTCTTCTGCATAAGGCCAAGAAGAACTGTGGGTGATCAGTGTTTCTTCATTCTTCATTTGTCACAGCTTGAGTCTGTTTATTGTCTCTGTCATCAATGTGTATCTCTTCATAATTTTCATAGTCTTTTGTGTCTCTTTGTCATCATTTTGTGTCTCTTTGTAGTTGTTTTATGTCTCCTTGTAGTTGTTTTGTGTCTCTTTGTCTTCATTTTGTCTCTTTGTAGTTGTTTTGTGTCTCTTTGTCTTCATTTTGTGTCTCTTTGTAGTTGTTTTATGTCTCTTTGTCATCATTTTGTGTCTCTTTGTAGTTGTTTTATGTCTCTTTGTCGTCATTTTGTGTCTCCTTGCAGTAGTTTGTGTCTTAGCATTTATTTTGTGTCTCCTTGTAGTTGTTTTATGTCTCTTTGGCATCATTTAGTGTCTCTTTGTAGTTGTTTTATGTCCCTTTGTCTTCATTTTGTGTCTCCTTGTAGTTGTTTTGTGTCTCTTTGTCTTCATTTTGTGTCTCTTTGTAGTTGTTTTGTGTCTCTTTGTAGTTGTTTTATGTCTCTTTGTCATCATTTTGTGTCTCTTTGTAGTTGTTTTATGTCTCTTTGTCGTCATTTTGTGTCTCCTTGCAGTAGTTTGTGTCTTAGCATTTATTTTGTGTCTCCTTGTAGTTGTTTTATGTCTCTTTGGCATCATTTAGTGTCTCTTTGTAGTTGTTTTATGTCCCTTTGTCTTCATTTTGTGTCTCTTTGTAGTTGTTTTATGTCTCTTTGTCTTCATTTTGTGTCTCCTTGTAGTTGTTTTGTGTCTTAGCATTTATTTTGTGTCCCTTTGTAAACCGTTTTTTTTTTTTACAGTCGTTTTGCATGTGTGTATGTACTTTGTTGTTATTTTCCATGTCTCTGTTGTTGTTTTGCTTCTATGTTCTAGTCACGTTGCATTACCCTGTTGATGATTGACTGACTGTCCAACAGGAAACGTTAACACTGTCACTTCAAACGGTCTGAATCCTTGAGCCCCTTGGCCCGTCCTTGGTAGGCCCATTCTGTAATCCATCCAGGATGTCAAGACACGCTGTAGAGAAAAGAAATGGAAAGAATGATGAAAGACAAAAGGAGGGTTGGATAGAGTTGCAGTCAGGGGACCTTGCTGATGCGGAGTCACTCACCAACTCGGCCTCGCTCGCTCCTTCTCTCTCCTTCTGGTTAGTTCTGTGACACAAAGCGGATTTGTAAAATCCCGTCGACTGTTATTGCAGCTCAGTGATCTGTGCGTGCACACGCATGCATGAAGGTGTAAAGCCCTTATATTAACATGTCTGATAAGATATGCACTGTAAGGTCTATAATTCACATCCTGTAGCAGATTTAGTAGTCCATAATTAATCTCTTGTTCATTTTAAATGATCTATGCAGGCACCACTTTGGTTTAAGTATGTGTCTGTGCTCTGTGTGTGTGTGTGTGTGTGTGTGTGTGTGTGTGTGTGTGTGTGTGTGTGTGTGCGCAGTTTGAATTTATGGATTTCAGTGGATTAGCCTACTTTAAGGCTGATGTTTTCATCACCGAGGCTCCTAAACTTGTGGATGACTCATATCTGGTCCAGTACCGCTGATGACATCACTGCACATCTCACAGTGCTTCTCCCCGGAGCTGTTTATCCACCGACTCTATATTTATCGTCTTATCACACTTACAGAAACACATTCCAGCCCGTGCTGTCGATTTACCTTCATGCCATGAAGAGCCCAGGAGCACCTTCGAGCCTTCGTGAAGGGCTGCAAACTGGAGAAAAAGATCCCATATATTTTAGAGCATGTAAATACATGACATATATTGAAAAGCAAATTGCCTCTGGGAGGATATTTTTCCTGATGTAATCTAAAATGTTCATGCTGAGATGGCGGTATCAAAGTCCAGGCTTCCTCTTTAATTTGATTCTTTAAACTTCTTCAAAGGGAGAGCGGAGTCGGAGGCGTACGGCAAAGCCTGAGTTTTTTTTTCTTGAGAGGAGAGAAACCGGGAGAATGTTTAATGTTTGATTACATAAATTGAACGCTGAAATAGTCTAAATGAGCCAAAATAATTCATTGTATCCATTCAAATATTCATTCAGAGAGGTCTGTCATTCATAATTCAGTCAGACGGTCCTGATTCAGTCACCGTGTGTGTGTTTTTAACAAACTTTGCAGACTTTTAAATTCATCTGGTGTCAGTGAGGAATCGTGTCTGTTTCTTATTCTCCAGCAAATGATACAGACCCCTTGGAGTCGACAACAGAGAGCCCGACTATAACTCTCCCAGACTCACAAATTCAGCTACTCAACCAAGAGATTTCCCTTTTTATTAGCTTAAAAGGAGCACTTACCCAGGATACTGCAAAGATAACCGTCCAGGGTGGCGGCACATTGTTGCGCATCAGAGATTTACTGGAGCCACAAGTGATTTGTGGTCCCGGTAAATCCCCGATGTTGACAGCAAACTGCACCTTTCTCCTTCTCTTCCTATAGATAGCAAGCTTTGAAGTCTTTTTACAGTACAACCACCTTGGGTCTAACTAAATTTCTCTCCGACAAGGCGTCGTCCTCTTTTCTCTTTTATATTCCGAAGTTGTAAGCCTTGAGAGTTCTCGGGGAACAACGGCAGACATGTTTTCTTCGCCATCATCAAAGCCCGCCGCAGTGACCTCATTATCCCTTTCAGATTTCAAAGCTCCTCCGAAATTGGTTCATCACAAAGTCCATCTCCACCAATCACAAACAATCTAAATCAAAATGAGATTCTCCGGTGTAGTTACAGAGGATATCCTTGTTCCGAGAAGAGGGAAGTGCGTGTTCGCTATTAGGTTTGATTTGCAGTCAATTATCCTGCACTCAACGCTGTCCATCAGTCACTTCTTCAAACACCATGAATGCAAAACAATTAGAACGACAATATTGTATTTTAAACACGATCTTCTTCAATTAGAACACTGACATTTTAAGACTTGTGTCTTGTGATTGGGCATTGTGTGTATTATCATGACGCTAAACGCCACCAAACACTACATTTTAACCTCAGTCTATTTACGAGTACGAGTCTAACCTACATAACAGAAGACCTCTGTCAACACAAGCAGTCCATGCTGACCAATCACAGATTGTGACATGCAGCTACATGTTTATAGGAAGCTAACGTCAGAGTCCATACACGTAGCTGCAGGGTAACCCCATCATTCAGAAGCACAAGTTAAACTTAAAATCTCTGATTTGTTTAATGCTCTTAGTCCTTTGCAAGACATAAGGGCATGACGAGCTCCCTCCATCACTCCCTATCCTTGGCAACATGTCGAGCCTACCCCCATGTTGAGCTAATCTTGGCTAGCTTGTCCATCACAGTTCCGCAACAGGTGTTTTTTGAGTTTACTTTGCCTTGAGGAGCAGAAACTCCTAAGAATATCTGTAAAGGGTTAGCCCGCAAACCAGACGATTTCTATGTATGACTCTGAATTACAAAAATAAAAAATAAAAAAAATCTGCGAGCTCTGGCCACTCACATTCAGACAAATTTCCGGCGTTTTGTTTCGAGTGACGGTGTTAGCTGGTAACTTTTGGCTGTGGTTGTCATGGACGGAGGCTAGCTTGCTAGTGCGTGTAACGATGCGCTAACAACATAATAACGCAAATACAAAAGAAGCAGCAGGTCGCAATTCACGCTGCTCTTTGTATTAACATTCAAAGTTATTAGCTAGCATAACTAAGTGCAATTAAGTGGAAGCTAACAAGCGCACATATCCTCTGTGTTTTTAGCTGTGCTGTTCTGGTGTCACATTAGCTAGCTCAGCGCTACGTCGCACATTTTGGTGCTTTGTTGTAGGCCCTTCCACTTACGTCCACAGATGTGCCATTTGTGTGGAATACTCCTGTGCCCATTGAAAATGCCCCTTGGAAATTTTAAAATGTACTGATAGGTTCCAGACTAATTTTGCCAGGCAAATTAAGGGTTACCTATGTAGGATAGTTTGTGTGATTACCACTGAGGCCTCCCTAAAGGATTATATCATCTTTTGAAAATGAGGACAGTGACTAACAATAGTCCACAGGCCACATCTGTCCCCGGTAGTGGTCCTTAAGCAGATGTTTCACGGGCTCTGCGTCCTCACATCTCCCAGCGGACTTCAGCGCAGACACATCACAGAGAGAGCAAACACTGAAATGTCATCTCTGTCGGAGCGGTCATCAGAAATTCATTGCATTCAAGATGAAGCCGATGTCTTGTTTGATGGACTCTCTGGGAACGGCACAGGAGCTCAGGAAAAAAAAAAAAAAGTGCAGAAGCGGCTTCATTTCATTGTTTCTCATGTCGCCAGCGCAACCACGCCGCTCAGGGTCACACTGTGCGGATAAAACCTGAAAAGGGATCACAACAGTAAGGTGGAATTACAAACGAAACACCACGGCAACTTTAAGTTTTGTACAATAAAAATGTCAAACTTAAAAAGAGCATCGCACTTTACTTGACGAGACGCGCTCGACACATCTTAAAATACCAGATCTCATTATCCGATCACACGTACTGTCTGTCGGCTTTCACACTCGCACACAGACGGTCACACCTTTTGACAATCCTGTATAGAGCATATGAAGGTGTTTTTGATGCTGCGGATGTGTATATATGGTGTGTGTCGGCTTTAAACGGGTATTGATCACAGGAAATTGAAAGGCAAAACGGTCACGGTGAACACATTTACGCACAAACACTCTTTGGACTCTCTTTGCATCCAGTTAACCCCTCGAGCCATAACATCATCAATGATGACCCTTACAAGGTCATTGTGCAGTCTATAATGATACTTGACGCACACTGAAACACACACACACACACACACACACACACACTATCCATCTTTGAGAGTGAGGCCTTTTAATTTTACACCCCCACTGTAAAGGTTTATCTCAGCCGTAATCAATAGTGTATGACTTTCATTATCTTTGTCGCTGGGAATATAATCACATCATAGCCCGAGAGAACTGTAGCACAATCCTTTATCATCATAATCATCGTGGTAATTGTTATTGATGTAAGTGGATAGATATTTAAAGCACAGGGAAGCGCTGCGCTCATCCTCGGGAAGATCCGTTCGCAAGAACTGTGACACGGTTCCAATTTCATGGGCGAACAACAAGCAGTGTCGTATGTTGTGTTGTGTACTTCCTGGGTCAAGGAGAGGTTAAATATGTCGCTCATTGATAATGGACTGTAATGGTATGATCACCTGTTGTAGCAATACCTCAGGTTTGGTGCTTCATTGAAGTAAAAGTATCAATACTCTGTTACAAGTTAAGGACTTGACTTTAAGGCGCACTACGTAGTTTTGGAGAAGAAATCCAAACTCAGAATTTTAATGTTTATATTATTAATGGAGGTAAAAATACAAACTCATAAATATGTATTTATTCCATAAGTGAATAAACAAGCTGTTCTCAGAGGAAAATAAGGTCCCCAGAACACTGTTTGACGCGAGAGAGATGGCAGGGTCCGCCACACATAAACAAGGTAAAACCGTATGAAATGACGTTGTCCTTTAAGGTCAGCTTACAACTACCAAGACTCCCGATAACTGACAATACGCAGATACCACGTGACACCAGCGGCATTATACTTTTTACACTCGCTGACCTCGTTAGAAGCTGGAGGGCAACCGTCGGAATTCTCACGCGCTGATTAACAAGGCAGTCATTTTGGGTCCCCGACAAGATTTCGAGAAATGATTCATTCACACTCTATTGTAATGTTTTAAGAGAGAAGTTTTATTCTGCACCTTTCTTCGAGCTCTGTAGATGTATTTATTTTTCGATTATTTGTTTACACAAAATGTCATCGGTATGACCCTTGAGTACAAGTACGCAAAGCAGTACTCAAGTACTGTAGTTCAGTACAGCCGCTGAGTTAGTTTACTCACTATAGTTACCTTCCACTACTGTATATAACTGTATCAGTATACAGATACAGTACCTATGCTGCCCCTCGTCCCAAGATGATGAGGTATTTGATAACTAGCAAACAACACGGCTACAAAACATTCAACCATCTGTTTGCTGCGTGGAGGAGCTCACAGGATACTCTGCTGAACGAAACCCCACTCGGACCACATGCGACGGCGCTCAGCAGCGGGTTAACGGCCGCGTGTGATCTCCCACAAAGACCTCCAGCTGCATGTGTGTGCGCCGTGTGATAAACTCCCCGGCCGCTCATTATGTATCAATAAGGAGTCTAAACTGCAGATGTGATGAGGTCATTTCAATTATTACGAAATGACTCGGACTCATTTGGCCACCGTGAAATCCGCGTTAGACTGCGTGACTTATTGCAGCTGACTTGAGAGGCCGTCCGCTCAGAACGCTGCGGGTTCGTTTGAGTCCGTGTGTGATTGAACTGCCATGCACCCTCATGCACATTAGTCCCCGTATGGATGTGTGGGATGGAAGGCCTTGGTCAAATTGACACGCAATGCATTTCCCCGTGACCGAGTTATTGCAGAGGGGTCATGAGGCCGGCCACGGGGGGGGGGCCTAACTCATATTGAGCCCGTGGAGGCGACGCCGGATCACACGGCACTCAGTCAACGTATGGCGGCCGTGCATCAAGGCTCGCGAGCTGGTTCCCTCAGAGGACTTTCTTTCCGTTTTCCGCATTTCTCTCCTTCCTGCGGTTCACCCAGAGTGCACTGCCTCCGATACTTTTTCAGCATCGAGCGAGGACGCCCGACAAAATAATTACGGGCATGAAAGTGAAGCACGTCACGGAATTGCCTTGAAAGTCGTGAGTCATCGGAAGACGTTTCCTCACACAACAGCTGTGTTTTTAAAGGGAAAGAGATTAGGCGGCATTGTTCGTCATTAAGGAAAAAAAATAACGAGCGTTGCGTAATCGCGGGAGCCGGTTTTGCCCGCGCGCATCGCCGCCGATTGTCTGTGTGGGAGACGCGAGGTTGAATCCTATCCGCCGAGTGCGGCGTTGGGATTTAGAGAGTGATTATATTTGACATCCTGCTAACAATCCCCCTGTTGGTGAAACCATTTAAAGGTACAAATAGCAAGATGTTTCACTTTTTAGCTGGGGGCACATAGCACAATAATAGCATCAGCTGTCAGCCGTGAAGACACTGTGGGGGGAGAAAAAGGCGAGCGTTCGGCTCGTCGGATGAGCTGTTGAATCGGGGGAGGCTGAGACGCACGGAGACGGAGAAGCCGCGGAGCTGAGGGACGGAGAGGACTGGGTGAAAAAGAAGGTGCCTTTCAGTTTAATTAGCGTGGCAAATTAATTAGCAGCAGGATGTGAATTAATTAGTGTTCCAAAGGCAGTTTAAAGGCAGCGCCATAAGGAGCCACTGTCGAGGTCCCATAAGGCTTTACAGTTTGTTGCAGCCCAAACATTATCCTATTAATTAGCAATTAAATGCTTCTTGAATCCAACTTTCTATCAATCTCTTTCTCTGCTTTTTTCCTCACTCTATTGTTTTTGTCTCCGCGCCGGCGTTGCACATTTGTGCGATCCACTAATTTTGTTTCTGTTTATCCACGCAGCGCGGCAGACTGTCACCCTGAGGGGCTTTTCTTTTTTTTTTTTACACCAATAAAAAGCACACTTTAGGAGATTCAAGCTTTTTTTTTTCAATATTCCCTTCTTAAGATTTGAGGCGGAGTGCCGAACAAGAGCACCGTCTGATATTCTCATTGATTTTTAAAAGCCATCTCATTTCCCATGCTCTCACTCCGGTGCTCTCTGCCGACTGCTTTACAGCCGACATAACCAGGTTGGTGTGTGTGCGCGAGTTGGGTCAGCGCTAGGGGGATTGGCTGGTTTAAAGAGCGGGCCCCTGCTTTCGGTTTTCACACAAACAAATGATTAAGGGCCCCGCTGCTGCGGCGGGTATCGATGCGGAGGGCTCGATTCAATCACTTCAATTTATGCGATTCAAAAACGGTGCCCTGGAGGAGCGTCGCGGGGCTTCTTCATGCCGACGTCGAGACACTGTGGGTGAAGTTTGTGCCGTTTGTATCGGATATCCACCTTTTGATCTTTCTTCTGCAACATGAGGCCACGTGGAATTGATTGGACATGTAAGACTTTATCAATAAGATATCGAGATATCAACTGGAACGTGAAGCTTTTTGGTGAACATGGGAGATGGGAGAGGATCCTCAAGAGTCGCTGATGGTGGTGGAGAGAAAACCTGCATTGGGAATTATAGAAACACTCACAAAAATCTTCTTGAACATCCTGAAGATAATGGTACGGGGACGGTGATGGCAACCTGTGGAAGAGTTAGCCTGAAGGTGGGCGGCTGTGGCACAGGGGAAGAGCCAGCGTCTTGTTATTGGAAGGTCGCTGGTTCGATTCCCCTGATCTGCATGTTGAAGTGTTCTTGGGCAAGATATTGAACCCCAAACTGCTCCTGATGGGCTGGTCGGCACCTTGCATGGCAGCCACCGCCATCAGTGTATGAATGTGTGAATTACTGTAAGTCGGTTTGGACAAAAGCGCCTGCTAAATCCCCTAAAATGGAAAATGTAAGGTGAGAGCGACTGAATCGCTATACTTGAAGGCCCCCACGTCCATAGAGTGTGTATTTCTGGCACAACCCTGGGGAGCACTGGGAGAAGGCTTCTGTGACGTAAGAGGAAAAAGAACGCTTAAGGTGGGTTTTGATTAACATTAGCTAGGTAGCTAAATGACTGTGTAAACAGGGTTGATTACACAGCTAATAACAACCTCACAACATGTAATAAAGGAGCAGGAACGTTCTCAGGATCTTTTATGATTTCTGTCTCATACCACGAAGTACTGAAAATAAAGTCAAAATTAGTTTCTCTTCCATTGTCTTGGTTACCAGGGTTACGATGGCACCATCAAATGTCTGACTGGTTGCCTGACGAAGAAATCAGCAACGTTTCAGATATTTTAGAATTAGAGCAGCACAAAAAAGTTTGAAAAAAGATGCTCTTTAGCTGCGATGGCGCTCAGAAGAAAACGCTAGAATAGAAAGAAGAAGCTACAGCCATGCTCGCAGCTCTGTGAGGCTGTCCTACAGCACAACGAGACTTTGAGCTTAATGCTAACGCTCACATGCCCATGCTTTAGCAGGTATAATGTTGACCATGTCCACCGTCCTAGCTTCGTGTGTTAGCATGCTGACATTTCATAATTAGCACTAAACACAACATGCAGCTTAAGCGGGTGGGGATGGCAGAAATGACAGAAGCTTCCTGTCGATTGAGCAAGATTAGAGGTGAAGGGATCACCAAAGAGATTAGAAATTCATCCCGAGGGGAGCACGACTGCGTTGACCACAAACCCCTTTGATATGCGTTGAGATATATTTCACTCAATACCTCAAAATGTCATCATGTTGTTGGTGGAGCCAGAGGAACAGTCGAGGGACCGCCAAAGTCACGTGGGTTCATCATCTGGGGATCATGAATTGAGGAATTTCATGGTAATACATCCAATGTTTATTGAGACATGGCAGAAAGATCATTGATGGAGAGGATACAGATGTGTTAATGTGGGAGTCACACCTACTTTTCTTTTTGTACTTTTCATTAAACGTCACACATTCTCTAACACAAAACAATCCCCCTTCAAATCTGGTCCAACTCATTTTTCTACGAGCTCAGCGATGCTGCCACAATTAAAATCATTTCTCTTTTTTTTTCGGCGCAGAAATACCAGCTTTCATATTGTATGGGGTGGGGATTGATTTTCTGCCATCGGTCCAGAAAGTGCTTCTGGGGGGAAAGCGCAAGAGTCTGAGAAACTTGGAGAAGATTGGAAGTTCACGTCTCAGGCTGACACAACGCCGTATTGATTTGCTCTCCAGTGCAGTTACGTTAATAAAGTGTGGTTCTTCTGTTGGTCATAACAGATATAGGTGGAAAAAAAACCCTCATGACTGCCTCTAACATGTGTTTATAGCAGCAGTAGTGACATATGTCACCCGGTGGACATTGTTTCCAGCATTTCTAGGTCACTCCAAGATCCACTTACTGTACATTTCAAGACCTTTCCCTCTTTAGCCTAGAGCTCTCCTTGTTGTCTCCGCTACGCTAACATTTTTTTTTTCCGCTTCCTCCTTTGACGATTATTCTCTCTGGCCCCGCTCGGCTCCGCGGAGGGAAGAGCGGCCGAAGCATCATCCGCGCCGGGGTCGGAGAGTTGAATCTGTCGTCACCTTCCGTTTTATTCCTCTCCTCCTGACTCAACCTGAAGAAGCGCTGCACCCTCTGCCCTTCATGCCGAGACGTGATTGGTGGCCCTTCAAGTACCGGTGCGGTTGTCTCCATGGAAACCAAGACAATGCAAAAGGGAAGGAGGACGGGGTATTAAGCTCTCTGAGGTTAATTAGAAGATGAGTAAGAAACATAAAGCTATTGTCAGCTTGGTTTCCTTTGTGTTTATATGATCCTCGAGCAGTTTGACTGGAATCTTTTATAAAACGGAAAGGTTTTTTTATTTCACTTAAATGTTTTCTCTCTTCTTTTGTTATAAATGTACAAAAAAAAGAAAATAATAAAACAAAAACAATTAGCAGACGAGCCACTTGTTCAGGCAGTGATCAAATTATAATTGTTTTTTTTCCCACCGACAGCTCCTCCACACTCAGCTCACCTCCGCCTCGGGCTACATGTTGTTTTTCGACGCAGACAGCTCGTCAAGATGAGAGGTGTGTTTTTTTTGGGTTGTGAACTAACCAAACCGAGCGTCAGGACTAACAATACGCTTCCCGCCCCGAGGCATAAAGTTGCGGTATTGTATCTTTTAATTTCCTGGCGTGGCAACTCTCTGCTGACTTTTGGAGAAAAACGAAAAGCGAGCGGTTTCTGTTTACTTTCCCCTCCCCTCAAATCACAGTCAGTTTTTCAAATACTCAACAGGCTCTCCTTCCCGTACGTGCGCGCGGCTGTCAGAAAAGGCAGCGCGATGGCTGACAGCGCTCTCTCTCCCGGGCTCTCGGTTTTTCTGAGAAATACAGCGGAGCTAATGAGGTTCAGTTGTCACTCACGGCCTCATCTGCCAACTCAGGAGCGCCGCTTAAAGACACCACACCGATACAGTCAAAAACCCTCCTCTGGCAACGCCGAGGACTCGCTCCCGGTCATCCCCCCTCTCTTTTGTGATGTAACATCGAGGCTGGGGTTAACCATCGATTCTTCCAGCTAACTGTGTGGAGTCATGGGTGGCGTCTGTCCTCACCCGGCCGCCACCCGGCCCCATCGACTGCAGCAGTCTCTGATCAATGCTAATGACACGGCATGTGCGGCGTCTCTACAACTTTTACACCACTTCCCAGATTTTGCTCATTTAGCACTAACACATGTCAGGGGAAAACTCCGGGGGTAATCGATATTAGACGTTTCCTGATCCAGGGATGCTGCTGAACTGTGTGCAGTTACAGCACTTCTAGCTCGGAGACAGCAGGCGGGTGAACGAGCTCAGGTCCTACCAGTGTCAGGACGCAGGACAGTCAGTAGAAACCATAACTTTGGTCCTGACGGCAAAAATGTTCTTCTCTTCTAAGAGTTTGCTTTCTATACATCCAGCAGATGTCTTAAAGAGAGAAATGTGGTGTGTAATGTGACTTTGACAGTATGAAAGTTTAGCTTTTTAGCTTTCCTAACAATGTATTTCAGCTGTTAGCATGTTTAGGTAATGCGGTTCAGCATTTCAGCTTCCAGCATTTCTAATATATTGGAGCTTTGAGATTGTTTGGGCGATTCATTTCACATTTATGCAGTTTCAGCAATGCTTCGCAATTCATTTCAGCTTCCAGCGTTCACGCTGCGTTTCCTGACCATCATGCGTTTTCCCTTCCCGCTCGCAGCACTGAAGCACGATTGATATTTTCATGCTTGTGTGTAGGCAACTCAATGCAAACATTTTTAGTTTTTTGTTAAATATTGAACAAGTCTACACTTGTTAAAGTAGGCCAGACCCACAATCCACCACAACCGCCTCCCTATCGAGCTGGTTGGATGGGTCAACAAAATGTACATTGCACAGTTTCTTGGAAGGTCTTGGAGGTAGTGATGAAGATTTACGTCTTCCTGCCGAGATCGGAGCAGAAAACAATCAGGTGTCATTCTGGAGGACAAATCAAAAACAACGTATTTTACCATTTGAATTGGACGGACATGTTGACCTGTACATGACGGCAACGTTGGTGGGTCCACCACTTTGGTACGGACGGAAACATCTCGGTAACTATTAGATTGTCGTGAAATTGCGCGCTGACATTCAAGATCGCCAGATGACGACTCGGGTTGGTCTCTCAACTCTTCCTCCAGCTCCACCAGCAGGTTGACATTCATGGTTTTGAATGAGACTTCTCAACAACTATCCAATGCATAAAAAGGACACACAGGCCTGTTTTTGAGACGTAGAAATGTGCGTATGTGTGTATGTGTCCCAGACAAACACACACACCTGCTGCAGTCCTCCTCTGTAAAGTTGTTTATGTGCAGCCTCGGAATCCTCATTAAATAAGGCTGAAAAGATACCGAGGTGCCAGGCCACCGAATCTGAGGATCGGAGGGAATGATAATAACACTGTACCGGAGTCAGCAATAAATCACAAACTGATAAGGTCAGCTCCTGAATAATGATCATGATAATGTGATGAGTTGCAGCCATGAGCTGGCGGACGGTTCGGGGCGGAATAAGATGGTGAGAGAGGAGCTCACACACACACACACACTGTAGAATATATACATTATGTACTGTACATGTTCATGTGTGTGTGTGTGTGTGTGTGTATGGGGGGTCTGGTGCATCTGTGTGGGGAATTTGCATTTGCATGACTGAGCGATTGTGCACTTTGGATAGGTTTACTCAGAAAAAGCTCAGTTTGGCAAGCCATCCGCCTTTTTCTCCCATTTCCCCCCAGCCAGGAAACAATAGCTCCTCCGCTAAATATAGAGCATCTGCGTTTTAACCTCAGCCTTCTTCTCGCTCTGTCCCGCCTCGCTCTCGCACAAAAACACACTCTCCTGTCTCTCTAACCAATTAGGAAATCGCTCCTCGCTATGCCTGCGTGTGTTTCTCTTGTGATCTCCCGTCTTCCTGGCCGCGATAGGCCGGTGGGTTCAGCGCTTTGATGCTTTAGCCTTTGCGTTGGCATGAGACTCACACACGAAAACGGCGAGCTCATTTCTAATTTGCCCGTGCAGATGCGTCTGCCCCCCACTTCCGTTCAGACAGATTTCCCTTCATCCTGGTTTGCTTTGGGACAATCACAACCATTTATATAACATGGTGTCGGGATTTGATTCATTGACTTTATTTACACTCTGTGGTACGACTTTGTGTGAGCCAATGGGGTTTGAGCACAAGTGTGAAGCAGGCTTGCTGTTAGGTTGACTTTGTTCGCGATAGAGTGGTGTAGCGTGACGATGTGTTTTTGTAGGCTAGCCAGGAAGTTAGCATCGCTCGGGTTCCCTCGACGAAAAGCGTATGCAATTTTTGGATTGATTTTGGGATTATTGCCGAAAATAAGCTCTGTGGCAAACAGAAGTTTATGATACTTCAGCAAGACAGTCTTCACAGATGAACACCACTTTTGTGATTTTCGAAGCCTAAATTAAATCGCTAGCAGTAAAAAGATGACGTTAGTCTATTAACAGACTACACTGTGGCTGCATGACTGACAACTCCTGTAGTTTTATTTAGACACTAATGAGCAACTGTGTTTTCAAGACAAGTGAGAGCTTTACATTTTAATTGTGGGACATTAAATGATGTATGTTATGTTGTAGAACAAAACGTGCAAATATCTTAAACCCTAAACAGACCTTATCTCAAACATCTACCTGAAAACCGATTCATAAACTCAACTGACTTCAAGGGAACCAGATGTACACACTGATTCCAGGTTGTAGGATTCATTATTCTAATTATTCATTATCTGTTGCATCCAAAGGCATTTTGGTCTGCGCCCGTAGAGAACGCCCCATAGAAATCGATAATGCACTGAGCGGTTCTCAGACTTTTTCGCATTTGCTACCTTTATGGTCACCAAAGGATAAATCCCAGTGACTTGGGTGATTCAATGGTTCATCTTCTCACGTATCTATTGTTTTAGTCCAAGGTGTTAACTGTACGACATTTGATCGTCAAGTCTCGTTCACGGGACAGTTTGGATCGGTGACCAGCCTAACCCACCAACCCAAAGACTCAACAGTCAGTGATCTTCCTCCAGAATAGTTTTTTGCACCTTGAATGACAATATGCTCGAAAACACTACTTAGGAAACAGTAACCGTGATTTATTGGCGCTGAAACAGCTGTATATTAAAGGAATATTAGTCACTGTTCAAGAAAAGATTGAACGCCTCTGGGTAGTGGATCGGTGGCGAAAGAAATCAAGCGTATTACAGAAATCGTCTCTGAATTGCCTGATTTATTCGACCAATCGTGTTTTATTTTTTTGATGGGATTGAATGGATTTTTAAAGAGCTAATAAATGACCTCATCTCGCATAACTCTCCCTAGCATGCGCTGCACACTGCCACGAGCTTCTCGGTGTCAGGATCACACTGCAGCCCGGCTACCATGATGTTGCATGTTAACTGTCCTCTGGTCGTTATCACACACACACCGCCGCCTCTCCCCGCCCTTCGCCCATGCTGTGATCGGTGCAAGCGCAGCGTGTCGTCACAGCAGCCAATGGGGTCACGCTGATGCTAATAGCTTTGATGAGTGTTTTTCTCGTCGCTCTACACTCGGCCCCACTGCCCCATTATCACCCCCCCACCACCACCACCGCCGCCGCACACTGTGTCAGCGTTTTCTCAGCCTGTGTGCCGCATTGGCATGCTGTATGTGTGTGTGTGTGTGCGCACATGGGCGGGAATGCGTGCTCAGTGCTGCTGCATGGGCGTCTGTCGATGTGCATTGATCTCGCCGCATGCCATTTGCATGTCGCCGCGCGTCTGCTGCGTGTAGTCTCGGTTTTTTGGCTGAGCGACATGAAGCATGTGAAAATGAGGGGCAGCCAATTAAAAACAGTTGTAAGTAGGACAATCTCTCTCATCGCTGCGTGAGCCCGGGTGTGTGCTGATGGGACGGATCGCCAGCTTTTTTTTTTTTTCTTGAATTGCTTCCTGACGATACAGTTCCGTCTCGTTCCAGTTAAGGGTTAGAAAAAGAGATGACGTTAACGGCAAGGAGCAACCAATTTAGCATCCTTTTCTCTTCAACATTCACAAGACGATCTCAGCGCATTAAAACAAAGAGCTCGTCATGCAGCCGCTGAGCGTCTCCTCTTACGGAGATTAGACAGTAATGTGGACCTAAATGAAGGCATGTGTGTCACGATGACGAAATAGTGAAAGTCACAGCGATCTGGAATTGTTGACGCTCACCTTTTGTCTTCCGAAATACTTTCGGCGGTTCCAGAAATGACTTCAAAGTATGTCGTCTCCTCCTGCTGATGTCTTCCTGCACGATTCCTGTATGAAACTTTGCAGATTTTGTAAGTACCAGTGAGCATTAGCAGTTCACACACACTGGCCTTCCTCATGTATGTAAACGTAAGGACACAAAATTTGAAACACCTCTAGATATTCTTAGGTTATGACCTCAGTGATAAACATTTGGTTTAATTTGCCCTTTTTTTCCGACAATATGACCAAAAACTGAGCATTTTAAACTTTCCAAAAGCAGAAGTAAAGCTGATTGTAGGAGGCGGGTCTACAAGCATGATTTGTGACATCACAAATAGTTTGGACGCCAACCCTGGTCAAACAAGACTGAGCATAGCAATGCCCTCAGCACCAACACTGGCAGAGCAGATGTGAAAACCCGGTGGTGGGGGCCTGCCCAGGCCTGCGAGTGCGGACCAATCACACCAAGACTGGGCTTTTCGGAAGGGAGTCTTAAAGAGACAGGTGCTGAAACGGCGCATTCAGACAGATGATGAATAGAGGTGCTGCAGAAATGGACAGCATAAGAAAATGTATGTGTTTTTTAACATTCACTGGAAGCAAGTATGAACCTGAAAATGAGTATCATATATAGGAATAATTTAGCACAGCATGACCACTGAGTGGAAGAGGAGGAGGTGTTCTTTGAGATAACTGAACGTGTCGGGGCAAGAGGGTGAGGAAGGAAGGAGGAAAACATGAAACACACCAGTCAGCCCCTGCGTAGCCTGAGGCTCGGTCCATCCATCTATTATCTGTAACCGCTTATCCTGTGCAGGGTCACTTGCAGGGGGCGAGCGGTCGCTTCATCACGGGACTGACATATAGAGGCAAACAACAGGGTCAGGCGATGTCTGGCATGACAGCAACCTGGAACTGTTTCAGCCCGCCGAGATAACTGTCTCCTGTCAAGAGTGGGCAGATCAACTCTCGCATCCCCGCCGGGTGAGTCCCGACACGAGTGCCCGTGTTAAAAGTGTCTTTGTCTCCACGCTTGTTGGGGTCAACCTCCGAAGCTCGAAACGAAGTTAGCTGGCAGGCTATGTTAAACATGATATTTGATACTGCAAAGATGTCTTTTAGATGTGTTTTCTGCTCAGTGGGCTCGTGCGTGAGCATTTTTTAAATATCATTATTCACTTTTTCAACATGATTTCATCATCCCAACACTGATTTACGTACTTAGCAGAGATTCGTCAAGAGTGACGGCATCCCCCGTCTACGAGCCGATCCCCCATGTGTCGGTGAAAACGTGGTGTTTCATCAACATAAATAAACGCCGTGGACAATCTGGTGAAGCGAAACGAGGAGAGAATGTCTGACAGGCTCCATTAAAATGGGATGTTTTGCCCGGAACTCGTACGCGAGTGAAGAGGGTCGGTCCTTCACTCTCCTGTCGGGAGGTTTTTTTTTAAAATGCGACTCACGTCATCGGCGGAGCAGAACAGAAAATTGGGAATATTCTGAGGAAACGTTCAGCCATCTGTCAATAACAAGCGCCTCCCGTAAACACGACGTAGCTCTCCGTTCGACGGCGTCTCGGTGGAAAGTGAGACGAGCGGCCCGACACGGAAACGCGTCTTGTCGTGCACTCGTGGCAATCTGTCACATGTATTTTCACATTAACCAGAGAGGGTGTAATACTTTGCCTTGCTGACTGATCCTGTTTATTCACCCCGGCTTCGTCTCCCCCCTCGTAGGCACAAAACTCCCTAATTTGCGACATGACAGCAGCAGTTTTTTCAGGCCAGTATCTGCAACGTTTTCTGACGCCGCGGCGGTAATCAGGATAACAAGCAAGGGAGGACGGAGTCGGAGGGAAGAGAGAGCGAGGGAGGGGTAACGCATCTGAGGTAGAGCTGTTGGTTAATTCAAACAACAAGGCGCCGCGGAAGCAAGGAAACAGACTCTCGGAAAAAAATATCCGTCACACTCCGACAACAACTGATGACAACCCGAGCTGGCGTTTGGAGAAAAACCTGCAAGAAAAAATCCTCATATTGTAATTCACGACGATCCCCCCCCCCCGAAATCCTCTACGCGCTCACATGGGACGCCGCATTTCTCCACGGAGATCAAAAAAACACACTCTGGCGTGCTAATTTGCAGCATCACTGCCAGCGCCGCGCTCACACGCTCTCCTGTAGGTATCTGTGGTAGGCCCGACACTGTGCTCGCACAAATCCCCCTCTCTGCTGACACATGTATCGGAAATCAATTGTGTGCAGGCAAACTCTACACACACACACACACACACACACACACACACAGCTCAGCACCGGGGCTTCCCAATGTTCCTACCCTGCCGTATGTGCCGAAGAGGTAAACACGGCTCCTGTACCGCCGAATCCAATCACAGGAATCATTACTGTGATTAAAAAATGTCTCTATTAATCAACAAGGGGGCAAAGCGACGCAGCAGAGACCTCCAGGAAATTAAAGGCAAGCGAGCGCGTTCCAGTTGCGGAAGGTGTTCCCTTCTCACCTCATTATCAAACCGAAAGCTTATAAATTTTGATGGATACGCTAATTGCTTTTTTTTTTTTTTTTTCGACCTGCATTCCGAAGTTGTAATATGCAGTTAAAGCGATCACACAGACGCGTCTGTCTGTGATAACACCGGTGACCCGCAATTTGGCTTTTTTCAGTAATGAAGCCATCAGGATGATGCCAGAACGGCACGACACAGATTTGGGGCTGAAGCGTGTGAACATAGCGCCGTGAGAGAAGTTATTGTAGTCGTTGGTTCTTATGGTCAGTTTTACAGCTTCCTGTGACACGTGCTGTGTTAAAGGATGAGGCGGCAGATATTTTATGGTTTTGTTATCGGCGACAAATCCCTTGAAAAGACCAAAACCGGCGACGCATTAGTTTTCCCAGAAAATCTGCAGCATCCAGCGAGCTCACTGTTTCCTTCTGAATGCATAAATCTGTATTGTATTTTATGGCTTAAAGGGACAGTACGTAGCTTTGGGGAAGACATGTTAATCAGAAGGGAAAGATCTTCATTGACTGTTTTTTTTTATTTTTAAACAAGCTAATTTAACAAAACAAATTTCATACAGTTTTTTACTTTTACTTTGTTTATATGTGGCGGACCCTGCCACCTTTCTGGCTTTAAACTGTGTTCTGGGACCTTATTCTCCTCTGAGAACAGCTTGTGTATTCAGATACTAAAAGATATATTTCTGATTTTGTGTTATTGCCTCGTTAATGTTGTTAAAATAAAAATCCTCAGACGACATAGTGCCCCTTTAATAATTAACTTCTAAACAGAAGCGAATGTTTTTTGTTGGAGACTATTTCCAGCCATCCAGCCGCTCCGGTGCACCAGTTAGTATCTACAGCAGCAGGACAGGTCATGTGGGGTCGACTCAAATGAAACTATCGTGCCCACTTTCATCGTAACAAGGTGACATAAAAACATAAAACTGCACATAGTGCAAAAGCGTGGCTCACTGATGTGCTTTTAGCTAAATTGGCTGGTCAACCCAGGACTTTCATTGCGTCTTGCAAGCTGACGCTTGCTTGCAAAATCTGCAGCCTCCTACTTTTTTACCTTCATAATGAGGTTTAGGCCACAAAAGCACTTTGGTTAAGGTTAGGAGATCGAGGTTTGGGTTAAATGTTAATGAACACTTTGTGACTCGTCGCTTTAAGTCCCTGCAGAGGTTTTTTTTTTTCTCTGTATTAACGCTAGAAAACTCAATCTGACCGTTTTCAGCCACAGGTGGTCGCATCGCTGGAGGAACATGTGGAAGAAAAGCCAACGGGCTTATTTGGAGCCTCGACCTTAATCATTCAAAATATTTACAAAGTTACAGAGAACGCGACATACAGAAAATAACTTCTACATGGAAATGATGGCGTAGACATCGCGTGTGATGTGTGTGTGTGTTTGTCAGGAGGATGTTAGTTCATACACCTGAACTGACGTTTTAAAAAATATCCCAACACCATAAATGCATCGCTGTCTACGTGAGTACTGGAAAAACATGAGAACGTTTCCTTCAAAGCATACTTTTCTGTTGCAAATGAGTTTAATACAGACCTAATTTCAAGAGGACGGGGTTGAGACAGAGGCGAACACGGTGCTGCAGCGTCCTCCTACGCATCGTGACTGGTTAACTAGTTTTTCTCATCATTAGAAGCGTCTGTCAGATAACAGATAACAGAAATAAATTAAGCATTAGCTAAAACTCCAATCAATGAAAATCCATGTGACCTGCTGTATCTGTGCACACGTTTCCGTCCTCCGTGTGCTGGAATTACATGACGGCAACACATGCAGCTCTCATCGCTCATTATTAGGACTAAATTGCAGACGCGCATCGTGTTAAAGAAATGCTGACAAAGCAAAAAGCGTTCCCTATAAATTCCCCCCTCGTCTCTAATTAGATGATTCTCCCTCTCTGAACAATATCCCCGTTTCCTGATAAGTGATTTCACGGCGCTCCCTCCACAATGCTAATTCTCTCTCCCCTCCTCAGACCGACCGTTCTCTCCCAATCGCCGACGCCATCCCGCCTTATCTCCGACCGAAAGGATTCGAACGCGCCGCGCTGACCGAGGCTTCTGACGACGCCACGTCTGCTAACATCGCATGCGATCGTTCACAGCTGTGCGGAGAGAAAACGAGCCGTGGAAAGGGACACGAATTAGTTGTAGTCTGACAGTTTTATAAGTGGTTCGGATGTTAAAGACGATTTGTGAGCCGTCGTCCAGATCCAGTGTAACGAGGACAAGTGCATCGAGCTTTTTTTGAGCGTTAACAAAATGTGATTATCTCATGCAATTAAAAAAAAAAAAAACTACCTGTGGTTTGTGCCGGGGAAGCTTTGATCTGCATATCTTCAGATGTTCTGCACGATAACGTCTTCTTATCTTCCTTATCAGTGCAACATGAACCCATTTCTTTATTTCCATATTATTTATCACCTCTTCATAAAGTCCTCTCAGCGTGCGCTGTTGTGGAAGTGTTCGACTCTGCAGGTGGATGAAAAGGTGGTTTTTTAGAGAAAAGAAATGGAAATTGCAGAGAGCAGAGGGGAGGAAGAGGAGTGAGACGGCAGAGGCTGTGATCGGGAAATAAAAGACAGAGAAAAAGGGAATACGAGATAAAGGGATGAATAATGACTGAGGTATAAATGAAGGTGAGAGAGGCAGAAATGCATTTTTAAAATCGCCCGGTGTTTTTGGTGCTGTGGGTGGATGTGCTGCAGCTTCTGGGGAGGGAAGTACTGAACTTTTTATTCTGCATTCATTTGACAGCCATTGTTAGTTTACTTTGATGACGACGACGACGATGATAATGATGAAGATGATGATGATGATGATGATGATGTTAGGCCACAGGGGAACCAATCAGAACGCAGATGAACCGACAAAAAGTGAAGGAAAAAAACGGAGGCTGATTAACAAACGGTACGCAGGTGCGATACACAGAAACAAGGCAGGAAAGAGACAAAGACAGGAAGTGGTAAGTGAGACATGAAATACAGGGAGAGGCCTTTTCAACATGAATCAGATATCACAGAACCAACACTCAGGACCACGACGGATGATGAGATATAATGATAGATTGTAAGAAATTCAATTTCCCAACCGGGGCTGAACATTTTAACTCCACTTCCAGCAACAACAGTATGATGTTGCTACACATTAATGCATCAGTAAACCCATATAATACAACATAATACATACTATACATGTCTGTACTTTTAATTGTGTTGCTTTAGGTACAGAATAAAGGTTTATAAATCTTTACAGCTGCTTAATAAATGGTTTATAAAGCATTTCATTGATTGTTAACAGTGAACTATCTATTCAAGGAGACCTGTAGTGCTTTTCCCCCCTTTACCTTCAGTGTGTTGTGTGCTATGTGTTCCTTGTGCGTGAAATAGGTCTTGAAAGTTAAAAGGCCTGTAAACCTGTTGTAGTAGTAACAGACTACGAACCTGAATATGAGCATGAAATGTCTCCTTTAACTAAAGTTTGATTAAATATGAATTATTTGTTTTGCTAATAGGTTAGTGATGAGGTTTGGTGTGTTCATTTCACATTTATAGTTGCGTGTCAACAATTAACTCGTGTGTTTCTATAATATGAGCCCATTACATAGCCCTGTATGAGGCGTGTTGGTTTTGGAACAACAGCGAGAGAAGGGAGCTTCACAAACCCTCTACAAAACAGCACTTCCAGCCAGGCCTGGTGCTGTTCTGCTCTCCCGGGAGGAAGCTCTTTTATACATGAAAGTTACTGGAACAAAAGTTTTTTGTAAAAGCCTTTTGTGGCTCCAGAGGGAGCCGCGTGAGATCTGATGGATTGCCTCGGGTGATGTCACTCGAGTCGGGGTCAGTTTGGGCTGTGGCTGCGGGGGTGCAGAGGTAGAAAGACGCGAGCTTACCAGACCTCTTTTAGCCCGCTCCTCGAGCTGCTGCTGGTGAATCTCTGACTGAACGCTCGCCGGCCCCAGTTGCGTTGTGGGTAATGTAGGTGCCGAGTTGTGGCAAGGATGCATGGGATGAAATTCCTTTGGTTCTGCCACGTTGATTTTGATCATTTTACAAAAAAAAAACGAGACAGTGATTAAAAATTCTCTATCAGAGGGAAAAATCAGGGAACAAAAGTCTCACTGCAGATTACGACCGCAAGATTTTAACATGAACGCCTGCAGTCCCACTTTGCATGATGGGTAGTGACTCAAATCTCTGTAATAGGTGGATATTAACCACATACCTGCTCATAATATACACTGAATGTACCACTACTCCCCGATACCCGTCCATTACAGTGCAAAATTGCATTTGCTCATAACCGCCAATGTTAGTCACGGCCACACTCGGCAGAATCTGACAGATAATCACATCAGACAGCTAATGTCGCACTCGTCTCCGTCTTCACAGCAAATTAAGCGAGATACAAGCGGGGTTTGAGAAAAAAAAAAAAAGCGGCGGCGGCGGCGAGGGCTGGCCTTGTGCGGTTCCGCGGCAGAACCCTCTTGGGCCGGCCGGCGCGCGGAAACAGGTTTAAGATGAGGAGTGAGGGATGAGAACGAGCGAGACGGGCGGCGGGAAATGGAAGAGATGGATGAGAAGTGACGGGAGACAAAGTGAAGGCAAAGAAAGAAAAAGCGACGCTGCAGTTACTTTTGACAGATATTGTGTTGTGATTTCATTTTCACTGAGAAAACAATTAAAATGATGTCGGTGGGACAATTGTCGCACCTCTTTTTGCACGAAAGAGAAAGAGAAAAACACGACGGCATCTTTATCACCGGCGACAGCTACAAACTGCTTTCACGAGCCGCGACCGCGATAGTTTAACAGTCGGCTGTGCGCTCGGTAGGACACGTAACTCCGGCCTGTAGGAGAAGAAGAAGAGATCAGAGGGAGAATAATAAGACTTAAACTCTACCTTCTCCCAGTTGTCATGGGGAATGTGCGCTTGCTGAACAGGAGGTGGATAAGCTCCCTGCCTTGATCTTCACTCTTTGGGAATATCACAAATGCCTCCTAATAAGCTTGACTGAGGATACAGGGGGGAAAGTAACTGACTCATTGATCGCGCTGGAGGCTTTGCAGAGAGAGTGTGTGGGCAGAGCCAGGGTGAAACAGAAACTCTCGTCGTGCAGACGCTTCGCCTGGTGTGTTAATTCGAGACGGTCGACGCGTTTGATGTACGAGAGGAAGAACGGCGGGAAGCAAGATGGCACATTACAACATTATGTTGCTTCATTTTGCAACTTTTCGATGTTTTTTTTTTAGGTTGAATGTTCTGTTTTATTTTGTGACTACACTTTCTGGTCTGGTGATCTGGGTAGCCATGAAAACCACTCGGTCAGGGTTGGGAAGAGATCACGTTTAGGCTTAATATACCTGCTTTGGTCGCCTCAAACACGACTGAAGTGTCGTCAATAGCACCTGTCACGACGAGCACGGCTGGAAAATGTCTCGAGGTCTCCTTAAAATGACGTCAAAGCGATGTGAACATTTTGTAGAACGGTCACTACGGTGGGTCGGCCTATGGCATCTACTAACTAATCAGTGGTTTGCAGGAACGTTAATTGCCAACATTTCATCCGGGCGACTGGGCTGTACACCGTCCATCGGAGGTGAATTGATGGTTTACGCCGGTTTATCCTCCTTCTGCAACTTTTGGGAGCCACATGTTCCACTTAAACGGAGGTGGGTCAGGCAACACCTGCATCAGAGTCATAGATCTTACAACTCTAACCAGCCATCACATGACGGATAGGCTGGGAAGAACGCAGTGGCTCTAAATGGAGAGAGGGAGCAGGAGGAACGCATTTACACTTGCTCCACAAGCAAGAAACACCTCATTTTCATCTCTTTTCACATGTTATGGAAATCTAAATAATCTAATGAAGCTTGGAGTCTCAAAATGTTAATTTAAAAGTGCCCCCAGCAAGATTTCTGTGTCAAAGAAGAAGAAGAATGATCGACAAATGGTCCCATCGTTGAGCTGATGTATCTGACGTGAATCTGAATTTGACAACGGGCTCCAAACTATGCACACCAGCCGCTGTGGGGTTCACACAGCACACGACAATGGCAGAACAGTTGCTATATTCTGACCCTTCTGTCAAAGCTCTCACAGCGAAAAAGTGCAAGTTCACATCTATTTCCGCAGCAGAGGACGGCTGTGCTCCCTCTCTCTGGCAGCTGCTCGAGTCATTGTGTCAAGCAATACTCTGATTTCCTGCAAAGTTTCGCAGCCAAAGTTCAACTAAATTGAAGTTATAAATAAAGTACAATAACTTCTTTAAAAAGCCTGGGGCACTTTAAGAATGACGGTTGTGCAGCGTAGACTTTATTCCGTACAGTAGCTTCATACTCCGAGGAAGACACATTGTTAAGAGTTTACACTTTTTTTTAGAGTTTTCGTTGTTTGTTAGTTTTTTCTACCTGAAGGTTTGTCAAGACGTCTTGAGCGGTAGAATGGGAACAGGCTTCAGAAGATACAAACAGTACGACAAAAATGCATCTTTGACCCCAAATAGTTCAACAACACATCACTGGTGGAGATGGAATCATTTCAATAACACTAATAGAGGGGGAGGTGAAAAGCCAATTTGTGCATCTCTATAGTCAAAGTTGTATCATTGGCTGATTTGTGGAATTGTGTGCTGCTCTTTATTTCATTATCTACTCTGCATTAACTGTTTGCTCTCGCCCATTTATTCTGAAATATAAAATAACCACAGGACCACTTTGATTCTCAAAGTGTAGTTTTCATCACGATGTTTAGAAATTGCATCTACTGATGAGAATGAGATGCCCGGTTTTGATTTGCGAAGCAGGGACATCGTTTATCACACCTGAGGAGAAACAAGACAATTTGTTCAATGGCCGCCAAAAAGTTCAGCTGTGTTTGAGCTTGTTGGTTCCACACACACACACACACACACACACACACACACACACACACACGTGTCTGTGGCTTTACAGGACAAGAACGGAGTTATATGAAAGCCGAGCCATTAAAAAAAAAAGATTTCTCACACATTGATAATACGCTGAAAACACGTTGGTAACACATCGACAACACACAAACAACAAATCTGTCAACCTGTTGTTAGCATGTCGACAACAAGTGAACAGACCACTGACGACTCCTTGTTAACATGGTGTCAACTTGTTAACATAACACTTGTTAATGCATGGTCAATGTGTCATTAATATATTGTCAACGTGTTGTTTATGTATGTGTCATTAATGTATCGTCAATGTAATCAAACGTGTTGTCAACAGGTTGATTACATTGACATTTTAGCAACTTACAGCAATTAAGACGTACAATCACACATTGGCTGCCATGCAAGGTGCCGACCAGCACATCAGGAGCACTTTGGGGTTCAGTATCTTGCCCGGGGACACTTCGATATGCAGACCAGGGGAATCGAACCAGCGACCTTCCGATAACAAGACGCTACCTCTACCCCTGAGCCACAGTCTGTGTTTTGTTAGTGTATTGTTAGTATGTTGTTAACGTGTTGTCAACGTGTTCTCAAGGGCTTGATTGCATGTTGTCAACATGATGTTAATGTGTTTTCCACGTGTTGTTAACATGTCGTTAGTGGGTTGTAAAAAAAATCACATGTATTTGACCTGCCTGTCTTGCCAGAGGGTTACTTGTTGTGTTGTACACGTTTGCAGCGCCTGGAACATTAGGAACAGGTTGATGTGATATGATGTGATGTGACAAGATCTGTGGTACCCTCACTGAAGTGAAATTCAAACAGTCGCACCTTTCTTCCGTTTAACAACATGAACACATGAGTGGCTGATACAGCATTACAGTGGGCGGGGCTTACATCAGGGGCCGCACATCACAAGTAAATCCCACAGATATGTGGACACGGTTATTGTCACTACAGAGAGAGACACATGGCAGAAGCCACCGTCTCCGCAGCCAAAGGACAGATGGACATAAACACAGACAGATGGACGTAAACACTAATGAGATCAGACGTATAAATCTGACAGAGACCCTGACCAGAGGAACGGCATCGCCACAAACAGATGGGAGCCCTGGATGCAGAGCTGTCCGTCTCCGTCTCTCTCTCTCTCTCTGGCAAGGGTTCAGCTGTTTTGTCGAGAAAGTATGGGAGCTGTCAGGGGCCATATGATGCTGCCTCTGCAGTTTACACACGGAGACGGAGGGAGAGATTGATGGCAAGGACACCGGGGCTCCCAGAGGACACTCAGTCTCATACGTATACGGTCGGAGGTAAACTGGCGATTACCTTTTCGATCCCGGTGTGTTCCCTCTTCATACCTGTGGGTTTTGTCACGCGATGTATGTTGTGTGCGGTAAAGGTCAGCACTGTCTCCGCCACTCGACTGACCTAGATTCAAAAGGGCCCTTTATGTGTTTGTGTGACGGTGTGCACATTTATATGTGTGTGTGTGTGTGTGTGTGTGGGAGGAGGGGGGGCTGCCACTGTCTCTGTATAATCCCCCTGGTAGCATTTGGTTTCAAGCATAAGTCAGAGAACAGTCAGGGACTCGGTTTGCAATACGCCTGACCTACATCGCCTGCTCACGGTGCGCTTAAGACGACACATGAAGTCACACTTACTCTATCCTCCTGCAAAAAGAATGTCTGCTTTCCGTGCTGCGTGTGTGCTCGGAAAAAAACACGCCGACACGCGGCCGAGGCTCAACAGTTTAGTAATGACGGTAGTTTTCGCGGAAAAATGCTGCTGTCACATTAAGGCGAGGATTAAATTCTCCTTAAGCTTCTCTCGCCGGGCTGCCTCTCTCCAGGTGGTTAACAGGAGAGGTATAATCTCCACACACACACACACACACACACACAAACACACAGAATCACAGACGCGCACACGGTGACAAGAACACATAAAGAAGGTGCAGAAACTGTCTTGTAAAGGCGCCAAAAAAAAAGAAGAAATGTGGGGAATCTGTACATGAATATATACACAAATACATCCACACACACACACACACACACACACACATCTTGCTTCCCCTCATTGTGTGCTATTTGGAGCAATGTGGCAGCAGTAATTAGAGGTGCGACAGCCAGACAGGTAGAGGTGATGATAATGGGCCGCTGCTATTTCTGTTCCTCCACTCTCTCCTCACCTCTCCGTCTTCTCTCTCTCTCTCTCTCTCTCAGCGTCTCCTGCTTTCATATTGTCTCATCCTCAAACAACCAGACTCCGGTCCGGGCGGGACTGGAACGTTGCTGACGTGCACGCGCCGACACGTGCCTCCTCCCCCTCCACCTTTATTACCTATCCCAGAATCCTCTCACGCCTCTCATCTCTCGGCGGCTTCATTAAACCGCACCTTCGTCGTTGAGTCGACGCGATGTCGGCGTATCCAACAGCAACGTCTCGTCCTCCTTCGCGTCGCGGGGAGGGAAGGTAAACACGAGTCGAGGTGCTAAAGGAGGAGGAGGAGGAGGTGGTGGTGCCATAGGTTTTACTGTTTGTGCATCTGTCTTCGTCGGAGCTGATGTCACCAGGCTGGCGGGCGGAGAACGAAGCTGTTCTCTGTCTCTGCTGGTGTTGATACTGGCTGCTGAAGTAGCCGGTTTTAACGTGAGATCGTCCTATCGAAGAAAACAATCTCGTATGTCGTGTAGAAATGCACAGAAGATGTACCAAACCCACGGCTTTATTTCACCGCCATCTTTTTAAGGTGTCTTCTTGTGGCGGTACTGGCAGTAAACTGCTTACAGGCCGCGCCTACGTAAGAATATACACAGAAAATGTGAAAATCTACGAGGGGATTCCCAGTGTTTGTTGCTCGGACAATAAATAAGGGTAGAACAAACAAGTGCCTCCTACAAGCCCCGGGGAAATAAAATGTCAAACTGAAGGTGTACAGGGGCTTGGATTTTAAGGGGTTCCCAAATAAACACAGTTTCCTCGCTTCAAATGATGTGGGGCAGCCGAGAAAACCCAACAGGGCCTGAACAGACCAGAGTTCCTGGCTGGCAATCTAAGAGGAATGAGGTTCTCAGGGGGTCAGGGACAGATTCAGAATGAGGGTGCGAGCCACCGGTGTGCCGTTTCCCACCTCTCTTTAAGCCTTCACAAAAAGGGCGTCATCGCACCGTGATTGGCTGGGAGGGAAACGCCCCAAGCTGCTTCCACTCCTCAATCAGGAGTCAGCCTCCTCCCCACCTGCGCACAGGTGAGCTGAATCCCCTGCAATTAGTCGTGAGGGATTTGGGAAAATCAGCCCAAAACAAAGAAAAAATAGCAAGTGTCAAACAATGGGACTGCTACATTCTTAAATTATTTTTTTTTTTTCACACTGCACCTCTTTTTATCTCTGTCTAAACAACCCGTTTCAGCTCCTGTCTCTTTAAAGCCCCCCTCCCGTAAAAAAAAACCCAGTCTGCGCTTATTGGTCGGCTCTAACAGGCCTGAGCAGGAGCCACCCGCTGTTCCTGTAATATTGGACCTTTGATAATCATCACTAAAATATTAAGGGATTCAAAATTAAACGGGTTGTGGTGGTGAAATAAAGGGCGTGGGGTTTATGTTTTCACAAAATTAAACCTGTGTTAATGGAATTTCTGTTTGCCGGCCTCCTTATCGACACCAGCGACTGTGCTTGTGTCTTTCAGTGTGTGTCTCTGTGCGCTCGCAGCCATGTTTTACTCATTTGCATCTGACAGCCACTGTCAGCATTTTTGTCTGTACATACAGCTGGAACTGAAATCCGTGTGTGTGTGTGTGTGTGTGTGTGTGTGTGTGTGTGTTGGTACGAACATTTCATCACAGCGGGTTTCCATTGGAGCGGTCCAGATCTGTCGTCTGGTGCGAGCGAGCTCTGACCTTGAGGATCTTACGAAGAATACGCGTGGTACTGTATTCTCCCCCCCTCGCTCCGTCCTTACATTTCTCTGTCACTCCCTCTTTTCTTCTTCCTCCTCTGTGTTTCCTCTTCTTCCAGCTTGAAAGGAGTCTGCCTCAGCGGACAGATATCCCCCCTCCACACACACACACACACACACTCTCCCATGCTAACCACGAATTAATTTCACTCTCTCATCCGTGGTGGAGGTGTCACGATGTTTGGTCTGAAATAACCTGAGCTTTCAAAGGACTGTCCCTTCTCATCAAGGGCTACTTCAGCTACGCCCTGACTCACAGCCGAGTGCTTTGTTACTGTGGGGGCTCCGACATCCGCAGTTTGGTCGACTTAGTCATCACAAAAGACGGGGGAAAAAAAGACAGGTGGACTTTTGGTCTGAACGACAGCTTTTCAGATCAGCCATTGATCAGGTAGATACGTTTAAGTGAAAGATTCCCCTCAGAGTGTGTGGAGTTAAAGGGTAAATTCACAGAATTTTTTTTAAAATGCAGTCAGTATCTACTTGCCCCCCATGCTGATGGATAGACAGGTGAATTCTGGAGCCTTAACAGTAAAACGATGTTGCAGCATTCTCCTAAAAAAAAAAAAAAAAAAAAGAAGTAAAATGGCTCCAATCAGCTCGTCCAGTATAATCCAAGTCTGTGGAACATTGCAAATTGATTTGAAAAGAAGTGATTTACCGTCTCTACGCGTGGTCGAGCTCTCAGTTGTTTCAGCAAATCCCCCAAAACAACACATGGTATGTTTAAGGCCTCTCAAAGCCGTAGGAAACGTAACTCCCGTCCGTCAGGAGCAAAGGAGGTAGTCAGGAGAGATAAAGAGAGAAAAGACGTGTCTTTTAACCACAGGTACTCAAACTTTTTTCCCTGAAGGGTCAAAACTGAAACTTAACGATGGCTCATGCCAAAACCAAACACCCATTGTGTTGCTGATTAGCTGCAAAATTGTACGAAAATCCCTCGATTGACTGACTTTCTGTGCAAAATCCCACTCTGCCGCAGCCTCAGATTATGAAAAGTAGTTCATAATTAGGGATCCTGCACATTCAAACACATTTTGACATCGTAACCTCACAGAAAATTAAAACGGCACAATGGCGTATTTTAGTTATATATTTTTTTTAATTGTTTAATTTTTCAGTAAAACATCTGTGGGCCACACTGAACCTTTGACCCGCAGGATGCACTTTGGGTAACCACGCTTGTATCCTAACTGCGACCAACTGGGTTTTCTTGTTAAAGCAACATTATGTAGAAGTCGTCATTTGGTGCAACTTGGCGTCCAAGCGAAACATCACTGTCGTGAACACAAATCTCACGTCGGTAACAATTTGTCAGACGTGATGTAGGTGAGAAACTACAAACAAAACTCATTACGTCATAGCAAGATATTTACTGAAGATAGCATGCTAACCAGCTAGCACAGTCCGAGAGTAGCGGTGTGGGAGTTTTGTAAATGCATGTGTGTGTGTATTTGTGCACTCCTGTGTTTTAGAGTGAACCCTTTGTGTGGATTTGTGCATCTGTGTGTGTGTGTGTGTGTGTGTGTTTGCAAACACCGACATGCTTCCACATCACAGGCAGACCCCCCGCCGTTGTGCTGAGATGCATCAAAGCGTCTGCAGGATAACTTCAGGCCCAGTCCCTCTAAGCCCAGACCAGCATTATAGTGTTGGATTTAGGTGTGTGTGTGTGTGTGTGTGTGTGTGTGTGTGTGTGTGTGTGTGTAGCTTCTTCAAACTGCGCATGCCGGAAGAAGGAGGGCTAACAGGATGCAGAGGACAGAAGGTTGCGTTTTGTTCTGGCTCTGGATCCAAAAGAAATCCTTCTCCGAAACATCTGCGGAGGAGCGGTTTGTTTTCCTGAGCCGGCGGGGAGAAAACATGAGCCACTCAGTTACACCGATGTCAATCAAGACGGATGAAAACTCGAACGGAGAGTTAGCACCACTTTGCCCGAGGTGCATTTCAAAGCAGCTAATTAAGAGAAGGAAGCGTCTCTGCGCTGAAGTTACAGTAAATGATATCTCACTGACTGTGAGGAGACGTTAAGACACGTGAGGAGCACTCATCAACAAGTGAACTGCACGGATTGTTTCTTTAAAAACACCTTTCCGATATTCTGCTGGAATCACCCTTTCCTGCGGGCTTCAGTGGGAGGCCCGCTGTGGATCTGGTGCTGAAGCCTGGCATCCTCCCGCTCCCCTCCATTAGTAGCTAGAGAGGTGTTATCAGCCAATCACCCGCCTCCCTCACATGCCCACCCATATCCTGGTCTGGCGAGGGTGCGCGTGCGTGTTACATTTCGTGTGTGCGTGCGTGCCCGCCCCCCTTTTGACTCGCTTTTTACACCGCCGCGGCCCTGGCATCCTCCTGCTCGCACATTCTAACCACTCAGAGTGTGTGAGGCCTCTGAGTGTGTGTGTGTCGTCCTGCAGCTGCACAGCGTTACACTGCCTTGCATCTTCGGCGTGAGCTCGCTCGCTTCTGCGTCTGTGATGCATCATCGTATCATATAGGCAGCAGGGTTGTCGCTGTGAATATAAACAAAGTAATTGCGGATAAAAGCATGTAATTATCTCACCCGCAGATATTTAGGTCAGTGTCATTAGCTCTCCTCGTGTCGCAGAGTGTTTGGCAACATCAAACGAGCGAAGGCTTCACGGACAAATCGTGTTCTAGTTTTCTTAAATCAAAGCTCCTCATTTGTGTCTGACAGTCTTTAAGATCAGTAGACGTAGATGTGGCTGTAGCTTGTTATTCACTAGACATGAGTGGTATCATCCAAGTGTGATTAAGAGGTGGTATATGATGGGAAACAGCCTGACACAAAGAATCTGGAAAAACAGAGATCGATGTATGTGTTTCCACTTTGTAGGTAAAGCGATGGGTTGGCATGTACAGTAGCAGCGCTCGTCGAAATAATCAGAACTTACCGCACAAGACTTCACGATCTCTTTTTTTAATCAATACTTCCCCTTTGGTTTTTAGAAAAAGAAATACTTACATTCAAAGCTCCCGAAACCCCAACACTTTCATTTACATGACGCGACTCGGCACTGAGAGAAATAATACAGCAGAAGGCACTTTCCTCTTATTTGAAAACTACGGAAGCCCTGAGGGGGGAGGGAAGAAATTGTATTTTCTGGTGATCCATCTTCTAAGTTTGCTCTAAATGGTTTTCTCTCCTGTGTTTATGACTTGAAAACTGGTGGGATTTTTTTTTTTGTGTGAGGATAATCTTTCTATTTTTTTTTTCAGGAGAACGTTTCATTTTTCATGTGTGAAACTGAGTGAATTTTGTTTTTTCTCCCTCTTTTACAGGTGAAACCAAGTGAAAAAGTTTTTTCCAGGAAAAGAAATCTTCCTACGTTCCCCTTGGAAGAAAACATGAATGCTTTTAGTGCTATTTAGAACATGGGGTAGTGATTCATGTCAGCCTCTTGGGGTCAAAAAGTTTTTTTTTCAAACAAACACTTGAAAAAAAAATTAAATAACTCTCCTGCCAAACTTTTTTTAATGCAGTAATATAAACATATTTTTTTCATTTGGTTTCACACATGTAAAAAAAAAAAAGAAGAAATCACATATTTTCACAGATGCAAAAAAAATGAAGGAGCTCAGAAATATTATCCTTTCCCCCCACCAGTTCTCAAGTGATAAACACAGGAGAGAAAGTCAAAGTGTGTTTGGTTCATCATGACAGGCACTTAAATTCATACAAATTTCAACAAAAACACACAGAAAAAAGGTGAGTGAATCACACACATGTGATTGTAACTAAGCAGTATTCAACGCAGGTCTGGCATACAATACCTGACTATGTACTGGATACTCCCACAAAACATTATCTTAACTGTTAAAACCAAAATGACACATCAGCGTTTGTACTACATGACTGCAAAGAGTAAAGAAGAAAAAAAAAAAACGCTTTACATTTTTTCACAGGAGGATTTTCTCAGCACATTATGAAGGGATCTGTACAGTGTGTGAACAGCTTCAGTATTTCAGCGGGCTCCTGACGTGACCCGTGTTTTAAGACAGTCTTGGAAAAATGTGAAAAAAAAGGCAGGAAATCAAGACGGCTGCAGCGGACTAACGCCTCACGCCATTTTGCATCCCCACCAAATCAGGAAATCATCAGTAAAGGCTGCAAAACAGCGGATCGCCAGGTTAATCTCAGTAGCTGACTCAACTTAATGCGTGAAAGTAAAAATATGATTACAAATGTACAGTATGTTGCAGTACGTTTGCATAGAAGTCTATAATGACGAGAATCAAAAATAAACTGTGTGTGTTCGTCTTCGCAGCGGCGAGTGCGTCTCGAGGTTTTTGACTTCATAACACAGACATTCTGTCAGAAACAAAGTAAGGCACGGTTAACGCAAACTGTGTACGTCTTAAAATACATTTTCAGTGTCTAAACTGGTATTTTACAGCATATAAAAACTCAAAAGAGGAAAAAGACTTAAATCAAATGTTTAACCACGACGGCAAAAGTACTGATGCAGTACAGGACAGCCATCACCATTAAAATCTCTATGAAGAAGGTTTTTTGTCCGACTGAGTCGTGTGTGAAAACTCCTAAAGCTGCAGTTTCCCTTTCTGTGTGTACGTCAACTTATTCTTTAGAACAAGTGCGAACAGAGAGGGAGTCAGCGTGGCACTTTTCAAGACAAAGTGTCCGAACAAACTCTAAAAATACGCCTGCCGTCACCGTACTGTGTGTAAACATAAAGCAGTGAGCGTGTCCGTGGAGCTGTGTCGTTCACGCAACTCCACGTTTTTTACATTCGAAAAGGTTTCGCCCAAAGGCGTTGGCGTGAAGTCAGAATACAAAAGTGTGCATACGATTTTCTATAAAGTAGCGTCGCGTCGCATAAAAAAATAAGACACGTGTGGCACATTCGGACGGCAACTCTTTACAAAAACAGCGACATTCTGAATTCAATATTACTCTCTGAAGTTGTTCCAAACAAATTGGACCGTTCAAGTTTACTTTGTTATCGTAATCTGCAGGAATCGCTGTCATACAACGGCTGAGACATGCAGCAAATCAGTGGCGTCGGCTCCAAAACAGTTTAAGTTAAAGGAGACCTACGACGCTTTTTCTTCTGTTTCCTTTCCTTCAGCGTGCTACATAGGTCCATGTGCATGTCAAAGGTCTTGACGGAGCTCCTCGCTCCCACGGAAAACACTCCCGAAGTGCCTTAAACGCCTCGTCAGTAGTCCCGCCTTTAATTCTGTAACCTCGTGACATCACACTACGTCACCGTGTCACACATTTGCATAATTCATGTCTGTATATTCACGGTAGAAGTGAAAACTTGACAGAGCTGACCGGAGACACGGTGAGCGGTGCTGACTCAGGCGTGTGTGAGCTGACCAATCAGAGCAGACCTGGTATTCAGGTTCATAACATGACGTCTCCGTCCTTAATAATGCACTCACTGCTTTTGCTTTGAAGAAGTTGTGTAGAGTTATTTCAGGGACTCGCTTTTAAAACACATCCTTACATACTTTTTTTTTTATCTTGTTGAATGACCTGAACGTCATCGAATCATGAAGCTCTGACACATTCTCATACACTAGAATACAATCAGACAGTTGTTACCACAGCCGTGGCCTGAATACAGACGGCAGGTAGTACGTACTCAACATTCAATACTGACTGCTGCAAAGTGCAGGAAAGGATGTGGGGATGCTTCCTGCACCTGCAACTATCTACAGGAAATAAGCTAAAGCCTGATTCTGAGGAGGGTTAGGGTTTTGTAACGTCACTGTGCTGTAACGCTTGATGAAAAAAATCCAAGTGCAAACCTTTTACCCTAATAAATAACACTGCAAGTCAAGATTTTGATTTGGCATTTCATAAATTTGAGTGAGAATCTCTCTCTCAATTTCTTGTTTGCTGTCGAAGCATTTATTTATGTTGAATTTATTTATTTATATGAATTGATGAAATGTTTCGAGGCGGACGTTTGGACCTGCTGTATGTTTGTTTCATCAACACCAGACACAGCAGAGCGTCTCCAGATTATAACTTATTTCCAGATCACGTCCGAAACAGCATTTGTAGTCCACCCCTGTGATATATTAAGCTGTTAGAAAATCATTGTCTTTCAGGTTTAAATGTGGTCATTGATCAGCTTCACTGGTAAACTATTGATTATCTTTACTCCAAAAGGCAAATAAGGTCTCGCGGTCCAATTAGGAGAAGGTCAAATAAAGCGATACATTTCTCTACTGTAACCTGGCGTCTGTGACAGAGAGAGATGAGATTCATTTACATGAAAGCGACCGGTTAAAAGTGTGTCGTCAGTGATCGGGTCCGAATCCACAAAAGTCCCTCTAATGCGTTGACTAAACTGTTGCTGAAGGAGGCGAGAGCAGACGTAGGACCTGCCTAATAAGAGTCCGCTCAACGATCGATATCACAGCGTGTAAATAAAATAAATAAAAGGTCAAAGTGCTTGAAGATTCAATAAAACAGTGTGTGAGAAGACACAGACGGAGTGCTCTAATTAGATACTGAAGCCTCAGCGATCAATGACGTGATTCTGTGCATGTGTGCGACTGTTTGTGTCCCGGCCGCCGCAGGCTAGAGGCACGAGTCCCAGTGTATCTGCAGGTCGTAAGAGTCCAGGAAGTCCGTGGAAAAGACACTCGGAGGCGTCTGGGGGCCGAGTGGGGCCAGCGTGGGGGTTTCCTCCCCCCTCACCCCTCCGATGGTGAGGTCCAACCAGTCCATGCCGTCCAGCCCGGGCTCCATGTCGGACGTGTCCATGGGAGACGGGGGATGGTCCAGGATGCTGGGGGTGCACAGCATCTGACTGTGCAGGTCGTCGATCAGAGTCAACGCGCCGCCGGGCTCCACCCCCAGGAGAGGCTTGCCGGTGGTGCTTTCGAGGAAGTCCTCCAGGCGTCCGCTCCCGGCGTCGCCCGGGTGCCGCCTCTCTTCCGCGGCGTCGGCGAGAGTCCGGAGCTCGGGCCGCGCCGAGGGGGGCCGGTGCGGGGCGTCGCAGCCGGCGGGGACGGGGGGAGACAGCAGGAGCTGGAGAGGGGAGGGAGGAGGGGAGTTTGGATCCAGAGAAGGGTCTGGTGCTGGTGTGAAGGTGGGCGACATATCTGAAGGGAAAAAACGCAGAATTTAACGTCACTCCCAGTTAGGCATCGGGACGACACCACAATTTCACCTTCTGATTCTTAAAATTGCACTTTAACCTTACATTCTTTTTTAGGAAACTAATATTTTCATTGCATCAAGGGTAGGACACATCTTTTTTTTTTCCTCCTGCACAAGTAAAGTATAAGTAAATGGACGTGAACTCATCTCCCGATTATTTTGTAGTTTGGAATCTGCTGCATTTACACACGTCTGATTTAACTCGCTTTCGTTGGGGATACACTATGCGAGCCGAGCCTTCAGTCACGGCGACAGGCTCAGGGAATTCAAAATAAATCAGGAAACCAATACAGGATCTGTTATAAGATCTTTAACCCCCAATAGCTTTTAGCCCCCCAAGAAATCATCAGTTTTCTTGTTTTGTTTGCTGAGTAAATATGAGTTTAATACGATACCATCTCCGTTAATTCTACCTTTGATAGTGTCAAAAGTACAAAAAGCTATTGAAAGACACGAAACGTGAGTTTTACAATCAGATTTTCAACACTGCACTTACAATAAATGTAATAAAGTCCCAGCTGATAATAAAAACCAACAACAATAACAAAAAATCCTTTGTTATTGATGTCAGAAAACCCCTTTATGTTATCCCAAGAGCTATCAAATATAGTTGTTGAAAACCTTATGAGCAAATAAGAAAATGTTACCACACAACGAACAGACAGTGTTGCTGCGTCTTACCTCCTGTCTGCAGGATGATGTCAATGAAATCATCCTCGTGCTCTGTATCCTGAGGAGAGACGCACAGAAGAAACATGATTCCCTTTAAAATTTTATGTACAATTCGTGTAACACATAACACGAGCACCTGATGTGAGACAACAAGACATCAGACCGGAGAGCAGAGCGACACCGCTGAGCTCGACGTAGGCTGGAGCAGTAATATCAGGCTCTTCTAGTGCCATCGTTATTAGCAACGTTAAAATACAGCAGCACAGACTTATTCTCCTCGGCGTAATTTACTGTTTTGCTCTGTTTGCTGCAAGCATTATCTTAAAATACATTTCAGTTCAAGTATTCAAATGTGAAAGTTCTGCAGTATTTTGACAGTATTAACTTTATGTTTTTTTCCGGGATTCCTCCGTGTACCGCTAGAGAGAGAGATTGCGTATCTTACTCGTACTACAGTTTGAATTGTGGCGTTTCAACAAAAGCAAAGAAAGAAGAAAGGCGGATGATCCACCTGTAGAAAAATGGTAGGATATACTTTCTGATATCTTTGCGAAAAATGGAAAGTTTCACTTTCTCCATGAAGGCTTGAAAACAACTGAAGAAATTTGGGAGTCGTGGAAAATGTATACCTTTTCAAACGCTGTTATTTTGTTAAATATGGTTATTGAATTATTTTTCCTCTAATAAAAAACATCCTATTTCTATAATTTTCCAAATAAAGGGAAATTGTAAAATAAGAAAATGATTGTATGGGTTAGAAAACCCGGAGAAACACCCCTGAGAGCACAGTACAAATCACTCATCTGAGATAGTAAACAAACTATTCATTTTGCACAATGACACATCACACATTCAGTGCGTCATACTTTATTATCAGGCGATGAGGCGGTGGTCTTAATGGAAGCTGGAGACAGAGGGCTGAACAAGGCGTCCAGCCCGGGACACAGCTCCTGGAGGACAGGGAGGACACGAAGTGAAGGAAACACTCACTTTTCCAAAGCCAGACATGGGCTGATGTTAGATATTTGTTATCAGGAAATCCTTTCGACGACGCGACAGGAGGATACAAGTCACCTTGAGAGATTATCCATGTCTTGCGGAGATTACTTACAATTTGAGAGGGAGGTGATGAGGCGTCTTTCCCTGAGGGGGCGGCCTCCTGGTCCTGGAAGAAAGGCTGCAGACTGGGAGGGGCTGACAAACAATGAGAGAGGACCTGCTGCGGCCGGTCTGCAGACACCTGAGGTCCTCCGTTGTGTGGCTGCAAATCATTGAAAAGAGTTACAGGGCCTTTCTTTGACTTCATTCTTGCTGAATTCCCTACAACACCTTTATTAGTACATGTAACTCGACAAGGATTATAAACCTGCACTTAAAAGCCTCCTTCGCTAACCTTTAGCCGACTGCCGCCACTTTATTAAGGGAGTCATAGGAGGGGTAAAAAAAAAAAAATCAGGAAAGACTGCTGACCACAGCAACCAGCACACAGCGCTCCTCTGCATCCTGACATTTTTCGACTGCACTCCGACACACCTGCACTCGCCGGGCGATGCCGTACGACTCAATTAGCCGCGATGCGATGGAGTCGTTGTTCCTCCTCCGTTTAACAACATAAATCATAGTAATGGAGGACGTCGTTAGAGTAATTAGCAAAGCAATAATAATCAGCATGGTGATAGTGTCAGGCAGCCTTATCAAAGGAGCGCTGTCAGTGTCTCAAACAGCATACATCATTAACTCCCACGGCTGCTGGACTCGCTGCAGCAGTTCTCTCTCGCCCTCGTGTTTCTTCCCGGGGCATTAACAGACTGCGCTACAGTGACGGGGGAAAAGAGTCTCTTGGTCAGGACTGAAGAGCGGATGTTTCATGAAGGGGATCCATGAAATGTGTAAAAGAGATGTAGTTTTGGTTCTTTCTGCTCAGGTTTTGAGATATTGAGCTATGATACAACGGAGGGTAATGAACTTTGTTTAAAGATGGAATATGCAACCGATAGGGAACAGCATATCACCAGAGAGACTGCTGAATGCTGCTAACAGTAGTTGCAGTTAGCTAGTTAGCCGGTTAGCTGTGCAGCTAGGGGTTCAGACCAGGGCACTGTTGGTGTTTACTCTACTAGCACAGGAAATTTGGAGCGGGATCGGCCGCGGCTCGCTAGTTAGCATGCTAACTTTAGTAAGATACCTCGCAACAAGATATATAGATGTCATTACATCAAAACTACTTTCTGGTGATCATTCAAATATGTTCTACTAAATATTCGACACACTGCACCTTTAATGCATTCACAGCATGTAAATGTACCTGTTCAAAGACAATGTCCTTGTTACTACAGACAAGCCACAGACCTCAATGTGGACATTTTGCAGACTAACACAAATACTGTGGTCTGTAGCATGACCAGTGAACTCACACTTGAAAAGTCTATGATAGATATTCTAAAGCACAAAATCTCCACACAACAGTATATCATACTGATATCATACCGTCCTTTGAAAGCTGTCATATCTATTACTAACTGAAATCCAAATGTTCTTTTTCCTGTTGTGCGATGCTTGTCCAGTTACTTTGACCGCGTAGACAGATCATCTCTGTCTCCACTTAGTCCTCACCTTTGCCTTTTGTTGTTTCAGAAATCCCCCGTGCTCGCTCTGTTTGGTTTGATCATCAGCTTTGGGCAGCTGATCGGGGTGGTGGTCAGAGAGCTTGGCTGGAGTGGACTGCAGTCGCTGGAGACAACGGAACAGTTGGAGCAGTGTAGTTAGTATAAGGGTTGTTCATTTGAATATAATAAGAAGAACAGTACATCAGGAAGGCAGGGAAATGCGTTTCTATCATGGATGGATAGAAACACCACTGCACACAAATGAAAGAGGCTAATTTTCTCTGTTTGTATGAAAACCTGACCCACACTAAAGTGTCAATACCAGTATTAGAGAGTAAAAAGAATCGACATATAGGCCAATATTCGCACATTTTTCTGCAATTATACCTCAAACGTGGCTCTCCAACACCTGACACGTGACAAAGATATTCATTGGAGGCAAGATATGTCACAGTTCAACAATAACTTTAATCAATATCGGACAACATAGACGCCAACACCGATGCATCTGTGGCTATCGGCCAACAAATACATCGGTCGGTCTCTAGCATTCATGTGCACATGGAGCATTACTGAGACAAAAACAGGATCATGAACGCATGGCGACCAATAAGTGAGGTATAAGCGAGTCTGGTACCTGCAGTGTGATTTGATTGGCTGCTTTGGTCTGAGGCGCACAAGTTCTTTGGTTCTCGGGGATGTGATTGGTCAGTGCGATCAGGAAGTGGTTACCGTTGCTGTCGGTGACCAGAGTCGGGGTGGAGTTGCCCTTAAGGAGATCCAGCGGGAGGGAGGGGGCGGAGCCTGACTGCTGGTTGAGGTACGTTTGAGGGACCTGAACGAAACAGAAAACGACTTTTAGAGAGCGAATGTCGACAGCGAGGTCGGCGTCTGTGAGTGAAACTGCAGAAGCCATTCCTGACCTGCGGCGCCTGCTGCTGCTGCTGCGCCGGTTGTTGCTTCAGCTGTATCTGGATCTGTTGCGGCTGTTTCGTCTGCTGATGCTGCTTCTTATTCTGCTGCTGTAGAAACGTCTTTTGCTGCTTCAGTAGGATCTGTTGCTTCAGCTGCATCTGCTGCTGGTGCTGTTTTGACTGCTGCTGCTGCTGCTGCTGCAGCTGTTTGAGCTGCTGTTTGTGAGACTTCTTCTTCCTCTGCTGGGCGAGTTTCTGGTGATTCTCCAGCGTCTGACTGCAGTTCTGAATCATCCTCTGCTGGTTCTGAATGTTGTGCTGCTGCTGTTGCAAGAGCTTCTGTATGGCCTGTTGCTGGGCAAACTGCAGAGTGGTTTGCTGGAGACATATATGTGGCTGTTTTTTCGGCGTGCTCATCTGCTCTGGCCTCATTTGCGCCTCCTGAGTTTGGGTGGAGGACTGTGGCAACCTGCGACCGTCTGGTAATTGCATCGTCATCTCCGACACTACTTCTTCTGCCTCGATGGCCTCCTGTTTGACGGTTACCTTGGTGACATCCATCTCAGATGAAACGGATGATGATGGACGGGGTAATGGCGGATTGCCAAATTTGAGAGGGACACCGGGCTTATCAGGGGGCTCTTGTTTCACTCTTAGGAGAACCAGCGGCTCTGGAACTCGTCCGCCGTTTTTCCCTTGCTCCAGCTGCATCCTCAGCACCTCCACCAGCCTCTGCTTCTGCCTCAGCATCCTGGTCAGCTCCTCTATCTGCCTGTCTTTCTCCCGCAGCATCCTGTCTTTGTCCGCGGTCGCTCCCGGGGCCGCGGTTGTAGTGGCGAGGGCGGTTTTCGAAACCAGACAGTGTTTCTGCAGAGAGGCTGCCTTTAAGGAGAACTGACAGGGCGCTGGGGTGGAGCACTTCGGCTCCTCTTTAATGTTAATTGGAAGCTGAGCGGCTGAACGAGGCTGAAGGCTCAGCTGGGTGAGAGGTGAACTCATCTGGACGGAAAGATGAAAAAATAGAAAGAGGTTAGCATAGGGAGCCTTGAAATGAACATAAGTGCAACAGCTGGAGACTAAGAGCACATTTCCGAGTGTGTAAACAAGAGTCTATAGCCAGGCTCACGCTAAATGCTAGCATCTGTACGCTAGTATGTTCAAAGAAACAGCTGACGTGCTGATGTTTGACATTTTCACCATCATAGTTTAGCTTGTTAGCGTCTGCTAACACAAAGCACAGCTGAGGATGATGTAATTAGTTTTGAAGATTTGTGGCACTGGAAGAAAAATTCACCCAGAGAGGGACAAACATTCTCGTACCAAATTTGATAGCAGTCCGATATTTCTCTTAAAACCACAAATGTCAACCTCATGGTGGCACTAGATCAAAGTCAGGAGATCACCAACGTCGAGTAGGATTCGTCCTCCGGGGACCACACACGCCTGTCCAATATTTCATGCCGATCCATCTGATAACTAGCAGCGGACGCGCCGCCGCCGCCTCCACCTCCACGCCGCTAACCTGTCTGAAAACGTGTTTGGACTGCACTCTAAAGTGCGCTGCGATTCCTGTACTTAAACTTTGCTATTAATGAAACACCGATGTTGTACTTCATGCATTAATGATATATAAGTAGCACATCATCAAATATTCTTCACTACACTTAAGTGCACTTGACTGTGCTATTCTGAGACGCCATTAAATCATGACTGTAGTATATTTAAATCTAAATGTACTCAAATGCATTTGCTATGGCCAAAGTTTAATGGAGTTACTATTTCAGGTATGACCTTGAAGTACATTGACAAGTATATGCAATATATTAAATGTATGTTAAAGACAGTGGGTATTATAATATAAGTCCATGATATAAAAATAGTTATTTAAAAAAAAAAAAAGTTAAATACACCTCCTCATGTATTTAAATGTAGTACAGGGAGTTCTCAGCAGGTTATGAAACAGTCTCGATGCCTCTATTTGACCTACATAAGCAAGATCGGCTATTTCTTTATAGTTATTATCGTCATTTTTAACGCCAGTCGCCAGGTTGGATTCCAACTTCTCTGGGTCGGATAAATCATACAGTTAAAATTATTTTTATTGGCAGAGTGCTGACGAGGGGTCTCACAGCCTGAGGAAGGAACCTGCTCTGCAGTCTGGTGGTACGGCACTAAAACAAAGTTCATTTTGTTTTTGTTTTCCTCCACAGCGGCTCCCAAGAATCAACAAAAGATCACGTCAGTCTATTACAAGAGCAAACAAATAATTCAGACCATTTCCCCCAAGGGGTTGCTGTTAAAGCTGCTGTCTTCTGGGCTCAGGGCGCCTGGCGAGCGGTCGGCGGGGGTGAGCGAGGTGTTTCGGGGGGAGGCGGCGCCGCCGCAGCTGATGAGCTGCTGAGAAGCGGCTACTGCCGGGGTGGCGCTGCTACCTGCATCAGCTGTGAAGAAAGGGTGAGACAAAACATTATCTACACTGTTTCCGTCATTACAGTCCAACACTTGAACACATCATTTAAGTCAGGAGTGGTGACACGCTGGGAGAAGAGCAGGTAATGTTTCTGTTCACCTGACGGAGCGCTCACAGAACCCTGGTGGCGCTGGAACTGAAACTGCTGCTGCGGTGCGTTGTTGGCGGCGGTCGCAGCAGCTGCGGAGGGCTCTCCTGCTCCTTCAGCCCCTGGCCCTGTGGTACCCCCTGCTGCCAGAGAGGAGGTAGTGTCGCCGCCTCTGTTCAGCTCCAGGTAGGTCCTCAGCCTCTCAATGAGGTCGTTTTTGGTGCCAGAGACCGGCAGGCTGCGCAGCTTCAGCTCGTACTTCAGCTCCGCGACCTGACAGAAGACGGAGTGAAAGAGAGATTGAGTTTGAAGGGAGGGAGTGAGGGAAGGTGAGGAGATGAGGGTAAAGATCAGAGGGGAATTAAAAGGGATGAAAGGAGAGAGGGAACAGAAAGACAGAACGATCGATCAACGTCCTGTTCTGTGTCAGCTCCTGAGTTGGCGAGACACTTTTCAGTGACAAAGTTTCGTTAACAGAGAATCTTTTACATATGCCAACTTCTATCCACCAATCACTCCATCGACTCGCCGAGAGCTGTTAGTCACAGTTCTCTTCGATCTGTATGCTGTTGGGCAGCTGACCTTCATTTCATCCAGGTTCGGAGGCAGAGACGCTGGTTTTGTCCCGCCTAAAGGAGCAGCGCTCTGACAGCTGTGACTGCCCTGGTTCGACTGGGCTGCTGCAGGGGCGGCGACAGGCCGAGGCGGGGAGGAGGCGGCCATGGGATTGGAGCAGGAAGAGGAGGATGGCTGCTGATCTGTCTGAGGTCTGTTTGAGAAAAAAGTCAGAGCGGGGAAAAGATCAGTGATCTCGGCAGTTTCAGACGACCGAATTAAACTTTCACACTGTCTCCTCAGTTCAAAGCGCCGCGCCGAGTTCTGACTCATCTCGCTGTAGATGCGTTTGTTTGATACACGCTTCAACCGAAGCTCCCCTGTCTCGAGCAGCGAAACGCCTCCTCAAAGCTCACTCAGAAACGTACTTGGGTGGCGCAGGCAGGATGGCGTGGTAGTTGTAGTGCTGCTGCTGCTGATTGAGGATCTGGAGCTGCAGGAAGAGCTGCTGCTGCTGGAGGATTTTGGCATAAGATGAGTCCAGATGGGGAGGAGGCTCTTTATCTCCCTTCTGGTCAGGAGGGATGTACTGATGGTACTTCAGCTTTTTAATCTAGGAGGAACACAACGCAACAGGTGATTGTTTCAGAACTACCTTGCTGCTTCTACGGTTAGTTTTTTGGTTTAGATGGACTGGTTCATTGAAATGCTGGCATTACCTTGTCTGGTATAAGCAACAATAATATCTGCACGTCTAAAAACGGGGGAAAACATGTACCTTTGGCTTGTTGTCCTTTGGTTTCTTGTGTTTCTGGGCGGCGCGGTCGCAGTTCGGTTTAGGCTGGTACTGAAAAAACAGGAGGGATGCTCAGTAAGTGCACAGCTGTCAGCTTTTACACCCGCATTACATTTTTGGCCACTTGAGGGCAGCACAACAAGCCGTACACAAACATCGACATAATACCACCTTAAAAAAAAGCTGATAAGACAAATGTGTTGGCGAACAGTTGCCCGTTCACACACCCAGCAGAGTCTGAGCAGCATTACTACTCATGTTCTGTCCACCTGATGAATCTAAGTCCACTATATTTTTTACCATTAAACCAAAACAATGAGCTGAAAGACACTAAAACGATCTGCAGCTCTGAGGGGAACTGCAGAGATTGGTGATCATTTTCTCTTACTTATCTTTGTGTTTAAAGTTCTGTTCGTCACATCAAGTGACCCCCGTCTAATTACACGCAGCCACTCGATCCATTGTTATTGAAAATGTATTGAGTAGAGCAGCTTTAAATCTAAATACAGTTCACACGATCCCTGATAAACCTTTACTGCTTGGTTGGCCTTGACATATGTCACGTACCTTCACCTGTGAGATCGTCCTCTGGGCCGGTGGTCCTGCCGTCCCGTTGGTCAGCTTTAATGAGGGGGAGGAGCCGGAGATTGGACGGAGAGGAGGAACAGGAGGAGGCGCCTGATTGGTAAGATGACAGCATACTTGATACGTGATATAACAGCAAATGACCACTGGATTTTTTTTTTACTGATCAGTATCAGCCTCAAAATTCCTGTATCGCTCTACTGGTGTATTAGCTTTACTTACAAGTGTGGCACTCTACGATTCTACAACGAAAAGCTTTGAAAAATAAAAAAAGAACTTCAGGATGGAACTGAACAGACCACAGCAGTAAAATGACAAAGTCCCATGCTACAAAATTTGTTTCTGCTGTTGTACTGATATTAATTTGTACTCATGTTTTACAATCTTGCATCCATGACACACAAAACGGTAACTGCACTGTGTCTCCCTCTGTCTTGAGTGATCCTACCTGATTAGGAGACGGGAAGCTGCTCTGGGTCAGTGTCTCTGGTGGAGAGGGCAGAGGCAGCAGGCCCAGAGGACTCTCCTGGCTCACCGGCAGATCTGGAGACAGACTGTAGTTGCTGTCTTCATCACATGACGAGTTATCGCCTGAAGCCTTTGGAAACTGTGTCTCTGAGAAGGGAGCGGAGGGGTTGTGGGAGGAGGAAGAGGAGAGGGAAGGACTGATCAAAACATAAACGCAAATTCAATAGGAGCACCTTTTTTAACCAACGCCGACGCGCTACTGCATAGGTGCCTCCTTGTGTGTGCGCCTGTCTGAATCGTGTACATCCCCACGACGCCAGCCAAGCTTTTATCACCTGCATTTACAGGTGTTGAGCCAGTGGATTCCTCCCAACCATCCGAACGTACTGCGATGTGCCAAAAAAGTGACACACTGAAGTCAGCCAAGATTATCGCCAATGCCCATAACCATCACCCAGTGCATTTATGCACTAGCTGCTGCAGGGTACCCTAAATATCCATCTTCTCTGCCTGCACATCATGTCCATTAACGCCACTTCGAGATGATTTCTTTACAGATATATTTAGTCGGCGGTGCGGCCAGGATGAGCCAAGCCTCATCCTGGTGAGTTTTCATTCATCTAAGTTCACTCGCAGTGCAGCCAAGTAAGGCTGGCCGCCTCATTCACACTGTTCTTACGTGACAGATGGCATCTCTCGAAGGAAAGATGTTGCGCTCAGAGTTCTGGAGGATCACTTGCATATGCAATTTATGCTCTGAATGCATTAACTGTTTTGTGAGGGCTCCTCCTGTTTGTGCCAGCCTTCTGTGCTGCGACGGGAAACTCCGATCAACCGTTTTCTGACCTTGTTTCGGGTCAAACTGGCATCACAGAAGTCGCTGTGACACAAGGCCGACTGTTGCGTCGTCTCCCGTCCCCCGTGTCTCGTCCAAATAGACGCACTTGAACACGCCGCAAAGGCTACAGCTGACGGCCAACAAGCTTCTGCTTCTACCTCTCGGCGGCCTTTGACACCACTCTCGCTAATAGAACCTCTCCTAATCGAGAATATGTCTGATAAAAAGTGGCAAATAGCACTGGGGAAGAGGCTACGGCTGAGAAAATAATTGTTAGTTGCAGCCAAACAAAACAAATGTCGCAAATAAAGCCAAATAAGACAAATGTTCAGACGTCCTCCAGCACAGAATCCAGGCAGTGGTCCTCCTGCTAATTCTCCCCTCAGGGATATCATATAATCATGTCATTATTATGCAGACTTTTGAGTCTTTACAGGGATTTAGGGAATAAAGTTACCTGCTGCACGAGGACAGAGGCTTTTCCTCGTACTGCCGGATGTGTGTTATTTAATTACAGGAGCTGCTCTGGGCTGCAGCAGACAGCTATGCAAAACAAACCGCTGGCCATTAATTCACCATCAGCAGGCAATGATGAAAAGACAACATGGGGCTGATTTAATACCCTCTGATCCAATAACGCGATGACTTACCCACCGCTGCGCCGCGCCAGCGTGAGTCTAGGTGTCGTGCTTTTTGTTTGCCGTGTGTGTGGATCTTTGCATGTCGGGGCCCGTGTTGCTCTCGTGTTGCCGGCGCCCCTGCAGCAAGTGCCGGTAATGCAATTGTGTTTATTGTGCAGCGGCGACAGAGACGGATAATCCACTGACAGTGTGCGTTATTGAATTCCGGCCTCCTTCCCGCCGCACATCGTTCAACCAGCTGGACCCACTGTCTCTGATCTCATCATGTAATGTCTGGCGGAAAAAAAAGGCACCGGACTACGGATACACAATAAATGTTGGAGAGCGCCACTCCCTCTTTTCTTTTATAGTGGATGTCGTAATGGGAAAGGGTGGAATTGGGGTCGTTACATCCGTCACAATGCGCAAATTGCGACTGAGTGAAATCACATTCATTAATTTAGAGTCCTAAAGTTTCAATTAGTATTTAATTATGCTAATAAAAGATGAAGCGCTTCATTAACAGACACTGTGCCCATTTAAACAGCAGAGGAGGAAGACGTATCTCCGCTCCTCGTCTGTCAAGATAACCTAGTTTCATCTTTGAAGGATATAGGTGGGGGAGTCGGTGCGTGCGATGTGATTGTTGTCTACCGAACATATTGGTTATGAATGTGTATCTGTTTTTGTTTTTCCGAGCCCAGCTGAGACATCTGAGAGGGAGCATCAGTATGTGCATGATAACAAGAGGCGGGGGGGGAGGCAGGAGGGACATCCTGTCAGGAGCCTCACACTGTGTGGGTGTGTTGTGATATATCACACTTTAGATTTTTCTATTCAATTTATATTACGCCTCTCTTCTCCGCACACATGCAGGGTATTGTTTACTTAAAAAAAGCCCTGATATATTCTATAAAGTGGAAAGACGCAAATATTATTTTTTTAATTGGTGCTACATGAGCAAAGAAAACAGAGAAAAGGAGCTGGGACGAACTGTGAGTTGCGCTTCATGGGAGGTTTAAGTATTTTAGGGATGTACCAGTTGTAAATACCAATGGTTTTTTTAGGTGTTGTTATCTCCAGCCAGGACACATGTCCGTTTGTTTCTTTCGGCAGCACTGCACAAAAACTACCGAACGGATTTCCACCAAACTCGGACGGAGGATGGGTCTCGGCCCAGAACAGATCTGTACTCTTACAGATGTTCTACTGTAGCTTGTTCAGCCGTCAGCTTAATCAAATATAAATAAGTCAACCGCTAAGTCGAGCTTATAATTGGCTCCACTCGTCAGAAGTAATTGTGAGAGGAGTTAATTGTAATCCAGTTGAAGAGGGCAACAGTCCAAGAAACAGAAATTATTGTAGAAACCCTGTTGGTCTTGGATGGATTCCATTAGTCTTTCAGAGACCCTGTGGGAGCGTGAAATCCATCGAAGAGCTGGCTTGGCTTACCTATGATGGCCTGTTTAATGCTGGAGTGAACGGGCAGGATGTTTTTATGGATCAGCTCCATGGGCCCCGGCCGGTGGGAGATCTTATCGTTCAAATCATCAGCGAGCCGAGCTCTCTTCAGCTGCAGCTGCTTGGCCTGAAGTGACGGCTCCGCTGACGTCTCTGGAAGCAGGCGAAAAAAACAGACAATGGACAATTTTTTTTTTTGCCAGTTTGCGAGGATGCTCCGAAGTTATTTGTCACACTCCAGACAGATGGGAAACTTTATGTGGCACTCACCCTCAAGGATATGCATTCTGATCAGTTCAGATCGCTCAGGCCGACTCCTGATCTTCCTCTTGAGATAGTCCTCGGTCTGGAGAGGGAGAGTGACATGTTTATCATTTCTCCATAAGTCATTCTGTCGCAAACATTTCATCTGCAAAGGACGTCTCAAGTTCACAGTCTTTCTCTTCTGCAGTCATCACCGTCTGTGCTGCATGATACGCCGTTTAGTGTGGTGGTTCGCAACATTTCTCAAGTTATCCATTACTTTGTTTTAGCTGACTTTCAATGGTTTATGTTTATCTGTACATTTTAGCTATTTATAAATCCTTTTAGCATTTCTTCATTTATTACTGTTAGCTTGTTGTTCAATATATTCTATCCTTTTAGATAACTATGTGTACCATTTATCCATTACCAATTTTTAGCTATTTTACTATTTATCCATTACTTTTAGCTAACTGCGTCTACCATTTATTACATTTAGCTTAAACTATTTCAAATGTTAAACATATTCTTTACATTTAGCTAACTATTACGACCATTTATCCATTAATTTCAGCTACTACAGCTACTACTATTCACTTTAGCCTATTAGCTATCAGAGCTATTCATTTCCCAGACATTTTAGCTACCTATTAACCATTTATAATTACCATTCATCCAATATTTTTTAGCATTTCTCAATGTATTGATTTATTTCAAATGTTAAACATATCATTGACTTTCTAGTTCTACCATGTATCCATTACTATTAGCCATCACTGTTTATCCTGTACTCTAAGCTCACCATTTTAATTTAAGCTAACTATTCATCCATTAGCCTACTTCAGCTTTTTTAGCTAGGCTATTTGATGTGTTTACCAATAATGTATAGCTAATCAAAGAGTATAGAGTTTAGACCTGCTCAATTTGGAAAGTGTCATGAGATTTTTTTTTCCAATTTAGTTAACCGACACCACAATCTTTCCGTGGACCCCTTGAAGTACCGCACCTCTGGTTGGGAATCGCTGATTGAGTGGATACTTCAGATACATTGCCCCTTACAGTCCAATAAGAGTATTCATTTTCTGAGCAGATGGCCTCGTCTCAGCTCTCAGCCGCTCTGTGTTACATAATGATTCAAGGGGCTGCTGTAATGTCCTCAGATGTTACAGAGCTTAGAGAGAAAGAGTGAATGTGTGCTTGAAACGGGCCAGTTTTAACTTGAGCGACTGATTCGAGGATGGCATGCTCACCCGCGCTCGTTCCAAGCTCCGTCGCTGTTCGTGGAAGGAAGTTGTTTTCAGTGCTTGAAGAATAAAAGAGAGGGAGAGAGAGAGAGAGAGATAACATTAACATGGCAGTGTGTACATTTACTCATCTGAAGGGAGATGGAGAGCTAAATGGCTTTGAATGGCTCTTGGCTTCTTCAGTTCACTTCCAGTTCAGTCTGAATGTGTTTGCTGATGGTGAGGATTATTGCTCTTATATTTTTTAAAGCTTTTCCATTCTCACATTTTGAGTCCCATGTCAGCGCCTGCTCTCGCTGTACAGGCCTGCATGTTTATAAGCCATGACAGAACAGAAATGCATATTAGCCTGGGCATTGGTCCCATTAAAAGGCTGTTTAAAAGGCCAAATCTCAAGGTAAAAGGGAGAAATGTAATGGGATGGACTGCGAGGGGTTCCAGTCCAATGAGCCTCTTTACAGCAGTGGAATTTATGAAATCAGTTCAGCATCACAAATGACTCAAGTAAGACTTCCTGTAGGGCTGTGATTATGCAAAAACCAGGGGATTAGTGGTGCTATAAACCTAAGAGCCTAAAGGGTTGTGATGACACCAAAATGCTGAGTTAAATACAGCATATCAGTACAGGCATTATGATTCTGCTTCTAAAACAAGAATCTAAAGCCCAAACTATCAAATGACGTTGTCTTACATGTAAGAATGTATATGCAGGCAATTTATTTTGAGAATGATGGAACATTGTTGAGATCACATACATTTTCATTTGAAGGGGATAAAAAAAATGCATTTTATCAACACAATTTGCTGCACTGCAGATTTGTATTATGAACTTTTTGTACCTGGCAAATGTTTATTTGTTGACCAATCACAAGACCCTATGAATGAGAAAGATGTAAGATGAGACAGATAAGAGGCAGTGTTTAATAGGGAAGAAAGCTATTAATGTTCTAGATCAATTACTGGTGTAAACCTAGATCTGGACATTTTACCAACTTTTGGTGGTTAGATTAAAACAGTGGTTCCCAAAAGTGGGGGGCATGGAAGTGAAGCATGGAAGTTTGTGACAGGACTCCCAGGTGAAGGTAAACATGACAACTACCAACAAAATGACAAGAAAATATGACGAGGCATATCTCGTGTGGGTGAGTGGGAGGGTGGAGGGTGGCTTGAAAATACTCCTCTCTACAGTTTTAGTCTAAGGTTTGAGAACTACTAGATTAAAGAGGGAACCGTTGAGGTGAAGGGCTGCGGGCCTCCTCTTCAAACTTCAAATCAAACTAATCATCTCAAGGTGATCAGAATTCACTTCAGCTGCCTTGTTTGTGCTCTTTCTCTTTGAATGCTGTCCATGTGTTCGACCTGGCGTGAGCATTCCTTACAGCAAAAGCAAAACGCTGCTGCTCAATTTACCAAATACTCACGAAAGTAGCACTTTATACAGATAAAATTATGAGAGATGGTGTATGTTGAAACTTGTGGGTTTTTAAGTAAGAAATCATGTTTTTTCCTCTCTACGAGCCGCTCCAAGGCTCCACAGCAGACAACATAAGCAAGCTAACTGCATCAGACACACATGCAGGATGTGCCCACTGCCATGGGAAGGGAAACATTTTACATTTCGGCGGAGATTGAAATGACCCAATGACGAAGAGGTTAATGTGGCCCTTTGTCAACCCAGTTCCACTATTTTAGGACAATAGAGTTGCTTTATTTGTATCTTATCTCAGACAGACAAGGCAACAAAGAAGCTTTCAATGGCCAAACAATGGGACAATTCAGTGGCCAAGTCAGTCACTTGTTGTCAAAACCAGACAATCAGCTGAGCTGCGACGATGGCTGCGGCACACACCTGACCAGGACGTGCATGGAGGTAAACACCCTCAGATTAAGTCAGCGGGCTAATCTTTTACATTTCTGACGTGTTTGGAGGTAACACAACAGAAAATGTGTCGCTGTCTTAATACTTTCTGACTGCACTGTACACACACACACACACACGCGCGCACAAGTGGTGTGACTGGATTAGCAACCCCGGGGTAAGACTGCTGGTACCTGCTCAAGCCTCAGTTCACGTCGCTGAGCACTGTCACACTGCTGCTACACACTCACTCGTGCACACCCCCGGGGACTTCACCCCTCTTAGACCTCTCACCCATCCACAAGGGGGGGGTTATGGCGGCCTCCTTGAGGGCGTATGAACCTGCCTGTCAGTCTGCTCCACGGGAAAAAACCGTGTGGTGGGACGGAGGGAGGGACGGATGGATGAGCACAAAACAAGGCGTTGGAAGCGGGGACGAAACGTGAAAAGAGATGGAAATAGATAGGAAGAAGATGGAGAATCAGAAAAAACGGATGGAGGGAAGACGGGTGGAAGAGATAAATGAAGAGAGGCAGCTGGAAGAAAAATGCAACAACAGACTGAGGGGCAAATGAAGAGGAGGAAATAGAGAGTCGTAGGAAGAGGTCAGAGAGAAAAGACTCCATTATGTGCATGAGTGGCTGCATCATGGCTTCTTGCCACCCTGCTAAAGCTAACCAGCATTCCCAGCTCTTTGAGAACATCAAGCAGCCTCGCTTCCTCTGGCGCTGGCTGTCTTTTTATGTTCGGTCTGCTGCTGACTGCTGCCTGGTTTTGTCCTCTGACTTCACTGACTGAAGAAGCTCTTTCTGTGTATTACCACATTTCGGTCGGTTAACCTGTGTGATATGTTTATGAACCTCATGAAACGGCTTTAATGGCAGTGAAACGACTAAAATATCACTGTTGCCTTTCAAGGAACACGTCATGCATTGTTCCTGTCAGACATTCACAGGCCACAGGTGGAGCTATTTCAGATGTGAGAGCTGCTCCACTTTCACCAGGAAGTGTAAATCTGTACATGTATGCAGAGCTCACACATGGCACAATATGTTACTGGGGCAGGTTTATCAATCGCCCTGCCATGCAGTATATCCAAATCTAATCTATATCTAAACCATAAGAGCTGCAGCAATTAGACGTTTAATCGATTAGTCAATCGAAAGCAAATGCCAGACATTTGCTGGTAACATTAAATTATCGACAGATTAAAGGAGCAGTCAACCATATTCATATGGCGGCCATTTTCCTCAAACATCAAACTCAGGCTGTGAAGCGTCAAACGCTGGGCTAATGTTACGCTATGTTTTTTTTTTCGAGTTTTCAGGTCAAACCAAAGTTTTTTTCTTCACATTTCACAGCTTCCCAATTACTGATCAGCAACTGAAAAAGATTACAAACAGTGAAAATCGAAAGGGCCACACAGTATCTCAAGGTAAACCAACATTTGATAACCCGTTGGCTAACGCTAGCAATCAGCCACTTCCTAACTTACATTACTGTTTGATTATATCTAGCGCGCTTCACTTACAGGCTTAAATAAATGTGTGCATGATGAGTGTTGATATTTTTAGAATGAATTTACATCTCTCCTGTCGTATTGTGTTGCTATATCAAACAGTTATGTTAGCTAGGAAGTGGTTAAATATTAATGTTAGCTGCTGTTTAAAGGAAGCTAATGTTTTTTTAGCTATAAAATGGCCCGACAAACATCCCTCCAGAATTTTACCAGCCATCGTCATCTGTCTTTGCATCAGTATTTACCTTGAAATAAGACTCAAGAATCACCTGTCTTTCTGCAGAATTGCTTTTTGCACCTTTAATCGGAAATGTAAATAATTGTGAGTTGCAGCCCTGCTAATTACAGTGGAGTTTATCCTCATACCATTCAGAAATAGCAGTAGATTTGTCTTTATCACTGACTAAACCTATGAACATTTAACACATATGTATCTAAAGCTTCAGACTTTTACCCTAACTGGATTTATGCATTTTATACTTTAAATACAGTTCACTCAAACCAATCAAGTGACCTCCCCTGCATGTAGGTAAACTAAATCAGCTCTGTCTCTTTCTGCTCTTGGTAGCAAACTTTTGGAGAAGGCTCCATCTGTGCATTCAGGTTTAGCTGAGCTAACCTTATAACCACTGGCAGATGAGCTTGAACTGAAAAGAAATGTTTTTACACATCTGAGAGGTGTATAAATAAAGTGCTCGGTAGGGTATCACACTCCGGGCTTATAATAGCACTGTGTTAAAAGAACACACCCTGACACACACCACAGCCAGCCAACCAAACACGCAGCTACAGACACACACACACACACACACACACAAACCAGGGCTGCTGCTTTTTCATAAAGTCAAGTACAAACAAATTCAAACCAACACGTAGCTCTTTTAAATTAATTTGAATGTTGTAATCAGAGCGTCTAACCCTTCAGCCCGTATATTGAGCTGTGTGGTTTCTTCAGACCGTGGTGCGTCTCGGTATTTCAGATTTGCGCCTCCGATTGTGCCATTAGATCTGAACAAGTGCAAAAGCCCTTGAATAAAAATCTTGCAAAGTTACTGGTGGCGGCGAGGGTCCTGAGGATGAGGGTGGCGGAAAAATCAGGGCAGTCGGACGAGGGCGCTCACTCAGCGTTGCTCTTCTTGTTTTCGATGACTCTGCTGCCTTGCTTGAGTAGCAAAACTAGCAGGTGAGCCCTTTTTTTTTTTTTTTTTTTTTACAAACCGCCATATGTTTATTGGCAGTGGTGGACTTTGAGGGGCAGGGGCAAAAAATAAAATAAAAAGGGCACCAGCTGTGTGCAGTGGGGCACCAGCAGGCAGAAAGTTATGTGTTATTTATAGTGAAGAGAGGGCACTTCATCACGTTTTCTCAACTGGAAGGGCACCCTAGAGGGCATTTTATCACGTTTTATCCGCTGGAAGGGCGACCTGGAGGGCATTTTCATGTTTTATCTACCATGGGGGCACCTGCGAGGGCACTTTATACTCTATACGATGCTTGGAATCATGTTCATTATGAATAATTATGATAGGGGGGAATAAATTAACAGCACACACTGCTGTCACTCCACGGTGCGGTCGGACGAGCTAGTACTCTTTGGGCCCAGAAAAGCTACCCAGCATGCATTGAGCTAACAGAAGGGAAATAAGTTTTCTGTACACAAAGCAGGCATTTTGAAGATTATTTCTTGATGCTGGGATAGTGAGAGGGAAAAAAACAAGACAGTGAGTGATAAAGAGACATCAAGCAGGAGAGCTGTGGTGACTGTGAGACAACGGAAGGTAGAGAACTTTCAGTGAAGTCTAATCTGAGGTGTTTTAAAAATGGACCAAAGGAGGGAGCTAAAAAAGTAAACGAGGTTTCGTGGTAGCATTCGGTTAACAAAGGTCAGTGGTATAAAAAAAAAAGAAGAAGGCGACGGTGAGAGTCGTAGATGTGTTGCCACTGTGTGTGTTGTCGCTCCTCCACCTGCCTTCTGTCTCCATGAGAGACTACAGGGACAATTATGATAAAGGTCACGCAGCAGAGCAGCAGAGGAGGCTAGCCGAAATGTCAGTGGCTAATTGTCCTGCCATGTCCTTGCGGTGACATTAACCACATTTAAACTCATACCTGAACTTAACCAGACCTAACCTACGACCTGAAGATAATCAAGCGACATTCAAACCTGTCGTCAGTGACAGCCATTACATCACAGGGTCGCACGGTTCCTTTCTTAATCAAACAAAGCCTCTTCCTGACAGAGCGAACTTTCAGCCACTCGTGTGACCGTCATTATATTCGACCCCTGTAGCATCTCCGCTGTCTCCGCGTAAGTATCTCTGTTCTGTTCAGATGATAGACGCTCCCCAGGCTAAAAGGGACAAGCTATAATTCCCCATAGCACGGACGAAAACAAGCCCCTCATCAAGCGACAATCCTGAGGTCAAGGAGAATAGAGAGGCGTGGGATAATTGGATGAAACCATGTGAACAAAACATTTTGATCTTCGTCATTACATTAGCTCCTCCGGTCACACTCGGCAGGCTGGGTCTCTCACTCTCTCTCTCATCGAAATGTAAATGGTCAACAGTGCCATTTCTCCACCCATTGGTAACAATGGTTTAAGTTTATTTGCATCTTTTCATTTAAAAGCACAGTAGCTCTCCACTAGATGAGCCTGAGCCATGCTCATTGTTAATGCTGTCTGTCCAGTGAGATGAGAACTGATCTTTGTATTGTAACTAAGGGGAAATAGTTTGTGTCTCTACTTGTGATGTAGAGCAGAATAGACTCCTGCATCAGCAAAAAAGCATATAGATAGTTTTCAGGTAGCTAATTCAAGCATTTACCAGATGATCAGATAACGATAAGCAGATAAGACGCACAGCATAACGCACTTCCTGTGTGACATTGTGTCAAACTATTATGATATCAGGCGTCAGAGGCAGAGTATGAATTTCAATGGAATAAAGGTTTTACTAAATGAAACGCAGCAAGCATTAGACAACAAGTGATTATTAGCATTGACTTGTAAATTATTTAGGTCACTCCCTTGAACAGAAATGTACGCTCCTGGTGATTATTAACAACAGAACATACCGTACTGCTATCAATAAATTAGCACTAAGGTATGCTGTCTGATATGCTGTCTAATGAAGCTAACAGTTTTTAAGCATGTGCTATTAAATGGATCTCAACAAGAGCCAAAAGCGTATAAGCAGCGCAAACCATCTGTAACCAGAAGCATCCAAACTTTCTGAGTTTGACGGTGCACGGGGAAGTCTCTTAATCAGATAAAAAGCAGATAAAAAAGCAGCAAACGGATGTTCGTGATGGCAGTTGAAGTATGACCTCGGATCACCCCATTTTGAAGACTGAAACTGCCGTCTGTCAGGAGATGAGCCCTAACCACAATCCAAATCACTTCAGAGAACGGTTGTCTGGCAAGTTATGAGGGTAAAACTAAGAAAGACATAGTGATGAATGAATGAAAAACTCAGCAAGAATCAAAGTCAGTCAGCTGTGTTCTTTGAGGTACAGCTCGCTCAAACTAACTGAGTTTCATATAAAAGCTGTGCAGTAAATCCTTCACTCATGAAGGTTATACTGTTACATTTTTGTTAAAATTGGTTATGTTGATTTAACTAAACTGTCACTTTTGAGAGCAATTCATTTTATTTATGTTATTATATTTTTTATTATTATACTGAGAGGTGCCTCTAATCATTAGCTCGGTGCATGTTAGCTAAGTGAACTTAGCCAGTGAGGCTAAAACTGGAATTTATTACTTAAACTCAAAAATCTGATTCGTGTTAGTGTTCACGCTGCTCGCACAGGAGCTACGGACCAGAATGGGACAGAGCTAGCTGGTTAGCATGCTAACTTTAGCACCATACATATTCATCATGATATCATGACTCACATTCTGTTGATAATTTTGGTTCATGTTTGAGCGTTTTCAACTAGAATTCTTGTATACTGTCCCTTTAATGTTGCCGGACAAGTGTCATTTCTATGTAGTGTTTAAACCTGTGGCGGCATCGAAAACATTTTAAAAAGGGGTCAACCACTTTAACCCGGAGCTTCATATTCTAAGCCTGAGTTATGATGTTCACTGCCTGACTTTAAACCGTATGTTCTGTCTTCTGTCCATTTTCACTTCATTATCACACCGATTTGTCTTCTACTCTACATGAAGCATGAATGCATGGCTGGGGTTTACACTGAAACGTTTTTTAAAAGGGTTAACAGCCATTGTGAACAAGTTATAGTCCGAACTGTTTAAATGTTTAAATGGAAACAGTAACATTTTCTACGCACGGACCAAATATATTGTTCTCTACTTACGTGGCATGATCCCCTGTTTGACCAGCTCCTCTCTGGACCTTCTCTGTTGCAGCTTCAGCTGGAGAACTGAACGCCGAGGAAGAGACAGAGAGAAAAAGAAACAAGAATGAATGGAGAGTCGAGTCAAACCGGCAATACACAACCTCTGCCTCATTTCCAGCCACAGACAGCCACAGAGGTAGTGACATTACTCATAACTAGGCTGCAAGTTCGCAAAACAACATGAAACAAAAGACTCTGTGTCTGTGAATATAAGTAACAGAGGTGTAAAGTTACATCTGAGACGCTCTACAGAGGTTTTTATCTACCTGGTTTGCTGCCGGTGATCAACATTTGTTCTCTGTAGTCGTCTGTGAGAAGACGTACCACAGTTGTGTCACACACTACAAAGGGGATGGGAAACGCGCACGCACTGAAGCAGACGCAGCAACAGTTTCCTGTTTCAAGCGTTTCATTAAATAGCAGCGCACACAGTTTTGCGCCGCGTATGTCACATCTCAACACCACAGAGATGTGTGACAAAGAGGTAAAGGGAAGCGATCGACATGCGTGTTTCATGTAACTTCACACCTCCTCGTGTTTATTCTTTTAAACCGTTCACGTGTATAATTCCATTCTGGAGTTCGGAGTCTGAGGTACAAACATGGTTCGAAACATAAATATCATTAAATTCCCGGATTAACGGCTATTTGCAGGTCGTGTTCTCGTGCTCAGAAATGCTATCGAAGTCGCTCCGATGACTCACCGCGTCCCGAGCCGACCTCGCATTTTCTCTGATGAAAACCTCTATCTGCAAAAAGTCCGAGGACTGAACTTCCAAAATGAGAACTGTGAATTGCCAGGAAATGATCTTCTGCAGATCAGCAGCCACTCTACAGTCTATCTGGGTCATGAAATCAGTGCTGGAGTGTAAAAAATTGGGCATCTCGAAACATTTTTTGGTAGCGGGCTCTTTTTCACACACACACCCTGACCGTCCTCAGTTGGCATGGTTTTACCTCAGTCCTCACTTTAGCACTGCAGAGCTGAGGTGTTGCACGATGTGTCGTATGCTGAGGCAACTACCAGTAATAAGAGATAGCTGGAACTCAATCTGATGACCTTTCCTCGAGCGTAAATTGAGCACAGTTAATGTCTTTGTTTGTCTTTTACCTGGTAATATTAAAGGTGCAATATGTAGGAATTTTAGCTTAAAACACTCAAAAATGAACCAGTGGTATACACAACCAACACTTCAAATCTGGGCAGCCTTGAGCCAGCTGAGAGGACCGCTAACTGCACTGCTAACTGAGTTAACTGGATAACGGCAGCTACAGTTATCAGCAAAAGAAGAAAATGACTAAAAACAACCAATTGTCAAGATACTTGCCGATTAAATTCAAAAAAGAAAACAAATCGACTGATGGACAAATCATGGCAGCTCTACATTCACAGTTCATATTTCCTAAACATGCACAGGTTAGAATATAATTCTCTTTGTCTGCTCTGATGTAAGGAACCAACAGTTTTACGGTCTCAAACTGTGTGAAGCACAAAAAAAGAAAACTCGTTGGCAGGTCAATCTGTCTGATCAGAACTGATGTGAGAGGACAAATCCATAAAGTGAAAATTTACTGCTGCCCCATATGAGCTGAAGTCAATCACCCCGATGACATTCAAACTGTAGCTCAACTTTCCTCGGCGCAGCTTTCCTTCGACATGGGCTGACACCACACATGCGGTCAGCTGATCGCAAGTCAGGCTTAGTTCATAAAACCAACAAATTAAATCTCAAGGATTTCACCTGAACGGAGGGTCAGAAGATAACAAATAGTTCACCAAACAAAGGACTAATAATTCTACAAATCAGCCTGACAAAGAACTTGATACAAATACAAGTCAAAGTATGTTTTCTGAATCTAAATGTTGTAAATAAAACTAGCTAAAGCCACACTATAACCTCAGCTAATGAGTAACAAATGCTCCATAACTATATTTTTATAAGACAACATATGAAACAAATATATAGCGCCGTTTTAATCAGTGCCTCAATGTGATCTCACATACTGTGCGAGCTGTGAAGTAACTGGACACTTGAGTATAATGTTAATATGGTGAACTTAATAGCAGGCCGTTACACACCCAGATGACACGGAGCAATATCAGCATTCATCTGGAGTTGTGTTTCTGGCCGCCCGCCAAAATTCATTCATTCAACTATTCTATCTCAGTTTTCATCTCCACCACCCCTCTCCTGATGGAACCATCTGTGTCTTTAGCTGCTGAACACTCCCATTCTGTTCAGCGTTAAGTCACTCCGTTCGCCTGCCGTTCCGTGCTGGGCAGGTGCTGTCCAGTGGGCTTTTCATTGCTTTGTTTAGATGAAAACAGCTGTCTGTGTGTGTTATAATTCCTTAAAGTTTTCTGAACGATATTATCTTTTACACATTAAGGATGAAGGCGAGCTGACTGCCCAGTGAGTCGGAGAGTTGGAACTACTTTAAACTGCTATATTGCTAATAGCGTGATAAGAAATCGTCACTCGAGTTAAAGTAGCTTCGCTCTGCACAGGAGAGTAACCGCCCTTCTATCCCAACCTCATCCCTTGTTCTCTGCTCACTGTGCATTATTGAACTTGCGTAATTATGTAAGAAATCAACTTATTTCAACCGGAACCATCTATTTGTAGATCTACCCAAAATTATCGTTTCAAAAACCTAACTCAAGTGATTCTGGTGCCAAAACTTAACCAAAGCTTCAACAAACTAAAACACTACATAACATGCTTTAAGCCATATACGTAAGCTCCTTTCTTACCATTTTGTCAGGTGCAGTTCTACCTTCCTGAGACTGTATCCAAAACTCCTGAACCTATTTATCCACTTCTTTCATCCCCTGGCCCTTTAGTTTTGACAAAAAGAGAAATTATTCTTCATATACCGAGACATGGCTTTCGGTCTGTTGGTCTCGGTCAAGTCCACAAAAAGGAAGCTAGCCTCCTCTGTCACTGATCTCTCCCTACATGCCCCTTAAGTCTCACTAACTCAGACAACAGCGGTGAGAGCCCTTATCTTCGTCACGCATCTGCCCTTCTGGTTCCTCTTTTTCAGGTTAAACTCTTCCTTCTTTCTTTAAAGTGTGTGTTTTTTCGACGCACCAGAGAAGATCTGCGTGTGCTGGTGCATTCAGCACTGCCTACATATCTTTTTTATCCCGAGTCGGTAATAATGACAGCAGGCTCTGTCGCTGCGGCGCACAGAGACAGCAGACAGTCCCTCTGTGTGTCCCACAGTAGCCTGAGATAAAAAACATTCCTATTCCTTTGATTTCTGCGACGAGGACGCGGCTGATGCAGGATGGCGCCGTTCTCTCCCCTTGGCAGCGGGGAAGATTTAACAGGCTCTTGCAGGCAAACATGGGCAGACTAACAAAACAAACACAGACACTCATTACAGGCGTGCATATTTGCAGACACACACAAACACGGGAGTACAAAAATAAACACATATTTTAATACCTCCACTTATGGCCGCACAGTGTGAGTACAAAGACGCGGTCATGAGACATTCCCACGCACACACACACACACACACACAGAAATACTCAAAACACTTGTTTTTTCGAGGCAGATGATTTGTGCCAAGAGATGACGGGCGACTGATGCAATGTGCTGATACAGAATCTATTCTGGGAAAGTGTGCTCATCGCTCAAATGTCACCACATAACATCAAGTGTACCTTCACTCAACAGCAGTTCAATGCAGATAAGAGCAATTACAATGATCAAAGAAGACCAGAAGCGTACATACTGCACCTTTAACACCACGAAAGGTGCTTTTCCCCTGAAAAAGCTATCGTCAAATCATAGCTTGGCGACCACAGCTAGGCAAAACAGGCCTGTCACAGCACTGATCATTTTGTGTGATGCTTAAATTAGTAGTAGGTTTTAGACCATTCTGTGTTGCTTTAATGCATTTCCTGACATGAATAGGACAGCACTTCCTTTCAACCAATCACGCTCGGCGTAGGCTACGATGACGAATGTGAACAACACACGTTCAAAGCTTCTTGTAGGTGGATTTTGAACTTTCTCACTAAGGTATGCTGTGTTCAAGTGGACGAGTGAGCCCAGTTATTTATTACATGTTCGTAAGAAATTAAAAATGTACACATTCTTACTCTCTTGGTATTCATTCATTTACCCCAAAATACGATAATTTTAAGCCTCTGGTGCAATAGTTAAACATTCAAGGAGTGGATTCATTGTGTGTTTTTATCTGTTCTAATGTTACCTAAGCTGCAAACATTAGCATGTACAGATAACTAGCTTACTTCCTACAGTAGTGAGCAAGCGTTACTACCAAGGCCCAGGAGCATTTCTCATTACATTTGTGTGGTTTGGTGTTACGTTTCCATGAAAAAAGACAGAAAAACCTTGTTCACAGCTAGCACATTCACTGTACTCCCATTTTAAGGAGCCAGTCTTGGATGCTAGTTAGAGCGTAGGCTAACATTAGCAGCTCTGTCCCGCTATGTCCTGTAATGTAATCTCGTTATCTGAGATAGACTCATGTTTGCCAAACACGTTTGTCTTCAGACCTAAAAGCGTTTTCTCATTTACAGCATTAAGTGAAACATAGATAAAATCAATGAAGAATAAATCTTACATTAGCATGTAGGCTAAGCTAAGCAGCATAATGGGGTTTTGTTAGAATTAAATTAATCTAACATTTCCTTATCATACTTGCAGCACTAAGAATGACTAGCTTTATAGTTTATTTCGAGATCAATGCTGTTTCTCTACTTGAACATGCTAACGTTTTGCATGAGACATGCAGCTTTAGCCTCAGTCTTTTAGCACATAATGTACGATACGTAGCCTAGCCATCCAAAGCACATAAACATATATTCTTGTTTCACATTGTGTGAGCAATAAACATTAAAGTGTGATCCAGAGACAGCGTTTTTTATAAACCTCATTATAATCTCATAAAGCTAACGTTAGCGTAATTAGCTTTGGTAGCTACAGCTGATAAAATACAGCAGCAGTTCCAGGTTGCGTTTGTTTACCTTTGTCTGGAATGAAGGACCCAAGTATATAAAGTAGTAAATCTGCCTCTGTTTTAAACTACACGTCGAATAGACCATGGCAGAAGGGGACACTTAACATGTAAAAAATAGTATATATAAGGTAACTACATTAGTTTTCCTTTCAATTGTCCAAAGCAGTTTTTTTCTTACAGGCTGCAAAGGAGAAACCATCGCAAATTGCATTAAACAAGGTCATAGAGAGATTTGATGTGTATATAATGTACAGTATGTACGACGTTAGCAAAATTGGCTAACTGCGATGCAGCGTAACATGACACGTCCGTTGCACTAGGGTTTGCACACTAATTCAGTCGACTCAACTCAAAACTCCTTTCATGAATTGCTCAAAACATTTTGCCCGCTCCCCTTGAAGCGGTACTGCGACTGCGCTCCATACTCAGCCACTATCGTTACAATCCTCAACTCGGTCCTCCTCATCACTGACTTCTGTCTCTCAGCTACATCTCTCTGTGCCGGCTGTTTCTCTTTATTTTCATTCCCCTCCCCCTCTGGGAGAGACGTGAAGAACTAAGCCTGGCACCATCAGTGTCATCTTTCAAAACACTGCTTCAAATGGATTTTAAAGCACATTTCTATAGACTGCGTTAAATCCCTTCAGACCAGTGTGGATTTACTGAATCTGTTAGTTTAAATTTTAATTTTTCCATTGTCTCATTATGTATCCAAGTAAAATTTACTTCCTTATCTGCCAGTTTGTCTTACAATTTCTACCAGTGTTTCTTTTCTAGTTTTCATACTGTTGTACAGCACTCACTGTACATCGTGCCGTCTGTTTCGATGCCTAACCTGTGGGGTCTCTCCCTCCTGCTCTCTCACACGGCTTTCTATTTGTGTCCATGTTGTAACCGCTTGAAACCAAATCCCTCGCGGCAGTTAGGACGAACATTACTGTAAAATGACAACACACGCATGCACAACACGGGATTCACGGGTTTAACTGAAGAAGAAGGTGGACGGAAGGAGGCTTGTTGCGCTGTCGACAGATGCACAGATGGAATAAGTCCTGTTTCAATATACTCAAACTCATACATGTCTAAACAAAACCAACAGCTGTCGAAGAGTTTCAAGTTAGAAGGTTTTTAGAAGAATAATGAAAAGATCTTTAAAAAGGTGCAACATGTAAGAATTGTCCTGTCAAATTCATACTCAAAACACATAGGGTGCAGCAGATCACCAGAGTAACTGCTAACTGCTGCTAACTGTAGCTGCCCATTGCTAATTAGCTTAGTTAGCGGTGCAGCTACCGGTTCAGACTGGGAGTTCTGGGACCAACTAGAATTCTGACACATGGGCCCTTTAAGCTTAATTCTAGGGGTTGTCTCACCCATGTAATTTTACTTTTGACTTCTCTGGAAGTCTCTTGGAGTTCGCAGAGTTTGTCCTTTCCTAAATCGGTCCGCGCTGCTCTCAGTCCAGCTACTTTGGTCCGAGGCCCATGCCGCTACAGTCCACAGGTTGCCGAGTTCATGTGCTCAAGGCAAAGTGTGCTGTGCCCGGGCTGGACAGGTCCCAACTGTAACCCAGCCGCTTGTAGAGTATTTGATCCACTTAACACCTGAGCCCAGAAAATAAAGCTGAGGGAGGCCTGCACACTTGAAAGAGTCGATTTTTGCATTGAATGAAACCTGAAAACATCACTTAATGGACACACAGACTGCATTTTTTCTCTGCTACCAATGAGGTGAAGGCATTATTCCGGCAAGCTACACACATTTTAAAAGCAAAGTCGTGCTGCTACAGGTATCCCACCTTGTCTGAGACTCTGACAGGCCTGGCGCTCTAACTCAAACCGTATGGTTCTCTCGTCCATGGTCCTGCTGATTGGGGAAGGGTCAATGCGCACGCAAGGCAGGTGTTCCAGCATGGCGGGTCCGATCAAACCAGGAAATAACTCTGAATGAGACTCCTTGAAACCAGTAAGGAAACAAGGAGCGGGAGGTCGGCTGTTGTTTAGTCACAAGTCTGCACATCCACCAAACAGAACAAGGTATTCCTCTTCAGCGAGTTGCTGGACACAGTGTTTATGAACGAAAAGAAAGAATGTTCTTTAAAGCAAAGTAGCATCTAATAGATATATTTCCCATCACTAGGAAAATCCTAGTCCTCCTTCATGTCTCACAGCAGTGAAATAAAAAAAAGGCATGTATAAATACAAAGCTACTGTATCAGAGCTACAGCACAGAGCCACAGAAGAGCTTCCGTTGTATTCGCTGCAACTCCAGGACTGAGGAGGACATGCTCGTGTGCGTGTCAAATGTCGGTGAATCCGTGATCAAGCAGTCTGTCACAGCTGTCGCTGCACTCAGTCATTCGGAGGTTGACAGACACAAACAGGCGCGCGCAAGGACACACACACACGTTCTGAGCGGAGCCCCTTTGCTACTCACCAAATTCTTCTCACTTAGCACCTCTGATCTGAGCTCAGTGCGGGGTCAATGACATGCACCTGTGTGAGCACGTCTCTGCCGCCGTGCCCCGGGGCCTAAAATCATTACAATTGCACACACACACACATGCACACACACACACACACACACCTGCCGCCACTCTGCATGCCCCAAATCTTTTCCACACCTGTCTGACTTTTGTTTTTTTACCACTTCCTGTTTATGTTCAAAGGATTCTTTTCGAACTCAGGAACATAACTTCTAGTCTAGCACTGGTTGGTAGATGTGAGGACACAAGATTGTCAGAGCATCTGAAAGGCAGATCTTAAGAAAAAAGAAAAAAGACAAAAGACAAAATCTCAGGAAGCCGCAGTTCTTTTTGATAATGGTGAAGTGTGAGTACCGGAGCGCTGCAGAGATGCCCTGACCTACAAATCCTGTTCAACGGCTGTATGAAAACATATTTGTTCGGTACAGACTCCAACAAACGTCACATCATCATGCCTTAAATAGTTTGTTCAATGAAAATTAATAATTGTGATGCAAATATTATCCCTCCCACTGACCGTGAAACATATGACAATCATAGTATCTGTCAAAATAATCGCAGTATGATTTTTGGACTATATCATGTATCCCTAATGCAAAGAGAGAAGCAGTCATTGTTGACAACGAAGATTCTTGATGTTGAGAAACTGAAAAAGCAGCATGTCATTAACAAAGCCGCAGCAGCTTCAGCTCAAGTCTTCCACTTAACTTAACAATACTCACATACATTCAAACATGCAAACAAACAACGAACCGACGAGGACTGAACAAAAACCAGGACTTAAATGTCAAGGAGCGAAGGAGGGAACAAGACACAGGTGAGACACAACAGGACAGGTGCAGGCAATCAAACAAGAGGGAAACGGAACAGTGACAGGAAGTGGACAAGACATGGCACACAAGGACTACAAAATAAAACAGGAAAGGACCTAACAAAGCCAAAACATGAAACAGAAACGTGACATTAACCAAGGAAGCGTGTGGTCTTTATTTACTCACGTTCAACCTGTGACAATCAGATTAATACAATAAATCTTCATTTCAACCTTATCAAATACAACTTTCTATCACTGATTGGTTCCTAAAATGACATTGTAAATGTGTTCTTGTTGATGAAAGACAGGGTATTAGAAAGTACCCCTCATTAAGCCTTCATACCTTTTTAATAGTACAATGATTTTCACTGTAGGATACGCATTGGGAGAAGAGAAATTCAATATCAAAAGCCTTATCTTGTTTGACAAAAGTTGTTCTTTGAAGCCAGCGTCTAGCACCGGCTCCGACATTTAGCCTTTGTGTTTTGTACTTGAAATAAAAAACTGCACCCACAGTCCGACTATCAGCTGATCTGTTCTCTTCAGGTCAATAAACCTGCCCGCATGCCTCTAAACTGCCTTTATCTCCCTCCTTCAGCTCGACTGCCTTCTCCTCCGCCTGCCTGTGTGTCGGTATAAAACACCTGTTCCCATCCATTGACAGTTTCATTCATCTCCATTATTAAGGCTCTGTCCCGGGTGGCATCAGATAATTTGACATGACATTAAAAGGTGAGAGGGGGCCCTCTCAAGGTGAAAAATACTAAGCGCTTCCTTCTCATCTGTCGCCTTGCGTTACATTGAACCGATGTCGCTTGTCATGTTCACATTATGTTAAAAGAAAAAATGACATAGTGCTTCGAAAACAAAGAGATGGTGAGCAGACGTTAATGTGTGTGCGTCTGTTAACGATTTGGTTATCAGGGGGCTCTGTTACAGGCATACGGGGTTGTGAAGTTAAGCTGATGCACACAAACAACAGTCTGTGTATTTGTGTGCGCATGTTAAATATGCAGGACGCTGCGTCTGTGGGTGCATTTCTGTATCAGAGGGTGTTAATATGCAAGATGTGGTGTCCCCGGGCAAAGAACTCCTCAGTCTGACAAGAGAGGGGAAAACGAATCGGGACTCTGATCCGCCATTACTTCTGATAAGGCCCCCGACCAAACCGCTGGCAGGGATAATCCTGCTTTGCCGGGTGTGTTTGTGTGCGCGTGTGTAGGTGTGTGCGATTGTTTCCTGTATCTACGTGTGACAATGTGTTCAGCTATATGCATCACTAATGCATGTGGATAATTTATGTAACAGTGAGCGTGTAAATGGATGTAGAGATGCGTCGGCACGTCTTTGTTTGAATGTGTCTGGCTCAGTTGAGTGTCTGTAAAGTGTGCGCTCATATCAGTCCTAAATGCTGAGATAAAAGCCCACAAATTGCTAACGGCTCCGAGCGGACTGTAAATCTCTGCCGCTCCGTCTTCTCTCCCGTACACATGGCTCGGCCCGGCTGTATCAGTGGAGGCAGATGTTAATCTCTGCTGATTAATAAACAGAAACAGGATCTCAAAGTGGCGGTTTGGAGTAGGTAATGCTTCCACAACCATCAAAAGCTTTGGAGTAGTCAAGGTCAGTATTGTAGTTGGAGTGCTGAACTTTCACATCATCTGTTTTCAGGTGGGGTCGACTGTGAATGTCTGTTTGAACTGATAGTCGTTGAGATATTTTAGTCAGAATGAAGCTGATTGACTGAACGACGCTGCCCTAAATGTCAAAAATCTTCAACAATCAGACTCTTTCTATGACTATCAGCTTTACTGATTACCATGTTTTGGTCATGAACAAAAGCCTACCTGATAAAGGTTTGATGACCAAAACTTGGTATTCAATAAAGCTGATTGTAAATAAGGACAGAACTTTTTAATTCAATTATTACATGTAAAGAAGTAAAGCTGAAAGGTGCACTGAGGCCGAGGCTGAAGGTTTGATTCCTCCCTGTTGCTCTTGCTGCATGCAGAAAGGTTAGGGCACAAGCAAGACGTCGGAAAAACCATTTTGAACCACAAGAAGTTGCCCTTTGGACTTCTGTAACTGATGTTGAAAAGATGTCATCTTTTTAAAGCCTGTAAGGATGTCACTTGGCCGTCAATAGTCATCGTTAAGTATTTTTTTAAAAGGGCAATATGTAAGAATTTTTGTTGAAAATGTTTAAAGATCGACAAAAATGATCAACAGAATGTAAATTAATATCACTTTGTCGTAATAATGTCTGTATATTGTGCTGTCGAGATATTTAATGAAGTTAGCATGCTAACGAGCTAGCCTCAGACCATCCTGTGCTAGCAATGTGAACACTAACAGTCCCCCAGTCACTGAGCTGCCAGTCCGAACCGCTAGCTGCACGGCTAACTGAGCTAACTAGCTATGGGCAGCTACAATTAGCAGCAGTTAGAGGTCACTGGCAATATGCTCCCACCTAATTGTTTTGAGTATAAATTTGAGAGGTGGCCACTACTTATACATACTGCACCTTTAACCAGACGTAGCAAAAAACTTTCATTCTGGTTCCTGAGTGGACGACTTTTGAAAGATCGACAAAGACGTTAAATTGACGTCTTTTGAGCGTCTTTGTCTTCGCTCAGTGGGGAGTAATTATGAAGTACCAGTGTGTCAAAAATAAATATACATACAGTATATTAATGTTATTTTTTTAACATCTGTATACGACTCGCCCTTTATGGATCGGATATTACTGCATTAATGGTTGTATGGCCTGGCCAAGGTTAAATACTTTGCAGTACAAAACTTCTTTCATCATCTAGTTTTGCAGTCAGTCATAACTGAAAAAAATCACAAATAAATAAATAATCTAGGAATAAATTCTTGAAAGCTAAAGCCTTGCACATGGTACCTGTCACTGGTTTACTGGTGGGATATTCCACATTACATTAAGTTACCAGTAACCAATTCTTCTTGCTGTGTTTTAACCGGGTGACATGAAAATGTAACAAATGTAAGTTTGCTGACATGTGACTGAAGTTATACCAGGATAATAAGTCATATGATCAGTGCATAGACTTGCATACTCCCCGATACCTGACTCAGCATATTGAGGCACATCTGATACCGACACCTGAATCATAACAAGCGTCATGAGCCCAGGTCCTACGCAAAAGTTTAATTTCAGAAGTGTTTTCTTCTTGACATTTGGGCTTGACGTCGTTACCCGACAGAATTGACTATTGGCTGTGTGTGCATCGACGTCTCACTGTTATCTCTGGGGAGGTGGTCCGCGGGTCTATTAAAAGGATTCCCTCGTATGTCACAGAGAGGAAATTATGAGACGACAGGTCAAAAGTCATTGCCAAAATAGCCACTGTAAACTAATGTGTCAGTGTGTGGGTTCATAAAAAACCTGACTCAATACTTGAGAAAGACCCTCAGCTCCACAAGACAGAAAATTAAAAGTATTGCTCCGAGGCTACAGAGGAAGAGTTATCACAGATTTCAGGATATTAAGTTCATGGTTGGTGCAGGTGGTATCTTTAGGAACGTGGGTCAAAAAAAGCTGCATCACAGATATATAAACTCTCACCTATAACTTTTAAATAGAGAGAATTAAATTTAGGCCAAGTATATTTGAATTTCTAACAACTAAACTATGGCTATTAATGTTGTATTCATACGTTCCACTGCCTTTCATTGCTACATATCAGCCTCATCTTTGGTTTCACCACCTCTGCTCCTCCTGTAACAAGACAAAGCTGTAAACAAGCGTCAAATTAACTCCAACCCTCCACCCCCCGGTGGAGCATGCATGTATCCTACAATTATACGCTCAATAATTATACTATACTGTCTTCATTATCTCTGCTTTCAATACAAAGATTCATTTTTTTTAATCCATCTAACAAAGTTTATTTAACCTTGAAAAGTACATCACCGTGTTTAATTGCCGTTGGGAACACAGCATTCACTTTGTTTAGGTTCCAAACACAGAACACCATTTTTTAATTAGCTGTTGATTCAGTGGTATCCATTTTCAAACCAACTCTGTTTAGCAACGTCCCTTTTATACTTTGCCTGTCTCTATTTCCTTTCAGTTCATTTTTTCAAAGAGGCCACTGAGGACTGAGTCCCTCCGAAGTGAAAATGTAGTTATTAACTATTGATCCACTCGTCAGTCAAACTGAGGTCAGTGTGAAAACAGCAGACAGAATGAGTTAGCTTCGCCAACCTTTTCCTGCAAACTATTAAAAATAATGGGACCGTACTGTGTTCTGACAGCTCCGAAAGCTGCATTAATTGTCAGGTGGGTGAAGCTATAATCTGTGTTTTGGAGCCATAAATCTGCACTGCAGGTCCCAAAAAAAAAAAAAAAAAAACAAGTTTGCAAAGTTGTTTCCCATATTTTCTTCACACTAAAGGTCCCATTTTTAGAAAATGAGCTCTGCATGTCTTCTTGGATTATAAAGCAGGTCGAGGTGCTGAGGAAATACTGCGAAAGTATCAAAACGTTCAGTCCACGGAGAAATGCACGCAGCCGGTCGAGATTTGCATAAGGTTGTGATGTCACAACTATACAGTCACCATCTTCTGTTAGATGTTTCCAGTAAAATCAAAGTATGAGCGTAATATGGGTCCTTTAAATTGTTCATAAAAACTGTGCAGAATTGTTTGCTTTGTTCACCGAGACTCTCTGGTGCCCCCGTGTTCGAAAAAAACACAGCGAAAGTGCCCTGTTAGATGCCCCTATGGTAGTTAGGGCGTGATTAAGGGTGGCCTTTCGGTGGAGGAAACGTGTTGAAGCGCCCTCTCTTCACTATAAATACATAACGACTGGCTGCGCGCTGCTGTCGTGCTGCGCGCAGATGGTGCCCTTTTGCTATTTTCGCCCCTGCCCCTCAAACACCGGGACTCTGCCACTGCTCTGGCGTGAGCTTCTACGTGCCTTAAACTCGCCTACACACTGAGGGATGCTCGTATAGAAAATACTTGTCATCATTTTAGGGCGAACTGTTCCTTTCACCTCACGTTCCATTTTGTTTTCTTGAGCGCTCCTGCCCCCCACAGTTTCCCCGTTTCCTCAGCCAATACATTTTCCTCAGTTCAACATTAACCCCCAACCCTCCTCTGATATTACATCTCTCTTTCCTCTTCACCTCTGTACTCTCTCCAACTGGTTTAAATAGCAGGACCAGCTGGCCACCTCGCTATATCCAGAACCTCTTTATCTGTGGATGCACGCACACACACACACACACACTTCCACACACAGAGGGCTTCCTCAGAGCTGATTAAGGGGATTTGAAGGGGGGGACCAAAACTGATCTTGAGTCCATCCGATGGTATTCTGTTCATGAACTGTTAAACCAAAAAAACGTGGATTAACGTTTGTTCGCCTGGCTGCAGTACTTGTGCTGTCCAGGAGGTGGGGACACGCACCGTCTTAAAATAGAGGGCTCCACAGAGCATTCCTGTCTCGCTGGTACAGTCATGGTTCAGATTGCCGTGTCAGCTGTTTTCTTACAGGAGCAGGTATACTGATATTGCACTTCTGTGACGTTAAAAACAAAACAGATGCTCACGCTGTGCTCTTCTGATGGAAAGAGAAGGAAAGATGTGCATTAAATGTTATCCATTCAGTGGGACGTGGTTTATACTCCAGGCAGAGTGTCTTTTGAGTTTTCAGTACGATGTATCAGGATAAATATGATATCTATTTCTGCTCCCAGGTTGACTTTATCAATCGAATGCCCAAGCATAAAAATTCTAAAAGTTTGCCATCATCCAGTAAATGTTAATGTTAGATTAATCTTAATTGCTACAGAAGCAAAAAAAAAACATCAAATATTTATAATATATTTTGATGGCATTCATGTTTTATCTGTATCTCAGTTACACATAAAATCCCCACCCAGCTTCACAAACTATAATGCCTCATTATCAATTCCAGGCACCCACAGCAAGACACCAGGCAATTGCTTCCAGCTAGATAAGTCTACGTTTTAACTGTGAAAAAAGCACGGCAACCGTAGCTTTTATTTTAGGTTGCAAACATTTACGTTGCGTTATGGAAATCATGCCAAATAAAAGTGCAAACACTACATGTGCCATTCAGGACAATGTAGTTCTTCGAGTTTGCAAAGAGCCAGTCAGTCAGAAAGAAAGAAAACCTCCCCTATGCAATGAAACCTGTTTCTAAATATAGGGAGTATAAAGACATTCAATTACCACCAGCGTCATAAACACCAGATCTGTACGTGTGCTCTACGGTTTGCAACAGGCTCCCGACAACAATTCAGGAACTGGAAGTTCGTTGGCATGTGTGGACAGCTGGGGCGCAAATAACCGCGTACTGGTTCCGTCTTTATTGTGCTGATTGAAAGTACCTAGGAGCTAGACACTCGAGCAGGACAGTGCTTCAGGAGGAAGAAAGGCTGTGGAGCTCAGTTACACCATATTTACACCTGGCATCAACATGAGATCTCACTGTGTATATATAAGGACAAAAAAATGTTTATGGTGTGTGTAAATGCACTAAGAATGCCTGTGATTTAAGACCCGACTCAGGTGTGAAGGCCATTTGTACAGCGTGACCACCATAGTAAGAAAAAGATCCGCCCAACAAGTAGAAAGGTCGTCAGGCGGTGCCTCTTCCTGCTAGGTTAAGGAAAATCCAGCAAAGACTACAAGTAGGAGGTACAGCATTGCCAGAATACATTCAAATATGAATAATGCCTGTCCTTTTGCCGTGTTAAGTGTTGCTGACGGCCAAAATTCCACAAGGAGCCTTTTATACTGGGTGTAAATTAGTCCTAACATATCTGAGCGCTCCGCAGCGCTCGCCCTATGACGTGAACCTTCAGGAACGACCTCTCCTAAGTCGTGTATTCAGCTTGCCAACGACTTACCGACAAGTCTTGGCGTTTGGGTCGCGTTTAAGGTCAACTTGAAATAGTGAAATGGTGAAATGTGGTGCTTAAGCAACATCTCTTATCTGCTTTGGGAGGTCTGTGCGGGGTGTGTGCGTAAGCCAGCTCGAATGCGAGTGTGTGTGTGCATCTGGAAGACGGCGCTCGCTGTTTATAATGAGGTAATGCGAGGGGAGACCTAGTATGTCTGAAATGTAAACACGAGCGGCAGCTAGCAGCGCCGCAGATGCTGGAAAAACCGCGGCACCCGGACAGCCTCTGCGCCTCGAGGAACGTTTGCTCCTTTGCATCTTTCAGCACTTAATCAACACTTGAAATAGACCACAATCACGTTCGCTAGACAAATTTACTCAAATGGGAGCCTGCTGTGGCTCTATTTGCATGATTGTCCTCTGTTTTAGTTCCTCTGCGTGGCCCTTTACAAAGCATGTGATGGACACTTTCACAAAGTCTGTGCACGAGTAAAAACTCACCGTTCTTCCTCTCGGTGACTGGCAGCAGGTTGGGGGCGGGCTGCAGGGACAACTCCCGCAGATCACTGGCCACAGCTTCACTCTGAAGTCTCGGGATGGAGGCATCTGCATTTGGTCTCTCTCCAAACTTGGTCTCCATGGTTACCAGGGATTCAGGGTGAGGCTCGTCGACGGACCCTGGAAGTGCGGGTAGCACATAAACACACACTTTTAATGGTGTAAACCGACGTTTCACGGCCGAGTACGCCACAAACGCACACGCAAACCTCATGGCCGTAAAGCAGTTAGTCCTGCCTCTCCTATCTCTCTGCCTCGTGAGCCTCTGGCTACTCAGGGAAAAGAAATGGAACACACAGACACACACACACTTAAGGCATTTACTCATGGGGGCATGTAAAGATACTTCAGTATCACACTGAAAATGATTCAAATAACCAGATTACATTTAGGGATATCTTTTTTCTTAAAACTAAAAAAGTCAACTCAAATAACATTTCAGCTATGAATGTGTTGCAGCCCAGATTCTTTTTACTCTCAGTGTACCGAAACCGCATTCCAACCTCTAAAAATAGTTATGTACCAGCCAATACTGAGTACAGCTCCAATTTACTAAAGGAAGAAAGTACTAAATACAATAACCTCATTGAAAAACAGACATAACCCTCTCCAAGGTATCCAGCATTATCATGCCAACCCAGTTCCCTTTAATATTTCAACACTTCACTGTTAGAATTAAGAGGTAGTATTCGATATAGTTAGAGCTACAGAATCAAAATCATCTGAAATACTCGATTTGTTGCAGTAGCTCTGTCTAGAATAGAAACATCACACTGTAAAGAGGTCTGAATAAAATATAAATAGAGAAGACAATAAGAAATCACAGAAAGTAACAATTAAAATCCACAAATTATAAAATATCTGTAAGAAAATCTTGCTATAAACTAAATAAGACATGTATGTATTTACATTTATAAATAGAATTGCTCCTAGAAAAAAGAGGTGCAACATATGTGCCTAGTACCACACTACATTGTAGATAATATTAGCAGATAAGCAGTTGGACTGTAGTTAACAGTGCAGACAAATGCTGCCAATATCAGCAGAATATTACACCTGATATTGTACAGAAACAATCTATTGACTCAGAGAGTGTGACACTCTTAGGGAGTCAGTGGCAAGGCGGAGATATAGTTGAATTAGCAAATATGGTATGGCCGGTAAGTGAGAAGAAATCGTAGTACAGATATGTTGTTAGAAACATTTGTCCTCTAATGGGCACGAACAAGTTTATTTCATAACGTCGTGCAGATGACTCGAACAACAGCGGAGCTGTGACGTGAATCCAATGGTAGGTGGGAGATGGAGAGCCACATTTACTGGCTGAATGTTATCAACAACACCTTTAACATGATATAAGCATAACAACATTTGTGTGAGGAAAAAAAACCTTCTTTCATACCTTTTATAAACTGAGTCAAAACGAACTAGAACAACTTGTGTTTCCTGCGAAAATACAGTGTGAATGCTGGCAGCTGAAGTGATTTCGGAAAAGATGCTGAATATGCTGGAACATACTTTCCTGAAACGCATAAAACTATAATGCATTGCACCACACTGATGAAGCAGTGGCAGAACCAAAGTTGAAAATGTCCCCATGAGAATGAATTGGGATTTTGCAGAAAAAGTTGAATATTTCAACAGCTGAAAAGGCAGAAAGGCTGAGAGAAAAAAAAGGCTGAATGGGCTTAGAAAGCTGATCATTTTGATAGCTGAACGGTTTCTCTAGCTGAACGTCAGCTGGAGCAGTAGCCGAACCAAAGTTGAAAATGTCCCCATGAGAATGAATGCGCAAAATTTTAATTACGTAGAAAAACGCCTCCCAGACTCCTGCGAGTCTTGACAAAAGTGTAATGGTTACGGCCAAAATATTTATACAGTGAGTAACAGGAGACGTTGCCGAACTCTGCGATGTCTTTTTCATTTCTGTAGAGTGAAAAATGAGGGAGACAAAACTGGTACCGTCTGCTCTCCTCCAGAGATTTAGGCTCAAAATTAACATTGTGGCTTATGGGGGAGTGCTGAGGTTGAAGCCGGACGAAATACGTAACGAATAATAATAATAATAATAATAATAATAATAATAATAATAATAATAAGATCTCTATAAATTCTAGAAGGAAAACAGTTCTTCTGTAATAATAACAGGGAGGTGGAGGTAATATCGAGTGCCCTGCTATGACACATTCGCCAACAATCACTAAGTAGTTCTGTTTGTTTACTTTACTATTACTATTATTTGCAAAACCATATTGACATTACAATGTAACTTGTAATTGTCTGTGTTCACCATTCAGTGCTGTGCTGTTTACCCAGCTTGTGTAAGTGTTCACTCATCAGCTCTCTTAATCTCTATTTATCTAGGGAAAGTGAAGGTATCGCATGTCTTTCGTCAAATACGTACTGTGTAACATTTGCACACACACACACACACACGATCTGTCCTGTCTGATCTCTTCCCTCTGAACAGGGTTTAGATCCTGAAACTCTTAAAACAAAGATAAGCTTCACTAATTGTGCAGCTTAAACAGTAAATCAACACAGAAGACAGTATCAGAGTAATGCAACATGTCATTAATGTAAAAACGTCAGCCGACACAGTAGCTCTGGCTCGTTTATGGGAGCAGTGTTATGAGACTCGCTGTGTTTCATCTCATTTCCATGGAATATTATATTTCCTCCACCTTGCCACCTCTCCTGTGCGGCTAACAACACATGCTTTGTGCCTTTTCTGTACGAACCTGAACCCTCAAATGCATCCCACAGCTATGGTTGGACGGGCGCTGCAGCTTCTACGAAAAACATGAGACAAGTAGCTGCAGGAGCAGTAATAGCCACAGTCTTGGCTTTAATACAACTGTAATAATACCGACCCCAGACGACAGAACAACATTCCCATTACAGTTGGAACGGGTTGGAACAGTCATTCTTTTTCGGTGCTTTAGAGAAACACTGACCTTCTGATTATGGCTGACAGCCCTGTTAAGTTACAGACTGTGAAAAATAAATCAAGCTTTCCCTTTCTGATGCGGCGTCCTACAAGTTAGCTGACATGACAGCTGATCTTTCGGCCCTCACTTCTCCCGTCTGCCGATCCTCCTCACCCTCTGCTGCTCTTCTCGCTTCACAAACACATGGGCCGAGCAGCGCCCTGCGTCAGGCTTATCGGGAAAAAAAATGGTTTTGAAATCAGGAACGCAGGCTAGCAAGGCGTGTTGTGCGTGTTTGTGCCAGGTCCCGCCCCTTTGGTTACTGCAAGCGTTCTCTTTTTCCAAAAGATTCTCGTTTTTGGCCGTCGGACGACTGGGCTTGTGGCGCACAAAGTGCCAAAAAATACTGCTGTGAGCAGTTTTCGTGCAGGAACTGTTTTCTTTCAACCAAATAACCGCACAGAAGGAATCACAAATCTACTCATGGACGAAGGGATAAGCTGACATAGCCCAATAATATACTTAACTGCATGTTTCTAATACCTTTGTAAATATGCTTTGCAATATAACTTGTGCAGTTTAATTTAGAGTAGATATACCTCTTTGTTCATGTGTTTTTGGTTTTGAGAAGGTGATAAAAAGACAGTTTGTCCTCTGCAAACCCTCGTGGCATGTGGAGAAATCCAAGGCGTCCTTTTGTTATTGTTGTTGTTGCTCAGCTATGATTGGATGATCATAAATCACTGTTCAGACTGGTCTGGATTGGTCAGCTGCCGAGTTCATACACTTTTGCAGGACTAAGAGGAAGGTCACGGTCACGACTGGTTTCGTTTTTCGATCTGAACTTTCTTTTTTCAGCAATGACGGCTATGCCATTTTAAAAATATCGTGTCTTGATTTGTAAAGATCAACAGATTTTTTAATTCTTCTTTAAAAAGAGCGGCTGGACGGTATCAAGTGTGATATAACTGCCATACAACTGCTTTGGGAATGAACCATACTGAGGTCGTACTAACAAACGGTCAAACATAAAGCGTCATTTGTGTGTTCGAGTTAACGTTGTGGAAAAGATGAATACTTCTGAGTTTGAGTATTTACCTCATCAATATTGAATTAAATGAAATCTCGTCTCCAAATCTACACAGTGCCCCTTTAAAACAACACAGCTGTTATTTTCATCAGGTATGTCGTGTCCTTACTCGTCTGTAAACGCGGCCAGAGAACCGCCTCATGTGTCTGATTATAAAGTAGATGACCTCACTGACACAGACTCATCGCAGACTCGCCCATCGCGCTCTCAGCGCTAACACTTTATGAAGACAGGAGCAGCAACGCTGGCTCACTGTAGCTCTACAGTATCCCTGCGTGTTTGTGCTGGAGAGTAAACATGTATTGAGCGCAGGCTTTTTAAATGATGTGTCAGCCCTGAGAGGAAAACGTCATCTGCTCTCGTCTACCTCGCGTCAGTGAATTCCTCATGAGTGGTTGTCAGATTAATAAAACAGATATGAAGATCGCAGAGAGCTGAGGTACATACCTGATCTTTATTTCCTGTTAAATGAGCGCCCGGGGATTTCCATCTCAGTGGATCCACTTTCACTAAGAACAAAGAGAGGGAAAAAATTGGACGGGTGACGTTAGAAACAGAAACCGTCTTTTTGTAATCTCCCAAAACACGTGTTTCAGTTTACAAGGGAGAAACAAAAGATTTAACACGTCAGCTTGGTTTTCAATAGGATGTACCGTGACACTGACGTGACTTTAAGAGAGAATCCATCAGAGGGGAGTCCAACATGTAGCTGACTCGCTGTGAGACGGAAAACAAGGCTCCAAGTTCTCAGGCTGAAAGCTCATTTTTCAAAGTTGCAAAATGTCTACCAGGAGGAAGAGGTTGAACAGAAGAAGTCTGTTCGGAAACAGGTGGAGTGTTTAAGGCTACTATAAGGAACTTTTAAAGGTGCAATATGTAAGATTTTTTGTTTAAAACGTTCAAAAAATAACCAAAATTAACAAATAAATACAATTTTCGACATGATGTGAAAGACGTCCATGTGTTGGGTTTGCAGATATATCTACAGACGTTTGCATGCTAACCAGCTAGCCCCAGCCCATCATGTCACCGAATGCAACGTTGTTGTCACGACCCCCTACAGGAGGTACACCAACAGAGGTCTAACGTAAAACAATCAGGCGAGTTGCAGTTTAAAGGAAGATACATTTATTAATTGAACAACACCCAAACAAGGGGAAAAAACCACTAAACAACCAGACAAACAAACTGATGGGTCAGCCAAAATAAACAAAAGAAGGGCAGCCTCCCAGACCAACCCAGCAGGGCCGTCAGAGCTGAGGGCTGACCCTCCACCCTGACACAAAGCAACAACTTAGCCTTGCTGAAACAAAGCATCAAAAACTAGACTACCACACCCATCAGATAAACCTACAACAAAACATAATACTGGGTCTCTGGTCAGGTGGAATGGAGTGAGAGAGCCTAGTGCCCTACCCCGTCTTACTGGTTATTCATAATCAGCCAGACCGCTATCACCTGGAGAGGCAGGAGGCCAAGCATCAGTACAGGTCAGGCCTCCAGACGTGGCCACTGACTGACATACAATCCGCCAGCACTCCGAGCTCCCAGTCCACGGACACTCAGATCAACTAATAGGACCGATAGCTAATTTGTGTCGCATATGAAATTTGAAAGGAAGCCAATCCTAACATATTTGCTCCTTTGTTATGATCATCAGCGAGAAGACTGGCTATTGATATATAACTAAAATAGTTATTCTTAATGTCTGTCACAGGGATTCTGACTTTTACCTGCTGGATAAGTAATAACATTAAAACTGGAGTGCTGCGGATGAACTGAGGAGTCTCAATGCCTGAGGGAAGCAGCTGCTCTGTAGTCTGGTAGTACGGTATGACACTAAAACAAAGTTTACTTTGTTCCCCTTCGTCATCTTTTTGTCCTAAGAGGCCACCAGAATTAACAAAAAAAGTTCCAGGAAGAGAGAAACTGAAGCTCAGTGTCACGCTGCGGGAAGAGAACAGCCGCCCGTCAGCATCAACTTAAGACAGAGACGCTGAAAGGGTGAATGAGGACGCGGGGCTGAAGGTGACACCTGAGGAACAGACCTCAACCAACCACGCGAGGACAGAGGTACCCCAGGCCCTTGACTCCTGCTTTGGGAGGGAGAAGGTCCCAGAGAAAATGAAGAGGAGCTCAGAGTGTAAAGCGGACCTGATCAACAGGCGGTCCGTGGGGTCAAATGCGGCTCTTTGCTCATTTTGTTAGTAGGCTAATTAGCCAATTCTGTAAATAAGCTCAAAAATATGGAAGCTCTATGCAGTCATGGGTCAAACGTATTATTTTCTTACATTTGTTTTTTTTCTCCAAATGTTTAAATCACAGAACAACTAATGTTCTGCATTGTTTTTGGTCTTTTCTTTTGTATACTATAACATACTATTAATATAAAGCACCTTTTTAGCTGTGAAAAAACTAATAAACAAAGTGGAGAAGAACATAAAGAGCGCATTGTTTTTACACATGTAAATTCCAAGCTTTGCAGGTCAGGCATCGGGAATGTAAAAGCCCTGGCAGCCTTGACCCCTTTGCTATATTTCACATCTAAAATAAAAACACAGCTCCTCACAGTTGATCAGGCCTGGTGCAGAGGAACCTGCTGCCACTTCCATCGTTTGAGGAGAAACAGAAACACATTTCAAAATAAAAGTTCAGTCCAAATGGTTGTATTTTGTGGCTGCTGCACAGTTGAACTGTTACAACCAAACAAACGTGAGCTTACAGTGTTTAATGGCAGCTGGGATGTGTTTGAGAGACTGCTTCTTATCAGCAGGAAAACTAAACTCAAAACTTCAGCCAGAGTTTGCCACTGACGGCCATGTTTACTTAGAAAAGTGATCCCGCTGGTGTTTACTTCTTGTTGACTCAAACCAAACAAACTGATGATAAAGATATTCTTCGAGAGCTGCATTCAGTGAGCGTAACAACTAAAAGAGGGTGCGGTGTCCACTAGTGTCTGTATTTATTGAGTGAGTATTCAGTGACAGTGGGGGACATGACGGCTTGTTTACAGCCGCTCAGACCTGCCGAGGAGCTGTCAGCGTGGGTCTGACAGGCTACCTGTCGGCAGCGTCCGCACGGTGCGGTGAAGTCAGCTGAAGTATGTGCTGTGAATACGTACCTCGGCGCTAACTTTGTCCCCGCATGGCGTCCATGTGACCGTCTCTGTCAAACGCGTACATCCAACAGCCGAGCGGAGTCTCAGTCAGTCCGGGGGGAGGCTGACGAGTTTGTGCGTGACACATCGTGAAGTCATCCAGGATGTAGGGAAGAAGGGTTTCCTGTTACAGCTTTCAAAATAAAACTGTTATTGTGGGCGGTGGTGGCAGTGGGGCTTCGGAACAGGGGCGTGCTGTTAGTGTTTTGAAAGGGAGCCGACTTCCGGTCTGTGTGTGACGCAGCATCTTCACACAGCTCCGCGCCACAGAAAGTCCCGTTGAGACAGTCCGACCTGAAGCGGCCACTTTTTAATTCTTATATTTTAATAATCCATTTAATTTCTGCAGGAGTGTCTTTAAAAAATCATTTTACAGTCAATGATGGCTCCATATTACTATTTGACGGTCAATGGTGGCTCCCCGCTGCTGCCTCACCTGTCCTGAAAAGAGGATGATGCACCTTTCCTTTTTTTCAAATAGCGTTTGTCTTAATGTTCCTCCACACTGATACGGCAGGAGGAGCATGGACATTGTTTTACACAGGGCATGCTAGAATCCTCACAAGGTGTCAAAGATGAGGCTATATTCAGTTAAAGGTGCACTATGTAGTTTTGTGAAAGACATTTTAATCAAAAGAGAAAGATGTTCATTTACTGACTTTTTCAAATGTCTAAACAAACTGAGAAAACTAACTGTTTTACTTTGTTTATATGTGGCGGACCCTGTCCTGTCTAGCTTCAAACAGTGTTCTGGGACCTTACTTTCCTCTGAGAACTGCTTATATATTCAGTAATGGGAAAAATATTTCTGAGTTTGTGTTTCCACCTCATTAATATTTGTAAACATTAAAATTCTGAGGTTGACTTTCTTCTCCAAAACTACGTAATGCCACTTTAAGTTCAGGCGTTATTAGTACTCAAGTGTATGTAGTTGTTTAATGAGTTTTTACTGTTACCTCATTAACATTGTAAATATTAAAATTCCAGGTTTGAATTTCTTCTCAGAAACTTAGTGCCCCTTTAACTTTAGCACCTCCATGAAATACAGTGCATTAGCAAGAGATAAAACAGTCACAATAAAAGCAGGCTCATAAATAGAAACACAAATTAGAGATGAAAATAACAGCCAGAAGGGGCAGCTGGCAAAGATAAAGATAAGGAGAGGTGGACCTAAACTGTCATTTCTCCCACTCTGTAAAATGCACTTTTAGTGCCAAGTACTCTCCATGGTAATTTTATTTTATTTAAAACAAGTAAGCACAAAACCGACACAACAGGTCTTCTCAAAACTATACTTTTTTGCTGCAGGGCGCTCTTCAAGGCAGGGCCTCAAGATCAGGTAAAGTAGGGCCACTTTAAGCTCAGCTGATAATGTGCTTTAATAGATTATAGATTTAGATTTTAACATAAACTGGTTTGTGGAGCTTTTGACAGCACCTGAATTTCTGGGCCCACTGTTGATGTTGCCCACTTTGCTGGTTGGTTATTAAAAGTGGCAGTGTGTTTTGGAGAAGAAATTAAAACTCAGAATTTTATTGTTACAATATTAATGAGGTGATAATACAAACTAAAAATATTTATCTTTTCCATAACTGATAAAAGAAGCTGCTCTCAGAGGAAAATAAGGTCCCCAGAACACAGTTTGAAGCTAGAAAGGTGGCAGGGTCCGCCACATATAAACAAAGTAAAACAGTATGAAACTGTGTTGTCCTTTAAGCTCAGTTTGTTTGTTTATTCAGTTTATTCAGTCATGAAAACAAAGAGTGATGTTCATTTAGTTTGTCTAGGCATAAGAAAAACGGTCAATGAGACCTTTCTCTCCTGATTAAAATATCTTCCCCAAATTGATTTACAGGTCTAATATTACAACATGAATCTGATCAATTGATTATTTTTATCTAGTGTGTTATTTTCTTCAGTCATTAAAGTCATATGATGCTGTCACAGGTTTCACTCCTCCGTAGTTGCCATATGAAAGTCGTACTTTTTTTTTCCATGCCGTTGAGAAATCACTTGTGAAAATAAGACATCACACTATTAAACCTGGGCACCCCAGTAGCTTAGTCGGTAGAGCACGCATCCCATGTACAGAGGCCCTGCATGGCTCCTTGCTGGATGTCATCCCCCCACTCCACCTCTCATCCCGCTTCCTGTCATCTCTCAAGCTGTCCTGTCAATAAAGCCAAGCCCAAAAAAATGCATTAAAAAAAATATTATAAACTCCACAATAGGTTTATTTGTATCCTGTAAAAAATAAAACAACAACAACAAACAACAACAACAAAAGCACACATATGGGCAAAGTGTTACATTCACTTTCTTCTGTTTCAGTAGCTTCCACCAGAGGGCGACAGAATCAACAGCTCACACGAGTCAGCGACCGTGCGGAACCATTCTTTCCTTCGGAGGAAGGTGGGCCCATATTAATGTCGGACCAACATGGCGGCAAAACATAAACCAAAACAAATGAAGGGAAACGCATGTGTATAATTACCCCGTAATTAATTGTTAATGCTTGACCTCTTTCGGTGTCCGTGACAACATAATCTCTACAGTAGGTACAGTAGGTCAAGATACGCTGACAACGGACGTACTGCTAATCGTTAGCTAGCTGTATGGTAACTGCAAGCTAACCGTAGCTGTCAGTTAAGAGCGACTGGAAACAAGCTAGGAAGTTGGTAAAACAAATAAATAACAAAAATGTGGGGTGAAATCGAGCCTCCCGTTAAAACACAACCGAGTTTGTGTGAACGTAAAAGCGAGGATGACGTTAAATTACCGGAGCCGATGATACTGCCCCGGAGATGTGACTTGACGTTCCCACCCGCAGACACCCAGCAGCCTCGGCCGGAAGCCCAGGTAACATCACCAGGATCTGTAAGTTTACATACGATGTAAATATCGGCCCAAGACGCTCTGTTTTTATTCTGCCTCATCTGTTGTGTTTCTGTCTATCATACAGTACGTGAGCGCGGCTGAGTCCGCCTGTGTAAATGACATGGTGGAGGCCATAGCCAAGAGTGGGAGTCCGGTGAAGAGCCAGCAGATCGGAGAGGCTGAGCTGAGCCCGGAGGAGCGCAGAGAGGAGCTGCTGCAGCAGTACAGGAGCAGGCCGCTGGTGTTCCTGGAGAGGTACCATGTATGTGCACACAGCTCCTACACAGGCTGGTTACATGGGTGCATCAATACATACAATCAAAGTACAATTAATAAATTCATGAAAAGTTGGATACCGGTATGTTATTTAGGATCAAAGTCGGTTGTTAAAGGTGCACTATGTAGTTTTTGTGAAGACATTTTAATCAGGAGAGAAAGATCTCCATGATAAACTTCATAAACAAACTCTCTTAATTTTCACGACTGAATAAACAAACTGAGCTTAAAGAACGACACAGTTTCATCCTGTTTCACTTTGTTTATAAGTGGCGGACCCTGCCACCTTTCTAGCTTCGAACAGTGTTCTGGGGACCTTTATTCAGCTATGGAAAAGATAAATATTTCTGCGTTTGTAGTAATACGTCATTAATATTTGTGAACATTACAATTCCGAGGTTGACTTTCTTCTCCAAAACTACGTAGTGCCCCTTTAAGTTCAGGTGTTTTTAGTACTTAAGTGTATGTAGTTGGTTTTCTTTATTTCAACAATCTGCCCTAACTGCCTCTACGACAATTAGTGTCATTATTGAATAACCTGCCGATTATATTCTTGTTAATTGACTGTTAAATCTATATAAGTGTCTATAAAATGTAAAAAAAAAAAAACAATGCTCATCACACACAAAGCGACGTATTAAAGATTGCTTCTTTAGTCCAATCAACTGTCAAAAACCCAAAGACTCTTCATTTAATGCCAAAGCTGGAAACAGAAAATGCTTGACATTTCTGCTTGACAAATTAGTTGAAATATTAAACCATAATCAATTCATTGACTTATCATTGCAGCTCTACTCTACATCAGAAACAGGCAGCTCCCATTCTAAAATGAAGACTAGTTGCGGGCTATAACGACACACGAACACTAAGCTTAATCCCTGCGCAGTGAACTGACTCCATTATGATTTTCTGTACTTTCAGAATGTTTAATAACCCTCTCAAACAGGTCAACTTGATGCGTGTACATCATCTACATCTTCATCTCCTCTAGGCCTTACTCAAGCCCCAGAACCTGTCGGCGTTCGCCCACGTCTGCTCGGATCCGCGGGTTCAGCACTACAGCAAAGTGATACAGAGACGAGCTGCGGCGTACACCAACAGGACCAGGGTTCGGAACCAGCGCTACGCCGCCCTCAGGGCCCTGCAGAGGGGTAGGAGCTTTTTTTTTTTTTGCCAACTACAACAAAGAATATATATCGATTAATACCAGTTAGGACCTCCTCGGTCCAAGAATTGTCCAGGCTCTCAGTATTAGCCACTCATTTGACTCCTTTTAATTCAGCTGTGTTTAAATGTCTGTGTACGTCCTCCCTCCTCTTCCAGAGGGTCGGTATTTCAGTGAGGAACAGATGCGGAGGAGGGAGCCGCTGCTGTATGAACAATATATTGGCCAGTACCTGACTGATGAGGAGGTGAGAACGTGATGCAGGGCTGTCACACTTCAGAGATGTTTCTTTTAATTATTAGGCGGTAACTAATAACTGATGTTGCAGGTGCTGGAACGCTCCCAGGAGGCCATGCAGGGCGATGCACAGGCGGAACCGGGGGGAGCCGCAGGAGGACTGGCCCACCTCCTCCTCGACTCCTACCAGGAGCATCTCATTCAGAATCGCCTGCAGGAGGAGCAGGATAGAGAGGATGGAGCGCAGGAGGAGGACGAGGATGACGACGACGATGGTAAGAGAAGTTGATTGGCTCCACTATCTTCCTCTATCTGCTTCCCTCTCCGTTCTGTGGTCACCTCTCTCTTCCTCTGTGTTCCTACTGTAGATGACACTGTTCGGCAGGAGGAAGGGGAGCCCACCCGTGAGGAGAAGGCTCTGCTCAGGGAGGAGTTCATCAGTCAGATGCACCAGCGCTTCCTCGACGGCAAAGACAAGGATTTCAACTACAGGTCTGCCACGCCACCACTTAACGGACTCTCAAAGGCTGCATTTGTGTTCCTTAGGAATTTAACAGCAAACTAGTCAGGTTAAGAGCAACTTCAAGTGCCAATTACACCATGGTCTGGGTGAATACTCGATTCTGATTGGCTTTAGGGTGACAATTAACTTTTGATATACAGACACCTCTGGAACCCCTCCACGTCGCCCAGCAATGGACACCTAGTTGGCCATTAACTCTTACATAATAGAATACACAGCAGAAGTTTGTCTTCGCTTGCAGAAAGGTGCATTTAAAAAACACAACATATCACATTCAAAGACATTAACATAGTCACACAATAGGAGCTACATTAGAAAGAACACCAGAAAAACTTCCTACATGTTTGTGTGTGTGTCCAATACAGTGAGGTGGACGAGAACCCAGACTACGACAACTTGGACATAGTCAGCAGAGATGCGGAGGATAAGTACTTCGATGAAGACGACGAAGAGGAGGAAGACGAGGTGGAAAATGATGAAGAGGAAGAAAATATGACAGAATAATCAGGTTTTCATTTCCTTTCTGAACTGTAAATTCAAATGTACAGAATTAGGGTATGCATTTTATTATTCAATGTTACACTTGAATGCAAATGTCGCTCAAAATAAATATTGGTTTTTGGTCTTTTGCAGTTTGTGTTAGCCTCGGCCTCTTTCTTCTGTCATCTTACAGTCCGTCTCCGTGAAGTGGAGAACTTACACTCACCAAACACCAATGAGTCAAATGATTTGATTTCTTTTGGTGAGTATAACACACCCCAAGTTATTACCCACCTAGTTAAAACCTATTAGCCTGGAGACAGATTACGACATGTGATATGACAAAGATATCTGAAAATCCTTTAACGTTGCTACATTTCCAGAATGTTCCGTTACATCATTGCATGCAGACGAGTGAAGAAATGGAGGTTTCTCAGATGAAAGTGTTTTGAGTACAATATACACATAAAAAGGTTCCTCTATTACTAGTTCATCTTTGCAAGCAATAAATAATATGTTCCAAACTGAGTAGCACGATCACAGTGGGGCGAGTATCAACATTAACGCTGATTATAAAGGGAAAATGCTCAGACATTTCTTCTTACTTGTTTCATTGCTCGGCCACACTTGGCTACAGGCCCAATATTTAGTGGCATGAATGCAATACCCGCCTTGTTTCTTTTTATTGCTTCAGTCAAGCTCCACAACATGTCCTCATTTCTGACTTAAGATCAGCTCAGTCTGCTGTTTAACAACAACCCAATGAGCAAACTAAATGTTAGCGGAGTACATTTCTGCAAAACCACAGATGAAGTTTATACTCAACGTTTCTTTTATGTTGCTACTTTATGTTTGGCTTCAATTTTCTATTTCTCTATGGTCTGCTTAAGTTTAGGCACCAGAGCCACTTGATCAGTGTTAGGAAAAGGTCACGGTTTGGCTTAAAATACCTGTTTGGTCGACACTAAAATGGCTGGAAACGTCACCAGGTCTCCTTTCAGGACATGATTGGGGCACCAGATAGCTCAGTTGGTGGAGCAGGCGTCCCATGTACAGAGGCCCTGTCCTCGCTGCAGCGGCCCAGGGTTCAAGTCCGACCTATGGCCCTTTGCTTTGTGTCGCCCCCCCCTTGTCTCTCTCATCCAATTTCCTGTCGCCTCTCTGAGCTGTCCCTGGAAAAATGAAGCCATGAAAACCACATGAATTTGGCCGCAAGACAGCTGGAGATGGGCCACCTTTCCGTGAAAAATAGCCTGCTATGGATGTCGCGAAGACAATCCCAGAATCGAGATGCAGTCGCCCGTTTGGCAATGTAATGTTTGTAATAACGTCTCCACCATCCACTTCCTGATGTGAGAGTCAGCTTATAAGCATTTAATGTGAATGTTATACGCCAGGTTTGGTAACAATGTCAACCCATGCTGTATCTGTGGTCTGCAGAAACTTTAACTGCCAACATATCACAAACTACACTTTTGATGCACATCTGCGCTCATGTTGGTACCATCTTGTGTGGTTGTTTTAAGTTTACAGTAAGTACATCCGTCTGCTTTCCACTGAAGGAGAGACAGGCGGAGATGATGACGACGATGACGTTGACAGGAGTGTTCTGGTAGACCAGCACCCTCAGTGATCCCTGAGTGACCGTATGGTCCTATTGCAGCCGTCAGATTTAATGAAAAAATGTCATGTTTTATGACCCTTAACTATCAGAGTGTAGTGTTCCTCTTGTAACCTCAACACTTTGATCTGCATCTTGAGTTTCTCTCTCCTCAGCTGATCAAGGTCCATTGTGTCCAGATCACAGCTAGTGGAGGGCCGATAGGGTGGAGCCTCCACCATGTTGAAGGACTGAGTGATGTTTGAGGCTTGGGTTGTTTGAGGAATCCTGTGGAAAGAAACAAAAATCTCTTTATGGCTTTGCATGACAGCGTCTTTATTTATGATACTATGATAGTGAGACCTTACCTTGTGTCGAGCTGCATCGCTTGTAATTCTGCTGCATCGTAACTACAGGTGGTGGCATCTCTGTTCCGATATTTACACTCATCCATAACATGCTGGGATTTAGTGTGAGGGCCACCATCTGTACAGTTACAACACATACATCTCAAATTAAAATTTATTTTTGGTCTTGCAAAAACAAAACATGTGATTTCTTCTCTCATGGTTTCTGAACACCTTGTGAAAATGTCAAATAGCTTACAAATATTAAAACAAATCCTTGAAATCTTACCACCAACAAAACCTGCGTCTGTCACAGTGACTAGCAGCACAGGCGAGGGCATGAGGTCGGCAGTGTGATTGCTGGTTGTTTCGAAGTCCTCACTTTCGGTTTTGATGTTGAGGGGCGAGGTAGCTGGTGCATACAGAGGTGTGGGAGAATTTCCTGCTTCAGTTTTGATTTCTCTCAGTCCGCCTTGAATAACAACACACAGACAAAAAAAATGTGGTTATATCGGAGACTGGTCTTTATCTGTCAAAACATACAACCATGACTTGACATTTTTTTTATTCAGCACCCTGCTTTTAACTACAGATCAGGGATGTATAAGGCAGCACGCGGTGTAGGGAACTTCCAAGGAACTATGGGGTCGACTTTCATCAGTGTTGTGTAAATAAATGTTTTTTTATATATATATATATATATATATATATATCTTTGCTGATAATCTGTTGGATTCATGTTGGTGTGGATTTTCAGACACATTTGCATTTTTGAAAAAATGAAAATGTTAAAAACATTATCCCCCTGCAGTACTTCTGAGGATAATAACCAATATCCCATCCAATAATCCAGTAATCTGTAATTTAATTCCATTCCTGCCATCCCTTTTCCAGATGGGTTGAAAATTACAGAGTTAAAGAGAACGGTTGTGTGGGGATCACGACTTACTGCAACTACCTCCTTCTCTGCTTACCTTTTTCAAGAAAAACTTGGGAGGCTTCTGGATGTCCTTGCCTCAGGCTGTGACGCTGCTGCTCTAGAGCTTCATGGTGTGCTAAGGGTCCTAATAGAGCTGCTTGATGAACAATCGCAGACCTCAGTTGTCCAAATAGGGCTGCTGGGCGGGCAACTGGGGCTGCTTGTGGGTGACTCAGGGCCGTCGGTGGTCCAATTGAGGCTGCTGGGGGATCGAGCAGGGCCAGTGCTGCCTGGAAATCTGCTGAGGCCACTCGTGGTCCAGTTGGGAGTTCAACTGGGGCTGAGAAGGATTCGTCCAACTGTCCTGCAGCACCTTGTGGGGTCCAGCCTCCATTGGAGAAGTACTGAATTATTTAAAGTAATAATACTTCAATCCCCATTCAGACCCCAAGCCTGAAAATCACACATTGAAGAGTCTGCCATTTAACCAGTCTTGCAACAGCTGGTCCTTTACAATAGTACTTTAGCTGATTATTAGGTACTGACCCAACGAGAGACTGCATGGTTTACTGTTTCACTGGAAAACACGCAGTTATATATAACCCATAATATGACCTCTCCCTTAGTTGAGAGGAGACGATAACAGCTTTATCTGTGACAAGGATGCAAGCCATCAAATACAAGATGTTTTTTTTTTGTTTTTTTTAATTAAACAATAGAACATTCTTACCTTTAACAACAATATTATAAACATCCTTCATCCTTTGCAGAAATGTACTTGATGTCTCAGTCAGCTCACAGCGGGGTGTCAAGACCTCAGACTGCCAGGCATTTGTCTTTCTGACTGGCCTTGCCATAAGCAAAACAGCCCTGATTCCCAGGGCTTGCAGTTTTTCCAGCTGAAAAACAAAGACACACACACACACAAATGATAGTAAAAGATATTAATATAAAAACATATAAAGGAACATTTGGGAATTGAACTGCACGATGAAAATAAAAAACAATCGCACACCAACATGTACGCTTCGTCCCGGATGTGAGAGACGGTCCGATTCTTTTGATGGGAGTGGACCCAGCTGTCGCGCTTCTGGTCAAACCTGTCCATTTTCTTTTTGAGCCTCAGCTTACGTGGCTGCTCTGCCTTGCACGCCTTGCACGTTTTGCAGGCTACACCTAGCTGCATGTGGCAGAACACGCACCTCTTGGTGGTTGACCCGTTGCTCGGCATTTCTATCGGAGATGGAGTCAAAGAGAGAGACAAACAAGCACACAGAAAAAACATCAGTGCAGTACTTATGTTATTCAAACATACTGTATGCAGTGAGAGGACGAGTTTAGAATAGATATATTTTCATTTTTAATATATCTTTTTAAAATACTTACCTGAGCTGCTGGTTTTCTATGAAGGAGGTATGGGTGGAGGTAACAGGGATAATAGCGGTGGGCAACAACAGGAGCTGTTGGAGAAAAAGGAAAACAAATACATGGTTATATCAACAGCAGTGAGCCTTCTCCGATTCCTCATATCATTAATACAGAACTGTCATGCGTAAAGAAGGTAACTGTGACGCTGTTGCTGCATGATGCAAACAGCTAGTTGTTCTGTATTTAGTCATATTCAACAGGTCAACTGCATGAATGTTAGCAGAATAATAGGCAGTGCACTTACCTGTCTAATACGTTGATGTCCTATAGCTACAAAACTGGTAAGACTTCTCACCAACCCAGGCTTAGCCTCCTCAACTTTAGCAAACATTTAAGCTAGCAGCTTTCAGCTAGCTGTAGAGCTAAAAGCTTACCTGTTAATTTTTCTCCTTCAATTTTATCTAAGTCGCTCTGAAAATAATTGAAAAATGTAATTCCCTCCTGCTATTACCTTACCTTCACACAAAACGAGGCAAAACGTGACACTGACACGGTATCCTCTAGTGGCTCGGCGGGTCTATTGCACGCTTTGACGTAGTACCGGGTTGCTGATTGGAGGAGAGAGAGACAGACAAATGTGTGAAAACAGCACATCTCATCCAGTGATGCGGAGTTCAGCCTCAGTCCGTGCTGCTAAAGTCTTCACACTGCGGGTCCACTTGGCTCCATGTCACGGACAAAAGACACGTTTTCCACAAGAAGCAGCGATATGGCGGCACTCTACACTTTGATGTATTTATGTTTTCTGGTGATGGCCCGCCCTCGTCTGCCTCTGATTGGCTCACCGTGATATTCTTACCCCAACCTTAACCAATCATCCCTCCTCAAGCCTAAACCAAGCCAACCCCGCGAATAAATGCAACGAGTACTAGCCAATCAGAGGCAAAGTTGGGCGGGTTATAATAATAAAAAATAAAAAACTTTATTGAAACAATTACACAGCTTGTTTACAACCCCATGTGAATACAACTGAGTCTAGTCTACAATTTAATTCAGCCAGACTAAAAAAGATATAAATAAAAAATGATACTAAAAAATCATTTAAAGTTTTTAATACTTTGTGTGGTTCCTTTTTTAAAAAAGCTTTTTTGTATATGCATGCAGACGGACAATGAATGTAAGACATTCACACACATTTCAGTCGTCAAGCAAGCCCAACACACAGAAGGGTGTGTTGGGCTTGCTCAACGACAACAATTGGAAAAAACACAGGGGTTAACACGGTGTCACTGTCAACATTCTCTAAGGCTTGTCACAGAATCGACATGACTTTATTTATAAATTGTCAGACACGGAACCTCTGCATGGTCCAGAGATGTTAGAAGACAGAAGAAACACTAAAGACACACGAGACATTCAACATAATGACACAATCTTGAAATCCAAAAACAAATCGACATAATTTAAACTAGCTACATTATTCACTTAAGGCACTTTAAATGATCATATTATAGTTGTGTGCAGTATGGGACCATTGTTGTCTGAGAACACGAGTATTGAGGCACATACCCATTGAACATGTTGTTCATGTGATGTAGCTTCTGTTTCAAGAATGGGATTAAATAAATACTGAATCTTATTATTTTTGCAGCACCTGTACCTGTTTTTGCTGTTTGTTCAAGTTTGTAGGAAGTAAATCAGGCTTCCTTTCACAGATGGAATTTAAAGTTGATGATGAAGTTGATAACTGACGGGAGTGTTTCTGGTAGACCAGCAAACACCCCCAGTGATCCCTGAGTGACCGTATTGTCCTGCTGCAGCCATCAGCTTTACAACCAGGCTTCAGTGAAAGAAATTAATTTTTTTATGTCCCTTTATTTTCAGAGTGTAGTGTTCCTCTTGTAACCTCAACACTTTTATCTGCATCTTGAGTTTCTCTCTCCTCAGCTGATCAAGGTCCATTGTGTCCAGATCACAGCTAGTGGAGGGCCGATAGGGTGGAGCCTCCACCATGTTGAAGGACTGAGTGATGTTTGAGGCTTGGGTTGTTTGAGGGATCCTGTGGAAAGAAACAAAATCTCTTTATGGCTTTGCATGACAGCATCTTTATTTATGATACTATGATAGTTAGACCTTACCTTGTGTCGAGCTGCATCGCTTGTAATTCCGCTGCATCATAACTACAGGTGGTGGCATCTCTGTTCCGATATTTACACTCATCCATAACACTCTGGGATTTAGTGTGAGGGCCACCATCTGTACAGTTACAACACATACATCTCAATTTAAAATGTATTTTTGGTCTTGCAAAAACAAAACATGCGATTTCTTCTAACATGGTTTCTGAACACCTTGTGAAAATGTCAAATAACTTAAAAATATTAAAACAAATCCTTGAAATCTTACCACCAACAAAACCTGCGTCTGTCACAGTGACTAGCAGCACAGGCGAGGGCATGAGGTCGGCAGTGTGATTGCTGGTTGTTTCAAAGTCCTCAGTTTCCGTTTTGATGTTGAGGGGCGAGGTAGCCGGTGCATACAGAGGTGTGGGAGAATTTCCTGCTTCGGTTTTGATTTCTCTCAGTCCGCCTTGAATAATAACACACAGACAATAAAAAAATGTTTATATTAGAGACTGGCCTTTATCTGTCAAAACATACAACCATGACTTGACAATTATTTTATTTTTTTCATTTGGCACTACAGAATCAGTTTTCTTTCCATTGGATCAGAGATGTCTGGCGATTTTGGATTTCCAAGTCTAACATGAAGGCTTGCCATTGAAATTGACTTCATCTGGGATTGAAGGCCACACGTGGTGAGTACTACAGTAGTAAGGTAAATTATGCATTGTTAGTGACTTAACCCTTTAAAGATAATCAGGCTCTGCTGTTAGCAGGCTGATGCGTGCACTTCAAGCTGCTGCGTGACTTCTGCAGTCATTTTAGAACGTTATCAAAGTGAACTAATGTAGAATAGGTTGCCGGTGAGAGAAACCACTCTGATTGGTTGTTCAGCTAAACGTAAAAAATTAAAGGGAGTGCCACTGTTATATGCATGATTTCACCCATTCAGAGCAATTACTTCTCTTTTTTTGCCTCCGCCACTTCCTCAGTGCCATTTGTAACTTTTCATTAGACAAATTCTCAATTAGAAGCTGCTTTATTAGTTAGATGTGTGGAAAACACACTGCTTTATCGTAACTGGTTTGTTGAGTCTTTCCCTTTTTGAGTGACCAATACACACTAAGTCTACCTGGTCGGACGAAGAGAGATTTCCTCTCAAGCACGTGCAGAACATACGAGCTAGTTGGATGTCGGCTTTAGTCTTTGTGTCGACAAAGTCAGAGTTCATCGCTGCTTGTTCTCTGATGTCAGTTCGGTGGGTCTGGGCCCTCAGCTGTTAGGAGCCCACTGGCTGCTAACACCTTAAAAACTCTTTACAATGTAAATTATCAGGGGGAAAAAATAGGGTGTTCCTAGTCAATAGTGAGCTTCCTGCATCCTTTTGGATTTTAAACATGTCTCATCCTTTTTGTTTTAGTATAGTAGTTGTAGTTTCCAGTATCAACTTTAAACTTACACTTGAGGAGGTTTGACTTTTTTATATGGCTGTCTTATTTTAAATGGATTGAATAAAATTAAGGTACAGACTCAACCCATTTGAGTTCTATGAGGCTTAGTTTTCATCAAGAGACCGGTTCAGTGAGGAAACTGTGATGGAGCAGAACAGGAAGACTGGACCAATTGTCAAAACAGGGCAGTGAAAGGAATTAAGAAACTAATATGGCTTTTCCACGCGTGTTAGCTTGGCTTAACGTGTCAGCCCAGCACGGCAGGGATTTACATCTCTATCACAGCGGGACTACCTGCTTGAAGGTGTGTCTTTGACTAATGAGCACTTGTCTTGTGTGGAAGACATTTAAAAGCAGCAGGCTGGTCCGTGGCAGTGACTAGCGGTCCTCCCCGCTGTATTACTGAAGAACCGGTCCAAACCAAGCTTTGGTAAAACACACATTTCATTTTCTATACATTTTTCAGAATAAATGTCCCCTGTTATTTAGATATTCAAAAATGTTGTTATGAAGCAGCGAAATCAGAAAAAGTTGGATTTTCACCAGCAGTAACACAGCTCTGAATCAGCTTTTAGCTAGTTAGCAAACAGTCTGTTAAGGAATACAGAGCAGTTGAAAGTTAAAAGTTTTCCCTTCCTTTATATTTCCCGACAGCACGCAGATTTCACCTCCATACTGATTAAACTGATTAGTCTGGGTTTACGTCGATAAACTTGGTGTTACTTATCAGGGAGGATTTTCTATTTGTGCAACAAATATTTGCTTAACTTTTAAATCTGGAGTTACTCATTTTAAACCAAGCTTTAGTGAAGTCCGATTAGAACTAATCTTAGATGAATTTTATCCTTGTTGGTACAACCCAGCCTAATCCTACTGTCAGTACTCTTCATATTGCTGCTTACCTTTTTCAAGAAAAACTTGGGAGGCTTCTGGATGTCCTTTCCTCTGGAGGTCCAGAGATTGCTGCTCTAGAGCTTCATGGTGTGCTAAGGGTCCTAACAGAGCTGTTGGATGTCCAATTGTTGACCTCAGCTGTCCAAACAGAGCTGCTGGGAGGTCAACTGGGGCTGCTGGTGGTTGAGTCAGGGCCGTCGGTGGTCCAATTGAGGCTGCTTGGGGATCGAGCAGGGCCAGTGCTGCCTGGAGATCTGCTGAGGCCACTCGTGGTCCAGTTGGGAGTTCAACTGGAGCTGAGAAGGATTCATCCAGCTGTCCTACAGCACCTTGTGGGGTCCAGCCTCCATTGGAGAAGTACTGAATTATTTAGAGTAATAATACTTCAATCCCCTTCAGAGCTCAGTTAGTGAATTCATTTATCCGTCTAATGTATCTGTGACAGGGACGCAAGGGTTCAATAAAAGACTAGTCTAAAAAATAAACAACAGAACATTCTTACCTTTAACAACAATATCATAGACGTCCTTCATCCTTTGCAGAAATGTACTTGATGTCTCAGTCAGCTCACAGCGGGGTGTCAAGACCTCAGACTGCCAGGCATTTGTCTTTCTGACTGGCCTTGCCATAAGCAAAACAGCCCTGATTCCCAGGGCCTGCAGTTTTTCCAGCTGAAAACAAGGACACACACACACACACACACACACACACAAATGATAGTAAAAGATATTAATATAAAAGCATATATAGTACATTTGGGAATTGAACTGCATGATGACAATTAAGCAATCGCATACCAACATGTACGCTTCGTCCCGGATATGAGAGACGGTGTGATACTTTTGATGGGAGTGGACCCAGCTGTCGCGCTTTTGATCAAACCTGTCCATTTTCCTTTTGAGCCTCAGCTTACGTGGCTGCTCTGCCTTGCACGCCTTGCACGTTTTGCAGGCTACACCTAGCTGCATGTGGCAGAACACGCACCTCTTGGTGGTTGACCCGTTGCTCGGCATTTCTATCGGAGATGGAGTGGAAGAGAGAGACAAACAAACACACAGGAAAAGATTAGGAGACGTAATTCTTACGTTCAATCAAGCTGTGTTCAGTGAGAGGACGAAAGGCGATACTTACTTGAGCTGTTGGTTTGTTAATATAGGAGGTACAGATGGATGTCACGAGGTTAACAGCGGCGGGTATCAACAGGAGCTGTTGGAGGAAGGACAACAAAAACGTTATGCCAACCGCAGCAAGCCTTCCTGGATTCCTCATATTATCAAAGCGGAACCGTCACAAAATGAAGATAACAGAAGTGTGTTGTTTCATTAAACAACCTCTTCTGGAGGTTCTGTAGTCAGTCAACAGGTTAACTGCATGAATGTTGGCAAAATAAAAGGAAGCAGATATTTGTGGTCAACTTATATGTGCTGAATTGAGCTGGGTTAATTGAAATTAATTAAATCAATCATCAAGACAACGGGATAGTTCTCTTGTGACTGCAAACATGTGACAATGTCAGTGACTTCCTGCAGGAATGTGTAAGAACAGGAGGAGAGTGGAGAGCAGACGGCGCAGCGCGCACAGGGAAGAGCTCCGATGCCACTGTATCGTCAACAACTCTCGCGAGAGCAAACGCAACAGAGGTTTATCAACCTATCACCATTAATATACGGTCATTACCGCCTGCTGTGATCAATTAATTAGCTAATTAATCACCAGTCCTCCACATCTGCAGCTACATGGTGCTGAAGTGATGACAGTAGTCACCCGACGGGACCCCGACACACGCGCTCACCTGTCTACTGTGTTGTTGTTACATGGCTACAACACTGGTCTTCAACTTTAGCAGCATTTAAGCTAGCATTTTTTAAGCTAGATGTAAAGCTAACAGAGCTAACTTGTTCTTGGTCACTCCTTCACTCTCACCCCTCTACCGCCAAATGCAATGTAAATAACACAACGTTCACTAGCAACCTAAAACATTCCCAGTAAAAGCGATGCATTTTCACCTTACCTGGGGTGAAAGGAGCTTGGATAAACTGTGTACCTCTCTTTGGTCTGTGGGGAGACGTTGCTATTGACAAAGATGCTCTATAACAACTGAGCTGTCTGTATTGTGAAATGATCACCTCCTGCTGTTACTGTAGCTACCTTTATAAAAAGACAGGCAAAACGTGACACTAGCACAGTATCCTCTAGCGGATCGACGGCTCTATTACACGCTTTGACGTGATGCTGGGTTGGAGACACGCGAGCCAGGAGGAGAGAGGGAGCCTGTTGCAGGCGTTAGACTCAGACAAAGTTTGAAAACAGCGGCTCTTAATCGGTGATGCGGGGTTCAGTCTCAGTCTGTGCTGCTAAAGTCATGAGCCCTGTGTGTCCGGTTACTTCTGTGCCACAGACACAAGCCACGTTTCTCATGAGGAGCAGAGATATGGCTGCAGTGGACATTATCTTCACTGTTCACTTTCCCCTATGACGGTAAAGGCATGACCCGCCCACCTCTGCCTCTGATTGGCTTACCCTGTTATTATTACCGCGCTCTAAACGAATCAACCTAAACCCGACCTACCCAAACAACGAAGGCGACGAGGTCTAGCCAATCAGAGGCAGAGTAGGGCGGGTCATGACTTCATCATCCTAAAAATAAAAATAACAATACCCCGTCAGCTGAGGAGGCGCAGGGAGACTGCGCGGCTGTCTGACAGATTTTTTTTTAAAACAACTTTATTGAAACAATAACACAGCAAGTTTACAACTCCTTGTGAATACAAACAATCAAGTCTGGGTTTAAAGTTAAAACTCGCCAGCTTTAATGTAAAAGAAACAAAATGAAAATATAATAAAAGTATAAGTTAGTGGTTATACATTTTTACTGTTTATTTTGTTTGTACATGCATATAGAGAAGGGATGTAGGCTTATTGTTTGATATGGACAGAAAAATATGTCTTTTAGTATAAAATGTGGTGAAAATAATAAGCAAACTAATCAAATAGAGCTGCCAACACTGTCATATTCAGTGAATCCAAGCAATACGTTTTTCTAATGTAATATAAAGTCAAGGTTGTTATGATCCGTAATAAATCATTGCAATTTATTCCACAGGTGTTTCTGGCCTTGTCTCTTTGTGCCCATTAAAGATGTATTTTATTTTATTTATAAAAAAAGATTGAAATTCTCATTTGATATTTCTGCATCATGTAAATGCTTTAGACAAATAATTATGACTTTTACAAAACATTCATTCAAACTACAGACATGCTGTGATCCTCCTGAGACATGTGGTGTAACATCAGAAAAACATACATCAATATAAAAGAATTTGGGAGCAACATATAGAAAATTGCTTTTTACATGACTTTTGAATATCAATATAAATCCTATAATATTGTCAGCAATCAGTACAGCAGAATTAGAGATATTGTTCCTTCTTTCCCCTCCTACATTAACCACAATGCAACTTGAATGCCAACCCTCGTCAGCCCTGAAGGTTGGGGCCCACCCACTGAGTGACGTGTGCCTGTCATGGACAAGTCATTTGTTTAAATGTAATTCTCTTCATATTGTTATCGAAGTGCATCCGCCATCTTCATATACAGTCTATGATTGGTCAAAAAAAAAAAAAAGAATGTAATGGCTGCTTTGATTAATGTATCGATTGGTTATATTTATGAATTGTCAGACATGGGAAAAACAAAAAATCACAAGGAAAAGGGAAACACTGCCTTCCAACATGGTCACAAGATCTTAAAAGACAATGAAAAGACTAAGAAGCACAAGACATTCAACATAAAACCTAAACAACACAGTCGGGAAATCAAAAACACATCGACATAATTTAAAAAATAAATTAAAAAGCAATGCTAAAGCAACAATGCCATTACAATTTGCATTGCAAATCTGTTACTTTTCCATTAAAAAGAACCCGTAACATGACTTCTGTAAGTTCCCAAACATGGCACCAGTGTGAATTCATTTTACAATTGTTCACTCAAGGCTCTTTAAATGGTCCTGATATTACATTTGTGTGGAGTACTGGACCATTGTTGTCTGAGAATTATTCAGGTACATGCCCATTAAAAAAATTGTGAATATTATCTATGTATAATGTGGCTTCTGCACTCACTCAAGTTCGAAGAGATGCATTCATAAATCCTGATGATGATTATGAGGTTGATAACTGACGGGAGTGTTTCTGGTAGACCAACAAACACCCTCTGTGTTCCCTGAGTGACCGCATTGTCCCGTTGCAACCATCAGCTTTACAACCAGGCTCCAATAAATCAATTTACTTACTTATGTCCCTTTATTTTCAGAGCGTAGTATTCCTCTTGTAACCTCAACACTTTTATCTGCATCTTTAGTTTCTCTCTCCTCAGCTGATCAAGGTCCATTGTGTCCAGATCACAGCTAGTGAAGGGCCGACAGGATGGAGCCTCCACCGTTTTGGAGGACTGAGTGATGTTTGAGGCTTGGGTAGTTCGGGGAATCCTGTGGAAAGAAAATCTTTTTGTGGCCCTGCATGCAAATTAGGCATCTTTATTCATCCAAGTAATACGACACTTAGACCTTACCTTGTGGTGAGCTGCATCACTTGTAAATCTGCTGCTTCCTGGCGAGAGGTGGTGGCATGTCCGCTCTGATATTTACACTCATCCAGCACCCTCTGGGATTTAGTGGTGGGGCCGACATCTATACAGTTAGCACATATATCTATATTGAAAAACATATTGTCTTCTCCTCTCTAAGTACTTCTGTCATGGTTTCTCAACAACTTACACACTGCATCTATGCTTTCTTCCTTAACACCTCTATGTATGGCTGATGTCTTTGAAGCAGCATCGCTCACATGTCCAGCTGGCCTTCAGGTCTCGACGTGTCAAGATGCTCGTTATTACCATTTTCATAGTCTTCAAAACCTTTAATCCATCGTCTCTGCATTTCAGGCCCACTCTCTCTTCTCTTCCTTGCTTTCTTTCTTTCCCCTTCTTTTCACAGTGCCCTGTTTCTTCTCCCTTCTCATGATCATCTTTGCATGGGACCAAATGTCAAATAAGTATTCAATCAAGTCCTTGAATCTTAAACAGTATTACCACAAAAGGAATACTGCTTACCTACTCTACCTGTTGTGTGTCACACACATAACGTGTTATGATGTCGGGGAGGAAAAACGGTGAAACATTTGACGCTCACCTTTCATGTCGCCAAGAAATCCTGTGTCTGTAGGGGAGGACCTGAGGATGGCAGCGCGGTTGCAGGTTGACTTGATGTTCTCAGTTTTAGGTTTGATGTCTGGGGACGGGGTAGCTGGTGCAGACAGACGTGATGGAGAGTTTCTTGTCTGAGTTTTGATTTCTCTGTGTCCATCTTCTCTTCTTTCATTACTTTGTGTGAACTCCTCTCCATTGCCTTCCTCGACACCTTCTGCGACGGGTGGGTCTGACATCTTTGGAGGATCAGGGTCTGTGGCTGCTGTTTCATCCGTCCCTGAACCATTATGCTGCCCGTCCTCTTCATTTTGCGCATCCTCATCCAATGGCTGACACCAACTGTCTGCTCACGCATAAAACCGAGGATACAGAAGTGAAACACTTAAATCACAAGGTAAAATAATGTTGTGGAATTAGCTTCTTTACAATTTAATTTACAAACCTTCCAGTGGAGGCTCCATGTGGTTGGACTGACAATCAGTCGTTGCCTGAAACTAGAGTAGACAACATGTTATGTATCACAAAAATGTTGGACTCTTTGTTGTACTTAAGTCTTCTTATTTTGTCCATGAATTTATCAGTATTTACTCTGATAAATCTGAGCTAGGAGTCCCAGATACCCTACCTGGCTACGGTCTCCCAATTTAGGCTATGATGTCTGGAGGTTGGCAAGTATTGATCAATCGCACCCATTGATCGTGATTATTGACTTGACTTTTCATCTATAAAATCTTTGGCCGTTCATCTGTTTCAAGCAAAATTCCTGGGGTCAAGGAATGGTGACCCCGACCACTGCGGTGGATAGTGTCACAGAAGTGCCCTCTCATGAAATGCTATGTATTAGCTTGCTACCTTTGCTAATTAGCACTAGATTGTGCAATACCACCGCGACAAGGCCCCATGACGCCAGCTTTGTTTTATTACGCTGAAGGAAACAATGGTTGCATAACGCCAAACCAATGTGTGATTTTGGATAGCATACCACCATTCTGGAAAAACAAAACAGGCATTACATGTAACACAACAGCAACAACATCTAGTGTGGTGTTTCACATGTGCGTCGAGCAGTACTTTCTGAACAATAGCATAAGATGGCATTCATAATCATTTACTGTCAACCATACTTATTTGTCAATGACTGTGATTATTGACTTGACTTTTCATCTATAAATTCTTTCAAGTTGTGAATTTTGATGCTCAACTTTTTCAAATAAAATTCCTGGGGGTTGAGGAGTGGTGACCCCGACCACTGCGGTGGGTAATGTCACAGAAGCATGCTACATTTGCTAATTAGCACCAAATGCTCAATGCAATCCACCCAATAGTCGCTAATGCTCTTACTGCTACAGGTAAGAGGAAATTTCACACAAAACCACAAATGTAAACCGAAAGACTACAGTAGATTGGTGGAGTGAGCAGCAAACCAGTGTCAGACCAATACTGCCGTCCCTTGAGCTGCACCACTAGCATGGCTCAATACTTAATTTGAGACATATTACAGAGGATGATGCACACACAGAGAAGGAAATGGCGTCACAGTTTCTCCCCATCTTACCTCTGTAAGCTTTTTGATGACAACTTTAACATCCATCTGCAATGCACACTTCTCAGGTGTTGAAAAGACACCTTTTGGCTCCCTTTCTGAAAGAAGAGCGATATTCAAAGAAATGCATAGTAGCCTCAGATGCTGACAATCATTTCAGTGATGATGATCAGGTAACTTCACCCTCGGAAACACTGCTGTCATTAGCACCACCCGAAGGCACAACCTCGTCTTCCATTTCTTCCTCCTCCATTTCATCCTCCTCTTTACTCGTGTCAACATCTGAGTCTACAACCTCGGCGCCATTTTCAGCCTCGACCCTTTCTTCTTCCGCCTCCGGTACAAAGTCTTCACTGCTCGGTTGCCAGTTTTCATCTTCAACGTCCTCTTCATCCGATTCTTCTGCAGTCTGTATCTCTGAGTCTTTGAGAGGGATAAGATAATAAAATAGTACACTTTAAGTAATCCTTAATGGAGCAATTCATAAGAAATGTCCAGAATTCAAAGCTCCAAAACTATAGAGGGCAGTAACACAAATATACTCCTGCTAAGTATTAGTCAAAGTAATCTTAGCTTTCCATCTATGATTAGCTTAATTGCTAAAGCTAGAGAGAAGCTTGAAATCAGAAAGTGGACGGTTGATTTTTTTTTGAAAATAGGTGTTAAAATACCTCCTTTCTTGACATTTTGTGAATTTATTTCAATTACTTATTAGACTAAGAAGCAAACCTCTTGTGGTACCATGTGGTATTACTACACAGCACAGGCCGGGGCTAGCAGGTTAGCATGCTAACTTAAGTACACATCTCCTATTCACACTGTGTTGATATTGTTGGTTCATTTTTGGAATGATTTAAACAAAAAATCTGGCCCTATCTTACAAATTGTAACTTTACCAAATTAATAATATCAACTTTGTATGCAACAATTTTCGTTGTTCCCATATAGTGCTGTAGTAGTGAGTCCTACAACCTGGAAATCAGGTTTATCAAAATAAAGTACGACTTATCGAGTGATCTATTTACAGAAAACGTGTATAGTTATTTTGTTATGACGCTGAGCTCTGGTGACGTTTAAGTCACACGACTGCGATGCCTCCAAAACTCAATTCAAGAGTCTTATAGGCTTTTTGTCGAGGGAACCTGGGGCGATGGTGACTTAGCCTACACAAATACGTCATCCCTGCACCACTCTGTTCTGGTTTAACTTGGAGTTACAGCAAAGCGCAGACAAACCTTCAGAGGAGCTGTCCGAAGAGATGATTCGATTTGATGATCGGATTTTCTTTCGCTGAAATGAGAAAAAGAAATACAAGACTCGTCGTCACTGTCAAAGGTGCGTTGTTTTACAAAAGCAAGAATCGCATTGTGTTCGGCCGTTCGGCTACCTTTTCAGGCTCAGCTCGTCTGCTTTTGAATCCCTTGGTGGTTAAGACACCTCTCTGTGATTATAGTGACAAGTTAGTTAAGCAGTTTATTTGCTGTCTGTTCTGGTCGCATCGAATGGCGAGCACACTCTGCACGAAGGACAACGCAATCTTACCTCAAACAAACACTGCAGAGGCTCATTTTCATGCAAAATAGTTTGTTTCCATTTTCTAGAAGAGCCTCTCCCTCCAAAGTCCTCGAAAGCAGGGGGAGAATACCAGCGGCCTTTGCATTTAATACACTCCGCACCTAAAAAAGCATCACAGGTTAAGAAATAAAACAGACAAAGGATGACGGAATAAGGTAATAAGAACACATATAAACAGACCAAGTTTTACAATCAGCTTACCTCTTTTCAGCTTTTCTTTATCCAGGATGCCTGTTTTGTTTCCACAGGTTACGGTCAAGAATCCTACAGATTGTGCACACAGAGGGGCATGTTCGTTCACAGTATTTAAGATAAAACATATTCATAAAAGAGCAGTGGATGCTCGCTATATCACACGGCTCTAATTACTCACTGTTTTCTTGTGTAGTCTGGGTGTGGGCGTCCTGGGTGGATGGGCCTGGCTGCTCAGTGTCTTCCTCCTCCTCATCTTCTTCTTCGTCCTCCTCCTCGTCCTCGTCCTCCTCCTCAACGTCACCATCACCATACACATTATACTGGACGCTTTTCTTTTTCCTCGGGCTTATTCTCCTGTACTCTTCTTCTTCGTCACACGCGAGCCCCGACCGAGTTCTTTTCCTCTCCATTCAGTCCTCCTTTGTAAAAAAAAAAACAAAAAAAACCCAAAAGCAAACAGTTGAATTATTAGACTGTGTTAAACAAACACGCACAGCATTTACTGTCTCACGAGGCAGCTGGAGTATGTGATTTTAATAATCCATTTTGCCAATCCACCTACAGGTGTGTAGCTCCCACTCAATGATTAATTGCTGGACATTGTATGTATTTTTATGTATGTATGTATTTGTTTATTAACACACTCCCACCCTCACTGAAGTTAAATGTAAAATTAGGATAATACTTATCCTACATACTTGAAGATGCACTATGTAGTTTTGGAAAAGAATCAGAATTTTAATATTTACAATATTAATGAGGTCCCCAGAACACTGTTTGAAGCGAGAAAGGTGGCAGGGTCCGCCAAATGTAAACAACGTGTAACTGTATGAAACAGTCCTTTAAGGTCAGTCGTGAAAACAAAGAGAGTTTGTTGATTTAGTTTGCTCAAGCCTGAAAATCACTCTCATCCGATTTAAAGTTCAGTACTCATCATGAACACTATGTACGTACAGTATACAAGGAGGGTTCATTTGTCGTTTTACAACACCAGGTTTCGTAATGAAGCGCTGCTTAGTGCCTTTATGCTACTCACATAACAGTTTTATAAATGGATGAAGAAACAATAAGTCATAGAAATAAAACCATCTTATTGTGGAGTGTGGAGGATGACTTGAGCAGTGTGACAGCCTGGAGTCTGCAGACTGCTCATGTATACAGCTGTCTATTAACTGTATGATGTAATAATTCTAATCTTATAAACTACTGTATTGGACTTTTTAACTTACATGTATGTTTTTCATTGCGGTACAGGTAGATCCCTGTGGCTCATGTGTAAATGGCAAGAAACTTGCACTTCTTACAACAAATATACGTCTGATATCAGTCATTTCGTTTTCAAAAGGTGTGGATCCAAGCAAAGCAAACACAGCTCAGCAAACACGGAGCATTATGCAATCATATCTGTTTATTATCCCCATAGGGGCTGACAGTTATTTCACATTACAGCATGAAACCATCATAGCACAACATCGTATTTTGTTCGAAGGGTCTCCAGAATAATCATAGATGTACTCACAGAGCAGCGTCTCACCTCTCTGTCCCTCAACAGACGAAATGAAACTGAAAGTTAGAGAGGGAGACACCGCGCCAAAACGACTGAGCCTTGGAGAAGGCTCTGGCTGCAGTACGCAGGCCGGCCGGGGAGAGTTCTGACTCTTTTTGTCACTATTCTGATTTTTTTGGTATCTTTCTGACTTCAATCTCAGAATTCAGAGAAAAAAGTAAACAAAAATGTTTTGCAGTGGCCCGAACCCTCCTTTCCGCAAGTCTGTGAGTGCAAGAACTCTTTAAAATCAAAAACATGTGTGATCTGTTATCTAATTATGGAGCGATATATTCCGAAAAACATCTTTCTCTGAAACCCATTACAATACTTGACCACCCGATAAAGATTTGAGTAATGCCGCTTTATCACCAAAATTAGCAGGTCTGCACAGGTTTTTTAAATTTCCCATATTGACCCCATTCCTACTTCCTGCTGGCAAAGCAGCTCGTCTGTGATTTTTATCTGAAGCGCCGGAGTTTGCCGGAAACAGTTGTAACAGAAAAGAAAACAACAGTAGACCCATTGGGAAAGTAGCGTCTGTAAAATGGTGGGTAAATTCTTCTGGGCTTCTCAACCCTCCGCGACACGACTCGTTTCACTGTCATAATTTGAGCCATTCGGTCCAATAACATTTGGAAAGTCTAGCAGAGCCGCACGATTAAATCATTTTATCCCCGTTCAGGTTAGCAGGGTGCTAAACGGGAAGTTAACCGGCTCGGTCGGCGATCCAGGTATTTTCATAGCCCGGAAGTCGAGCTTTTTTTGGTTTCAAAGCACCACTGGGCAGGTTTCATAGGAAGGAACTGTTACTGTGTCCAGTAATAAAATGTTCTTCATAGGCCACATCCCAAATTCCTTCCTTATTTACGGGTTACAACCGGATGTTGATAACATGTCATCACTGTACTAATGATGCTTCAGTATCTCAAAACGCACCTATTCATTAGGGCCCGAGCAGGACACGACCTGCGAGGTCCCTATTGTTTTTGCAGGAATTTTTCTTACCTATTATTATTTTTCTGCACTTTAACTGCAGTTTTGGAGGCCTGAACATACCCCAAAACTCCCCAAACTTGGAATATGCGTCATGTAGGGCGAAAAATTTGATAATTCAATGTCTTTGGGTGTGGGCGTGGCTCGGGGACTCTATAGCGCCCCCTAATGTAAAGCCCCCGCCTTTAACAAGCAGATACGTGAACAAAATTCGGTACGCGTATTTATCATGAGCAGACGCACAAAAAACCCTCAAGGACCAATACCGTCACTCCAACAGGAAGTCGTCTATTTTGATGTGAAATGCCATTTTTGGCCAAATCATGCCTCGTTTGAGAACTATCTCGTCCAAGAGATTTAACACCACAGCCTTCAAATTCACTCAGTATCAATCCTCATGACTTGAACATCGAAAGTTATGCAAAGCGCGTCGCTGAGTCATACCTGGTGGACGGGGTGGAGCGGGCAATTTCAATCCTTCGCCATAAAGCATCAAGTCGTTGTAACTTCAATATAGAATTTTCCATCTACACGAAATCTCTCAGGAATGTAGAGGGAGTCACCCTGTATAAGTCTATGCATCGATACTGTGTAATTTCTATAGCGCCACCCACTGGACACAGGAAGTCAGACAAACATCATCCGCTTTGCATGACATTTACTGCTTGTTTTCTCCACCTCATATGCTCCAACCTGACATGTAAGTAACAGGTGTGCGCGCCCCCCCGACACGCGCGGCCTGCGAGGGCCCGTTCATCGCTGCTTGCAGCTTTAATTTTTCTTATTTTTCTTATGAGGCCGAGGTATTTTTTCTGAAATAGATGTTAACTTCTCAGAGAAAATCTAAAGCAAAGAAAAGATGATCACCACTATAGACCACATACTTTGAAGCCCTACTGCCAGACATATTCTCACAATCAGTAGGATGTATCCCAAAACCTTCCAAATCTTGGAGTTCTTCTTGGTCTCCTTCTCTGCAGCCAGTCTTGCGTCGGTCTCTACTCTCCTCACCAGATCTTTCTTCTTCTTCTCCAGCTCTTCCCCCTTGTAACGATTCTTCAGCTGTTCCTCCCTCTGGCGGATCTCACCATCTCTGTCCATCAGGATGCTGATCTGTCTCCTCCTAATCTTCCTCTCCTCTTTGGGATACAGATCTGTGCCGTAACATTTCCCTCCGTTCAGGGCCATCATGGTCTGGATTTTTGTTATGAAGCTGGTCACCTGGTCCTGGTCTTGTGAGTTCTTGTTGTCGAAGACGTGGAAGCCGCCGCCACACTTGTGTATGAAGTTGCGGAGGTTGTCGTCACTCTCAGTGATGATGTCATTTATTGTTTTTTCACTCAAAAGATCCCCGTGGGTGAACAGCACGATGGTGTAAGCCCACACTCTTGGTCCAAACATTGTTTCAATCAGTGCGTTGGTATCTTGATCTTCCTGAGTCATCCGTGCTATAGGAACTACAAGCACAAAGGCGTGAGGTCCGTCTTCCTGGAGTGTGACACTCCTCAGAACCTCTCGCACATTGTCGCTGTTGTTGCGGTCTTTCTCAAAAAAGCCGGGTGTGTCGATCACAGCGACAGGCACGTCCTTAAATTTCTTCCCCACATCGACGGGCACATCCCTAACAGTCCCTACCTCCCTCTCACAGTGCTGAGTGACTGGCCCCAGCTTCATGTCTGATTTGAACACATATCGCCCAAGGATAGTGTTCCCGCTCGAACTCTTGCCTACTCCACACTTCCCAAGAAGCATGATCCTCAAGGGCTCTGTGAACGTGACAAAGAGGAAACATTTTACTACACGATAGTTTTGCCTCCATGTTTATAAAAAAGTGCAGCGAAGTTGCGAGATAAAAAACGATAAAGTGGCCTCTATAGTGCCATTCCAGTGCCCTTTCTGCCCACCGCATACAGCAGGGGCCCTTTTTATGTTTGTTGCCGCTGCCCTTCAAGCATTTTGAGTCTGCCACTGTTTGATGGCAAACATTATAGCCCAATGATACTTGATGAATTTTTTTAGGCTAAAACTGATAATCAGATCGGATAAATCGGCCGAGACTAAATAAACTTCCATTTCTAGGCTGCAGTTTCTTGTAACTTATCGGCTGACACACACACAGATCAGTCAATATAAGGTTAAATCTGCAATAAGCTCATAACATTTCAAGGTCAATGTTTATTTTAATTCTGAAAATGGCATATTTATGATGAACAGAAACTGCTGAGCCTTAATGCTGACCCACTTACAGAGGTGAACAATGACCTACATGTAGCCTAAGGGTTAAAATGCAATAAATACACAAACAATGTTATGGGAATAAAGGTAAAATATGTGTTTTTGCAGGTTATCATTTATTCAACAGTATTTACTTAGTTATTGTAAAATGCAAAGGGAACAATTTAACTGTAACAAAAAACATAACAATATCACTTTTCTTTCAGCCTATAGATCCATTTTTGGTACCAATAAGTCCAGAAAGCAACACTTACTAACTAAAAAAGAAGCATCAAGAGTCGACTTTCATACGTACTTTCCTCCGGCTCCTCTCGCTCTGCACCAAACATGTTGCCAGGGATCACAGCAGAAACCGATCAGCTATTGTGTTGTCAACGAAGCTGCCAACTACCATAAATATCAGTGTTTAAAGGCGTTTCTGAGAAACTGGTCAAGTCTGACTGGTCTTTGCAGTCTTGTTCAGCTTTTCCTCCTGCTCACGAGTAAAACTGAAAGTATGTAACAGGAAATGATGTGACGGCCTGACGTTTGCTCAACAGTTAAAAGTGTCACAAGTTTGGAGGCTCAAGGTTTCATGTTCTCAGAGGAAATGGTTGTTGGGATGAAAGTACAACAGATAACAACAGGGAGACTATTTCAGTTTAATGTCATTGCACAACTTTGAACTATTCTCCGGGTATGGATACCACTCAGTGGATGAAAGGCACCATCTGGTGGGCTGACGGAGGTACATGAAAAGCTTTTGTGAGGTCCACTGTGTGTTCAGCAGTCGGGATCACAGCCTTTGCCTTAAAAGGACAGATTCATATTCCCTCAAGTCTATCATACTGCAGAATAATATTCACGTGACTGTACGTACACTGGTTTCTGGAAAAGTTCCCCCCATCCCTGCTAACGACGCCATTCTAATGTTGGTATGTACTGTATGGGGGGCAAAATCCACAGTCCTTGTTTTGTGAGAAAGATGCACTAGAGTTCAGCATCGGAAGCTGTTGTCAAACAAAGGCGGAGAATTGGCGACCCTCCGCTGCGGAGATAATGTGGCGTCTCTGTGTGAAAAGGGCTACTGTTGGAAAAGTTAGATCAGTACATCCTTATTAGAGTTTAGGGTTTATGTTATTGATATAATCAATGGGACTTAAATCACTGTCTTCAAGTTCAAGCAGTGATGATCCTACATCAACACAGGAGAGTTAATGTTAAAAGACTTGAGGTTCTGTCAAGTTGATAGGGAGTCGTGTTATCAACACGACTCCTTATCATGGAGTCGTGTTGATAACAAAAGAAGGTCTCAAATGATATTGTGTGGGTTTTCACTGTGCAACAATATTTCACTAGTGTCTGTAAAAGTGTGATATGTCCATATAAAACTGGAATTTTTTTTCTGGGATTGTTCAACAGTTTTGACAGTTCGGCATAAATATTTATTGTTATCGAGGCAGCGGCTCAGACTCCTACTCAAACTACCTCTGCAGAGGAACCAAGAGCTGGTAATAATGACTCAACAACAGCAGGATATGAAGGACAGTCACAGTGAAATGCTTTTATTTGCTTTCTTCTGTTCATGACAAGGACAGTTACTGTAATACACAGCTTTTATGTGAAGCTTCAGTGCACGTGTGCACAGAAGAATGACTGTGAAAGAAAGATCTGTAGTACGGTGTAAATGCTCTCAGAGGTGCTGCCTCTCTCTTTGTTTGGCTGTGTGTTCTCAGACCCATGAGATTCTGACCTGATTATGACTCAGACCTATATAGATACTACAGACATCTTTACAAAGGTCAGAAACTATTTTGTGAGAGCTTTTACCAAAATGGGCACATCAGAATACAAACAGAATCAATTCCTTTCACTCACACAGTTGTAATTACAGGTAGCGGACTTGGCAGCTCCCTGCCACAGCTCGGCTTCAGTGACATTTTCATGTACCTTGTGGAGAATCCCTCACCTTACACTGCTGCCAGGATGAAAGCTATAAAAGTACAGACAGTTATATGCATTTACGATTTGGATGGGTAAATAATGTCACCGTTTGGGACGTGAAGAGCAAGAAGTTCTTCATTGTAAAAGCAAAGGTAAAAGTACTAATTAACTCACACTAGATACTGATTTATCACGTGTTTCCTAAGCTGATGGGCAGCGGGGAACGATCTTTTGCCCTCCAAAGGGGGCGTTCCCATGTAAGCGTGACATCACGGGAAAACTACGAACTGTCTGTCTTTCTTTCTTTCTTTCTTCCTGTCTTATGCATTCCATTTACAGTCACCATAAATTATAGATCATTATACAGAATTATTGCTTGAATACACCATTAATGTTTTTATATTTCTAGACTTATTTATGAATAAACATCACTAAATACCACTTGAAACACAGTATACCTTATTAACAAGTTTAACAGTTACATTAGAATGGATTAAGTCGAGAAAGCAAGAACGCCGTTCAATCTGATCACGTTTTTTCTGGTATCCAAATATGGACCGATTCATTTCAAAAACATGTTTTCTTAACAATTTCTCTGAAACCCGTTACATTAATGGACCATCCAATGAAGACTTGAGTAATGGATGACTTATTACTAACGATGCTTCAGTATCTCAAAACGCACCTATTAATTTTTCTTATTTTTCTTATGAGGCCGAGGTATTTTTTCTGAAATAGATGTTAACTCCTCAGAGAAAATCCAAAGCAAAGAAAAGACGATCACCACTATAGACCACATACTTTGATGCCCTACTGCCAGACATATTCCCACAACCAGTAGGATGTATCCCAAAACCTTCCAAATCTTGGAGTTCCTCTTGGTCTCCTTCTCTGCAGCCAGTCTTGCTTCAGCCTCTGCTCTCCTCATCAGAGCTTTCTTCCGCTTCTCCAGCTCTTCCTCCTTGTAAAGAATCTTCAGCTGTTCCTCCCTCTGGCGGATCTCACCATCTCTCTCCTTCAGGATGCTGATCTGTCTCGTTCTAATCTTCCTCTCCTCTTTGGGATACAGATCTGTGTCGTAACATTTCCCTCCGTTCAGGGCGATCATGGTCTGGATTTTTGTTATGAAGCTGGTCACCTGGTCCTGGTCTTGAGAGTTCTTGTTGTCGAAGACGTGGAAGCCGCCACCACACTTGCGTATGAAGTTGCGGAGGTTGTCGTCACTCTCAGTGATGACGTCATTTATTGTTTTTTTATTCAAAAGATCCCCGTGGGTGAACAGTACGATGGTGTAGTCCCACACTCTTGGTCCAAACATCGTTTCAATCAGTGCGTTGGTATCTTCATCTTCCTGAGTCATCCGTGCTATAGGAACTACAAGCACAAAGGCGTGAGGTCCGTCTTCCTGGAGTGTGACACTCCTCAGAACCTCTTGCACATTGTCGCTGTTGTTGCGGTCTTTCTCAAAAAAGCCGGGTGTGTCGATCACAGCGACAGGCACATCCTTCAATTCCTTCCCCACACTGATGGGCACATCCCTAACAGTCCCTACCTCCCTCTCACAGTGCTGAGTAACTGGCCCCAGCCTCATGTCTGATTTGAAAGCATGTAGCCCAAGGATAGTGTTCCCGCTCGAACTCTTGCCTGCTCCGCCCTTCCCAAGAAGCATGATCCTCAAGGGCTCTGTGAACGTGACAAAGAGGAAACATTTTACTACACGTTAGATTTGTTCCTTAAATGCTTACCTTGACCACAATCGTTCTCGTTTCTCATATTTGCTTAGATGTTCTACGTTTGATGGCTACTTTATAGCCCAACCATTACTGTAGTTTTGAGACTGATATATTTGAAAGTTCAATTATGACCAAGATACTGCGCTGAACATTTTACTGTGTGAACCTGTGACACAATTTCTAATGTCATGTTTGGCATTTCTGTTTGTCAATTTCTAACTTTAGACTCAATGTACCCTGACAGGCTGATATTAGCTTTATATGTCGTCCAAACTTGCGGCCATAATTCGCTCAAGTTATCATGGGGGCTATAAAGTCAATAGCTGAGCCAAAGGGTTATGAGGTAAGTGGACTAGATTATCTCTCTTTGTTATGACGTATGGACCCCCACCATTATGCTTTCAAAGCAAATAGATTCACAGAGGATGCAATATCTACTGCCCTTAAGTCCAACAATCTACTGCTCAACATTCGCAAAATCATGGAGCTGATGGTTGATTTTAGAAAAAAGGAGGCAAAGACACGCACCCCTGTCAACATCAGTGGAGCTGAGGTGGAGCAGGTGAACAGTTATAGGTTCCTTGGAATTACACATCACCTATCTTGGTCATCACCCATCACCACACTGGTTAAAAAAGGATAGAAAAGGCTCTTCTCCCCACAGAAACTGAGGAAGGAGCCAGATTCTGGTAAATAAAAATAAGATTTTTTTTTGTTCCACAAAGAACTACAAACATAGTTTCATTTTTAAAACCCTTCTGTTTTGAAGAATTATAAAAAGCTGCTGATGGACGAAGGGACTAGCTGGTCAGCATGCTAACTTCAGTGGACATCTCTGCAACACAACACATAGCCTATATGTAGCCTATCTGACATAACCTCAAAACCTTCCTCTCATTCTGTTGTTAGTTTTAGTTAAAGGTCATATTGAAAACATTTCTATAAAGACAAATCATATATATGTAGTATAGACGTATCTCTTTCCCTAAGAAACATTACTATGACGTGACTCACTTTAAACATTTTGTCGGGTCCAAAAGGATTGTCTTGTTTATCTCTGTGTAAGAATTCTGACAGCTGGTTCCAGCGAATAGCATAACGCCATTGGTATCGGGTGGTGTCTGGGTTTTGTCAGTGTCAGGAGTCTTGGTATTTGCCAGTTTGTGGAAAAAAAACCTTACTTAAGAGTTCTGTGTTATGCGCCCAGCATACTGTGTCCCGCCCCAACTAGCTGACATTAGCAACATTAATGTTAGCTAGTTTTAGCAACCATTAGCTAGCTAGCGTTATCCATGTTAACGCTAGCTAGTGTTAGCATTGTTGATTGCAATGTTTTTGTTGTGAATGTAATGGAAGGGAGATGGAATGCCACACCTGGGGGCTGAATCAATAACACCTTGCTAACGTAACTTTCTACAAATTGCGCTTTTAAGACTATTTACGTCATATTAGCCTACTTTATAACTATCTGACATCTAATTATTAGCTACCGTAGTTGTTGTGTTGACATAATTGAGTCGCTAAGCCTCTTAGCTAGATTAGTAATGTGTTCATGATATGTGCACCTATGTGTAATTTTATCTGTTCATTTTTACAGATCTGCGTTTGCGTATTTGTGCATGTTGATGTGCTATTCAGTTCTGTTGATATGGCTTCCAGATGCACAGCTGAAAAGGTCTGATGCAGAGTAATAGATGGGGATATTGGGCTATTAATACATTACCACAGCCCATAAGGAACAAGTTAGATCATGCCTGAGAAACCAACTGGAAGGCCGGCCTCAACTATCAACCCGAGTCATCAACATATGCCGTATACTAGTACTACTACTATAGTTGTGTTCTGTTGTTGCTCTTTTTCTTTTAATTAAAGTACACTTCCAATCTTTGTGTGGAATTCAAACAGACCTACCGGGCCAACACTGACCCACTTACAGAGAGGAGTGTAACAATGACCTACATGTATATCTGAGGGCCAACATGCAATAAACACACGCACACTGATTGGCTGGAGTGGGCGGAACAACCCACTTTTAATTATGACCGTAAAACATGTTTTAAAAGGCTCCTTACCAAATATAGCTAACAAGCTAGCTGTTTCTATCCCCTAAGAAACGAGGAAGAGTCATGTCAGCAAAGAGTAAATAAAATGCCTACAGTTTGACTGAGACAAAAATAGGACGTGACAGCAGCAGGTGAGCAGGGAAGAACAGGCCTCATGTCTTTCCTGAGTTTTCCGTCAGAGTTGTCTTCCAGGGCGAGTCATGTAAAGCTGAACACTCAGCTACGCCACAACTCAGTTTCATGCGCCTGCAGCCACACAACATGTGCTCACAAAGTGAGGCCGTGATGAGTAACACAGTTGTGAGCAGTCACTTAAAGCTAAAGTACAGTCCTTTAAAACACACGGTTCAGTCGATTTGAAATCTTTAACATTTGTCTCTTTCATCGCAGCCAAACACAGAAAAACTAAAAGGTTTTAAACATTAAGAGGTCACCTCCATACTCACTTTCCTCCGGATTCTCTTCCTGTGCTCCAGCCGCGCCGCCATGAGCTGTGCTGTCACCCGGCCCGTCACCTGCCATGTCTTGGGAAAAATGTTTAAAAAGTTTTGAGAAGTTTCCGAGAAACAGGTCAAGTTTGACTGGTCTTGAGAGAAGCGTGTCCGTCACTCAGCTCTGCCTGCTCCCGCCGTAGAATGAAAGTGAAAGCATGCACAGAGAGCGTGTGATGTGGGCCGGACGGTTGCCCAACAGTTTAAAGTCTCATCTGTTCAGAGGTGTAAAGGTTGAGGCCCATGTTCTCCTGGGGAGTGACTCTCGACTCTAAAGCACGATGTAATGTGCAGCAACACTTAACTGGTTGTTAAATGGTGGAAATCAGAGTCACATGTTATACTGTGTGCTGTGTCTCACTGCAGGGAAATAATTCATGTACATAAACAAATCTGACAACCTTTAATCCACTGGTGAATTCTTAGGGTCCCTGTTACGGCTGCTGCCGTCATCTCATTTGCACTGCAGGTGCGTGTGTGTTTTTTTTTCTTTCATGCAGAGTGAGCGCTCCTGTCCTCATCCAAAGATGGTGTGGCTCCCGCGCCTCATTGGCTCTGCATCCCTGGCGTGGCAGCGAGTGATTGGCCATTACCGAAGGCGGGGACTACAAAAGCCGGTGATGCCAGAGGACGATGTGGACTGCTATCGCTTACGCATCTACCGAGTTCGAGATTGGAAAATTATATTGTGAAAGTTTGGTGTTGAGATTGTTAGAGTGTGTTTGTTGGCCTGCGTGCTAGAGTGTTTGGGAGTGTGCGTGTGGAGGAAGCAGTAGGGATGAGCTGCCTGTTTTCTCCTGTTTTTGATTTAGGTTAGGGAGTTAGGATCAGTGCTTGTATTTTTGTTTCTTTTCTTTTAGTAGGGATTAGGAAGTTTCGGACCCTTGAGTTTAGATCGGTGTTTTGTTTGTTATTTTAGGCCTGGGCTCACCCTGAAGCCACGCTTCATCACTTGTATATATACCGCACCAATTCACTGTATATAATTGCACTTCTTTGTTGTAAATAAAACTGTTTTTTCTCTAAACTTACACCGTGTTTGGGTGTGGGTTATTTATGTTAGGTTCGGCTCCCTAGACCGAGCGTAACAGTCCCACAGCCGATGAGAACAACAGGGACACTATGGGATTGTACTACTTTTTACCACTTTAGAGGTATAAAGACCTCTACTGATAAAGACTGCCATCTGGTGTCCAAAACATTTTATTGATTTTAAAGATGTTCAGACAGAGGACGTCCACACTGGGACCGGTAAGAGAAGACAGGACCACAGTTTTCACCTTAAGCCGTCCACGAACAACAGATCAGAAAGAGCCAGACAGGAAGAGAGAGCGGCAGTAAACCACTTTAAATACCGTGGAGTGACGTGGAAATACTGACGCATGACGCTTTATACAAATACATTTTGGATTTTAGAAGGCATACATTCATACAGACATTCTGCGGTGTGACACCAGAAAAACATGACAATAAAACATGTTGGGAGGAAATGACTTTTGACACAACTTTTAAAACATTTTTAAAAAAACGAATTAAAAAATGCTTTGCTTCCAGTGTAAATCATCTTGTAAGATACCTTTGATGACTAGTCGACAACAATAATCTACTTTTTGAATACATTGTGGTAGAATTATAATATCGTGGAATGTACTGTCATGTGGTGGCAAGAGCAACACGTTTACTGTTCAAAAGCACTGCGGTGACACTTCTTCCACTCACACTGCGGTCTCTGTGAACGCTCAGCGACTCCGCTGTTGTCACGTTGCACCCCTGTAACATTGTCGGACTCGTGACCGGCTGTTAAAGTCAAGCGCAGCAGAGCCAGAGGTAATGCTTTCTCCATTCCAAAACTTGCTCCTTGAAAAACCCGGCATCCACATTACCCACAATGCAGCTCGTCCGCCGACAGTTTGGTCCTTTAAGTCAGGTGTGCTACTCCAGTAGAGGCTAAAGTAGCCGCGAGCCGCTAGCCTCGAGCAGAGCGGATGAGCGTTCTGAAGAGGTTTGGTCGGCTAACTTCAACGTCTGCACCCTTTTGAAACGTGTAAGCTTCGGACTTAAGTGACATCACTTGAGGCGACTGACCAGATTTTGCACAGCTCCCTCCGAGGCCGCAAAACGCTTCATACAACTGTTTTCCTGACAGAAGACCTGGAATTCCCTAAACATTATAAAAATGGCTAACTTTTGTAAAGTGCAACCTTTACGATAACACTTTAATTTTCGTACAAAATTTTAGTCATTGAGCGACTGACATATTTTAAAGGTGCACTATGTAGTTTTGGGGACTATGACTATGACTAGACTATGTAGACATTTTAGTCAGAAGGGAAAGATCTTCATTGACTGATTTTTTTATGCCTAAACAAACTAAATAAAAAAACTGACCTTAAAGGGCAACATCGTTTCATACTGTTTAACTTTGTTTATATGTGGCGGACCCTGCCACATCTCTGGCTTCCAACGGTGTTCTGGGGACCTTATTTTCCTCTGAGACCAGCTTGTTTACCAGTTTGTATTATTTCCTCATTAATATTGCAATTATTACAATTCTGAGATTGAATTTCGTCTCTAAAACTACACGACGTCCCTTCAAGCGCATAAAAAAGGACATGTAAAAAAACAAACCCGTAGCACAAGGCTGTAATTCCCAACATTTACACGTTTATAAAAGTGTTCCCGGTAGAGGTTGAAAACGGATTATTCACAGATGTTGAACACGTTCTTAAATTCTCTGTCAAATGACTCCTTCAGCCTGTCGCCCATGGCGAGGAATTCAGCGTTCTCCTGCAACACAACATGACAGTCAGTGTCACTTTACTAAACAAATAAAGATTTTTTTTTATATTCAACTGACGATGAAAACCTCTGGAGCATGTGGAGGTTTTAATGACACGGTTTCTTACTCGGTTGTACGAAGCGCAGTTGGTGAAAACGAGCTGGACGTCGGACACAAACTCTCCAACAGTCTGGTAGAGCCGCTTCTGCAGTTTGTCCGCTACGCTGCCCAGCCACATCGGAGTGTCGATCACAGTGGAGTAGTCCGACAGCTGTGGGGGTAAAAACAGGACCGACTCAATCTCAGACACAGCTCATTAGGAGCACTTGTGCGAACAGCAGAGAAAGAGACTCACGCAGAGGTTTGGGTCTTTCGCAAACGTTTGTTCCTCATCAGCGCTGCGCAGACGCAGGAGGAGATACTGACACTCCTGTTGATGTAAGAAGAGAAGAAGAGTGACTGACTGACAGGCATTGTGACGTGACGACCTGAAGACAGAGAGAGACGATCGCAGCGTGCTCACCAGCATGTGTTGTGAGATTTGCCGAGACATAGCTGCCTCCCGTTTCAGCTCGTCACGGTAATACCACCCTTGATTGCTTCTGAATACACAGAACGTGCACATCCAAAGACTACTGTCCCTGTTCACACACACACACACACGTAAAGACAAAAGAAGAGTCAGACGGCGTGCTCACCAGCATGTGATGTGAAATCTGGCGGGACATGACTGCTTCCTGTTTCATCTCATCCTGATAATAGCACTCTGGACCGGTTCTGAATTCACAGAGCGTACACACCCACGGACTACTCTCCCTGTGCACACCCAGACAAAATAAAGCAGATTAGGCTACGTGCGTGACGGCGTTCGCTGTTGAAGATGGATGCTGCAGACTCGCCCCTTTTATTTTTCATTATAACATGTAAAAAGCTTAAAACACGACAAACAGCTGGTATCATGCACATAAAACAGCTAAACTAACTCACTGAGCTCACCCTAAAACAGCCTCCTCCACGTGAGGCAGGTGACATTTCTTGTGGAAGGAGCGAGGACAGCTGTCACACATCACCAACTTTTCTTCTTCTTCTTCTTCTTCTTCTCCCTCACTTTTACAGATGCAACACACGTCGTCGTTTTTCTGATTCTCCTGCCGAGACAGACAGGACACCGGGGAGAAGGTCCCTTGTGTCTTTTACAGACCTCAATTCACATTTGCAGTGTAGCTCTTCACTCTTACGGCAAATGAATGTATGCAGAATGAGGAGCGGCTGCTCGGTCTGAAAGCGATCAGCAAACTCACCAGGTCTTCGCTGTCTTGGCTACACCGCGTGCAGGGACACGACACTTTGTGGATCGCCAACACTTTAGCCTGAAATAGACAAATGAAGAGGGTCCTTTTTGTTTTTAAAGTTGTGCTCAGGGGTGCCTTCTCTACAATCTGTCTCACTTGGCCTGACCTCCAAATAAAAAAGTTACACTGATTGAGGCCTAATTAGCATAAGATTGTTTAAAGGTGCAGTACCTACAAATTGGCCACCTTGAAGCCACACCACCAATTAACATATAGAGGCAGCATATCACCAAAATAACTGCTAACTGCTGCTAATTATGTTGTTTTTTCATACAACCAGCTACTGTTAGCACTGTTAGCACAGTTAGCCGTGCAGCTAGCTGTACTATCAGGTGAGTGTTGGTGTTTACACTGATAGCTCGGGAGCTTTGGACTGCTGGGAGGAAGAGGTTTAGCTGGTTAGCATGCTAACTATCCCTTCCACTCCATATGTAGACATCTTTGACGTGATGTCAGCACTGTTGTTTCTTCACACTCTGTTGATCATTTTATTTAGTTTGAATGTTTTGAACTAATAATAATTCTTACATGCTGAACCTTACACATTTTTTACTTTCTAACAAAATTAATGTTGTTTTTTTGTAGGCGATATCAGCGAGAACAGAGACCAAAAACACACGGGAGATCAAACGGCACCTAAGAGGTCTGCAGCATCTCAGGGAGCAGGGTCGTCTCCAGGTGATCTCCCCTTTCAGAGGTCTATCTATAGCCCCACAATATCTGAGCCTATGACATCATCAAGGAGGTAAAACACCAAGCCCCCAGGAAGAGCGTCACGCCTTAAAGCCAATTCGACATAGTGGCGTAATTACGTGATGCACACGGGCCCTGAAGTTCGTAATTCAAGATCAACACACACTCACGGTTACCTCTATCAGGACACCGAGTGGTTTCCCTTCCCACTGTATGTATTTCCTCCAGCTGGACTCTCTCTGACCTGTCGCCAGGTTGACGAACTCCACCGGGGTCATCCAGCTCGTCTCAGTCCGGATACTCTTCCCACAAGTCCCTGTTGGCGACGGAAAATTTAGACACAATTTGTAAACATATTAAGCTTTTGCGTGTGTAGAGAGATATAAAGCTACCTGATGCAAATCGATTTTTATGTAAGGTCCCGGTTAAAGCTTCACATGCCACGTTGAACACCTTCCTGCCGCTGTCGTGGCTGGATTCTGACTGCTGCTCGGTCTGTTCCTCCGTCTCTTCCTCTTCGTCTGTGATGGACACGTCACAAAGGCATTCATATCTTTGTCAGCACAAGTGTAATTCAATCTTGGACATCAGTTTGTAGAAACCAGCACCTGTGACGTTGGAGGAACTTTCTCTGCTGCTTGATGAAACCCTGTCTTCATTTTCTTGGTCACTCTCCTCATTTTCATCTTCATCTTCATCTTCTTCTCCCTCAGACACTGTAAAAGTAACCATTGCTTGACTTTATTAATAACACATTTCATAGACACCAACTTAGTTTTTTCTACCAAATCAACACACCTGTGTGTGAATCATCAGATGGGAAAAGTGTTTTCTTGGCCTAGCAGGGACAAAAAAGGAGGATATGGCTCAGATCAGATTAACCAAGAAACAAGAGGATTACACTGCAGAGTCAGAATTGATTTATTTATGTATTTTTACCAGTTCTTGGTCTTACCGTTTTACGCCCTCTGTACCTCACCGATTTCAGGTGACCTTCCTGCAGTAAAAGTGCAAAAGAAAAGAAAATGACTTTAAAAACAATATGTTTTTCGTTCTGTCATCAGTGACGAGCTGGTGCAAGTCACGCTGTCAACGTTACACGCTACAATACTTGAATACTGCTCCCACTTGCCTCGTAAATGGTGACAAGATGGCAGAAAAAAAAAACAAACCTGTGATTTTCAGATGCTTTTTCATGCTTTTAACCTCTCATTGACAGCTCATTGGACCAGATAGGAGCTTCTATGCCCGCCCTTGAGCGTAGAACAGCCAATGAGTGATCGTGTAGACAAGTGACCCACTCTCTCCTGAGCTACTTACATGCCAACCTCCAGATGATTGGTGCATTTTCAAACCTTCGTTAAGTGTTCCACACACCTGTATGAGTTTCCCCAGGGGGGTGTCCTTACATCGGATGGTCTGCCTCCAGTTCCTAGAGCTCCCCTTCCCCGCGAGCCTCTCAAATTCAGCGGGAGTGTACCACTGTTTATTGACCATAATGCACTTCTCCCCTGAAACAGTCAGAGAAATGGAAATGTATATTTACATAGCTGTAAATTCTACAAAGATACAAAGATACTGTCAGGGCCAACATATCTTATGCTGTTTGTTTTTACTTGTTTTTATATCAAAAATGCAAAGGAGAGACATCGTAAAATGAAAAGATATTTATCTTTTATAATTAGATACTTGTACTACGGTTACCTTTAGCCATTTTCCGTCTGTCCAGTGTCCCCTCCTGACGTCCACAGGTCACAAGCAGCTGGGATTTAAAGAAGCCCCAGTTCCAAATGTTGCTCTTCTCTCCCTTCTTCAGGGGAGAAGCTGTAAAATCAAAAAAGAAGTTGTTCTTTGTTTCAAACCGCTGAAACTGTTTTTCTTCTATCCAAAAGCCTACACCAGTGGATGTATTGTATACAGATTACCCTGACCAAAATAAATGGAGTGCACAAAAGTGAAGCATCAGTGAGAGGTGACTTACAGAAGCATATTTTCTTGGATTTTTTCTTCACAGGAGACGATGGACCGGCCTGCTCCTCCTCTTCATCAGACACGATCTTTCTTATCTGTTTTCTCTTCCTCTTTCCTGAGTTAGCTTTCTTCACCTCTCCCTCCTCTTCCTCTGAAGGCTCCTTCCTTTTCCCTTTGTCAGCATCTTCCTTTTCCACCCTCTCAGGCAGTTGTATGTCAGATTCAAAAGACCCTGCAATGAGATTAATGTTCATGGATACATCAACAAATATCAAGAACACAGTGAAGGAATGAGAGAACTTGTCTTAGGTCCTTACCTAGATTGTCTTCCACCAGACTATGGATGTATTGCTAATGCTATTAGGAAGCTACAAGGCACAAGAATGGCCTAAATTTCCTGATACTAGCAGACTAACTTGACAGCGCGAAGTACTGACAATACCTATGTTGGTTGTTTGTGTTCATTATGATAATGTCATGTGTTTTCTGACATGAGTGAGACATGAGGTAGATTGATATGGTTAGCGACGACAACTATGTGCTGAGCTTACAGTACATAGCCATTTAGCCTGCTCATTAGCAGCTTGCTGATTCAGTAGCACCAAGCACACAGCCCCTGACCCAAAGAACAGATGAGTAACAGCTGCAGCGACAAACTGTCGTTCAGCCGCAAACCGAGTACCACAAAGCACACAGCCCCCGAGCCCGATAAAAGAGCTGCTGCGGCCGTAACACACTCCTGTATCAGCTGATGCTAGCATAAAACACACAGCCCCCGAGCCCAATAAAAGAGCTGCTATGGCAGAAAACCGCTTTCACGGCTAATGTTGGCACAAAGCACACAGCTCCTGAGCCAAAGAGGCAGCAAAAGCCTCCTTCGATGGCTAATGTTAGCATAAAGCACACACCCATATAACTGTTGCGCTGGGTTTAGCGCCTAGCCTTTTCAGGCTAAGGTTCATTGTTGACGTGATTTTGCTTCTGTTTACATGATTGTAGCATTTAACAGATTTGTGAGTTCATGTTTGTATTAGTCTAAAAAGCGAGACAGCGAGTTGAACACGGCAAACTAGCAGCTAATACGTCTCACAGCTGGTTAGCGAGATTTACAGGCATTCTGTGTAGTCTGGCGGCGCGCATTCGTGTGTTTTGGAGGAGAAGGAAATTGTTTCAGGTTGGATACTTTCAAAATGTAGCTTTCCTTTAGCCGCTTTCTACAGTCTCACCAACCCCAGCTTTAAGCACCAACACCCTGATGACCATTAAAAAAAGGAGAGTCTGACCGTCCATGAGGCGGTAGCGCAGCAGCTGCAGGGTGGAGTACTGGTTCACAATGGTGTCCTTTAAGACGGACCTCCAGAACAGCTCGATGTGTTGCGATCGCTCCGTCTCCACCCAGTCCAGAGCTTCATAGAAAGCTTTCTTCAGCTTGTCTGGGCTCCTCATGCCTTTCATCTTCTGCACACAGACAAAAGCATGGGGCGAATTTGAGTTGACATAAAGTCTACATCACGGTTGATTGTCATGATTAGTTTAGTAATGACACTGATACTGTACTTTGGGCCACTTGATTGGTTCAATGTCTGTGTTTATGTCACTTGTTGTGGATATTCAAGGCAACACATGGCAGCATAACAAATCAAAACACAGAACATATATGAAGTGATTTAGGAAATAACTCTGTAGAAACTTTTTGAATCATCAGCATGCGGATGGTGATGATGATGATGATGATAATATGGTTGGCAAACACTGTCGATTAACGTTGGCTGCATTTTGAGCACCAAGCATCGATGACGTCAACACACCTCTCCTCGACCAGCTGTGGTCCTGGGTTCTGTCGGTTCAGAACGCGGTCCGCCACAGATTGATCTGGGATGTTGTGGTGGGGACAGGTCTCTGTAAAGATATGGGCACTACGGTCTCTGATTGCGTGGTCCCATTATGTCTACTTCATCAGCCAGGAGCAGCCTTAAATCCAAGCTGAATTAGCATGACACCTATCCCAACTCTCTTTCTCTCGTGACAGTTAGTCACGGTCTTGCTGGTCCGGTTGGATGGTTGAAAGTTGCCGCAGGCGGTGAACGTCTCAAAGACGGCTGCACTCCAAAAACCGCATGCCTTCTCCAATAGCGATGAACTTATTTCTGCCATAGGCAATACGTGTTTCAGCAACAAAGTATGAAGAATAATAGTTCACCAAAATTCGAAGGAGCTCCTGGCATCTGCACAATTAACTTAAAATTGTGACTTATGAGCAAAGTTGGATCAGCCAGACGATCATAACATTGGGGTGGAAAATACTAATTACAGCTACTCAAATTACTGTAATAAAGTTATTTTTGGGTGCTTACGTATGCATGACACCATGTAGTCTTACTTTTAAAATCATAATGGAGTACTGAGTACACTTTGAATTCATATCTAAACCTTTCATCTGCATTTTTGCAGCCAATAAGGTGATCCGATTTCAATAATCTTGAGTTGCGTTTGAGAAGAATACTTTTGGATAGTTTTTCCCACAAACCACTGCTCTCCGGACAGCCAATCAGTGCTCGTTTCACCACAGCAGGGCCTGTAAGAAGAGGAAGCGAGGAGGTTCGATTAATAACAGATGCGTAACGCTGCCTCCACCTCAGCGCCTCACCTTGAACCTGTCCTCTGGGATCAGGCGGTGGTCCCTGAGCTGGCCGATGAGGGTGAGCGGTTTCTCCATGCAGGACAGCTCCGTCTTCTTGACGTGGAGAAAGCGCAGCAGCTTCTCATTCTCCAGATTGCGCAGCAGCTGGTCCATCTTCGGTTCAGCGCACCGACTCGCTCCCTTCATGCTGCATTTTCACCATGGCGCTTTAGGATGTGGGAAAATGTTTACTGCACTGTGTCAGAAATCAAAACATGCATCACGAGGCATAACTTACCACGTCTGATCATGGCTTCTTCCAATCCCGCCTCCTGTGACGTTTGGAAAGTGAAACTTATTTGTTTTTCCTGCTGGTAGATCGCAGTTCTGCTGTAGAGCCAGCAGAGGTCAGCACCCACCGCAGAGGGACCGTCTGAATCCAGCTGTGCGTCTTCACTGTCCACAGGTGTGAGGCAAAGGTTGGTGCTGCTGGACGTCAACACAATATGAGGTGGTGCCAAGGGTGTCACAAGAACAATCCTGCTTTTATCTTCAGGCTCAGCTCTTTACACACCTCACTCTTGTTTATGTGTCTGAGAGCAATCAATCAATCAATCAATCAATCAATCAATCAATCAATCAATCAATCAATCAATCAATTAATCAATCAATCAATCAATCAACTCAATGGACAAAATAACAGAGTTTTTTTCCCCTCCAGTTTTCAGCTTCTTCTTGTGTATAACCGTGCGCAATACATTGGCGCAGAGATGACGTATTTCTGTCGGCCAACCCGGAGGTTAGCGTCGCCCTGGTTCCCCCCAACAAAAAGTCTGCGGGATTCCTTTAATTGAATTTTGGATTATTCGGCGAAAATAATCTCTGTGGTGAACGCACGTTCACGACACTGATGGGTTTTGTTCAGCGAGATATTCTTCATAGACGAACGCCACTTTTGTGATTTTTGAGGCGTGAATTAAATCTCTCGAAGTATAAAGCCAGTGTTGGACTGTAAACAGAGCACACTGCGGCTGCATGACTTAAACCTCGCCAGTGCTAAGCGTCGAACTTCGTGATTACTATACATGTTTTCTGTAAAATCGATCTACGAGTTGTAAAGTTAGAGTTGGACTGTTACTAAAGTCGGCCTGTAAAGACGGACAAGTGAGTGGATGAGTCCCTGACAACTGTACAATTCAACTGTGGAACATCTGATGACGTTTTCTGTTGTAGGGTCACACACTTTAATAGTAAGAATCCACACGGCAGAAACGTTGAGGACGTGGAGTTCTTCAGTAGAAACTTCTTACGGACTCTTGAAACATGTTATCAAGATGTTTTTTAACACTGAAATCTAAAATCAAAGACTTGAATCAAAGATCGTGCCGGACTAACTGCAAGTCCCCGCCCCCGACGGATGAAGTACAACACAACAGCCGACTTTTCATCAGCATGACGGTGAATAAAACAATGGAAAAACATGACTCATGTCACTGTCAGGGGTTATATTTTTGTACAACTTACGTAGAATTCAGTTCATTGAAATCTGATGAAATATCTCTATAAGCCGGTTAATTAACTTTTTTTCGTGTTTTGTTTTCCTTTTTGTAGATGACACGTCTTCACAACAGAGCCGTGTCATAGGAGTTATCATTAACTTTACTCATAACTTCATGAACTGAGGGTTCAAGGAGGATGAAGATGACCCGTCTTGGACATAAGTGGAGGAAACTGTAATGCACTTAAATGTAAAGTATGAAGCATAACATACGCCTCATTTAGAAATAAGTGGGCGGTTGATATGATTTCATAAATGTTTATTTACATCAAGTTCAGGAGAGTCAAACTCTTTTCAGGCAGGAGTGTCGGGGAGTTTCACTGAGCTTGATCTCAGGATGGGAAATGTATTTCAGAGCGTCTTCTTTCCCCCTCCCTCACTTCCGATCAGCCAGTCTCTGCAGGAGGGCGATGACTGTGTCCTGTTTGGAGGACAGCAGCTCCAGGGCGGTGGCTATCCTGCCGAGGGACTCCGCCATCCGCACCTCCCTCCTCTCTCGCCTCTTCTCCCTGGCCTCCACCCGGCGGCGGGCCACCCGATCCAAGCAGGCCTGCTCCTCCTGCCGCTTCAGAATCTCCTGGAACAGAGTGGTGCTGGTTTGCTCCTCGTTCCCTTTCCGGCTCTGTCCCTCGGCTCCTGACGTGGTTGTCGCGGATAACGAGGTGGAGCTGGGAGGAGTGAGACAGGTGGACGTAGGGGGGAAAGAGGAGGAGAGGCCAAGGAGGTTCTGGCTGTTGCCAAGTGGCGCGTTGCTAAGGCGGAAGGGGATGACGGCAGATGAGAATGACGGAGCTTTACGGCCGACGTAGCGTGATGTGATGTCTGTGCCGCTGGTCGAGCCGAGGGGAGGGGTAGAGGAAGCTGTCTCTGTAAAACAAGGCGAGGAGATGAAAGATGGAGATGGCACGATGGTGGCTGGATGAATACTGGTCGTGACAATGTCACTGTTGAGGACGATCAGGGGCTTGAGCTCCGGAGCGTTGGTCGGGCTGACGGTCGCTGAGGTCACTGAGGTGATGGCAGCAGTGCTACTGATGATTGGACTGCTGGTGGCGCCCTGAACCGCTGACTCCACAGCACCGCTCGAAGAAAAGTCCCCATTAGGGCGGATGATGTTGGGGGGCTGAGGAACCTGTGGCTTGGCAGCGATCTTTGCCAAAGGGCCGGGCAGCGCAGACACCGTGTTTCCAGATTTGTTTCTTTTGTTGTTGATGATCTGAGTGCCAACAGTGTCACAGAGCGTGGCGTCCATCAGCTGGAGGGAGAGACAACAGACACAAGGAACGACAAGTTATTCGTGGCACCTGGATCAGCTGATCATCAGTTGATCTATCTCGTTTGTTTCAGTATTTCTGCACGTTTTTCTGAAAGCTTACGGATGCGAACAAGCATGCAGTACCTCCTGTAGTCGTGGGGGGGCAGTGTAGCCGTGTAGCCAATAGTTCAGGAGAGACACGACCACAGGACGAGAGGAAGCCGCTCTAAAGATGGCGGAACCTTTTGATGAATGGTAACGCGAGTTGGTGGGATGTTGTAAACATCTGTATGATGTGACTTCGCCTGGGCTCAGGGACAAACAGTGACTACAGAACAGCTGGGAGGAGATGTGCGGCGCCCTCTAATGGTTGTATTGCTTAATGTCCACGTCAGTGTCAAGGACTCATGGAAGTACACGGGCAGCGACGGTTACGTGATGTTTCAGTGTGTGTATATTTATTTGTGAATATTCATTTTTATTATTCAAAGGAACTGGAGACCTGGCAGGGGAGCAGATAGGAGAGTAATAGTCCACCCCTGGGAGGTTTATTCTAACTAATTATAACTTTCCTTATAAAAACTCATGAAACAAACAGTAATCAGCAGTATGGGTAAACATGGTTCGGTGTAGCTGCTCTGTTTCTGGATCAGAACTCCCGACTTGATTCAGTTCCATTTCCCAGGCCAGTTCCAAAAATTGGCTCCAAAATGATTTTAAAAACCACAACCAGTGTGTGTCTGATGTTTTTAAATATATTTTCCTGTCTGTAAGTAGAGTTCGGAAAGGAAAAAAAAACACATTTTCTATCGGACTTACATCGAAGAACTCCCAGGAGGTTTTGGCGTGCCCCGTCTCCCGGCTGCGATCTTTAACCCTCTTGTACGTGACAATGAGGTTGTTCCACTTGCGGCGGATCTTCTCCACAGGGAGCACGTGGCCCTTGGAGGCCATCTCCTCCTGGACGCTCTGGAAGAGCTGCGAGCGTTCCCGAGTCTCGTACAGGCCCCAGCGGCGCCCGACGGCCTCGATCAGACACAGAACGGCCTTGGAGGAGAAATCGGAGACGGACGGAAGCGTCTTCTCCGAGGGAGCAGGTGGCATCGCCGAAGCTGGGAGAGAACACAGGTGACTTTTATTTTGAAATCAAGTCTGTGGAGGTTGCTTCATGGAGGAAATCTCTTAGAGTGATGTATTATTTTAAAGACCCTGAAACCTACATCAACACGCTACTTTCTGCTAAAGTAAGTAAGTTTCGTTTTTTTTCTCTGTGATCTTCTTGCTGTTTTGAAGTGGGCGGGCCTTTACTCCTGTGCTCCAATCAGGATCTTATACCATATCATTATCAGGATATGAGACTATATATGGTCTTAGATTCTGGACATCGTTGTATCGTGATCTGTTATAAAATGTTGTCTTTGTCAGGTTTTTAAAGGCTGCATTACAGTAAAGTGATGTAAATTAATCCGATGAATATGATGTATCGCAATATATGCTGAAGATATCGTAATGTTATTTTAAGGCCATATCGCCCTAGTTGTGGGATGTTTGAATGCTGTCAATCGAAGCTGATCGACACACACCCACACCATCATAATGATGCACAGTTTTCCGCACAAAATTAACAAAAAGTAACTGAAGAGATTTTTAACCTGACATTGCTAACTTTATAATAAATATTTAATGTTTTAGAGATAAATAAAAGTATTTCAACTGAAATCATAAAGTTGCAATATGTAAGATCCGGCCACCAGTTAAAATCCATACCTCTAACAAATAGGAGAAGCATATCAGCTAACTGTATTCTGTTTGTATATCCTTGACTTTAGCTATCATTAGCTTTTTAGCTCAGTTAGCCGTGCAGCCAGCTGGAGTACTGGGGGAGTGTCTGTGTTTACACTGCTAGCAAAGGAGCTTTGGGCTGCTGGGAGGAGGAGGCTTTCAGGCCCAGGACCGTCTGGTTAGCATGCTAACTGCACGACATCTCTGCAACACAACACAAAGCCGTCTTTCACATCACCTTAAAACTCAGTTTTTACATATCGCCCCTTTAAAGATGTAACAGGCTGGAACTATATCGTTATTTCTATGTGAAGCCTGTTTGCAGAGCCCTCAACACTGCTGGAAGCAATAAGTGACAATATAGGGATCAGATACAACTAGAAATGGTTGAGGAACCAGCCAGTAAGTTACATAAATTAAGTTCTCGCTGCCACAAAACATTATTTGTTTGTATCGTAAGAAGACTTAAAGCAGCATTATGTAGAAACTGGCCTTTTGTTTAGTGTAACACCGCTGTCGTAAACCCAAAAACCCAGGTCCGTAGCAATGTGTCAGGCGTAATGTAGGTGCTGACTACAAACAAAACTCATGAATTAAATTTTCAGGTTTGAATGCTGAATGGAGTATGCGTGTGAGTACTTAAAGGGGCACTACGTAGTTTTGGGGAAATCATTTAAACTCAGAATTGTAATATCTGCAATATTAATGAGGTAATAATACAAACTCAGAAAATATTTATATTTTTATAACTGAATAAACAAGCTGTTAGTTGCCATAATTAGTTGGCAGCTTTTTTGACGGTAGATTATTGATTTGAGTCTTCACTTCACGTCACTTTTTCACAGCTCGCTTTGTATATATTGCTAACAGTTCATTGTTCGCTATTGTATACAGTGTTTTTAGCATTTTCTAATAACATAAACTCTTTATTTTTTCAATAACTGAATCAACAAGTTGCTCTCAGAGTAAAATAATAAGGTCCACAGAACACTGTCTGAAGCTAGAAAGGTGGCAGGGTCCGCCACATATAAACAAAGTGAAACGGTTTTGTCCTTTAAGGTCAGTTTGTTCATTCAGTCATGAAACAAAAGAGTTTATTTATTTAGTTCGTTAACACATAAAAATCTGTCAGCGAAGACCGATTAAAATGTCTTCCCCAAAACTACATAGTGCACCTTTAATTCGATTCGATAGAAGCTGGAAAAGCTCGAACACTGGTCGAACTACTGACGGACTCACCTGGGGCTATCTTCAGGTAAGTCTTCCCGTCCCCTGATGTGGTGAAGAAGCGCTCTGTGCTCACAGGATCTGACGGCGACACGGATCACACACACAGTCAGCATTTAAGAACACACACACACACACACACACACACACACACTCCTCATATCAGAGCCAACACCACCTGACACATGATCAAATATCAACCGTGCACTCACACAGCAGCACGGGGGTATTCGTGGCCGCTTGCAGCTCTGTGTCAGCCAGCTCCTCTGCAGTCTGATCCCCTCCTCCTCCTCCTCCTCCTCCTCTTCCTCCTCCTCCTCCTCTGCATGCGGTATCTCCGCAGGGCGCAGGCGGCTCCTGGCTGCCCAGAACCAGCGCAGATGTGCTCTCATCGACCGCCTCGGTCTTCACGTGCATCGTGGCGACGTCTCGGCTGCCTCCCTGCAGATTTCCCTCCATGGTGGCTCACGCGGGAACACACACACATACACACACACACATGTAAGGCAGAGCGAGGGGGGGGGAGAGAGAGAGGGAGAGAGGCTGTTTTGTCTGCGCAGGCGATGAAATGGGAGAAAGTTTGGAGCTCGCGGATCTCAGTCGGTGATGCGGTGACCCTCCGCCACACGTGCTGCCGGAGTCATGACTGCCATGTGTCAGGGTAGTTATGCAGGGAAAAAGCCGCCCCCGCCCCCCCTCACCTCTGTCTGTTTTTCATGAGGGGTAGAGAAATGGCTGCGCTGTCCACCTCAGCCGACGGATGCGCAGGGCGTCTGCGCAGCTCTCAGCACAGATTTGCTGCCGGCGACTGTGGCAGTGACGTCAGCTGGCCGCACACAGCACCGCGTCTGCTACACAATAAAGCTCCAAAATGACGTCATCGTGAACTGAATTTCATAATGTAGCTACAGCACAGTGTGTTTCTTATTATATATTTAATTTTTTACATCATGATTTAAAGTGCAAGTTTGTTTCTTCTGCTGTTTAAAAGACATTTAATGTAACAGAGACAGCTGTTATTAAAGATGTGCAGGACACACATATTTTATTTCATAAATTTATTTTTTAAAAATGACCCACATATAAAATAGACCCGAGAGAGCCAGACAGGAAGAGAGCGCACACAAGTAAACATTTTCATTTTCATTTTCATAAGAATACACGACAGTGTTAACAATACATTCCTAATACAAGTACATTCTGGAATCCCTTTGAGAAAAACACAAGACAATTAGAAATATTGGGAGCAACACACAGACCTTTATTAAATTTTTTACAGAACTTTGAATATCAATATAAAAACATGAAAAACAAAAAGTCCACTGTAAAAACTGTAATTGTATTCCTGTATTGAAGAAAACACTTAGAATATTAAGAGATATACTTTCTTTCCACAATTCAGAATTTTCTGACTTTTTTCTCAGAATTGTGAAAAAAAAAGTCAGAGCTCTTTTTTTTTTCTTTTTTTAGTGGCTTTAATTGCCTTCCACACTTTTATCCTCTTTTTAAAAGCATTTCAGTTCAATTATATTTAATTCTATAAATCTATGCTGAGATTCAGGTCTGAACAACACATTTTCTGTTCACGAGCACTGTTGTGACACTCGTCTCAATCAAACCAGTGTTTGTAAAAGCTCAGTATGTTAGAAGTCAACTCATCCAACACTGTCGGACTCATGATGGACCGTTAAAACCAGAGACATCATCTTATTTATTACACACATTTTTCTCCCTACATTACCCACAATGCAATTTCACTGCCAACAGTTTGGTACTTCGCTGAGGTGGGTGGGGCTAGTAGCGACTACTGTAGCTTTGAGCTGCTAGCCTCACCACAGACATTATATGATTCATTTATGTGCCTGCTTTTGTTTAAAGGGATAGTTTGGGTTTTTTGAAGTGGGCTCATATAAAGTACATATCTATAGTTGGTCTGTTCCCTATTGTAATTGCCGATCAGCACAGCCTCAGTTTGGAGAAGCAGAGAGCCGCTCCAGCCCAGACACTCGGCTTTGTGCTGCAGTGAACAGGGTCCAGATGAAAAGCGAATTTTGACCACGTATAACAAGGCCCACCTAAAAAAATCTATATCAGTTCAAGTTTACATTGTATAGAGAAAATTCACACCGCTTTACAATGCCGTCAGACTGTCCGTTCTTTTGGCACTACATTTTCTCAACCATAGAACCTCCGTATCCCTACGCATTAGCGCAACTGGGCCTCGCACTGTATTTCACCGCTCGCAGATCCCCTGTTTTGGGTCTCCGTATCCCTACGCTAATGCTGCTAAACTGTTTAAAGATCTGTAAACAGACTCTGATGTGCAAAACTGAAGGAGTTCTCCTTTCAGCCATATAAAATTAACATTTGTATATTGTGTCATTCATGTTAACACTTTTCAAAATAAAATGATAACTGGATAAATAAGTATTTTCAGTAGCAAATAATTCTTTTGAGATGCATTAACCCAATTAACGCATCTGTAAAAATGTACCACGATGCTGTGATTCCTAACATTTACAAACTTTTAAAGTTTTCCCAGTAGCCACTGATTGAAACCTAAATAATGTTTATCCACCAACAGTCTATTCACTGATGTTGAACACGTTCTTAAATTCTCCGTCGAATAACTCCTTCAGCCTGTCTCCCATGGCGAGGAATTCAGCGTTCTTCTGCAACACAACATGACAGTCAGTGTCACTTTACTAAATAAATAAAGATTTTTTTTTTTTTATATTCAGCTGACGATGAAAACCTCTGGAGCATGTGGAGGTTTTAATGACACGGTTTCTTACTCGGTTGTACGAAGCGCAGTTGGTGAAAACGAGCTGGACGTCGGACACAAACTCTCCAACAGTCTGGTAGAGCCGCTTCTGCAGTTTGTCCGCTACGCTGCCCAGCCACATCGGAGTGTCGATCACAGTGGAGTAGTCCGACAGCTGTGGGGGTAAAAACAGGACTGACTCAATCTCAGACACAGCTCATTAGGAGCACTTCATCTGTGTGCAAACAGCAAAGAAAGAGACTCACGTAGAGGTTTGGATCATCAGCAAATGTTTGTTCCTCATCAGCGCTGCACAGACGCAGGAGGAGATACTGACACTCCTGTTGATGTAAGAAGAGAAGAAGAGTGACTGACTGACAGGCATTGTGACGCGAAGACCCGAAGATGAAGAGAGACAATCACAGCGTGCTCACCAGCATGTGTTGTGAGATTTGCCGAGACATAGCTGCCTCCCGTTTCAGCTCGTCACGGTAATACCACCCTTGATTGCTTCTGAATACACAGAACGTGCACATCCAAGGACCACTGTCCCTGTTCACACACACACACACACACACACACAAAATAGATAAAAGGCAAAGGTGTAGAGTTAACAGACGACTGATAAACAACTGATATTACATAAAAAGAAAAAAAATTACAGAATCATTCTTTTACGTATCATTTGGATCAAAGCTCACCCCAATATGGCCGCTTCCACATTAGGCAGGTGGCATTTCCTGTGGAAGGATCGAGGACAGCGATCACATATCACTAACATTTCTTCTTCTTCTTCTTCTTCTTCTTCTTTTTCACCTTTACAGATGTAACACACATCGTCGTTTTTCTGATTCTCCTGCCGACACAGACAGGACACCGACTCCGTTTACACACAGTATAATCACATGTTGCATCAAATGTTTTTGCGCTATCATTGTCAATGCTGGGTAAAGATGAACAAACTCACCACGTCTTCACTATCCGGTTTGCAAAGTGGGCAGCTGCACAGCTGTGAGTGGATCCTCAAAATGTTCAGCTGAAAATGACAAATTAACAGCTTCTTCTACTGTGTTTCATGTTTTGTAGTTAAGGCGTGACAAATGATGGCCACACTGTCAGTTTAAGAGCTGACACACAATTTCCTGAAACTGCATCATAGATGCCATTCAGATACCTGTGCGATATACTGTGCACATCATGAAATCAGAATGTGGCTGGAATGATCATTGACTGACTTCTTTATTAAAACACTGCACATTTTTTTGGCAGCACCATCAATGGAAACTTGAGTTGCTTTTCTGTTGTATCGCTGACAGAGTACCTACTCAACTAATGTCTGCTGTGGTATTAAACCGCACTCGTTGTCACCACAGCGAGCTGAGTGTTGCCAAATCAAACAAAAGAACCTGAAGTCTCTCAGACTTGCATCACACAAAAACACACAGAAGCACAGTAAGAGACTCCAGCTTTCACCTCCTCTGTCAGAACACCGAGTGGTCGCCCTTCCCACTCGATGTCTTTCCTCCAGGAGCAATCTGTCCGACCTAAGGCCTCATTCACGAATTCCTTTGGGGTCATCCAGCTCGTCTCGGTGCGGATACTCTTCCCACAAGTCCCTGGTAGAAAGAATAGAAGAGACACATTTCATTGGGTTTGCTATATTGCTGATTAAACATATTTAGCTTCTCGTGTGTAGAGACATATAAAGCTACCTGATGCAAATCGATTTTTATGTAAGGTCCCAGTTAAAGCTCCACATGTCACTCTGAACAGCTTCCTACTGCTGTCATGGCTGATTTCTGACTGCTGCTCAGTCTGTTCGTCCGTCTCTTCTCCATCTGTGGGCATGTTGAGAGTATCATTAACATGGTGACAGGACACACATCTAAAGTCATTTATTTCATTATGTGCCAGCACCTGTGACATCTGGGGAACTTCCTCTGCTGCTCGATGAAGCCCGGTCTTCGTTGTCCTGGTCACTCTCCTCATTTTCATCTTCACCATCGTCTTCCTCTGCATCAGACACTATAGAGGAGGAGGTGAGCAGCCACTTTACAGCTGCTTGTATTTCAGAGGCTGGCTGTTTTTCTCAAATATACACATTTCAAATTTAAATTTCACAGATAGATCGATAGAGCATCTGCTACGGTGCCTGTTGGGCTCTGATGCTAACATTAGCTTTGAGTGTTTTAATGTTTTATGTGAGGTACCAGATGCTCTTGTAATGCAGTGCTCCCTCATTAGCTATCAGAAATACAAAATATTCTTGTAGTTCTGTTTAAAGGGGCAATGCCTAGACACACTCCTGCCCCTCCCCATCCAGAGCTCCTGTGGTAGCAGAGTAAACTCCAAAACTCCCCTTGTCCCCGAGCTTAAAGGTGCAGCATGTAAGACGTGGCAAAGGTCACTCTAAACAATAGGGTGCAGCATGTCAGTGGAGGAACCCATTATTGCTGCTCACTGAGCTGTTTTCTGTAGCTATCTATGGCTGTAGCTACCAGCTGCTGTTAGCTACTTAGCTTAGTTAGCCAACCAGCTAAGCTGACTTAAGACTCCACAGACCGGGAGCAGTAGGGGTGGAACTCGACTCAGCAATCTTTGAAATGTTAAAACTGATATTTCTTCACATTCTGTTGATATTTTCATTTTTTCTTTTTTAAACTTTTTCTTACATAGATATTGCACCTTTAAAGTCTGAACTGCTGGCTGCACGGCTAACTGAGCTAACTAGCCAAGGGCGGCTACAGCCAGCAGCAGTAAGTTACTCTGGTGATATGCTGCCCCCTATATTAGATATTTCACCTTTACATACTATAATACAACATACCTGTGATTAAAGGAGCAAATGGGAACAGCGTTTTCTTGGCCTAGCGTGAAGAAAAAGAAGGACATGGATCAGATCGGAATCACCAAAAACAAGAAACACGTGTTTTTATTTCTGTTGGTTTTGTTTGTACCTTTTTGCACCCTCCTTTGTACCTCACTGATTTCAGGTGACCTTCCTGCAGGGGAATTTGAAAAAACAGAAAATATAATGACTGCCGCAACAAACTGTGATCAAACGAGGCGCACATTGATAACATTTTTATGTAGAAAAATCATATATAAAAAAAACAATACATCTACAGAGCTTGTAGAAAGGTGCAGAATGAAATTCTAAAAACTTTTTTATGATTGTGAACTGGTGTTTAAAAGTTTTTTGTTGGTTCCAAGAGGATTGTTTTGTTAATCTGGTTCCAACTTCTAACAGGGTTTGTCAGCCAATAGTATGATGGGTCTTCATGTTTGCCGGCTGATTTCTACCATTTGCACCAATCATACTGTACTGACTAACGTTAGCTAGCTAGCATTAGCGACATTAATGTAAGCTAGTCTTAGGAACATTACGGTTAGCCAGCGTTAGCATTGTTAGCACTGGCCAGCTAGTGTTAGCATGGTTAAGTTTAGCTAGCGTTATCAATGTTAACGTTAGCGAGCTAGCGTCAGCAACATTAGAGGAAACCACCCGAGGGGGGGAGATGATTTAGTGGCTAATTAGTGTCACACAGTCATGTTCCAGGTATATTCCAAGATAAAAACTCCCTTTACAACAAACCTTTATCAGTTTTCCCAGAGGCACGCCTGCACATCGGATGCTCAGCTTCCAGTTCTTACAGCTCTCCTTCCCTGCCAACCTCTCGAATTCATTGGGAGTGAACCACTGTTTATCAACCACAATGCACTTCTCCCCTGAAACATTAAGAGGTTTGTAAATGCGTAAATATTAAACATAAATCTACCGCTACGTGAACATCAGATGTTTCATTTTGCGCATGTCTTTGCGTAGAATCTGATTGAAGATTCACTGATTCAGTGTCCTGTGTGAGTATGAATAAGACAATGGTGAGCGTGTTTCTTTTTCAGAATCAGATACTTCAGACATTCAGATTTACTGCCTGACCTTCAGCCAGTCTGCCTCTGTTCAGGAACCCTTTCTGGTGTCCACAGGTCACTGGTAGCTGGGACTTATAGATGGGCCAGGTCCAAATGTCGCCCTTCTCTCCCTTCTTCAGGGGGGAAGCTGGAAAAACAAACAAACAAACAACTATTTGACGTTTTTATGTTTCATATGGCAAACTTCTCTGATTCAGACACTCATTGCACTCAAGTGCACTATGTAAAACATTCAAAAAAGTTTCCAAATTATGATTATGAGATATCTAAGCTAGCATGATAACCAGCTAGCCTTGACCCATCCCGCTTCAAAGTTCCTGTCCCCGGTGTGTCAAAACAAACACTCTTCTGGTGCTCTGAGCTCCCAGTCTGGACCACTACATGCACGGCTAACTGAGCTAACTAGCTAATAACAGCTAGTTAGCAGCAGTTAGATCATACTCTGCTAATATGCTGATCCCCCCTTTTTTGGATGACTTCAACAGTTGACCCATTCTTACATATAGCATATTACACATCAGTGAATGTGTTATATAAACACTACCTTGATGTTTAGCCCTGATAACAGACTAAAGTGGGGGCACATTAGTGACTTACAGAAGTTTATCTTCTTCGATCTTATCCTCCGACCCGGAGTCACCGGAGATGACGGACTGGCCTGGTCCTCCTCGTCATCACACACAAGCTTCCTTCTCGGTTTTCTCTTCTTTTTCACTGAGTTGGTTTTCTTCTCCTCTTCTTCCTCTTCCTCTTCCTCTTCCTCGTCGACCTCTGAGAGCTCCTTCCTTTTGCCTCTGCCTGTGTCTTCCTTGTCCACCCTCTTTGGCAGTTGTGTGAAGTGGAAGGACCCTGCAATCAGATTAATGTCCACGGATATAGTACGTATCATGTATACACCACGGACAAATGACGGTGAAAGAATGATGAGAAATATTTCTAATGCAGTGTGTTTTAGTCAAATCAACCAGGAAATCTGTTTCGCCTGCATATTTTAACAAAAAATAACGTTATTTGCCACCAGCGTAATGATAACTTATCCCAGAAGGAAGTGATATTATATCGGCTTATCAGTATTAAGTCCCAACCCTAATGTACACTGTGAAACCGGTTGATGTCCTCACTGTTTGTGGACTGGGCGTGACGGTCGTAAGGCAGGAGGTTAAGGGGCGTCGGTGAAGCTTATCACCGTCTCAACCAGCCAGTACAACTCTGGCCCCTGTCACCGGCGAGGGGAGCTAACATTCCCGTGCCGGTGCTACATGTCCCTAACTTAGATGAGTTCTAGCTGCAGTGAGGAACAGCTGCACATGTTAACTATGTACCCATTTGCAGGGATCATGGATGTTGTATGACTTGGCCAGCTCATGGGGATCGTGTGACTGTGGACACAATTGTAGCATAGCTATGTAACAATGGTAACCACACCTTCCCACACCATCACCATAAACACAAAACACGGGCACCCATCGCAGTGCGAGCTGAGCCCTACTCTCTTCACCCGCTTCCACACCTCCAGCTCCACAATTACACTCCCACACATCACAACAGTTGAGCTGAATTCAGATGACGGTGAGATGGCGGCTGTGGATCAGGAGTCAGCGTTATGTTATCGGAAGGTCGCTGGTTCGATTCCGCTGGTCTGCATGTCGAAGTGTCCTTGGGCAAGACACTGAACCCCAAACTGCTCCTGATGTGCTGGTCGGCACCTTGCATGGCAGCCACCGCCATCAGTGTATGTATGAATTACTGTAAGTCACATTGGACGAAAGCGTCTGATAAATGCCCTAAAAATGTCAAATGTAGATGGTCTACAGCCTCGGGGTGCAAGCAGTGTGTCATTTTATTGCACCTAAGTATAACGACAATAAAAATCATTCATCTCAGCTTACTGTTTAACCAAGACTTCTGTCAGACCTCTTCAACCGGCGACCTGTGGGCCAAATGTGCCCCTCTAACAACCTCATTCTAGACCTTTGATCATTTTATTACCGGGTTAATCAACACTTTCATACCTTATGTCGGTTGCTGGGCAAACCGACATAAGTTGCTATACGTTGCTTTTATTTCATTAAAAAGGTTTTAACCTAGGCTGTTTGAGCTGAGGGAATTCATGAGAAGTAGGTTGTCTTGACCTGATAACCTACTCTGGTTAAAAAGGTGCATTGTTTTTCACCCCTGTACTTCTGAATGTGGTGTTTCTTTTACAACTGTGAAAAAGAGAATTGTTTTAACACGTGTAAATTTGGAGCTTTGCATGTCAGAGAGGGAATGTAAACGTCTGGCTCCTTCCAACAGGCCTGACGTATACCTCACTTTTAGCAGCTGTATTTCAACACTGATATTTATATTACTTTTAGTGGATATACTGAATTTATCTTTATTTGTGACTCATGAAGGAGCTGGCTGCAGAGGACATGCGAGAGGAGAACACCATGCAAGCACACACCAGAGGAAATGAACAGAGACGACGGACAGAAAAACCTGATCGCGAGCAAGACAAGATTCGTGGTTCTGACCGTCCATGAGGCTGTTGCGCAGCATCCGCAGGACGGGGTACTGGTTCATGATGGTCTCCCTGAACACAGAGCTCCAGAACAGTCTGATGTGCTGCGACCGCTCTCTCTCCAGCCAGTCGAGGACGTCGTAGAGAGCTTTCTTCAGCAGGTCTTTGCTCTTCATGCGACTCATCTTCTGCACGGACACAAAGACAAGTACGGAGAAGATCAGAGTTCAACAATACGACCACAGTTACCACGACTGTCGTGATTGGTTTAGTAACGATTCTTGTGGCGGTATTTCTGTTCTTTTCTCTCACTTCTGATGTGACTGTCTTGACAAGTATTATTATAGAATTAGATAGAACAATGTATCTGTTATTCCAAGTCCAATGCAGCTGCTGCATATCATCTTGATTTCCCATCTTACCATCATCAGGAAACTTTTTTGTGGTGCATCTATATACTAGGGTGCCCGGGGCCCCCTGGATAACTAATCGGCCCTGGTTTTAATGAGTTTCACTGTTAAAACTGGAGAATTCTGATATTCATAAATGGGATATTAAGTTAAATAATTCAACAGTAGCAAGTATAAACTTTTATAGTTGCTTTCATGAACTACTCCTGATATCTAATAGACAGACAGACAGACAGACAGACAGACCCATCACTTCCCGCTTCAGCACGCAGCTCATTCAAACAGCAGGAGAGGAGGGAGGATTAATAACTGATGCGTAATGCTTCCACCATCAGCGCCTCACCTTGTACCTGTCCTCTGGGATCAGGTCGTGGTCCCTGAGCTGTGTGATGAAGGTGTGCGGGTTCTCCATGCAGGACAGCTCCGTCTTCTGGACGTGGAGAAAGCTCAGCAGCTCCTCAGGCTCCAGGAAATCCAGCGGGTCCATCTTCGGTCAGTGCGCGCGGTTCAGCGCACTGCTCTGCAGCAGACACCACAGCAGGGTGATCCACGCGTCCTCCAGATGTTACACTGTAACGATGGCACTGAATGAACACACCTGGCGCTAAAATTAAACTGCTTCATGAATCAAAACATCAGAAGTTGCAGATTGAAACATGGGCGGAAGTGTCCCCATGTCCTACCACAACTTGTATCAGGGATCTGCCCACAAATGTTTTCTCAGTTCCTCCTTGTGTGACGTTTGGAAAGTGAAACTAGTTATTTTTCTGGCGGCAAGTCGCAGTTCTGCTCTGGTGCCAGCAGAGGTCACCATCCACCACAGAGTCACTGTCTGAATCCTTTGCAGCTCTTGTTCTGGGGTTTGTAGTTGTTGTCCTGGGGCTGGTAGTTTTTTTTTCTTGGGGCTTGTAGTTCTTGTCCTGGGCCTTGTAGTTATTGTCCTGGGGCTTGTAGTTCTTGTCCTGGGGCTTGTAGTTCTTGTCCTGGGGCTTGTAGTTATTGTCCTGGGACTGGTAGTTATTGTCCTGGGGCTTGTAGTTCTTGTCCTGGGACTGGTAGTTATTGTCCTGGCCTGGGGTTTGTAGTTCTTGTCCTTGGACTGGGAGTTATTGTCCTGGGGTTTGTAGTTCTTGTCCTTGGACTGGTAGTTATTGTCCTGGGGTTTGTAGTTCTTGTCCTTGGACTGGTAGTTATTGTCCCGGGGTTTGTAGTAGTTGGATGTTTTAGTGCGGCTTGGGTGAATGGTCTACTTTAAATAACTTTTAAAGGTGCAGTATGTAAGAATTTTTGTTTTAAACGTAAAAACAACAACTTAAATGATCAACAAGATGTGAAGAAATAACAGTTTAACAACCTTGTACCTTAAAGTGACCACAAGGAACTTTAAAGTGTTTATGAAACAGACGTGATTCCTCTGGTGATTATAACTGACTTGTAACAGCAAGACAGCGAGACCATCAGCGAAAAGACTGCTTGTTGATATCATTAATGCCTGTGCTCAGGTCCGATCACATATATCACAGTGCAGTTAACTGAACTTATTAGCTAACGACAGCTACAATTAGCAGCAGTTAGCGGTTGCTCTGTTATGCAGCCCCATGTTTGTTTGGACCATGAATGTGGTCAATTCTTACGTACTGCACCTTTAACATACACTTATAAATATTTAAGAAATTTTCTTTTTCTAACACACGATGTGAGTTTTATTTACTGTAAGTACATGAAAAAGTACAGATAAACTAACTATATACTGAAGACATTTTTGCCCATAAGCTTCTATTGTGACAGAAGCGAATGTAAAATGGTGGATATATGACTTTGAAAGTCACAAACCCCGCATAATGACTTGTTTCACTATGAGAATGTGATCCATTTGTTCCGATAACATTTGGAAAATGTAGAAGAGCTGCACGATTAAAACATCATGTCTTCACTCGTTCAGTATTCCTCAACTCCACGTCGCTTTAGAGGCGAAGTTGACTTTTTACTCCACTATATGCATTTGATAACTTTGTTTTAACAGATTCGGATTAAAAACACAAACTATAATGAACAAATGAGGTATGATCATATGCCAATGGGTAAATGACGGTTCTTGTATCGGCCTTTTGCAATGCACGGATGTCAGATCAGTACTCCTAATTGGGCGACACACATATTTCAATGAGTGTTGAAAGGTAAAAATTGTACAAGAACACCTTAAGACATTCTAAAGTCAGTTACAGAAGCAAATTAGGAAAAATCTTGAAGATCTTTGGGAAAATCAAGAGAAAACAGCAGACTGACCCGTACCACCTGTATCTGAGGATTGACTGAGGAGGCTGACAGGGTCTTCATGGATAACTCTCATCCGCTATCAGTGGAGTCCCAGCCAGCCAGTCACTTTAGGGGTCGAAGGTACAGTATACTGTAGATACCACAAGATAAGGACCGACTGAGCAAAAAAACTCTATTCCCATATCCATTCCCATGGCAGTGACTCAAGACATGGAGATATACGTAGGAGCCTGGGGCTGAGAAAAACATGTGGGTGTACACTACAGTACATGAACTGTTTATTTTATGACATTTGTCGACATGCACATTAAATGTTTGTCTGCACTGTGAGGACATTTATAATGGCTGCTACAGATGATATAAGGCTGCTGGTGTTTTTTGCTGAAGTAAGTGTTTCTGGACTATGGTATTTTAAAGAATCCAAACACTCCCTCCACCACTGCAAATCTAAGTGGCCCCTAAATGATTAAAGAGACCAGAAAATAAATTGTGTTCAACTTTTCAGACTTTTCTCCAACTTTTTCTGGCTTTTCTTATGAAATACTGCATGCCATACATCTGCAAATATCCTCAGCATTTGACAAAATCCTTATTCATCCATCACACGGACTGACCTTCAGGGTGAAGGCATATTACTTTCAGCTGTTTTTGGCTCATATTCTTTCAGCTTAAAAGCCGGCGGGTGAGACGTGAAGTCAGCACACTGAGCTGAACCATTTTTATTCAGGTTAATTCATTAGAAACCTAAAGGTGCATTATGTAAGAATTGGCCCAACGTCAAATTCATACTCAAAAAATAATTGGGGTTAGCATATGACCAGAGTAACCACTAACTGCTGCTAACTGTAGCTGATGTTAGCTCAGTTAGCTGTGCAGCTTGCGGTTTGGACTCGGAGCGAAGGCGCTTGTGCTGCTAGCACGGGAGCTTTGGACTGGCATGGGAAGGGGCTAGCTTGTTAGCATGCTAACTTCAGTAGACATCTCTGCTACATAGTACATAGACATCATCTATGATGTCAAAACTGCTATTTATCTACATTCTGTTAATAATTTTAGTTACTTTTGAACAACTAAAATTCTGACATACTGCACCTTTAATAATGGAAAACAGAAACATTTCGACATCGACATAATTTAGTGTTCTTTTCCTCAGTCGGGCTGCTGACTGAAGTCTTCATCATATCCTTCCAAGTCGTTGTAAATTATTTCTCCGTGCTGATGCTGACAGGTCTGCACCACCTGCAGGACGGCTGCCAGGCGCCGGTCCAGAGCGGAGAGGTGTGGTTCAGAGAGGAGGGGGGCACGGCCTGCCAGAGGGTCCTGAAGCAGCGACTCCCGCATGACATCACTCAGACGGACGCCGGGGAGGGACAACAGGCGCAAGCGGAGGAGGGTGGAGTGACGGATCCTACGTGAAAAAGACATTTACACAGGTTTCCACAACAATACTTACTGACTTGAATATTTTCAGTTTATTTCATCCGCCCTCTCATTTTGCTTCACCTGCAACACTGTTTCAAAGGAGTCAGAATAGTCGGCTCATCCCGAGAGTGACGCCCAAACCTGTGAAACACGGGACAGTCGCGAGAAAGAAAATCCCATACATAAAATATTCCCGCCGCGGCTGACACTGTTAGAAATAGACAATTAGGGCTGTTGCAGCTGGCTGAGCTGAAATGAGTCAGCAGATGTTGGCGGTACTCACGCCCGGCCGTTATCAAGGTGCAGCAGAAAAGTCTCGTTGCCAAACTTCTCAAACGTCTCATAGTGATGTCTGTCCATGTTGCCTTAGAAATGAAAAACACTCATGTTTATTTTTGGCCATGTGAGAAACATTTTGTAGAAATTAAAAGTTCAGAATGGCATGTACTGATGGAAAAATTCATGTCCGTGCATTAACATTGGAGGTAAGACTCTGATTTAATCATCTACACATTTTGAGTTTGAGTCACTGACTGCCTGATTACACTTCCTATAATCCCCATCATGTTTGCAAACTGAATTTAAAATACAGAGACTCACTCATGAGGAAGTCCAGTATGGCCATATCTATGAGATCCACCAGTCTGGTGCCGTGATTGTAAGGAGGCGTCTGTTTCACTGTGTCACAGTAGGCCGGGTCCTTCTCCCACCTGGGAACAACAATGCAATTAAGTAGAAGCAAACACACGCAACGAGTGCCCGTTCAAAACATGCTGTTTGGCACTGATTATCTGGTGATGTGAGGGGCTCACAGATCTTTTCTTAGGCCACCTGAAATGCTCACAGACTCACTGGGGCCGGCCCAATAATATCCAACATGATTGATATTTTAAAATCTGAATAATTACATCTGTATTTCCCGAGCCGTACCACAACAACCAATGAGAGAGGCATCCTGGAGCAGCTGACGACGCTGCCAAGCAACAGTGCACATTCTAGCCCTCGAGGCTAACGTTAGCTAATATACTACTGTTGACAGTCATTTTTGCACCACGCTAATGTTCATTTTGTTAATGCCTGCTTCCCCGTGAGATCACGTGACTGGGATCACATGTGAGCCCAGCGTCAGTCCACAGAGCCATGAAGCCAGAGTGCCGTAACGGTGCGGTGTTCTTGGTTTATTTAAAATGTATTAATATTGAACATGTCGCATGTCCAAATTCAACACTGCACTTCATTTGGTCCTTAGCAACAAGCCTGCCAAGTGTAGATCTGACTAACGTAGCTCAAGGTGTGAGGATAACAAACAGACACAGACATTTCTTGCTTCATAGTTAGATAAATATTTCTAGTTTGAACATTAGGACCTTTTCTTTTCTTACTCAAGGGTTATTTTGCCAACAGTTTAATGAGTTTTGGTGATAAGTTTGAGTTTTAGCAGTCAGCAATCTACCGGAGCTGCAGGACAGCAGGAGAACTGAAGGAGAATCTGCCAGAAGTCTTTTATCAAAGCTTAATATAATATCCTTCGAGCAAAGTAAAGTTCTTGATTGGCTTGTCATGGTCTGGAGGCCTCCACACATGTTAGTCACATTAAAGGTGCAGTATGTAGGGATCTTAGTTGAAAATATTCAAAAATATTAACCATAATCATCAACAGAATGTGAAGAAATAATGATTTGACGTTATGACGTCCATGTATTGTGTTGCAGAGATATCTACTAGAGTTAGCATGCCGACCGGCTAGCTGTAGCCTGTTCCAGTCACAGTCAGTCAGTCAATTCCTGTGCTAGTGGTGTAAAAAACAAAACTCCTCTGGTGCTGGTGGACCTTTAAATGTACGGTTAATTCAGCTAACTAGCTAACGGCAACAACAGTTACCAGAAGTTAGCGGTTACTCTGCTGCTATGCTGCCCCCTGTTTGTTTTGAACATGAGTTCGACAGGTGGCCAATTTTACATATATCGCACCCTTAATGTGAGCTCCTGCACATACACCTGCCTACAAATAAAACTGCAAGAGAAATATTTAAAAATGTGCACAAGGTTCTCTCACAGCCTATAACAGCCTCATTTACAGTCACACTCATGATGAGTTCTATGTATTGACTGTCTTTGTGTAAACCACAAATTTTATGTTGAGTTGCAGTTCTTCATTCACTCCACTGGGGGGCGGCAAAGACTCATGACTCTACATACACTGAGAACCCCACAGGCAACAAGGTAGAAACATTTGAATACAAACCCTATGAGTTACAAGTTAGTGCAGGGGCAGTGCACCTCAAAATAAAGACAACAACATTGTTTTCCTCTTGCCTGTAGTGCCATGTGTCCATCATGACTGTTTTGTTGTGAGTTGCTGAGTTTTGGAGATATCAGCCGTAGAGATGTCTGCCCTCTCTTGAATACAATGGAACTAGAAGGTGCTTGCAATGTTTGCTAGCTTAGTTAGCTTAGTCAGCTGACATCTTGCCCATGAGTAGATGCAGGCTTCCTCCTGCGCGGTCGGTCGATATCTCCAAAACTCTGCAACTCAAACCAAAACAATCTAGATGGATAAAAAGCAGTACATGCATGGTTGATTTTGGGGTGAACTACTCCTTTAAAACAGACAGAGATGATTCCAGTATTCTGCCCACCACCAAATGTAGGTGGACACAATAAGATGATTGTCTGTTGAACTGTTTATCGTTAGCACATATACTGTTAACCACAGTGATTTAATACCGGTACACCCACTGTGCTAGCTTGGTGCGGCTGTAGGAGCGTCTCCATGGCGACCTCCAGGACCTGCGGGGAGCGAGGGTGAGGTCAGGTAGCATGGCGGCCAGGGAAACCTCCAGCGCATGTGGCTGCCCGCACACTGGGTGCTCTAATGAACAGTAGTACTCGCACTGGCCGTAGAAACACACGTTTCCCACTAGAAGGAGTCAGACAGGTGACAGCTTGAGTTCAGCGGTCGGGAAGTTTGAACGCGCTAATGTTTTGGTTTTGGTTTGTGGACGAGCAGCTGGGCATTTACCAGGGGAAGTGAAGAAGGTCCTGGACAGCTTGTGGTCGGTGGTGATCTCTCTGACCTCTGAGGTGACGTTGATGAGACGACCGACCACCGGAGGCACCCTGTTGAAGCCCAGCAATCTGAGACAGGACAAGGTAGAGAGATCGGATCATGGGCGAGAAAAACACTGCTTCACTTTACTCATATCCCAGCTTCATGAATGAATCATTCCGGTGTTGGACCGGTGACCCGGTGGCTACTGAATGAACTGTCCACCCTGCAGGACACCTGCCGCCTGCCGACACAGCGTGACAGACCCTGTACCTGTCGAGGTGGAAGGCAGCGATCTCTGCGTTGTGTCTTTCAAAGTCAGAGAAGTAGAAGAGGTTCCCATCTGTCTCTGCATCCCTGGACTGTCTGTGCAACAAACAAGCACGAATGCACAAGGCTCAGTGTTGAAGTGCGTACAAAAACTGTGACCTCTACACTGTACATTTCAAAAGTTTACGTTAAGAAAACCGATTAGCTCAGAATTAACAAGTAAAGTGGACTAGTAAATGTAAGTTGTACAAGCTAAAACAGCTTAAAGTCATGAGTCTACTTTACTTGGTCATTTTGAGGTGACCGGTTTCGTCAATTTTTCTTTAAGTAACGTCACAACACAAACACAGTCATTTGTGTTTTCAGCAGTAGTTGTGTCTTACTTCATGGGTTTCAGCAGAGCTTGTCCGTAGTTTGGGAATGACATGAGCAGTTTGAGCTGGGTACCTCCCGTCTTCTGAACTGAAAGATAAGAATAAAGAGAGGAGTGTGCCTGATAACAGTCAGCCCAGTCGCCAGTATATAAAACGTTGGCATTGTACATTTATGCAAACCACGTATACGAAAACTTTGTGCATTTCAAACGTATCATATCAACATTTCTACTCTAGCCAAGCCAGAGACCACTTCAACTGAGTCATTTCAGTCAATGGTCGGGACATTTTGCAGTTGTCTTTGGGGCAATTTAATCAGACATTTTTAACAAGATGTTGTGACTTTCTGCAGCCGTATCTGAGTCAACAAACCAGGTATTTTAAGCCAAAGCATGATCTTTTCCTAACCCTAACCAAGTGGTTGTTGTGCCTAAACCTAACAAGACGTCAACTACAGCACTGCCACAACATACAATTAAAAAATTAAATGTAAAGAAATGTATTTACAACTTTTCTGTATGATATGTAACATACTAATTTAAAGGGGTCAATTTCCATGTAAGCTTTTTTACTGGTCATACATGAGCAGACTGTTCTGTGACGTGAAAAATGAGACCTTTCCCATCTGTTTCGGTTGCCAATACAAGCCTGTGGACAACTTGGTTGAAGCTGTTTGATTCTGTGGATTTCTTTGTGAAACAATCGCATCTGATTTTCCTCGACAGTCCAAAGAATGTGACTTCATGTACATACTTGTGCCTTTTATAAATGGAATGATATATGGAAACATATCAGAGGTTTGCAGAAACGTACAGAGTCAATATTTAAACTGTGGGTTGGGTTGCAATAGTACAAATAGAAGAGGATGATCTGTGTTTACACCATCATAAGACACATATAGCACACTTGGATTAGATCAAAAGAAAAGATGTGTTAGGGTTGTGTGAGTGCTGCGCCGGGTATATGCTCAATGCAGTCAACTACGGATGTTTCTCCACGTGGTGGCCTTTAAGCCATTAACACCACCGCGCCCTCCATCTAGTCCACTACTGAGTACAGAACTTGGTTGCAATGTCACCCAAGCGACACATAGACAGGGAACTCGGTGTATCACTGCCTCGTTTGGGATCTTAACTCATTTTAGCACCACTGAGATCACGACACAGGGGCACCTCTGGAGTCTTTGATCCGGAGAAGCATGAGCCACCTCAGCCGCTCTTCCAACAGCTGGGCAGCGTGAACGAGCTGAATCAAAGCCGCATGTGTTCTTTCAAGTGAACAAGGTCCCCGACATCCAGAAGAGGAGGCTGCTTTGGTCGTCGCACGCCACGCTTTGCAGGAGCAAGTCCGGCTATTAATTCGGAAGATGTAAATCAAATCCTCTCATGTTTATTTACAACACCTGCTTCTAACTTTGATTAAAGGAAAGCTAAGCTGAACTCAAATGTTTAAAGGTATTTACACCGCGGTGGGTGTTAAACACGAGAGAAAAAGGGATGACACAGCCACACAAAAATCAGCCTGTAGCTGAGATTAGTGCTTTAATCTGCAGCGTATAACACAAATCTCGATGTATTATTCATTTTGCGGCGCGCTGAAAACAGCGACAGGGCGCCTGAGATGAGCAAACACAGAACGAGCGCGTGTTGACAGGAAGTGAAGTTGTGTGCCTGTGTGCGTTTTAAGGATGTGCACAACCACTTTGTCTGCGTGGGTCAGTGTGTTTATGCGTGTGGATGTTGAGATAATGGAAATTGTTGGGAGGATTGTATTCATGACCCGACAACAAAAGAATCAGCAAAAAGAGCAGCAGATTTACTTTTTTAATAATTTAACAGAAGTCTCTTTTGTCTCGACATCGATGCTTTTGCATTTCATTTGTATTTTGGGAGTCAGCGTCGGTGTTGACTAAAGACCATGGTTCAGTCCAATACAGTGCAACACAGTAATCCACTACACCGCGGATATTGAGTTACTAATTCAACAGGGTGAGATTTTAGAACTGAGAATGATAGATGGACCAGAGATCCTCAACAGCCTTTAAGCTTTTTTGGTAATGACAGAAAAAAATACATCTACATCTACTTAATGAATCATTTAACAATGTCAATTTATTCAATGTTTGTTGGGCCCAAGATGAATCTTTTTGTTTATCTCCTGGAAAGAATTGTGACAGTTGGCTCCAACTTCTAATGAGGTTCATCAGCCAACATAAATACTGCATCAGGAATCTAGACAGTTTCGAGTTTGTGGAAAAAAACCTAAGAATGGTTGAGTTCTACAATCTGTGAGCAGTGTATTGTACTGCCCTTATGTTAGCTAACTAGCGTTAGCAACATTAACGTGAGCCAGCGTTGCCGACATTAACATTTGTTCGCAAGTGTGAGCAAAGTTAGCTAACGATGAAATAAGAGGAATTCAACCAGGCGCTCAGGCAGAGATCAGTCCGTGGGTGCTCTTGGGGTAGGGAAAAAATCAAATATAGAAACAGCGGGTCCCAGGCACTCAAAAAGTATCCAACATGTTTCAACCACAAAGTGGTTGAAACATGTTGGATCTCTTATTTTAATGATTTAAGCCATACTTAAATAAAGGCTTTTTATCTATTCCTTCTCCTTTTTTGATACTTTTTTGAGTGCCTGGGACCCGCTGTTTCTAAAGTTAGCTAACATTTGCGAGCTAACATTTGCAACTTAGCGACGTTAGCTAGCATTAGCAACATTAGTTGTCCATAAAGTTTTGTGTCTCTGAATATCTAACTGTAGCACAGCAGTTGCAAATGAAACACAATGGTTTTGGCCTTTGGAGATGGCAGTGCAGTAAATAAGTGCTTGCCAGTCCAGGCCGGGTTAAATCAACAGTTTTCATTTTCAATTTCAGGACTGACAGAGAAATACTTTCAGTGGAGCGTCTGCCTACTCGTGACTGTCAACAGCCAGATGTCGTGAAAAGCTACCAATCAAGGTTGGAAGAATGTCACATGAGTGAACATTGATTTGTGAAAGACACCCGATTCTGCTTGATCGATACGGCACGTGTGCAACCCTCAACAGAGATGAGAAGGAAAAAGGAGATGGCTCTCTCGTTAGCTACTTCCATCATCGGCACCAGAAAAATCAATGTTTTTTAATTCAGAATGTTAAAATGTCATGATAAGCAAATGTGTGTGAGACACACATAAACATATACACGATATACTCTGTTTACATATATTCTCATATATTAGATGTATGAATGCTGGGCTGCTTGGATGTTGCCTCTGGGCCGGATGTGACCCGCATCCGACACTCACCACCAACCAACAGCACAAACTACAGCCTCATAAACCCATTTGAATCTGCAAATGTTAGTTTTTAATGCAACGTTTCTGAACTGCAGTGTACTGTGCGAGCGCTAATGTGTCCGCCGTCCCACAAATGTCATACAGATATTCACATTACACACACACAATCGGTACACTCCTCCCCTGTGTTAGCTGTTCTACCTTCTGTCCTCGCACCTTGTGACTAAAAACATCACTGGTGCGCTGAATCCTCCCGGGTTTATCATCCCACCCTTTCATTCTGTGTAACTGTGATTTCATTGTGTTTGGATTCGATGCGGGCCTAACTTATGTGTGTGCCTGACGATCCACCTACGTGTGAAACTTTGTGTGAACGTGCGTATGCGTTTCTAAAATTGTCCCCCTCACTGTTCTAAATATGAACTGTGGCGCGGCTCGCTGTATTCTCTGAGTGAAACATTTAGCGCTGCCTCTGGCGCCTCGAAGATTAGCTGGTTGGTACAAAGGGATCCGAGTTAAAATGAAGAATGAGGAGCTGATTGATCAAATTTAAATGAGAGGCTCGTGCTACTGGGACGATTCGGGGTGAGGATTAGGTCAGCTTCTATATTTAATTTGGCTGTTTTGAGCATTGCGAACACTGTGTAGCGGAGAGCTGGACTTCATCTGTGGGCAACGCACAACAAGAAGCGTAAAACTATGACAAATATCGGGAAAGTGGCATTGACAATGAAAAATAGCAGTAGTTAATCTAATTTGACTGTAATGCACATTCAAACTTAAACTACACCTCCGATTAACTGGTTCCGTGGGTTGCCTTGTTTCGGCAAAAGCAAGTAAAGCTCTTATCCAGAACCTTAAATAAAGTGCTTTCACACGAGTGGGCTGTGCAGGTTTTGGCAGAACATGGATGATATTTAAAGAATGATGTCGGCAGCATGTCTTCTAAATATTTCACACGAAGGTGCCAGTGACAAACAATTGTATCTGGCTAACACTTCAAAAAGACTAAAAAAGAAATTAAAGAGAGGATAAATATATCACTGGTAATCCTCCACTTTCCTCACTGCGCTTCTGGAGGCTCTCCCCTGGCCCTGGCCCTTCTTCAGTCTGTCCCCTCACCTGTTCGCCCCGCCCCCCCTCATTTGCTCACCAGCGCCGAGGATGCGCTGCGTCGCCAAGTAGTGAGTCAGCCCGGCCAGGTTGGGATCCTTCCTGTTGTACAGCTCCCAGCGAGTGATGCCCAGGTGGAACCGTAGCCAGGGAGGGTGGGTCTCCACGTCGCTCGTCCAGTCGACTTTGTCGTAGCCTTCCTCCTGACTGGCGCTCTGCCTTCAGGAGAGGAAGCGGAGGTGGTACGTAACTGACATTAAGAGAGCTTGTTTCGGGTCAGCTCTGAGATGTGAAACAAGCTGTGCTGGTGAATGTGTGATGACGAACTTGTAGTAAAATTCCATATGAAGCAACACTTTTGCAGCTAAAGCAACACATTACGGGCCATTACATTAATTTTGCAGAGCATCAGCAGTCTAAAGGCTGAGAGACATTAAAAATAAATATCCCCCAGAGTTATTATTCAGGAAATCTTTTCTCCGGGGCCACAGTCATTAATCGCACCACACAAACATCGGACTACTGCTAGACGCTCTCTGGGGCTGTTTCTGGCGTGTCGATGCTTTGAGCTGCGCTTGAGACACGCTCACCGTAACAATAGTAGCATGCTGACGTTCAGCAGTTAAAAGCATGTTTAGGCCTAAAACGTTCCTCATCCTGGCTAAGACTAGCATATTATCATTTTGTGATTAGCACATAACACTGATTGCTATCTCAGTGTACTGCGTTAGTATATAAAACATTTTCTAATTCAAACAACTAAATATTGTTTGCACTCTTAGTTTTGTTTGTTAGCTAGCTACTGTAATATTTTATAGGCTAATTAGCACAAAACATTTTTTTTTGCTACTTTAGCTTGTTGAATTAAGTCAAGTTACTGTAATATTTTTATTTGCTGACAACATTGCTAACTATCTTAGTGTAGTGAGTTAGCAAGCTGTTGTAATATTTTCTAATTAGCACATTAAGTTTATTAAACCAGCATTTTAGCTCCCAACATTGCTTACAATGTTATTTCACTGTGTAAGCAAGCTAATGTTGTGTAAATAGCACAACGTTGTTCGCTATCTTGTGTTAGCAAGCTATCATAACATTTTCTGATTAGCACCTAAGCTCATCATACTAGCGTGTTCGCAAGGTGCTGTAATATTTTCTAATTAGCTCTCAACATTGTCTTACTTTAGTGTGTCATTTTGCAGGTAGGCCTATAAACCAAAGTATTGGGCAAATTAAAGGTTTTGATCTGAAGGTGTTAGACATTCAATGCAGTAGTTGAGAGCTTTATTATATAGAGCCTTTTATAAAAACAGGCTTAAGATCTTATTTGTAAAGCGAGCTGAAACCTTTAATATTTACATCTTTATTGAAGACTGAAGAGCAGAATACTGAGCGTAACTCAGCGCCTCTCAGACTCCTCAGCCTCGTGAATGACTATTCATTCAGAGACCAATGTTCAGGTGTGATCTAGAGCCAGTTTAAGAAAGTTACAGAGGAGGGTCGAAAGCCAGATGTTTTGAAAAGCTACTAATCACGGTCGGAACTGTGTTTCCACCTGCAACTCTCGACAGAGAGGATGTTATTGTCTCCACCATCCAACAAATGTAATACAGATATTCACATACAAACAGAATCAGGCTTCCTGTGCGTTTCCTTTTACCTTCTCTGACCTCACGCCTTCTGACTAAAAGGAATTGTGGGTCAGCAATCCTCTGTGCCGACTCCTCCCGGGCTTATTGCTCTTTCATTCTGTGTAAATGTCATTTCAGTGTGTTTGGACTGAATGCGAGCCTGACTTATGTGTGTCTGAGGATCTGTCCACCTACGTGTCTTAGCACATACTGTAACATGTTCACTGTAGTTTAGTGTGTTCGCAAAGCTATGGAAGTGTCAGTCATTTTTTTTTCCAGAGCGCTCATTTGTGCTTGATATTGATACATTTCCTCGGCCTGTTTCACTTACCACTGACTGTCACTATTGATTGCCTCTTCCCCCTCCTCTTCTTCACTTCCTGTATCCCTCGCACGTTCATTTGTCTTCACCCTCAGCAGCCAATCGTCGTCTCGCGGCTCCGGGCGTGGCAGGTTGTACAGCGGGTGCTCGAACAGCGCCTCCAGCTTGGAACGACCCTTGACCCTTCCAGTCACTTTTCCGACTCCAGCCACTTTCTTTTCCTTCGCAGTTGCGTCACCATTACGCGAGTCTCTCCCCTCAGGGTGCCAGGCTTTGGCATTCAGTTTGTGATGCTCTTCATCCTGGGGGATCGTTGGCAGCTCATGTGAGGAGGAGGAGGAGGCAGCTGAAGACGAGGAGGAGCGGGAGATAGCCTGATGGCGCTGAGTGTCTGTTCTTGGAACAGAGGAAGTGGAGGAAGAGGAGGAGGAGGAGGAGGAGGTGGGAAGCACGCAGACTGTCTGGAGGACGGAGAAACAGAAAAATGCCAGAAGGAGGTGGAGAGCGAGGGACAGACACGCCAGACCCAAATAGATGGAGCGAGTGGACTGACGCAGGTGGAGTTTTATCATGCTGGAGGAAAAGAGAGGCAACAACAGAGAGACATTTAAAATCCAAACAGACTGCGAAGCCCTGCCAACCCTTCAAACCTGATCATGATGAAACATTTTCTGATGATTGCATTCCAGTTTACACACACACACAAACACACAAACACACACAGGCACACACAGGAGTGGACAAAATTTCAAAAACACCGGATGAATAAAAACTTTTAGTTTGATTTTGCTTTAAAGGAGCTGAATTGCTCACAGAGGCCGGTGTATTCAGGTAAGAGCCAGTTAGCACAATACAGCACTTTTAAAAGAGGCCATTCATACACCGGGTTTTTAGGAGATTTGAAATAAACATGATGTGGTCATCAGTGCTGCTCACGTTATATATGAACTCATGGGGCAAAGAAAACAGTGCAGCAAGCTGACAACATATATGGAAGAAACAAAGTTGCTGGAATGACAGGAGTCAGTCAGAGATAAGCTGGTAAGAGGACTACAGGTCCACAGTCATGCTAGCAGCTGTGAGGCTGAACTGAGGCGGTGCTTAGCAGGTGCTTAACATCAGCACGCTCACAATGAGAATGCTAACACGTTAAGCAGGTATAATGTTTATCATATCAACTTTCTTGGTTAGGATGCCAACATCGCCTGCTACTGGTGGGAGACCGTGGGACTGTCAGTTGTCATTAGGGTTACTCCTCTGGGCGCCGTGAATATATCTGCAGCAATCACCCCAAAAGCTGTTGGGCCACACGTGTGAATCTCAGTAAGATTCATCACCTGGGGATCATGAATGTCTGAAGCGCAGGCTGACCATGCTGCTAACGGTTTCTGTTGTATACCAGTGGAAACATGGAACGATATTGATTATCCTCCAGCAGGGAAACATACACAGACATGGAAAGAAATACATTAATATGGCGCACGGTGCTATGAATTTCTTATGGAATGCTAAAAATTGATAATTGCCCAAAGCCAAATGATCCCTCTAACTGTCAGTGCTCAACTGCTGTCGTCAGTGCTTCAACATGTTTAGTATGGGAGCCACATCAGCTCCCATTGTGTCATTTCACGCCTGCACGGTTGTGTAACAGCATCCAGAAAACCCCAGTGGAGCGGACGCCGTGGTGCGAACGAATCTCCCGTACTACCACAGTAACAGCCCACTTTCAGAGGATGCAGTTAAACACCTGCTTCGGCCTCCTCGGTTTAAACATAACTGAGACATTATGGGTAATGGAGTGTGAAGTGTACACTAGAGGCTCCTGTCAGTCACACCTAGAAGAACCGACACAAATTTGAAGTTGTCCGACAGACGGGTGGACGGGCGGAGAGACTCGTAAACACACACATTCACGCGGCGCTCATTAACCGGAGAGCTGTCAGATAATCATTTACATCAAATCCTCAAAGAAAGAAAAGCTCACTGAGAAAATCAATACATTATTGAGCAACTTGCCGCTCCCAAATTCCCTGTGTGGACCAGCGGGGCTGGAGGAATTACTCACATGTCTTTCCCCTGAAAGTCCTTTTTTTTTCTGCTCCCGCTTTTTATTCTGCTCCCCTTCCGCCGTTAATGAGGCAGATATTCAGAGTTTGGTGGCATTTCTACCCTTTTCCCCCACCCCGGTAGATTGCACATGTGTGTGTGTGTGTGTGTGTTTGTTATCTTGAGGTCACTGCAGTCTAAACAGAAACAAGAGGACTGCCGTGTTGCGGTTGCGGTGACCTGTGTCTGCGTGACCCACAGCAAAGAGGAAAAGGAAAATCAGTATATGCTGCCAAATGATTTATTTTTTAAAGTCCGGCTGGATCAATGCGGAGCAGTAATAGTGTGCAGAAAGCTTATATAACATGATGTGGTAGGCTGGGAAAAAAAAAAAACTTGACTTTTCCTGTCTCAAAAGCGAGAAAACATTTGCTGTTTTTCTCCCTTTCTTAAAGATTTCTGTCTCCGGGTCTGACATTTCACAGGCCAATCGATGTTCTCTCCATTCATTCGGCTCTTTTTCATCGAGCACAATGGTCGGCTTCAACACTCGGGGAGAGTCTCAGAGATGTCAAGAGCTGCGAGCTCGATCTCCTGTTGCGAACCGGTTCGCGCTGGCGGCGCATTAAGGCGCGCGCCGAGGAACACGCGGAGTAATCAATTCATATTCTGAAGGAGGCCAGATTAAATCAAATATTCATCTCTTTAACGGTGTCTTTGAACCTGTCCCCTCTCCCTCCCTCCCTCCCTCCCCCACTTTTGTCATAACCATCCATTACAATCTCCTGCAGTGCCTTTAAATCCTTCTCTCTGAGTTTGAGCCTTTTCTGCCCTCTGAGGGTTGAAAAAAATCATTCTCTCGCCTACTGCTAATTAGAAAACTATACTGTTAATTAGCCAACTTCGCTCTGAGAGAGAATGCATTATGTATGCTGCTGCGGGTCCCGGCGGAATGGGCTGTTTTCCGAACCTGAGGCGGTATGTCGCGGCTTTGCGCGCGGCGTCTGAGTGTTTCCTCGCATGTAAACGACTGTTAAATGTCACAGATGAGATTACGACATAAACACATACACAGGCGGAGAGGATAGATCGCTTGTTTAATACATTACGCGTCGAAGTAAATTAGAAAAGACGACGCTGGCGGCGTCCTCGTCCGGGGCCGCGTTTGGTAGCTGCTGCTGTTTCAGCCTGCGGGAGCTGGTAACATGTAAATATCAACACTCATATTCTTCCCGCTATTTTTGTTGTGATAGCCGAGCTTACCAAGGAAACAGTGTGATAATTACCGCACAATCAGGTCAGTGAGAAATCTTCCAGCAGACTCTGACCCAGCTAATTCTCACCAGGAATGAAATCGCAGCAAAGCAAACGGAACAGCCTACTAACCTAACAGGGCGTCGCGTGGAGAGGGAAAACAAAGTCTCCGAGCCAAGGAGTTGTTTTTCAGAATGCACCGAATCTCTAGAATCAGTATTCAGTATAATGTTTCACTTCACATGAAGGTACACAAAAACAGTAACTAATCATTAAGTAATGAGTATTTAATCAGTCTGTTGGGTAACTTATCACTATTATGTCTCACTTTACTTGAAGATACACAAAGAGAAACTAATGGTCAAGGAATTAGTATTTTATAAGTCTGTTGGGTAACTGCACTTTAAGATGCACTTTACTTGAAGGCGCACAGAAACAGTAACTAATGATTAAGTAATCAGTAATTGATGGGTCATCACTAGTTTGTGCCAATCTGAGGGTGGTTGATAAATAGTCAGCTCATGAAGAAAGTGCCCAGTAAGTTGATTCATCAATGTCGTATCTCCCAGTCTGTTCTCCGGTAACTCATCATTATCTACTATCTAGTCCTCGAGGCACACTCATTCAGGGATTACTCATTAACGATTCATTATTAACTGTAAAGTCCGTCCTGATGCATGCCTTACTCGTCCTCAATAACACATTCAACCGCTTTATCAGAAATTCCTTTATTAGTCTCCTGAATGGGGAAATTTGTGACAAACGGAAGGAACTTGGGTTTAACAAATTGCATTTATTGCTAATGCACAAACTGGACGTGGACACATGTCACACTGAGCATGGTGTTTCTTTCAAGACGAGCGTTAGTCCCGATCACACAGAGTATACTTTTATCTGATTCCTTTTGAAAGGCCATCTTTTATACATTTTGCTCCCTCCAGAGCAAAATGTAAGGTCACTCCATGGTCAGCTGCTTAGCGGCATACCGAAAGAAAAAAACTGCGCTTAGTTCAAAGCTGCTCCGATCATTAAAGGCACAATCCTACGTCCAGACCATTCAGTGCTCTGGATCTATAACAGCAAGAACACAACTTGCTTTGCGTGGGGGTACCATGTCGACCTTTCTGCAATTTGCCATATTATGTTCACATTGCTTGTATGTGAGCTGATTTTCATGTCATGAGGATGAGCGCATGGCTGTGGCGCTACAGCAAAGCAAAATGATGAGTCAGTGCCTACTGTTCGAGACTGCATTGGAACATCTGCAACTGTAAAACCATTAGTCACTTTATACCACTTGTCAGGATATATATCGTTTTAAACACGTCATGTTTGTGGCAACAAAACCCGTTTTTTTTAAGCCAAAAAAAGCTTTTCCTGAACCTGATCAAGTGTGTTTTGTGCCTAAACCTAACCAGATACGCACAACATCTTCACAACATAAAATTGAAAACTAAACTTGTAAATGTAATGTAACTGTAAAACTGCGACATAAAGAGATGTCAGTGTAAAGTTCCAACACGTACATTGCCAACATTAATTCTGTTGATTTGGTTGCATAAACATAAACCATAAACAAAAAAGTCTGTTAATTTAAAACATAACCAAGCTCTTTTATTCTGAAATACACATTTATGGGATCAGGATTATCCTCGTTACCTTTTCCTCCTTTAATCGTTGCCTTCTCCTGCCTATCTCACAGTCTGGTCCTGCTGCATTTTGCCCAGTTTGAAAGGCCGGCGTGTGAAGGTCAGCCCGTTACCAACAGATTCATTTATCCAATCATATAAAACTGCATCTCTCAGCCAAGGGACATTATTGAACATGTATTAATTGGTATAAACAAAGAATTTCAAGCGTGGATCCATTTATTTGCAATTTTCATCAGAAAATGGTCGACGGGCCACCAGGCACCCTATCACGTACCAGGTTTGGCCCGCGGGCCGTAACTTGAGCATCAGTCGTCGTACAGGATGTCGGGGAATCAAACATAACAATGTATTTCAAATTTGTGTTGCTTTCAATTTCTTCATCGCCTCTCTCCCGTCTTTATTGCCTTTCTCCCACTCGCACACACACACACACATAAAACACGCTCAAACACTCGCATTCAAACAGCGAAAAAACATCCTTCAAAGCTTTGAAGCCCCGTTTCCCCTCACAGCAGTCGCAGCTTAATGTAGGTTGCTTGGAAACAACCCAGAACTTGGCACCTAATTGGAGCGTGCGTGCGCTTTATCCAGCAGGCGGGCGGGTGGACGGCGACTCTGTTGTGCAAACTCAGGATAATAAGACAAAGTGAATCCGAGATCACATCTGGCGCACTGGAGGCCGGACTGGTGGCAGAGGGCCTGTCGGATCACGCCGAGCGATGAAAGCCTCGGAGCCCTGACGCGTGTGTTTGTGTTGCTCCACGCCTGAGCGCCGCTTTTTAATGTTTGTTTAGAGGGAGCGTGTTACGTGCATGTGTAAAACGTGTCTCCTCGTGTATGCGCGCGTGCAAAAACTGCTTAAGTGGCCTTATGAGCACCCAAGGGTGCAAGGGTTTGGGTTTTTTTTTTTTAGGTGCGCGCGAGCAGAATACAAAGAGAGGCGAAGTGTTTAATCATGTGTCGGCCGATGTTTGAAGTGCTGGAGGCGCTGGATCTCTCTGTGGTTTACTTTCTCTTTGTGTTTAACCTACACTTTCTGTTTGCAGGTGTGTGTGTGTGTGTGTGTGTGCGCGCGCGAAATGCAAAGCGTTTCATCATGCGTTGCCTGCTGTTTGATGTGATGGCGGGGCTCCTCGGTCTTTCACTCATCCTCCTACTCCCTCTCTTCCCTTCTCTGTCACAGCTTATCTCTCCATTCCTCTCTCTCACCTGCTCTCTTCTGTCTTCACCTCTCCTCTCGTTTTCCGCCTACTCCCTCCTCTCTTCCTCCCCCACCACCACCGCCTCTCCCTCCCTCCCTCCCTCCCTCTCTCTCTTTCTCTCTCTGCAAAGCTCAGAGGCCCGAAGTCTTTGAAAGCATTGACTCCTGTGGCTCCGGCTGCTGCTGCTGCTGCTACACTCCCAGTATGGATGGGCATGAATATTTCATCTGGGGAGAGAGAGAAAGAGAGAGAGGAGAGAGGGAGGGAGGGAGGGAACGGAGGCGGGCGATTGAAAGAGGAGTGGGAGAAGAACGAGAGGGTGAGACGGAAGTGATGGGGCGAAACAGGTGAGAGCAATAGGTACAAGCGAAGACAAAGAGGGGACAAATGCAGATGGAGAGGAGAGAGGGAGCGAGAGGAAAGCAGGAGAAGACAGAGAGGGATGGGGGGGAGGTGAGATAGATCGTCGTAGGAGTGGGGGGAAACCGTAAGGAGAGAGCTCGCGTGGAATACCAACTAGAGTTCGAGCAACAATGTGTTTGATACGCGCAGTTTTTATTTCGAGAGACACGTTTACTCCTCTGTGAACGCGCTCACTGCGGCCCAGCCTCCACGCATCCTCGGCGGAGTAATTCCAACCTCTCTCTCTTCGTATACATTCCCTCGCTCCATCCATCTTTCATAACCTCGCGTGCACCCCCAGCCTCCCCCACCCCCCTCTCTCTCTCGTCGTCCATTTCACGATGACAGATTGTGGGATAATCTAATCCCGCATACCTGCACCGTGGGACAATCTGTCCTCCGCTGTTGCTCGGTGGGGTGATCCGTGTTGTACCATGAGGGGAAGTGTGGGGCAATTAAAGAAGAGGAAGGGAGGATGGAACAAAGGACGACCCCAGCTTGCCTTTGGAGTGAGACGTACATTATAGTGAACGCATGAATTATGTAAAGACCACTCATTCATCAAGTTGCGTGAATGTGTGTCAATGTGACAGCAGGGTCTGCACAGTGTGTAGCATACAGTAGATCTTACAGGATCGTTAGCTCGCATGCGTTCTCTCTTGTCCTTGGTGGCTGTGCAGCTTTGCCAGTTAATTAGAGATACGCCCGAGGTAGGTTATGACGCTCCGCACTCACACACAAATGTATCGACTGCTTATAATTCTGTCCCTGGTACGAACACGATCATGTTTTGACTCATCGAAAGACTGCTAGAAAGAGGAACAGGTTGGTGTTCAGCATTTTACAGAGCTTAATTAAATAACATAAGAAAACAAGCTAGTTCGCCACTGTTCGGAGATAGCGTGTTTATATTTTGTGGAGTCTGAGTGAAACCAAGAGTATCCGACCTTGAGACCGACCAGTCCATACAGAATAACAAAGGGTAAGAGACCAGAGCCAAGTCCATGGTGAGCCCTCCAACCATGGATCGGACTTGTTCCAGCACGTCCCATGAATGCTTGAGTAGATTGGAATCTGGGGAATTTGAAGGCCAGGTTGCCCATCGTGGAATCGAACTTGGCTCTGGCCCACCACAGCATGAACACGGGCCCTCTAAGGGTGTCCTGTGGTGTCTGGCACCTCGGTTTTTGGCAATGAATCCTTTGACTCCCGTGGGGTTTTTGAGGTGGATACTTCATTGATCAAACGTGTTACTGCATGTCCAATGGCTGCTTGATCAGAATGGGATCTGGGGAATTCAGAAGACAGCTATTATCCTGATGACGTCACTATGACATCATCAGCGCTGTTTTCTTAGATTTGTCATGGCTCGTCCATGGCCACAAAAGATCTCAAACAATTTTCACATGCTGTGGTCTAAAGCGCTCCTCTTGATGGAGTTTTAATAACATAGTCCGTCTCTCCAAATGAAAACCTGCCAGCTGGCAGCTCTGTGGAGTATTAAATTGCTTCTGAAAACTTAGATTTATTGAAAGTGTTTTATTGTGTTGTGTTATTGATTCTGTTCTCATGTCGTGTTTTATATGCTCTGTATTCTATATGCTCCGTATATTCCTGCTGTTGTCTCGTAACGTTTCTTTAATTATCTTTATGCCTGATATTTTACTATTTCTGCCTGCCAATTTCATTGTTGTTCCCTGATCTTAAATTCATCCTTTGTGGGCTTTTTCAAATTGCTCTGTCTTATACTCTTATATGTCTTTGTTTTACATTGTTTTTCATGAAGCACTTTGTTATTGATAACTATCAAATTAAGTTACCGGAGCTGCCATTAGGCGTTCAGTTCCCCAGCCAAAGTCGGAGAAACAAAGATTTTTCTGTAATATAAACCCAGCAGCACCAGTATAAGTGATCAAAAGCTACATTTAAATGCACCTTTGTTCCAGATCTGTGCTGTTTTATCTTTGCAGGTTCGTTTAGCGCTGTCCGTCTGCTCTTGCCTCTCCGCTCACCGGCTCACATGCTAACTTTGCCCTGCTTGACTGGAGCCGCAGCGTTAGATTAGTCCCATTACAGCTGTTCAAAGTGCGTCATCGGTTTCATTCTATTGTATTCTGGCTCAAATGTCATTCAGTGTCAAGTCGGACTCACAGCCGAGCACCGCTCCTGGCTGCTTGTTTCTCGGTAGAGCCCTGTAGGGACGGATTAATACCGCAGAGCTATGAGAGAGGTCGGAGGTCATCACAGCTTACTAACAGCCTCAGGTGGTCTGAGATCAAGCAATATGTAGACCTTTGAGGTTGGTAGTTTACAGCAGCATGACACAGTCATGAGAGGATAGTGGCACCAGATCTGGCAGCCTCCTACGCTAGTGATGACTCTTCATCCAGCAATCAGCTGTGATTATTTGTGACTGTCTCACTAAACCTGCAACAACTCATTCAGTCTCCTTGGTACTAAGCCCTCCCCTGAAACACCATCAGAGACATTCAAAAAGGACACGAAACGGCCTTATATTGACAAGAACTCATTTGTACAGAACTGAGTGTCACAGAATTTATTATGAAGAAATTGCCAGATTGGTGCTGCGTCACTGGCCACATCAAGAGGTTGGTTAGTTGAAAAGCCGGCCAGGGAAGACAGCAGTCGCTGAACATGAATTTAGCTTAATATGGCCAAAGACTAAGCTGAAAGTTACTGTGATGATGACGATTTCGAGATAGTGAGGAAAATAGAGAGTGAGGTACTAATTCAAGTTAGTTTAGAAGAGCGGCCATTAGTTACCTGAGGTGCAAAGTGGATGGGCAGCTCCACCTGTTGCATGTGTGACGTTACTGAAATGTCGACCTGTCGTGGATCATCTGCTTGAGGATCCTCACTGCATAACCCTGGCCCATACTTAATCACATGCTCTGCTGTGGTTGGACATCTTGGAAGTGTCCGTGCTGTCCCGGTGCAAAGTCCATCCTGAGGCCCTGGTGCTGCCCATCAACAGCAGGGATTTTTAACCTTAGCTAACGATAGCTATTTAGCATGGGAGACAGGACAGAGTACCTCCTTTAAGAAACATCAGCATGAATAAAACAGTCTTATGGCTAAGTCATTCAGTAAAGTCGATGTTAAAATCTATAGTCGCTGTGAGGCTAGTAAAAGCAGTTGGTCAATTTGGAAGCTAGTACACCCGCTAACTAGTTAGCTCAATATTGCCAGTTTGGTAGTTAGCAATAGTGGGCAGAGAAGACATCATCTACTGGGGCTAATAACATTATTTCATAGTGAAATTTCTAGTGTGAACCACTCATCTTGGAGGTTAGAATACAAAGTATGAAACTGGTACGCTCTTTTTTTAAGGTAACATAATATAACAGATGCTATTTTCCAATATAAGCTTTGTTTTCCCTGTTTATGGCAGGTACTTTCACTCATGTTACATAACAACAAATGATAGACAGCATTGTTAATGCAAAAGGTATATTTTGTCATTTTTCTGTATAGTTTTGTACATTTTCCATCTGTTAAGCTTAGTGTAGCTGCGCTGGACCACAACCATGAAATGATCAGAGAGACTGCGAAGATCAAAGAGGGAGAAGAGCCGATGAAGCACCATTTCTCAAAGGCTGCTCAGCAGTATGTGTGCAAATTGGTTGTGGTGATGATGGGCTAAATTTCGGAGCTGGTTAACCGTATCAGTGATCACTGGTAAAGACTCGGGTGAAATGGATATCATCTGTTACAGTTCCTTTATTGCTGTACTGCTCAGCCGTCACTGTTATTACTAGAGTACTCACACCGACCCTTTTCCTCAGTTTTCTGTTGCTCCTCAACACTTCATCCAGACATAACGGTGCAAAAATTCAGTCGACTGAGGCAGAAATAGTCAGAGTGCAAAAACAGTGTGTGACATGTAACTGCATGCGACTCATGAGCGGCAACAGTGTCGTGTTGCTAATATATGCTTATAATTCCTAATTGATGAGTGTTATTTTGGGTGATTGAGTGGCGGATTTGGAGGATCCATTACTCATGAAGTCAGACTGAAGACGTGGGCTGTGTTTCTTTTCTTTTTCTTTTCACAAATTTTCAAACAGTGATGAGGCGAGAGCTGAGAGGACACATGAGGACAGCGAGAGAGAGAGAGTGTGAGAGTCACTTTTAATTTTCTCAAGAAGAGGCTGTCAGCATAAAGCCCAGATTGCAAATTGTGCGTGTGTGTTTACTCTTGTTTTGCTACATTTATGGGGTCCCACTTATGGGGAGCTCACTTACGGGGTCCGACAGCTATGTAGGGACCAAAATACTGGACTCCTTAATGTTCATGAGTGTAAACCTATTTAATGTCCCCGAAAGTGACGAAAAACGAAGAATTCGTGTGTGTGTGTGTGTGTGTGTGTGTGTGTTTGTCATCCATACCTGCGTTTGTGTGTATCTTCCTCCCGAACAGAAAATTGGACAGGAGTGTGTTTGCTCGCTCAGAAAATATCTGGAGGACAAAGCACGGAGATGGAATACATTTTTAAACGGGCCTTTTCAGACAGACACACGCACCTTGAAACGCATCAAGAAGATTGGAGGGTGACCGAGTGCACAACACATTTATATTTCAGCCGAGGTGATAAAATAGACTCCGCCGCTCCTCGTTAGCTCGCAGACTGATCTGTGGCCTGTGCATACGCGAGGTGGCTCGCACGGCACAGCAAACAGGTTGACAGCGGCACACATGCTTCTTTTCATGAGCTAACGATGCTGAACCCTGTGTCTAATCTGAAATGGCTTACAAAGGCACACTGACAACAGACATCTTTTGATTAATTTTTCCTTTTTGTTCCTTTTTGCTCTCATGAAATTGGACACTTTCGACTTACTCTGCATTTCTCACCCCCCATCGTTCTCACACTCATTTGCTGAATCATCTTCTGACGCTCATTTGTCTTCACACCACACTTGTATCACCCAATTGTTTGTGCAGCACACAAAAATGTGCCTAATGATGTCTAATGAAAAAAAGAGTGTATTTTTGAGGGTAAATGCCAAGACTGACGGATTCATACAATTGAATAGCTCCAAAAGCTGTTATCAGTAAGACGTCAAAGTTAAAAACAAAACGCTCGACAGCCTCTCGCCCGGAGACTCAAAGCACTGCCATTTGTGTTTAAAATCACAGACATGCAAAGCGTGAAGAATACATTTGCTCAAGTTTAATTGACGACTCAAAAGTACAAAGCACAGAGGGAATCATTCGGGATGTGTTTTATAAATAAATGAAGGTGCAAAGTGGATTTGTTACAGACGAGGCACGACCAGGAGCCAAGCAAGCTGCGTTTGCACACACACACACACACACACACACTTGCCGACGGAGCCAAAGCCCTCCCCGGATCGGATCGCATGCTTCAGAAATTATCATGCATCTGCTCACCCCAGCGCACCGAAATTGGAAGAAGCGAGAGACGGAAGGTTGGGAAATAGTGAGGCTACGGAGACGTAATAAGCAACAGAGAGAAGGAGGGAGAAGGGAAGGATTATGTTAGTGTGGAAATTACTGATCAGGAAGGCCCGCGTTGTCTGCTTGAAAAACAAATTAAATTCTAGCTAATGTGGACGAGTAGAGCTCTGAGCCATGTGGAGAGACGCTGCAGGTGCTAAACACTAGCACTTGTCAGTCTTTAGGTTTTGGGCCAGTTTGCTTCAATAACAAGTTCTCTTAAATACAAGTAGAAATAACACTTGTAACATACACGCGAACGTTTATGTTTCAGTTTATGCCGCCCCTAAACTCTGGTCATAACGCACACGCTTACTCATTAGCCTATAGCTTCGCTTAATTCTGTCTCTAATTTGACCGTGCCTCCCTCGCAATTATTGTTACTGTTATTGCGACTGTTGTTGGTGCGTATCGCTGCCGTCGTTGTTATTATTATTATTAATGAATAAACAGAATGATGTATTATCATCGCTCTGTTTATTCATTACTTTTAGATTATTATTATTCCAGCATCGTCTCTCTAGGTTCCTTTTCCTCTCACGTGTTTGTCTCATGTTTGTTTTATTCTTTCTTTCCCCCTGTGTTCTGTGGGGCACTTTGGATCGACTGTGTTGTGTGTGAAGTGCGATATAAATGGAGTTGAGCTGACTAGATGCTGTTTAAGAAATGTACGCAAATATAGTATATTTAATCCGATAACCCAATTTCAGAAAACGTGTCATACAAAAAATGAATTGGCTTAATGTAAGAAGGGAAAACGTCATGGTGATATCAAATAATTGAAATCACCATTTTCTGTCTGAAAATGGATGGAATTTAACAATACATATCTTTAAAGGCTGTTTTTCTTCTCACATTACTGAGCCAGAAGTCCCTGATTCAGCAGCACTTTTTATATCAACAAAATGAAACGAGCATTTAGAATTTTCGGCTTCATCCAGTGTTCAGATTCGTGTTCTGAAAGTCTGAGCAAATGTGCGCATATATAATTAGATAGTGCTCCATTTGCATATTTGAATATAAAATGTCACAAAACTTCATATCAGACAGTTGCCATTGTACGTGGGATGTTATAATACTTATATAAACTTTTATAAAACAAAATTAATAAATCCTCATCTTTCCTGGTGCCAGAGGAGCTGCTATTAAAACAAATGAAAGTCCTATTTGAAAATGTACAGTAGTGTAGCAGTTTACAGCTGTAGTAGAAGCTTCATGTGATACATCAGAGAGGACTGTGAATCTTCAACATGTGTATAAAGATGTTGCTTACATTAATATATTTCTCTGCAAGTTCTGTTGTCCCATAAAACAGAAATGTTGCTTTAGACATCACGTACAGTATTCTGTACACATCCTAAGTTAGTTTGAATGACAAACCAACAACATAATAACTCATAGACACTTTGTGATTGCTGAGTGGATAACATGTAAGTTCATTAAGCCTGGATGCATATGATCAGCAGGCGGATTGCGTTACATAACAACAAAATGGCCTCCTGAGCAGAACGATTTCTCCCTTTTGGGTACTTGGGCGATGTCATCTTTCTGCTCTCGAGTCCTGTCTCTTCCTGAGCTCCTATTTTATAAAGCGGCTGCGTGTTTATGGAGTTAGATCGCCAAAGATCTTCGCCAAAGATCTTCTCCGTTATTATGTAAAAATGTATCTCCACGTGAGCAGGAACATTGGCGTGAACGTGAGACTCCGTCCACTGACTGCCCAGCTGAATGTGGGCGAGCGCTGCATACTTGAGATTTCTTTTCGTCGACAGACGAAATAACCAGTAAAACAATTACCCATGGGAAAAACGTGTGAACTAACGCTGTTCGCAAAGTCCAAAATACTGACTGCTGACTGAGATAACACAGCTTACATAACCTGAAGACAGTCGATGCTGCCGGATTATTTTTACCAAAAACACTGTTTGGGAAGCAGTTTTACAGCACCGAGGATGTATACATTTTGAACATAAGCAGCCCTGGAGGAAATGATCCCATTGACTTTGGCAGCATTACAACCGTGCCCGTGGAGTTATACAAGGACACCCACCTGTACTTGAAAGAATATCGTATTAAACCACGGAGGAATCACGAGCGAGGGAGGGAGGGAGGGAGAAATTTGAGATGCAAAGTGGGTGACAAAGACGGAGGAAGAGCAAAGCGTGTTCCTGTCCAGATGGAGCCTCTGTGGGGATTTTGGACCGTATGTGTGTGCGTGTCTGTGTGTGTGTGTGTGTCTGTATGTCTGTGTGTGTGTGTGGATGAAGAGTAACGATTCTGGGACGCTGCCATGTGGAGGCTGAGTGGGTGGATTACCTACTCTGGTTCAAAAGGGAAAGTGGTGAGTGGGTGGATTTAAGGATTTTGACAGAAAGCAGTTATCGTGATGACCACAAAATGTCAGAATGCATCCGTCTGGTGTGAATACTATTCTGACAAAATGTGAGCAATGAACACAACAATTATAACCCAGTGTTTTAAGATTATTTGTGGTTTGAATTTTTTCACTCATAGAAGAACAGATTTACTTTTATTAAGCAGTTTTCTCCACATGTGGAAATCATGTATGAATGTATGTTACACACACGTGTAAATGTACATTTCTTGTGTGGAGTGTAGCTTATTCCTGTGCGAAAAAAGTTGTGAAAGTAACCAGCTCACATGTGACATTATATCATATCCACATTATTTCCAGTCACATGTGAAAATATTCAACATGTATGGAATGTGGAAATTTTACATTCCTAAGTGAAATAAGTCAATAAGTTATGAAAATGCCCAGTTCACATGTGATATAATTGTATTTCCACATGTTAAAATTTTAGCTCACACATTAAAATAGCCAATCTCATGTGATTTCATGTGGCGTGTTTTGTTTCCACATTTGGAAATTACGGAAATATTTATTTGTGAAACAAAATGAGCAAACGAAATAAGATCGTTCATGGAAACGTCCAGTTTACAATGTGACATTATTTTATTTTCACACGTTAATTAGTAATTTAGTAGTTTTCTTCACATGTGAAAATTTAAACTTCACATATGGAACATTCTAGCCACATGTGGAAAACGTCACTTGTAAAAAATGCTCAGTTCACATGTGATGTTAAAATAGCTGATTGCATGTGAAATTCTTATATTCACATGTCAAAAAAGGCAAATTTCACATGTGACATTTTCATAAAGGTAGTGGCAGAGTCCACCATTCCTTCGAAGGATTCTAATTACTGAGAGGGATCCCCAGTAAACGGCAGATCACTCAGAGAGGATTTCACACTTGTTGTTACCACCAGTACCTGCGGGTGTCATTAAATCAACTTGGGCTGAAGTGTTAACAACTTTAAGAGTAATTCAACAGCCCCTGTAAAGCTTGCCTTTATCTTCTCACATTACTGCAGTGGTGTCCAGGGAGACTCCAGGACCGGGTGACATCACTGCTGACGGTGGCTTCTGACCACACCCACCAGGCTCGCAGGTTTCAGTCGGAAGGGGCAGTAAAACACAGCTTTGCGGCCTGGTGTTAAGTTACTCTCTTACCTGATTTGCACCTTTGCTTTCAGCAGACAGTAAAATGTGCCTGATGTATGTTGCAGTATGAAGGGAATCCTGTGTATGTTCAGGAGTTTTGCACTTGCAATCTCTGCTTGAAGAGCATTTTGTTTTCAAGATTAAATACACCCCGAAACAAAAAAATGTGTTACGTTCCGATGGGACATTCCCAGCAGGGCAACATGTCATTTTGTGATCAGACGCTTCCTGGAGCTGCTCATTTGACATGGAGAGAAAGAAAAAACAAACAGCGTTGAGGCTGAATGTCTGCTGGAGCGTAGAAAACCCAATGAGTTTGGATTTATGCAGCTTTGAATCGGAAAATGTTCCCCGCATCCAGACGAGAGCCAACATAGCTGGTCTCTCATTAACGGTGAAGGGTGCTTGAACACGGTTGAACAGTCAAAGAGGAGCAGAAAAGCACAAGCGGTGACATAATAAACTGTAGACTAATGGACGGCCATCTTTTCACGTGAATTAGTGTTAACTGTGCCTGAGAGTATTTGGTTTCAGGCAAAGTCTCCCGCCTGTTGGTCCATCCATCTCATGGATTATATGGGATTACGATTCCAATCCATTCCTAGATGGAACATTATGGATTAGATTGGTAATCCAACATGGAATATCATCTTCTGGCTCTGGGTGCTATGTATTGGAGCACTGGGTGGAACCGGAGGGTCACAGGTTAAGTCCCTGCTGCAGCCAGTACATCTCTCCCTGTCAGACTGTCCTGCGCCGCCTTCACACACACTGCTGCAGGCTTCTACTGGATTGTATAAATGATCATGCCTCGAGGGGAAAAACTGCAGAAAGAAACCAGTTCCCAAGTGTGATGCTTTCGTTCGAAGGTGCTAAAACAGAGAGAAAAAAAAAAAATAACAAACTGAGAAGAAGCCATTTGAGTTGATGTGTGAGAATCACACATTGAATTTGTGTCTCCTCTCTTCCGTTCGCCGGCGCTGAGAAATGTTGAGAGCGCCAGGAAAGAAATTAATACCCGACAGGCTGTCTGAAGCAGTTAGAAAGTAGCTGTGACAGGCAAGTTTTGTTAAAGCTACAGTACCACAGCAGGTGTGAGACATGGAGCCAAAAATACGCTTACAGACCTGTTGCATATTGCATAACATAGCTCAGATTCGTCCGTCTGTTAACCAGGGAGATGCTGCACAGCCACACTCAATGCATCAGTGTGTTGGAACAGCATGTTTTTAAACTCCTAAGGCTGGATCCATCACATGTAGGGCCAAGGATTCCTATATATTGAATCTGGTAATCAGTCAACCTATAAACTACAATATTTACATACATTTAAATATACTTTTACTTTACTTAATATACTACCACTTTTGATATTTAAGTACATTTGTTGTACTTATGTACATTTAATATCAGATACTTTTACTTGAGTACTATTTGCGTCTGTGGCTTTCACTTTTACCAAAGTAATATTTTAACACAATGTCTTGACTCGTACTCAAATATGACTTTTGGGTACTTTACACAACACTGAACGATGCTAACGCTACCTAGATAACTTTAGGGCAGTACAGTGTTCTGGGTGCATCCTGTAGAAATCAGCCATTTATAAAAAAAATAATTAAAATGTCCACAAACTGGTAACTACCAAAATTCTTGATACTGGCAAAACACACATACCACATGATACCAACGCTGTTATACTATTGGCTGACAAAGCTTGTCATATGCTGTTCGAACTCTTACACAGAGATAAACAAAACAACAATTTTGGACTCCTAAAACATTGTAAAATGATTAATTCACAATCATTATAATGGAAAAGAGATACTTTTATTCTGCACCATCACAAGCTCTGTAGATGTAGAACATCCAAATATATCAGATGAGATAGCATTTCAAATGATAAACAAGTCACCTTGATGGTTCCGTTTTCATTAAACTTAATATTTCACCCATTTAAAACACGACGTAGCTTTAGTTGAACATGTAACATCAGTGTTGCAGGGGTTAATATCGTGCTCTGAGCAGTTCTCACAGACCGCAGGCGGCACACGGCACACTAACGAGGTTAACAGGACTTGACTCGGTTTGGAGCAAAGTTGTGTGACACCAGCCAGCTGACTCTGACTGTCTGGCACGAGCTGTTGATGGAATTAAGTTGTAAGTCCATTACTAAGAGAGAGGATAGCGTGAACAAAGGGTGCTCACACAGTCTTACTCTTGACTCATGCCAATTAGGGATTACAGATACAGGTTGTTCTGTTCTCTGTCTGTCAGTTGCTGTACTGGTTAGTAGGCTCACCACAGGCCCACAAAAGAACCAAGACTCATGATGTTGCGTGACTTATGTCTTGAGGCGACGAAGCAAGGATAACTATTTGTTTTTAAATCCCCTCTCATAGCTATTTGTTACCACAAGTCTTGTAAGCTTGTTCCCTTCAATTTTTTCGCCAACATGTCTGTAAAAGTGACAGTTTTTCGTGACAGCAACCTTGAAAAGTCAGAGCCTCGTGCTGTGCACGCATCTCCTCTCCGTCAGTAGGCATGCTGGGGGTGTCTTTGGCTGAAGGGATGGTGGAGAAATGGGACAGGAGGCTTGCAGGGATTGAGTAAAGAGCAGGCGACAGTTGACAATGGAGGAGGAGGATGAGGGGTCTGATGTAGAAATGCCACTGGGAGGGGGAGGAGGAGGATAGAAGATGAGAGGAGGGTGAGAATGGAGGATGACAGAGAGGTGGGGAGAGTGGAGGCAGAGTGAGAGTTGGAAAAGTCATAAGTATCACATATATGGAAACATTTACATTTAAGATTTGGACTGAATGTGAGGCTCTGAACACGTTACGCCTCTCAAACACATGCTGCAGAGATAGAACCAGTTTTTTTTTTCATTACTACATGAGTAGCAGATACACAACAGCTGCCTCACAGGGTCTGCCAAAGCCTCATCTTACTCTTAACTCATATCTACACCTGCGGCGGCGTCTGAAGGAGAAGACTCCAGGCTTTTCTCCTTGAACTCTCTCCTTTAATTTGCTTCGAGGAGGATTGTTTTGGAGGAGCAGGAGAACAAAGAGATATACTTTATTTTCTCTTGTTGAAAAAATACTGTTTTTTGGTGGAGTCTGGAGAGCACTCTCACTGTAGGAGGGATTGCTTTCACAGCAGGTTTTGTTGCCGCTGCACTTAAATTACAAGTGTGTGTTCGTGCGTGTCCTTGAATAAAAGAACAACAGAAGTTCTGGGTCGCGTATTCACTGCACTTTTTTTCATGATGCAAAGATCAGTGTTAGATACTAAGAAAGGAATCACATTCTTTACATCTGAAAATTAGGACTTTAATAAAGATTCGAGGTTTGCACACGGCACATATGCAGAACAATACGACACCATACAAGACACGGACGTACAGCATTTATACAAACAACAGCGTGAAAATAGACAAGATACCGATGCATACAGTGAACAAAAAAAACAAAAACTGAAGTCATGTAAGAAAAGACAAACATTGCCAATAGAGTTAAAAAGCGTTCAATTTCAATAGCTGTAAACAGAATAATGCCACGACACTATCAAAAAGCCCCAACAAAGTTGCTGAACAGACACCAGGCATAATATTATTAACAACACTGCAGACTGAGAGGCATCATCAAAGACACTATTAGTCACAGCGAGATCATGCTGACCTGATTTAGCATCAGTTTGAACGACACCGCACAGAGGAGCTGTGTCTGTGTTCTCGAATGTTTTATCAAACCTCTTAAATCTCAAACCTAAAAAAGATCCCCGGGGGGTTCACAGAAACACTGACGCTTAATTAGCCCAAAACATCTCGCGGTGTGAATTCTCCGTCAGGATAAATTTGACCGTTTGTTTCCATGGGCGCAAACACCCTGACAGGCACTTTCCACTAAGGATTGTTTTTATGCTATAGGGAGAGCCGGTGTTTGCAGGAGTTTTGAAATGAACAATTTGTATTTCACGTTACGTCTCGTACAACGGTTGAGAATAACCCTCAAAATGGCGAGGTATGTTGGAAACACACGGCACGACTCATGCATGGAATGTAGGGAGGCTGGAAAAAGAGGTTTCAGGTTGTAGATGCATCAAACCACACTGTTGACTGGATGCATGTTTAAAATTGCAAAGAGGAATCATTCATGTTAAAAATTGCTGTGAGTGCATTTTGTAAAATTGAAACTTAGAAAACCATCAAATGTTAGGTATGTTTGAAGGTTGCATTTAAAGGAGACATATTATGCTCATTTTCAGGGTCATCATTTTATTTTGAGTAACTGCTAGAACAGGTTTACATGCTTTAATGCTCAAAAAACATAATTTATCTCATACTGTCCAGTGCTGCAGCACTGCTCCTGTCTCTTTAAGGCGCCCCCCCCTCCTGAATACCCAGTGTCCTCTGATTGGTCAGCTCACACTCGCCCGAGCCAGCACAAGTGACAAGAACACAGCAGCTGTGCTTACGTGCCAAACTAGCTGCTGGGCATGAATCATGCAAATGTGTGACATGGTGACGTGGTGTGATGTCAGAAAGTCACAGAATTAAAGGCAGTAATACTGGCGAGGCGTTTCAGGAGCAGTGTTTTCTGTGCGAGAGAGGAGCTTCTGTTGGTGCGGACTTTGAGCTTTTTAACTTTCAAGATCTTTTAGATCTATAAAAAAACACAGAAGGAAAGGAAAAAAAGGAAAAAAGCGTAATAGGTCTCCTTTAAGACCATGAATTCAAATTTGTCCTTGATGAGAGCCCATACTTTGATGTTGATTTTCTAAATCTGCACAGACTGACAAAAATGGGGCAAAAGCTTGTAAAAAAAAAGATGTAAATGCACCCAAAAGAAAAAGCAACATTCTGTTAATGGTGGTGACTTCCTTAGGGAGTAAGACCCCTTGTTTTAGATTGGTTCATAAACTTATTTAGGGAACAAAAGAGACCCTCGGGCCTTTAGAGACACAAAGACAGCCACTGATGCAGGAGGCACTGTCCTCTGTCGTGAGACTTGTGAGCAACACAGTGCAGTGGCAAGACATTACAGGTATATGAACACATCATGCAGAGGTGAAAACAATGTAGCGTCGCTCCCTAACAGCGCCGGATCCATCTCTTTCCTTTCTCTTTCATCATCTCCTCCTTGTTGCCATCACCTAGTACTTAATATTCCCACCACTTTTTCCGACATTTTTCATCACCTTGCGTCGACCCCCAGCTCCAAAGCTGTCACGGCTCTTAATTAACTTCACCCACGACCCCGCTGAAATCGTGGAGGGATTGGCTTGACACAACTTCTGGCAGCCATAGCGGAGGTCAACAGCTCTCGTCTGTCTCGACACAATAAGTTTATATTTCCGCACAGTTTTAGCTGTTAAATGACAGCATCTCCATTGATCTGATCTTTTTGAAGGAAAATGTCAACATTTTGGGGGAAAGGATTCTTTGCTTTCTTGCTGAAAGTTATCACTCACATTGATGTATGCTTAGTCCTGCATAGTCAGACCTCTCTCAACAGCATTTGGTCAGCAGAGGAGAAATGTCTGGCTGCACCCATTATCATTCTGGTATAGGGGAACAACGCTCTGGCTTGTTTGTATTAATCACAATCATCTCAGGGGGGTTGCAAAGCCCAGGGTGTAGCAACAGTGCCCCTGAAAACTAGTGTCAGGGGGACTTGTTGTTGAGGCGCACCCTGGCATTAATATGGCTCAATCTTCATGAACAAAGGGTAAGCGCTGATAACTTGTTTAGGCTTGTAACATTAGTGACCAACTTGCTAAAGCCCTGCAGAAAGAAAAAGGTAAGAGCTACTAACTCATTTTGGTTTGCACCGTTAGTGATGAACTACAGCATGTAGGTTTCCAGCTCGCAGGTATTCAGATAGCTGAACGGTGGAGAATGCTGATTGAAATAGTTGGCCAATGGCAGACGTATAGGCCTACCAAAGGCCTACATCTGGTGAGTCAGAATGCTACATGCTAAGTATGAAGCTACTACCACCAGCCAGCTTTTGTTTTTTTTTCTGTGATTTAAACAAAAGAACATATGTGTTAACTGGTGACATTGGAGGTGCTGGTAGGCAAAATTTGGTACTTTGGACAGAGCCAGGATAACTGGTCCCCCTGTCTATAGTCTTTATGCTATGCTAAGTTAGCAAGCAGCGCAACTCTCAGCAATAAAGCATATCAGTGTACTCCCCAACATGTTTAACAATTTCCTTGAGGGTTAGATAGTGTCATTTTTCTTTTCTGCTAGCTAATCATAAGTAAGTTTTGGTCTGCTAGCCATCACTGTGTTGTTGCTAGCATTTTTCCACACTTATTAATAGCCTGCAGAAGAATAAATTGTGTAGTAGTCTTCTTAAAGTTGACATGTACAGTAGTTGCTTTTACTAATTAGATTGCTAGCTGGTTTGCTAACAAAAAGTAGGAGCTAGGACCAATGCCAACATTGCGTGGCCTGAATCTGGAAACACATCTACATGAATAGATTATCTAATAGACTATAAGTAACGTACAGATCGTGATCTATACCCATACTACAGCTATATTTATGAGTAATCTCATCTCGTGGTGCACATTTCACCTGGAACCCTCCATAATGGGATCAGCTGTAGTTGCTAGAAGTTTGGTGAAGTAACAGCAAACCCCTCGACTGAGGCCATATAAATATATATCATTATCTTTCTTTTTTGTCACATACTCGCCAGTCCATGCCACACAGAATTGTTTAGAAAATCGTCATGTAGCAGTGTTGATATTAGGCAAACTGATACCTTCTCAAAATCGCTACAACTTTACCCCTCCCCCTCCCTTCTTTCACTTCCCCTTTCCTCAAAGCCTCCTCCCATCAGTCATTGAGAGCTCCTGTTGTGTTTACTACAAGGCTCCCCCGGGTCCTTGGTTGCTCCGCCGTGAACCTCAACTCCGTTCTCGGTCCAGGGGGCCACACTGCCTTGGGTCACTCTGCTGCAGCGGGCCAAGCTGGCCACTTGGCTAGAAGATAGGACCCGGTCCCAAAGACCAACCTGGGACATCTCTCCAACCAGAGCCTGGGATGAGTCAAAACCTCCGCCCAGGGAGTCCTGGAGAGAAAGAAGAGCAAAGGTAGATGGTTTGCAGAGATGAAGCTTGCAAGGAGCTCAAGTGATTGAAGACAAATATGCATAGGCTCAGCTTCCACTGCTTGGCTGCCTCGAGCCAAACTGTGGATTTACTTTTGGGAGTTGAAGGAGATGTAGGACTACGAAATAAAGGCACCATATTTGAGGGGGTTCTTTCGGGTCTGGATGAAGGTCGCCCAGGCTATGGCTCTTGTTGGGTATGACCATCATGTACACACCAGAGCTGCAACAATTAGTTGCATAGTCAATTCATCGCTTCAGTCATTTTTCAAGCAAAACTGTCGAACATTTGCTGGATCCAGCCTCTTAAATCCAAGGGTTTGCTGCTTTTTTTTTATATTGATGGCAGTAAATAAAGAGTCTTTTGGTTTTTGACTATTCGTTGGACCAAAGGAGCAGTCCGAAGCCGTAACTTTGGGAAACTGTGATGAGCATTTCGCTTTTTTGTCATATTATAGGCTACATTATTATTTTTTGTCATATTACAGGCTACATTATTTTTATACTACTTTTACTACTTTTTGTTTACTACTTTTTATACCTAACCCAAACCCCTACCCTAACCTCAAGTCATACTTTACCCCTAAACTTAACCAGAGAGAGATCATGTTTTGCCGCATTAGGACGGGTCTTTGGTCCCCATGAGGCCTAGTGGCCCTGACATGGTCAGTGTATATGCCACTGTCCCCAGTAGGTAACCAAAACACACACACACACACACACACACACACACACACACACACACACACACACACACACACACACACACACACACACACTCAACACTTTAGCTAGCAGTATACTTCAAACTAAATCAAATTCCTAGATTAACTGCCTCCATTTTCATCAAGGCTCTCAAAGTATTTCATGCTTTTATTTACTACTCCTTTATTTACAACTCCAGTAGAAGTCAGAGAGTGAAAAGACCCACAGCTGCAGAGGGTAAACTACTATGTGCTTGAAGCGCTGTAGTCAGCAGTTGCCTGACGGGAATACCAAATTAGATTTCTCCTGGAGTATCCCACCAGGCTGACTTGACTCTAATCAGTTAAAACTTAATTCCTTCGGTCTTTCACACCCTCACTCGTGCACTCACCTGCTCTTGCCCCAGTATGAGCACTCCTCCAGGTCTGATGTGATGCCCGGCTGCCAGCGAGTGACCCTCGCCCCTCAGTTTCCCCCCCTGGTAGGCCTGCCAGGCTCCTCCCTTCTGGCTCCAGCTCACACAGATGTGCTGCCAGCTGCCTCTGGAGAGGTTCAGAGGCAACTGCGCCACCTGGGAATAGGCGAGGAAAGGGCAGTTCAGATGAAATTTGTATTCTGATGTTCTTGAGACACATTTGAAGGTGACGCCTCATTTCTCTCTCAAGGCTTCAGGGTACAAAGGCTGGCTATTATACAGCGTTTCCTCTGTCCCAAAGACATTCTGCTGCCTCCAAGGACACAGAACTTTTCCTCTAGGCATCTATTACCATAATGACTTCATTGAATTATTCCTACAGCCACTGCAGCGCACTACACAAGCCTGTAATGCTGTCAAGGTGGCGTATTAGTTTGTCATTTAAATACATGAATGAGGCTGTTTAGCCTGTCCCCTAAATTGGCTCTTTGGTTTGATGTGTTCTGCTTATTTGTATGCTAATACAGCGCAGTATTTCTTCTGTAGGAGACATTAGAAATTCTACTCAAGACTCTAATGCTTTTTATAAATAGAACATTGGGTAGAAGTGGGCGAGCCGTGTAGAAAGCGGGAGTGAAACTCTTCTTAGGTCAAACTACGGTAACTTATGTAAGATATGTACACTGCAAGTCTCCGATACACTCCTTCCCAGAGTAGTGCTGCAGACTCCTGGATCCAGTCACTGTGTCTTACATTTTTATCCCATCACTAATGTTTTTATGAAATAGGCACTGAACCCACATGTGGCTGCTGTGGCTGAATGCTAAAGTAGCCATTCATCAGTCAGAAGTTTGGCGGTTTGATCCCTGACTCTGTAAATACATGTGTTACTGCTTTAGGAGACACTTTTAAATCTACAGTGTGCAGATAGGAGCATATCGTCATTTTGGAGCCCGACTAAGAATTGACATAAAGTTGAATTGACATAAAGTCGAAACATTTTATGTCTTCAAATAGGTGGTGAAAACATCTCCCCTTTAAACAAGTTTTGAACGTCTTCTCACAGGCAACCGTGGACGGTGAACGGAAAAATGCTCACTCACATTGGTCTTTTAAAATACAGAATATATTTGAATGAACAGTGGGTCTAACATAACTACACACTACAAGTAAATATGTGTCTTCGTGACATATTGGGCAATATATACTGCCAATATGTTGTGTCATTACATTGGCAGGCAGCTGGATGCGTAAGTTCAAGGGATCACGTGAGCTCGTTCATCTTGCCAGGCAGACCAATCGGCGTCCTATGAGGAACTAGTGGAGGCTATGACCCTGGCCTAGGTTTTTACAACAAGAGAGAAGCTGCTGTTTGTTAGAAAACAAAAGTCGGGTTATGTCAGAGCTGGAGAGTATGTTTCATCAAAAGAATGACACTGAAAGCTTTTCTCAGTGGAAAAGATGTTTTCACTCTTCTGCCCTTGGCTTTGGCAAGAGTTTGATTCACTGACTTGCGTGCAGCTTAATTTCCCACCTGGAAGCCTGATACTGTTGACTTGGTTGCGTTCATTTAATTGTTTCCCTTGATTTTTATGCTTCTACCCTTGCTGAGTAGGCTTTGTAGTGAAATTACCTCTTTTTTGGCTATTTTACTGTGCTGTAGATCCTGGGTCTGCACAGGGTGTTTTATTTCGAAAATTAAGCGGATCAGCATGAAGTTTCAGGGTTCTTCTATTTTCTGGAGGCATTTCATCATCAGAGGATATGTTGGGTTTAAGTGTGCTTCTCCATGCTTCTCTCATAGACTTCAATACAGCTGACACCACAGTCTGGCACCAAAGCAAGAGTCAGTGACCTAATGACCCTTCTTTTTTAGGTACCTTGGGTCTGACTTCCTGCCTGGCTCGATTTGCTCTGTGCAGCTTGACGTGGCTTCTGTCCACTTCTGTCAAAAAAACGTTATTCGCATGTTGGTGGAACCATCTACCAGTATGGCCGCAATCAGCTCCAGCGGCCGCGTCATGTCTGGAATGTTATCCAAGATGCTTTTATGTAACAAACCATCTGGCGTCAATACTCTGTGTGTGTGTCAATACTCTGTTTATATCTGCAAAACATATTAACATTACATACGTGGCATTTAGCGTCTTGACTTATTCAAATAAATTTCTGCAGAACATGGACTTCTGATAATGGACTCTTGATGTTGACATGTTGAGAATCAAATCAATAAATAGTTTGAAATATGACCCATAAATTGTTACATCAACCCTCGTGAGAAAATCAATTGCGCCCGAGCAGTGGACAGCTCAGATATACAGCTCATGCAGCTTGAGTGATACCTTGTCGTTGATGAGCAGCTCAGCGGGGGTGTGCAGGCCCTGCAGCAGCACCAGTTCGTTAGGCTGAGCAGGAACGGCGTAAGACAGAGGCGTGCCGATCCCGCCCTCCGCCGGCCGCAGCCACAGGCAGACGGTGAAGGCCCGCAGTGTCGGGATGGCGTGTTTCACAACGGCGAACATGTAGTTTGTCCGAGTCGGGAAGGACAGTCTGTAGCCCTGTGGGAAAGAATGTCCGGAGATACCTGAGGAAAGAGCAGAAAGAGAGTGTGGACATGAAAACAAAGGACAGAAGTACAGAGAGAACTCACGTCAGTGATCTGGCAAAAGGATCAGATAGATCTGTACTTTCTTCACATCAAAACATCTGAGTATTTGAAGCAGGGCATGGATTTCATAGTCTTTCTGATCTTTTTTCTTTTTACATAAGTTAGACATAATTTATTCATCACAAAGAAAGCCCATGGATTGATTTGATGGAGATTAATAGAAAAATGAAACATCTGCGGTGGTTTTTATGCCTGATTACTTCTCGTGATTAGTGAGGTGTGTCGTCACGGTCCATTATTACAGTTCCATATTTACCCACACTGAAACACAAAACCTGTTTTATTTCTAATCTGTTGTATCTGTTGACACCCACCTTCCTCCAGTCCTGAGATTCGGTGGTGGAGTTTATTGATGCCTCTGTCGATTTCCTGTCTGTGTTTCTCTGTTTCCAGCCTCAGGGCTTTTCTCTCTTTGTCCAGCAGCTCGACCTTCCTCTCCAGCTCCCCCTCCAAGTCTTCCATCCTCCAGGGCCCGTCGGCACCAGCTCGGGGCCCAGAATCAGCCGTCCTCCCTGGGCCGCCAGACGTCCCGCCTTCCTCCGGTACTCCTGAGGTGATGCTGTCCGTCTGGTTGTGAGGAAATGGGCCAATGTCTGACTGTGGAGGAGGGAGACAGTGGAAGCAAACTGATTCACTTTGTGGATTTTACAGCCTTTTGGAAATTATCGTTAAGTACAGTTAAAGCAACATTATGTAGGATTTGGTATTTTGTGCGATTTGGTGACCACATGGTTTCCAAGGGCAACGCCGCTGTTGTAAATACAAATCCCAGGTTTCTGTAGCAATATTGTGAGATGTAATGTCACATGAGCTCACTCAGTTACTTAAGCAGAAAGTAAAGCCATCTGTCCATAAGGAAACTCCATAGGAGCTGATTTTGTTGCTGTCGTTTTAAAGGTGCAGTATGTAGTTTTGGGAAAGACATTTTAATCAGAAGAGTCAGATCTAAATAAACAAACTCTTTGTTTTCATGACTGAATAAATTGAATGAACAAACTGACCGTAAAGGACGACACAGTTTCATGCTTGAAAAGATAAATATTTCTGAGTTTGTCTTATTACCTCACTGATATTGTAAATATTACAATTCTGAGTTTGAATTTCTTCACCAAAACTGCACAGTGCCCCTTTGCTATCCTATAACTTCCACTCCAGCTACATTTTGCTGTAAAAAGTCATGATCAGAGTGGACATCCACGGCTATATTTGTCTCTTTTCTCACTCGATGGTCCCTTTTAGGTTTTCTGGGCACGCATCAGTGCTTTATGAAATCATGGCTTTTCAATTTTGAATGAGGACAAGTGAGTTATCCAAAAGGCTTTATGTGCGGCATTGGATATTTATGTGCGTTAGTGGATATTGGCAGCCAGATCCCTGTTTTGCTCTGTCAACAACATCAGTTTGAATTTCCTCTCCAAAACTACATGATGCCGCTTTCAGGTGAAATAATTTACTAACTTACTTTATGGAAATGAACATCCCAGTAAAAAGCAGCGATGCTCAACCTTTCCTTGGTTGCATGCCGATGTAAGGAGAAGTTATTAGACCCTATTAATAATTGATTTTGCTGTAGCATTACATCACGCCTGGTGATGGATCTAGGGCCTGATTTAATAAGGTTTCACTGTCCTTTAATCAATGTAATGTTGTGTCCTTAAGGAATAGTTCAACATTTCTCTGAGGACTATATCTTAGCTGGGGGCAGTGACTGTGAGCTTGCTAGTCTTATTTAATAGGTTGCACCTATTAGTTAATTGTTAGTTATACATTTTGTATGGATTGCTCAAATGAAGTATAGTGTACAGCTACATTTTGAACCGACAGATACAAAAGTCATATCACCCTTCTCATGTACCTATCAGCAAGAATAATCATGTTTCCAAAAATATCAAAGCATTCCTTTAAAGGTCCAGTGTGTAGGATTTAGGAGGACCCCCCCCCCCAAGATATGGAATATAATGTTCAAAATCATGTTTTCATTATTGTGTAATCACCGAAATCAGTATTTGCTGTTTCTGGGTCCGCCATGTCTCCAAAGTAGCCCAGAACGGACAAACCAGACACGGACTCAAGAGAGGACCTTTTAGCATTCTTAGTGCCATCGTAAGAATGGGCGAGGCGAGGGGTATTTCGTTGGTTACAATCTGCACCCACACACCTGTGCCCCTTTTTGACCACGGAGGTTCAGGCGCTGGTTCGGAGCCAGTACCTACTCTGGAACCAGTTCTTTAGGGTTATTGTGACCAAGGAACAACTTAAACTGCTTATGACTGACACTTAAAGTAGTAAGTAATACTAGCGTAGCATGTTCTGTATCCACGGGAGAAAAAACGAAAGATTTGAACTTTTTTCACTAATCGAATCCACAGTGGTCCGAGGACCGGTCAGGTTGGGATGCCAATGTAAGCAAGCAGAGCCAGGAGCAACACTTGTAAAGAGTCAATGTAGCTTCAAACAGTGTTCTGGGGACCTTATTTTCTTCTGAGAACAGCTTGTTTATTCAGTTATGGAAAGAAACAAATTCTCCTTTATGTTGTCTCTTCAAGCTTACATAGAGCATTAGCATCCTTTTGCACCATTTCTTAGAAGCGATTCCGTAGCATTCTGGGTTTTAATTGTGGATTCTGCTATGTTTTCACATTTCTGTGTCAAAAGAATAGCGCGGCATGATTAAAGCAGGATTAGTACTTTAAAGCTGTTCTTTTGAATTCCACAGAGAGGAAAGTCTGTCTGTATCCAAGTGTCACTCATGAAGTTTTTCGGTATGAACACATCTCCTTAAAGCCGAGCCATCTCACGTCCACAGGGATTACTTTCAATTAAGTATAACGCAATGTATAATTGCAAGCCAGGAAAGGCCGCCAAGATTAAAAAAACTATTTCAGTCAACAACAGATTGCCAGGCCCCGCTGCACATTGGTCCACTGAAATAACCAACCGGGGAGGGAATGTGGGTAATACAGACTCGACAAGATTCCTAAAAACCTGCGTGGTCCTGTGTGTCCACCGAGGATATTGTTTGATGGGACGCGGTAAAAAATGCACAGACACCACGAGGGAATTTATCCAGAGAATACATACCCACAAGCCATACATTGTGGACTGTGCTTACCTCTATTGTATGAGACGACGCTAGGGGCTGTGCAGCTTCCTACACATAATGTGAAAAGATAACAATCCGACTTGATAACACAGGACAGCAGAGGACACGCGCTGGAGTAACGTGTGTTTTCCAGCAGACTTATCAGTCTCTCCGCTCTCTTATCTTGTAACGTGGTAGAATCAACAACAGAATAACTAGAATTAGAATCTAGCCTCTTGTAAATTTCCTCCAGGAAGTTGTAATGTGCCATTACGATGAGAAATGATGGGTTTGCACCTTGCTACAGACTGCACGTACGCATCTGCTTAAATCATGCGCATGCTAATGGGGAGCCTTGAAGAAAATACAATCCTGTGAGCCTCGGACTGATAGGAAAATACATTCGACACTTCTGTTACTGTGCCTGGGGTTAGGCCCCGAGGCAGGTATTTACATGTGCAGACGTCAAACATTTGTAAAGAAAACAACAATTTCAGTTTCCTCCAGTACATAAATGTGTGCACAATAAATCCAGAGGGGCGTAAGTGTGGTGAAAGGCGTCATTATGTGGTCAGTAGTACATGCCCCAGCGTTAAATGACCAAACTGAATGTGTCTCACATTTCCCCGTTGCATTCTTATTAGCTGCACATTGTCAGTTTGTTGGTTTGGACAGATGGATTGCCATGAGAGGATGAATGATAAAGACTTTGGTGTTTCCCCTCAGGTGTAGTGCTGGCGCCAGGTAAAAGGAAAAAGAAAGAAATAATGCAACATTTACTTTCCCAGACATTCATGGCTCCAAGATGATACATTCTGAGGACCTGGTGACCCCCTGACCTTTTCTTCTAAGCGCCACCACGAGGTTGACGTTTGTGGGTTGGTCTAGTGGAAATATGAAACAATTATTGAATTCAATTTTTTGCTCCCCATGGGTTGAACTGCAATAACATTGGTGATCCTTTAAAATTGTATCTTCCGCCATCCAGTTCTTTGGTTTATCACCTGCTAAAATGTATGACGTTCTCACCAGCCCTGGTTGTAAGTCGTTACCTATTAATCGGCGAATGTTAGCATGCTATCACGCTTAACTAAGATGGAGAACATGGTCAACAATACCTGCTAAACTGCTAAGCATGTTAGCATTGTCATTATGAGCTTGTTAGCACGGCGAAGCAATGCGATGCTTTGCCTCGATAGCCTGACAGAGCAGCTAGCGTGGCTTCGATGTTGATTTATTTCTTACTTTAGGTATTTTTTTGTGAAGTAAACTCAAATTATCAACACAATGTGAATAAATAGCAGCTTTTGACATTAGGATCGCTAGCTGCACGGCTAACTGAGCTAACTACCTGAGGGCAGCTACAGTTAGCAGCAGTTAACTCTGGTGCTACGCTGCTCGCTATTGGCTTTGAGTATGGATTTGACAGGTGGCTGATTAATGCAATTTTAATAAAATATGACACAAAAAAACTTCATAGTCAATCAGTGTTTAAGCTACTTTCACTCTAAATCCCAATCAACTAAAAAAGCAAACTCCAAAATGTGATTAAAGTTGAAATATGATCTTCCTCCATTTCCCGGGGACCCACTCAAGAACCCCGTGCCACTGAGCTCGAAGACATTTCTTCCTCGCACTCTTATTTTCCAGCACAGCCTGTGCTGAAGATGAAAGCGCAGAGCGAAGGATCACCACACTGCAGCTGGATCAGCACGACATTACGCAGCTCTTACTATCACTGATCCCCTGGTTATGATGGAAATCTACTGACGCTGCGGGAAAATCACTACTCAAACTGCCATCGGAGAGCGCGGTGCTGGGAGGTGAATGGAGAACCGGCACATTGGCACAATTTGCATCAGCCCCTCCTGGACATTTTTTCTCTCCTCTGACATGTGGAGAAGGGTTTGGCGCTATAGGGTTTCTGGTTCTAGAAGCAAACGTGGACATCTAGCGAGCGGCTCCAATAGCTGCTGGAGTGTGTTCACGAAAGCCGCGGAATTTAACACACTTATTTGACCTGACTAGTGCTCCCTGATGAGCGCTCCTCTTGTACATTCACCGGCACAGAGGATCTGATGTAAACACCACACTGTGAAATAGGCCAAGTACCTGCTGTACACAGAAACGTGACTTGGATGGTAAAAGAAAGAGAGTGGGGGGTGGAGGGGGTGAGAACAAACTGATTGGCTCCGGTATTATGTCACCCCGAAACCTGTGAAATCCAACTCGGATCCCATTCTTTCGGAGGGAACGTGGTTCCTGAAAAGAGCCGTCTTTTTTTTTTCCATCTGACGGCGGCGGTTTTGGAGGAGAGACAAAGAGAGAGAGTGCACAATCCCCAAAGAAAATGACCCACGCTGACATGTCCTACATAGACTAAAGCAGAGTGAGGAGCGGCGTGCTGCAGAGGAGCACATACACTCCGCTTTCAACAAATATAGGCGACTCATAAATTATGGATGGTATTGCTTCAGCCCAAAATGAGGTTGTACATCATCGGAGTCTGGTCAGAAAAGGGCATGTTTCATGTTCACTCTGCTCTATTGTCCCTCCTCCTCCTCCTCCTCTGTTATCCCCCCCCTCCTCACTTTATCTTTATCCTCATCTCCTCTCTCCCTCACCCCTCCCCCCATCACTGTTTCTCTCCGTTTCCCCTGCCTCACTTTCCATCGCTCTCTTTTCCTTTTTTTCCACCCAAATTTCTCAATCTGTCTCCCTGGCACGATAAATTAGCCGCCTCAGCCAGGGAGGAACAGATGACGGGTTCTGATTACGCGAAATCTCTAAATGTTGATTTTTATCGGCTGTTAGCTGCGGTATCACTTCCAGATCGGAGCCACGTGATCCCTGTAATTGATTAGATTGCGAGAATGCAGACAAAACAGCCTTGTTTGGAAGCTTCCTTTTTTTAAATGCTTGAAAATGAGTGAATAGCTTCAGCTGAGGTTGTTGTTGACAAAAATGGGTATCTGGCTGCCAATATCCGATACCACACATAGAGCTTTTTTTTTTTGATAACTCACTTGTTCTCATTCAAAATTGAACAGCCTTGCTTTCATAAAGCACTCATGCGTGCCCAGAAAACCTAAAAGGGACTATCGAGTAGGAGAAGGGACATAAATAGCCATTTGTGTCCACTCTGAACATGACTTTTCGCAGCAAAATGCAGCTGGAGTTGAAGTTATAGCACATTAAAGGGGCAGTGTGTAGTTTCGTGGGAGAATTTTAATATTTACAATATTAATGAGGTAATATAAACTCAGAAATATTTACTTTTTTCATTACTGAATAAACAAGCTGTTCTCAGAGGAAAGTAAGGTCCTCAGAACACTGTTTGAAGCTAGAAAGGTGGCAGGGTCCGCCACATGTGAAGTAAAACAGTGTGAGACTGTTTGTTTATTTTGTTTGTTTACATACAGAATCGGTCGGTGAAGATCTCTCTCTGCTGCTTAAAACTGCATAATGCACCTTTAATATGAGAAGCTTTCCATCAGAACATGAACACCATTCTCCAACAGGGACATTCGTCTTCATTCCTCTCATCAGATCCCCTCTCGTGTCTGGGTTTTTTCTTTCTCTACATACCTCCAGTTTCTCGATGCGGTCCTTGAGCTGAGTGATCGCCTGCTCCAGCTCGTCCACAGCCCGCACGGTGAGCAGGTGGACGCTGTCGCTGGTCGACGCGGGGCTGTCCCGCACCATGATCCGCTCCAGGTGCGTGTCCTCTCCCGCGCTCTTGCCCCCCAGCAGCGCCGCGGCGCCCCCGCGTCGGTCCGCGCCGCTGCTCCTGCCGTCCAGCCCCTTCTCGCACTCGGTCAGCTTCCCCGTCAGCTCCCTGATGGTCCGCTGGTCCGTTAGGATCTGGTCCTTCTGCTGCAGGACCGTCTGCCGGAGCTCCTCCGCGGTGGTGCGGAGGTAGCCCCAGTCCTCCCCCGCGTACAGCGACGGGTCCTCCGCTTGTTGCTGAAAGTTTTTCGGGTTGCACTCCCCGGCGGGGATCGGCGTGCAGATGAGTCGGCTGACGGACGGGTCGTGCCCGGTGAGTCCAGTGACCCCGTCCAGCCCGCCGAGCCCGATGTTGAAGGTTGGCGCCTCCGAATCGGGCGTTTCAGAACCATGGAGAGCGCCCAGAGAGCTGGCCCGGGCCACGGAGCCCCCCGCGGCGGGCGTCTGCGCCGCCGCGTCCGGGTACAGCGAGTGGTTGTCGGTCGCCGGCTGCTGTTGCGCCGCGGCAGCCCTGGAGGATCCGGTGTGGACGGCCGCGATGATGCAGATAACCGCTCCGATGAAGGCCACCATCCCGGCGGCCAAGATGATAACGATGAACTTCAGGGTGGCGGCGGGGGCGATCGATTATCAGAAAAACCCAACAGCTGATAACACTCGGACGGGAGAGAAACTAAAAAGGCGCAAAACAACAAAAAGTGTCAAATTATCTTCACGCATGTGAAAGGAGAAGAAAAAAAACAAAAAAAACAAAACAACACCTCCACCTCCCTCAGTCTGACTCTTCCCCGCGAGAAGAGGAGATTATAAAAGGAGAGTTCCGCACCATAATTGAGTGATCATGGAGTCAGAGCACCAGGAGCAGCCAGCCTCTCTGTTCCACCTCCTCCCCCTGTTCAGCGCGCATGTCCTCCCCATCAGCCTGTTAACACTGAGGCAGCAGAGTGAGGAGGAGAGAGGAGGAGAGAGGTGGAGAGAGGTGGAGAGAGAGAGAGCTGCTCCCTCCATGCAGTCTGATAAAGCACTTTTTTGCACATTTTGTCTCCCTCCTGTCGCCTACAGTGAACTTTTTTTTTCTCCCCCTGCAGTGTTTAAACAGTCATCTGTGCTTGTGGACAGAAAAAGAAGAAAAAAAAACAGAAATACTGCATAAAACATCACATTCTCAATCAGGAGGATGGTGCAACATGTGCTGAGAGGCAGGTAGCCTCACAGAAAAAAAACAAAAAAACAGGGGGTTCCTTCCTTGAAGATCTCTGCTGCGTGCATAACAATCCGTAAATGAGTTTCTCCCTCCCCGAGGCGTGATCATTTTCCTGCTCGCCGGCCTGCTGTAATGTGTTGTGCGGGCGGCCATAAGTCAGCCTCAGGGCTCCCTGTGGAACGGCTCTACGGCGGCGGAGATGACAGAATGATGGCTCTGGTGGGGGTTTGCAGAGCGTGATACAGACCTGGTGCTATTAAGCGGGTTTCATTAAACCAGGCTTGCCTGGTAATGATGCATGTTAAAGGAGCACTGTGTAGTTTTGGGGGAGAACTTTTTTTGGTTTTTTTTTTATGCCTAAACAAACCTAATAAACAAACTCGCTTCCTTTTTTTATGACTGAATGAACAAACCGACCTTAAAGGACGACACGGTTTTCATACTGTTTTACTTTGTTTATACGTGGTGTTCCGTGGATCTTATTTTACTCCGAGAACAGCTCGTTTGTTCAGTTCAGTTATGGTTAATTCAAATTACGAGTTTGAATTCCTTCTCAGATTTACATAGTGCCCCTTCAGTATTCACTTTTTAACCCAAAATGGTTTGTTTAGTTAGTTCTGAACGACCGTCTTTGAACAGAGGAGGCGGCCTACGCCATCACTTATCACCCACCTACAGTGCTGTACTGAGTTCCCTCCCCAGACAGCTTAACAACCATTCACACCTGGGCTCACCTAGCCTTAGTAACCCACATGAAGGCCGGTTTGACCAACGACCCACAAGTGCCCCTAACGACTCTGAAACTCAGAGCTCACACGAGTCCTTGACCACTCTGTAAGGACACTCCCACACAGAGGTTAAAAGCCTGCAGCTCCCCTCCAGTTAGTTAGAACTGAAGAAGCCTCTTGGACGAGAGGTGGAACGTCTTCAACAAACTGAAACACGTCCAGTCGCCTACGATACAGCACCTAGGATTACCATCACCTGGATGACTGAGAACCTTCATCAACATTTATTTAGTTTGTTTAGGCGTTAAAAAAACAGTCAATGAAGATCTTCCAATTCAAATGTCTTCCCAAGATCTACGTAGTGCATCTTTAATCTGAGTGTAATGCATATTTACACACGCGTAATTAAAAAAAAATAATAATAAAGTTTGCATGAGAGAGATCAAAACGCCCGGAGACGAAGACAGGTGTGGGAAACTCTCCGCTGTGTGTATAAAAATGAGTGTGTGATGTGCATCCTCACACCAGCATTAAGGGCGGATTTAAGCTTTAAGACTTCTCAAAGGGCTCTAATATGAGACAGCTGAGGGGGAAGCGGCGCGAGACGTCTGACATGTCTGCAGCGCCGAACAGCTCTCGGTCTTCAGCCGACCGCTGGAATAACAAAGTAGATCGGTAAGCACTCCTGGAGAGGTGGCTGGGAAAAGTAAATACAGAAACCAAAAGGGGGAAACGCCTGAGCTGCACACATTTGTATTCAGCCGGTACACTTGAAGTCACAAGTGTAATTTCTCGGCTGTGAATAGCTTTGGAGCGGCAGTGTGGGTTCTTATCGCTGCCTAATGTTTATTGGAGATGCTTGCAGCTTTAAAATGGTTTTTATTTTAGTACTTTCCGATGGTGAAAGTGTAAACACCGCCTCTGTACATGAATGCGTTTGGGGATTCAAGTATAAGTTCTGTTTTTCTTCGGCTGATTGGAGCTAAATTTGTTCAACCCCGCAGCACAGTCCGTGCACGGTCCAGTGAGTGAGCTGATGATGAAATGGGTGCAGGTGCATTAAAAGAAGGACAGCCTGGGCGAAGCATTCTGGACACCGCTGCCCGGTTAATGATCGAAATGTACTGCCGCCGTGTCCATAAAAGCCACCGTGGCCTTCGAGTCTGAGTCCAATTTATCATCCGAGTCACCCTTGACCTTTATGCGTGTTTTAAATCCTTCGAGGATTTCTTTTGTTGGGAATGTTTCATGCTCGTTAAGGCGAATTTTTCCACAGGATTGAACCATAATCTGTGCTGAGGGGGGGTTTGGGGAGAGCTGCTCAGTTACTTGAAAGTCTAAACATGTTGCTTCTTCCCACCAGCAAACGTACTTTTCTTTGTCGGTAGATGTTTTCTCTTTGCTGAGCTGTGAAACGAATGAAGTGTGGCAGTGAAAATAATCCTTTCAGACAAAGCTGAGCTGAGTGAAAACGAATGCGTGATGATGCCTCATTGTTTTGTTTGTTCCTGTTGTTTTTCTTTAAAGGGGCTGTTTGTCACAATGTGCGGCCATTTACACAAATTAAAGGTGCAATATGTAAGAATTTGCCACCTGTTGAATTCATACTCAAAACATATAGGGGGCAGCATATCACCAGAGTATCTGCTAACTGCTGCTAAGTGTAGCAGCCCTTAGCTGGTTAGCTCAGTGCATCTAACGGTTCGGACTGGGGGCTAGAGGGGAGCTTTGGACCAGGATGGGGTGGGGCTAGCTAGTCAGCATGCTAACTTCCGAAGATGAGACCTTCCCCATCCCACTCGGTCGTCTATACAAGCCTGTACGATTTGTTAAAGTTGTTTGATGGACTGTGGATTTTTTCGTGAAGGACTCGGGTCGAGTTATCCGTGACCGTCCAAAGGATGTCACTTCATGCACGTTCTCCGGCGCCTCGCCTCGGCGCCCCTCTCTGCTCCGCTAACATAGAGCAACAGCAGCTAACGTTAGCTTAAATCGGAGTCGGCTTACATAAACAGACAGCCGGCTTCCAGCGCGACACAGAGGTTCCACAGAGCCCCTCTATAGACTGTTTAACGGTCCACTGTGACGGGAGAAACATGCACAGTACTGTTTGTGTACATAGAGATCACTATTTCCTTTTCACTCCTTCTCAGTATTTATTTATCTGATACCTGCGGGGGAGGTCCTTTTTGTGTGGCGCTTGCATGTTCTCCCCCGCGCTTGCGTGGGCGTCCTCCGGGTGCCGCTATGAAAAACATATACAGTACATGAGGTCAGTGTCCTTGACCAGAGAGCTAGCTAAGATCTGGAGAGGTGCCGTATGTCGACTGCTACACTGTACATTGTGTGATCGCACGTGATAAGTAAATATTCCTGTTACCTTACAGATAAAGGGTTTATATACAAAACATGTGATCACTTAACAGTATACATAGTTAAAGGGACAGTTCACCCAAAAAAACAAAACCAGCCTATATCTTTTTTTCTCTTACCCGTAGTGTTTATTCATCCGTCTGGATCGTTTCGGTGTGAGTTGCTGAGTTTAGGAGACATCAGCCGTACAGACGTCTGCCTTCTCTTGAATATAATGGAGCTAGATTGCATTGTGGGGCTCAAAGCACCAAAGAAAAACTCAACAGCACTGTCTCTTACCAGAAGTCATGACCCAGTTACTCAATATAATCCACAGACTTTGTCCTGTCAACCACATCAGCAGGCAGAGGCTAGCTACTTAAGCTAACTTCATGACCACGAGTCTCTTGTCCATTAAAAATAGTTCAGTTTCAAAATAGTTTCCTACATGAAACTGCTCACGACGAGGTCTGTGGATTATATTGAGTAACGGGGTCATGATTCGTGGTATCTCCATGGCTGATATCTCCAAAACTCTGCAGCTCACGCAAAACAAATCTAGACGATAAATAGCACCACGGGTAAGAGGAGAAATATGTTTTTAATTTTTACTTTTTGGGGGTTTAGTAGTTATTGTTTACTTGCTACCACTGGTCTCTTGGATGCCCTGAGGTGGCTAAAACATGACACAATGTCCTCTGGGGTGAAAATGGATCATTCTGTGTGCACCGCATACAGCTGGTGACCTTTGCAATGTTTCGCCCCTGCCCTTAAAACATCTGGAGTCCGCCCCTGTTCACTACAGCGCAAAAAAGTTGATAATACAGTAATATAATATGTCATCTATTCTATAGCACCTTATGCTGCATAATGAATCCTTCTACTTGAAATTGTTGTACTTCTACAAGCTTTTGAACGCATGATAAAGGATTAAAGGATCTGACTCCTTCCAGCTGTCTGCGATCGGATAATGTTTATATAATATTTAATATCTTGAGATCAATAATGCTCACCATGTTGCGCTTAACATATATATGACGGCTTCTTGTGTAAGAAGGGGTGGGCATGCAGTGGGGATGTTTAGACAGGTCTGTGTTATGAAGCTGTTTAAAATTCAAGTCATGTCTCCAGTTGGTTAATGGTGCCATCTAGTGTACAAGGCTCCCTCTCTCTCTCTCTCTCTCTCTCTCTCTCTCTCTCTCTCTCTCTCTCGCTCTCTCTCTCTCTAGCTCCTGTTATCTATTCATCAATAAACAATTCATGTAGGGTTTCAGAGGTTTCACAGTCTATTCTGTTGCTTCCTGCCTCGCGTGCATGCATCGAAATAGACTAAAATGCAATCATTGCCTTCACCTACAGTATCTCACACGTACTCACACAGGGAATAAATCACCGTCCACACGGAGCGTACTCGGCTCCTCCGGGAGTTCACGGTGAGTTCACTGACTCGGACATGTCAGAGCAGAGAAAAATGTACAGTCTGATAGTAATTCCGTCAGGTGTGAGCTGAGTGCAGCTCACAGCGGTGTGCATTTCAGGTTGGTGACAGGGGGTCGGGCGCCGGGCCTGGTGCCAAAATGTGATGGCTGAAGCAAAGAAAAGAAATCAATGACTTTCCCTTCACTCAACTCAGGTGTTGATACAACACGTCAAAGCTCTATTTTGGTATTTCATGCTTCATTTTTGCCTTGTACAGTCTGCGCAAGTGGGATTTGAACATCTAAGGTGATTAAAGTATCAGGATTAAGGGATTTTTAGCACATATGACCACTTAGTTCTGCATTAACCAATCAAAACCAAGGAATATTAGTGATATTACAGCATTAAAGGATTGGGGGTTGAGTGAATCAGATTTTAAAATATGCTCACTTTATGTCATTTTCGTATTTAGGCAAGTCAATTCATAGTCCAAACTCAGAAATTTGCCTCAAAGGATTTTACAATCTGCACAACATGACGCACTCACACACGTCTTTATCTCCACGATTTGAATGAGGAAAGATCCTCCCTCAAAAACTTGTTCGCTTGAGTGCAATATTTAAGAATTTTGGTTGAAAACATTTACAACTTCACCAAAATCACCAACAGAACGTGGAGGAAAAACCAGTTGTATCATTGTGAAATCTACGTATGATGTTGCAAAGCACGTTTAGCATGCTAACCAGCTAGCCCCAACCTGTCCCGGTCTAAAGATCCTGGACTAGCAGTGTAAACGTCTACACTCTCCAGTGCTCCAAACTCGTTTCTCTGGTGATCCGCTGCACCCTTTTTGAGTATGAGTATGATTCAACAGGTGGTTGATTCTTACATATATTCTTCTTACATATTGCACCTTTAACAGGGAAAAAAAGAGAAAGACATCCCTGAGGGAGCAACACAGGATTGATCTCTCTCACAGGATGGGCAGAAATGCGATAAAAGTAATATGTACCAGATTAGACTGAAGTAACAATTGTAGAACTATGAAATGGAAAAAACAGAATGACAGTATCACGTGGATTGTTCAGATATATGAAGAATACGTTTCTACGAAGACGTGAGGCAACTGCAAATAACCTAGTCTTGGATCCAGAAAGAGGGCAGAAACACCCAAGAGAGAAAAAAAGCTCATTCAAGGACATCATTCACAAAGAGACAATGTGCTTTATTATTAACACAGATAGCACAACAGATAGACACTAGACACGTTTTTCACTTTCGCTTTCCTCAGAAATAATGTTGGCTCCACGACGCCCCATGCAGATTATATTCAGGCATTTAAGTGACGACAACAAAACTACTAATGAAGATTTTGTTAGAAAACACATTGTTCAGAATCATTTGGACACACTTCAGATTTCTCAGTGACCCACATTTGGGTGCAGAACTGATATGAAATGATAAGACTGGTGATATTTTATATTCTTAGTCATTAAATGCCATGAAAAGACCCAAACCAACAATAAAGTGATTCTATGTACAGTATTGTCGATGAAGGTTCTCAGTAATTCAGGTCAAGGTAGTTCAAAGAGCTGTATCGTAGGCAACTGGACATGTTTCAGTTTCCTGTCACCTCTCGTCCAAGAGGCCTCTTCAGTTCTAACTAACTGGAGGGGAGTATCAGGTTTTTAACCTCTGTGTGGGAGTGTCCTCAGAGTCGTCAAGGACACGCGTGAGCTCCGAGTGTCAGTCGTTAGGATCCTTGTGGGTCGTTGACTCAACCGGCCTTCATATGGGTTGCTAAGGCTAGGTGAGCCCAGGTGTGAATGGCTTTCTGGGGAGGGAACTCAGTACAGCACTGTAGGTGGGTGCTAAAAGCCTGCAACTCCCCTCCAGTCACTAAGAACTGAAGAAGTGTCTTGGATGAGAAGTGAAACGTCTTCAAGAAACTGAAACACTTCCAGTTGCCTATGATACAGCACAGTATTTGCTTTGGAAGCCTGATACACAGTGGTTAACACCTCTGAGCCAAAGTCTAGCAACGATTTACCACATCTAATCTGTGAGTCACACCTTATACGATACAAGAGAACCATAAACTTAAATCATCCTGTTGCTGTAAATGCTGTAACGTGCACCAAAACCTGAAAAAGGTCTCCAACATTTAATCCCTGTACTCCTGTTTGAATACTGTTTGCAACCCGATATAGCATAAAGACCCATATGAGTTTATAGTACTTGTGTAGTTATAGGCCAGGAGCAGCATGTCCTCTTTAAATCTTTAAAAAAAAAACTGTTAATATGCTTTAAATCTGGTCGATGCAAAAAGCGTAGTTAACCGTTAATAGCTTAAGTTCAGCTAACTGCTCACAAATGCATAATAATGTATGTTTTAATCTAAATAAAGTGACAAATATAAGTAATAAACTGTCAACAAAACTGCTGATTTGCTGCAGGATGCGGCCAGAATGATGTGCTGCTCTAAAGTTAGCTAGCTAGCATTAGCAAACATTCCCATTAGCTGACGATGGCGTTAGCCAGCCTTAGCAGCTTTAGAGTTAGCTAGTTCTTGTGATGTCAGTGCCATTTGCTAGCTGGCTTAAGCAATGTTAGCTAGTGCACAAATTGGCAACCGCTCGAGGGCGGAGATGATTCAAACAGCAGTGGCCTTTTAACGTCAATACAATGTAAAGGGGGAGATGGAATGTCACATGTAGCATCTGAATGTTAGCAAAAACACCTTTAAAGCAAGAAAGTTTTTATTGATAGTTTCAGTTAAACTCAAGAAATGCATTTGTAATGCTGTTATAAAAAGTTAAACTCACAAGGCTTTTATTAATGTTCTCAAGCAGGTTACAAACTCTTAGCAGGTTTCTTATACAACAACAATAAACGTGGTCATGACGCTTTTCAAACACTTATTATTAAGCATCTCATACAGGCCTTATTACTTATCAACTCGCACTTATTACAAGCACCTTAATCTAAAGCATTACCAAAACTAGATCACACAGTTGTGTTATGAAGTTAAGTGTTCATGACCTATTTCTAAACGTGTACACTCTGTGAATATTACATTATATCCACTGCACATTACAGAGTTAAAAGAGATCTCTGTTGTCGCCTTGAATAAAACATACAATGTGGCACAAACAAACACGCACACGCCCAGACAGTCAAGGTTTATAGCATCTGTCAGTGTGTTTTATGGTTGAGCCATGTTTAATTATTTACTCCGGTCTCTCTCGGGCCACAGCGGTGTCGATTACCGGCACACTGAGCCGCTGCTCCCTCTCAGCTACACGTCGGCTTCAATACGATTAACTCTCCTTTTCTCGCTGAGGCTTTGGCACATTCGCTGGATGATATAAAAGCCGCAGACCCTGTCAAGGTTTCAGTGACAGTTGCACCGTTATGGATATAAACATGTCGGGGCTGAATAGTGATCAGCTGCATCGCTCCACCTTGGGGATTTACTCGGTAGGTAACAGGTGCTGCGTGGGGGCCACTGGCTCAAATTAGGGGACCAACTTGCGTATCATTTCTGTGGAGCAGACATGATGTGAATTCACACAGTCAGTTTCGAATTCAGGGAGTGTTCTCCTTTTGCTCGGTAACACCGGAGATTTGAGTCTGAGGCTGCCTGTGCTCCAGCGTTTGGAGGGAGAGTTTGTGCTCATAAATACAGATTGAATTAAAGACGTTTTATTGATCCTCCTTCAGGTGGGTCTAAAAGTTTGTCTGACTTTCAAATATGTGTGTCTGTGTGTGTGTGTGTGTGTGTGTTTCCCAAACAGAACCTGACGGACGACTTCAACCCAAGCCTACAGAAACTGGTTTTACTGGGTAACAGCTATATGCAGGCTTTCAAAGGTAAGACATAAAGAAAGACAAGAAAAGAAAAAAGAAAGAAAGACAATCCGCTGATGAGAATTTCTCACTTCTGAAATTCACACACCAACCTTCATAAGTGCTATAAACTAAACAAACTATAACGGCAGTACACAGGATATGGGAGCTGTCTATTTCACTACACCTAATTCCAAAGTCCACCCGCTTTGGGAATACCTTCCTGGTGCAGTTATAGCCCTGATAATGGGCCTGTAAACAAAGCCTGCAGAGGTAATGAGTACATTGAGAACAGACAAACATCGGCCCAGAAAGATATTTGATTTCCGAAGGCTGACGCAGGGATTTGGGATATTGCGTACAGTCCGGGCCTGATGTTTTTTTAATTCATTTCTGTGCTTCATTTTTGAATGTGCGTCTGTGAGAAGAGGTCGTTTCGGAGCATGGATTAAACTTTTAATTTGAATCTGAACGCGCAGTCACCGGGTCCACATTTGATGTCTTAATTATCCTCGTCGTAATCACCTGTAATCCCTGCGCGATGCGTTCCGTGTGAACGCGCCTTTAAAGTGCTGAGATGCAAATGAAATTCAGCTACAGGAGCAGTTTTACACGGCGAGCCTTTTTATATTACACCACACTGTAGGTGCTCGTTTAATATATGCAAGAGCACTTGTGCGACGTCATCAACAACTGATTCACAGTCGCACCACTGCACCAAAAAGCCCCGCAGACAATAAAATACAGATTATGATGTCTCTCGTTGCCGCCTGCACCGAGACTTTGAATCCCTTCTGTGTGCTCTCTGTGGTGCCGCGACATGTTAACGAGGTCCAGACCAAGAACTGATGTGGTTTAAGAGTCCATTTAGATTCTACTGGATGCAGCTTCTCCTTATAAATGGATAAAATGTGGATGCTGTCCATACTCTCCCTATTCGTAGTTTTTAAAGTGCTATCACCTGTGTGTTTGTCATTGAGATCCATAGTCCTACAGCCTTGGGGAGTGTGCGTCTGATTGGTTATCATTGGGTGTAGCCCCATCTTGACAAAAGCAAGGCGAGGTTCTCTCGTCTGCTGAAAATGCAGCTAAAGCTCGCTCAAATAAAAACAAGCAAAAAGGCAAACCCCAGCTAAAGATGAGGTCACGCTGTCATTTGACAGGTACCATCTCACAAAGGCTTCTTACGGACAAGTGTAGCCCTCCATCTACCATTTGTCAGTAATTATCTTAGAATTTATATAATAAGTAAATAAACACATTTAAATGTGTCCTTTAAAAGAAACTTGACAACACAAACATCATGAATGCGTCGAGCGTCAAAAGCTCCCGAGATATTAGCTCGCTACTCTGCTGTGCTCGGCTAGTTAGCTTTTAGCAGGACTAGTTTAGCTGTTTGTTTTATTATTCTCCATGACTGGATTTAGCTGCTGCCTTGTTCATGTTGGTGTAGACGGAAGTTAGCTCATCAAAATGTATACATCTCAAGTACAGGGAACAGCTACGTGGAAAAAGTAAGTCACTTTAGCTTGAGCCAAGGCTAACAGTGGCTCGCTAACTATTCAGATCTTATGTCGATGAAGGCTCTTAGTCATCCAGGTGATGGTAATCCTAGGTGCTGTATCGTAGGCAACTGGACGTGTTTCAGTTTCTTGAAGACGTTTCACCTCTCGTCCGAGAGGCTTCTTCAGTTCTAACTAACTGGAGGGGAGTTGCGTTTTCAACTCCCTCCAGTTTTCATTTCCAGTGTACAGACCACTCGAAGCACTTTTACAACACTTGCCGCATCACACATTCACACATCAGCAGCACACACACCAGCTGCTTGTCAGGAGCAATCACTCAGTCAGGAGCAACTCGGGGTTCAGCATCTTGCTCAAGGATACTTCGACATGCAGCTAAACCTTCTGATTACTAGACGAGCCGCTCTACCTCCTGAGCTACAGCCACCCCGAGCCGGGTGATAAGTAATGAGGCCACCTCCTCTGTTCAGCGACGGTCGTTCCAGTTTGACACAGATGGATTCTATTACACCTCTTTCTAACCATCTGCCTTCTCTGGCCAAGATGTTCACACTGTTGTCCGCAAAGGAATGATTTTTCTCCTTCAGCTGTAAGTGGACAGCAGAGTCCTGACCTGAGGAGTTGGCCCTCCTGTGTTGTGCCGTTCGTTTGTGGAAGGGTTCAGCTTTTACTGTTTGGATTTTAGCTGTGTTTTGTTGAGACTATAAATTGAGCATTTCTATGACGTTGAAGGGACTTTCTGGAACTTTTGTGCTGTGCTGGAAGCTGGTCATTTTTCGATTGAATACCGTATTGCAAGAACTAAAACAGTATCAGCAGGCAATCAAAATGCGGTGTTATCATTGAGAGCGAAGAGGGACTTTATGGTGATTGCTTATCAAGAGGAATGTGATTGCACTGTGATTTTATGCAGCTGTTGTCCAAGTAAACATATTTCCAAATGATTGCAGAGAGACATTTGCGCGTGTTGTAATTTGAATCATTGAATCGTTTCCGTCCCGTTGCCGTTGTTGTAGTTAATCACTCTGTTTACCTGCCTCTGTAGTTGTATGCCGGGGAAATGAATTGTGCCAAATCAATTTGCATTTCAAATTAATGTTGTGTTTGTGTGTGTGTTTTCCAGCTCTCGCCGTAGCGAGCGAGGCCTACTTCAGCATGCTTTCAAGGATCGGAGAGAAGGCTTTCCACACCGCGTCCTCGCGCTCCCTGGGTACGTACGAACACATGCACAGTCAGCTGGCTTGTGCAATCTCGTGATTACTAAGTGGAAACACAATGAGGTTATTTCCATATCAACTATTCAGGCAGTGTTTTGTCTTTGATCTGTTTATGGACATGTATTTTGCTCATTAAACAGTGTTCTTACGTGTGGTGAAGACCAAAGTTTACCCTCAGGCAGCACTTTATTACTCCTTTCACAGATACTAAGAGCACGTGTAACATGGAGGTGTACGCCATTAGTGTACTCTTTGATGTACAGGTGTGTGAGACACACTCTGATACGTTATTGAATCAGTGTATTTTATGGTGTAACATCCACAGCTCATCAGGACTAAAAGACTTTTACCTGTAGCTCAGACTGAGAAAATGTTTGTTTTGAGCCTGAGAATGAGGCGAAACCGTCTTATTGAATTTCTGCTCGTGTCAAGAGGCAGCTTCAAAGTTAACCCGTGAGTGTTGGCAGCGTTGGGCATGGGATTCGAGCAGACATCATGAATAATAAACAATGACAGGCAGCGGGCCGTGCTCCGCTCACTTAACCCAGCCACTCTGAAAGGGAGTCGTGTTCGGTTTAGTTGCTGGAGCTGAGGATATTGTCCAAACTGGATCATTAGTGTATTCACGCTGTGAGGAAATGAATCCCAGCATGCATTTTCAAGCACAGTGTCAAGTCAAACTAAACGAGTGCAACGTTTTCGGCATACTGTGTCATGGCGTGGTAAATCCTGATGGTTAAACTGCTATGAGAATGTTTTTTTCTGCTTTTATCAAATGTTTCAGATCAATGTTTAAATCCCTCACAGTGTGTTTGAAAGGTTATGAATGGAGCTAAATGCAATTATATTAAAGGTAGAAGACAGCAGTTGGCGTAATACAACCATCTGGTCAATAATTAAATGATCCCTTCAAAGAAAACAATGAGATTCCATACCCATCATTATCAGTCATTAACTTCAACATTTCAGAGGATTTGTAAAGATGGGTTTGCACAGTGGCCTGATAATGAAACTAGATTAATACAAGTGATTAGCTGTGAAGCCCATGTCAGGAAGAAACATCACAAATGAGAAAAATGTCACAATTCTGTTTTGTCAAGTTTCTGTTTCTGTGTTGTGTTTAGTTTAAGTCATTTCCTGTTTTATGTTGTAGTTGTGCTCCACGTCTTGTCTTTTCTGTCACAAGTTGGGGGTTAGGGGAATTGAAGGACCCCAATGCAGATCAGAACAAGAGGCAGGATGAGGGACACAATAAGTCGAAGCATAATTAAAAAAAAGAGTCCAGGGAACCAAAAACAAAGTAGCAAAATAAAACAGTTAAACAAAGTGCAACAAAAAGGCAAAGTACAAATCAAACAAAGGAAAACCGGCAATCAAAATCCAAAAACACACCATGGAAACAGGCGGAAACACAGTGAAGCTCGAGGAGGACATCACACTAACACCAACTGAAACAGGAACAACAAACTGACAAGGAGTGAAGGGGAACAAAGGCTTAAATACACACACACTGATGAGGGAACGAGGAGCAGGTGAGGAGAGAGAGGAGGGACGAGGGCAGGTGAACTAACGAGGGGGGAGCACAGAGGAGGAATAACACAGACAGACAGAGGGAGACAAACCTGCAACAAGGTGGGAAGGAAAAAACACAGAAGAGGCACTGACAAGACACAAGAGGGCAAGGAAATCAAAAACATAAGACACAACAAAACACAGAGCCATGACAAAAAACAATCAGAATCAGAAATACTTTATTAAAAAATTACTGTCGGACAGTGTCACACAATACAATAGGACAGGGAACGACACACATCTTGCACATGTGGAAGTGATATACACTGGATGGAATCAAACAGTAACATTAGCAAGGAAGTGGCTGAATGCTAACGTTAGCTAATGGGTTATCGAATATCTTTTCTTGCCTTGAAATATGGCCCGATCAATAGTCTTTTTTGTTGCTGATCCATCGGGGAGTGGTGAAACGATAACAATTTGCCAGATTGCCTACGTTCATAAGACTTGCAACGTAGAAAACAGCAGCGAAACATTATCCCAGCATTTGAACTTCCCACTTTAGACTCTAGAGGAAAATGGCCGTCGTGTGAATATGGTCTAATGTGTGTTCGCTTGTGTGTGAGATGGAAAGTGTGTACTGTAAGTGGGAGTGTGTTCCTAAGAGATGAAGTCACAGGTTTCCATTCCCGTTAAGACCGTTGGTTAATGAGTACATATAAGTAAACAAAAGGAGAAGGTCGTATGATATTGCATGATGTCATTTTATTGTTTTCTGGGCCTACATTAAGTGATTATAATGAAACATGTGTGACTTTGTGCAGGAGATGTCCTGATTCAGATCTCTGAGAGCCAAAGAAGACTCACCTTGGAGCTGGAGGGACTCGTAAGTGACATCATCACCACCCTTAAAAAACGCTTTTGTGTGTGAGCGTGTTCTCTTGCGTTCAACATGATGTTGTGTGTCTCTCTCCAGTGCCGCTGGTTCAGCATGGAGGTTCTTCAGGAGATGGACAATAACATCAGACTGGACAAAGATTACATATCGGTGAGTGAGCCACCGAAAGCAGGGTCGCGACGAGGTCAAGAGAGGGCTCTTACAGGATGACAAGCTGTTATCTCGTAATGATGTTCAGGAAAGGAAAATGAATAACTGCGAGGCATCGTGAGAATAGTTATGGAGTGAGTTATCTGATAAATTAACATCTTGATAAATGGCTCACTTACCTCCCAGGCGATAAAGAAGTAATAATCTGTCATTAAAACTGGAGAAGCCATTAGAAAGGACGGAAAAGACGTGACGTGAACTGTGTGTCGTACAGGGCAGCAGGAAGCACTACGAGATGGAGGTCCACAGCCAGGCGGCAGCTCTGAGGAGGGGAGCCAACCAGGTTTGAGTTTCTGCACCCTGAAGGAAAAAAATCAGCACCACGTGCGCAAAATGTCTTTGTAAAATATGTGAATGTGCGCTGTCGAATGTGTGCGTCCTCAGGATTACAGCGAGTATGTGCAGTTCCTCAGGAGGAGCCACGACGGGGCCCTGAAGGAGGAGGAGAGGCGACACCGCTTCCTGGCTGAGAAACACTGCGGCCTCATACAATCCATCAGCAGCCTCATGAATAAGGTACACAGCTCACCTCAGACGGCATTTGTCAATTTAATATTTCATGGTTTTGTATGCAGCTTATTAACTACAGGCGCCAAATGGGTCGGGTTTGTCTACCACTCTTACCACACATTACTGCAATAAGCGGGACAACAACAGGACGGCAACAGGACAGCCAGTTCGCACTGATCTGTGATGATTATAAGACGTTATCAGCGCCTGTGGATGAGTTTCCCTCCTTTGTAATGAGGGTCAAACACTGATCAGCAACACAGATCACCAGTTTGGCTTCTCCCGCAGAGCTGATGTCTCATTAACAGGCCGTCTGTTTGAACTCTGGACTTTCCGCTCACCTTTTATTACACCGCCGCACCGTCACAATCGAAACATTTTACTGTTCTCATAATGAGGCCGTCACAAAGCCCTTTGAGACCGTACATTTAGTTGAGGACAGATCAGACATGTGTTTGTTTAACTCTCTGCAGCCCTCCGACAAAGATATTTGCCCCCTCAAAAAAAAAAGTTTTCCCTTTTAATACTTAACTTGATCTTTAATAAATCTACTCCATAGAGCAGAGTAAATACAAGGCTTGTTAAAAAGAGGGGGAGTGCCTGTACACTCACTCCGCACCACAGAAGTTCAGCCTGTTCAGACTCTATTTTGGATCTCTGCTCGAAAATGACACGCCCATATTTAACAGAGTCCATCTCTTCAGCTACAAGGTCTATTTGAATAATCAAGGTTGTCATAATAAAGAGAGAGCTTGACAAACGTGTTCAGATGTGTAAGTATAAGTTCATATGTCACTGAGTAAATGAAGCTGGCACAAGGCATAAATGAGAGATTTTATTTCCACCCTTAAAAGATGTCAAGCAAACCGAAGGATAACATCTGAACATTAGCTCTGGCAAGTTTTATGCGAATAAAGTGAATCAGAGCAAAATTAGAGAGGTTTTACTTTAAGAGCATTTTGGTACGATCTGTACCATTTAAAATGTCTCAAGCACCAAACGTTACCAAGTTGAGCTCTCAGCTCGGGCTTAACAGGTTAAAAAAAGACTACATTTCGTTCCTGCTTGGATCTCGGATAAGCCTGCTCATCTAACACAGGCTCATTCCAATGAATAAGACATCAAAACATCTCTTATCCCATGTGTAGAGAAGCTAAATACATTTGCAAATTTGCAAGTTGCTAGAATTAAATCTGAAACCAGATGAACACAGACAACTTCAAGTGAATGAAACTGGTCGCTATGGATGGTCAATTCCACACGGGAAAGAAAAAAAAAGATAAGAAGTTTGTCATGATGAGCACAGAGCAACTCATGGACCGTCAAAATCAGGAAATAGAAAGTGAAAAATGTGACATAGTTAAAAATTGGATGAAAATTTAAAAAATACGAGTTAGTAAATAAAAAAAAGACAAGTAAAAGATTATGAGATTCAATTAAAAAGAAAAATATAAATTATGAGATAGTAAGTTTAAATTGTAGTAAGTATAGTCAGAGTTTTGAGATCACAGTCAAAATTCGAAGACTGAAAGTCAAAATTTTGAGTTAATAAGAAGGAGGTTTGTCTCACTCAGTCACTTATGACATATTAAGTCTAAATGTTTATTTTTTTTGTATTTGAGCATTTTCTGATGCCATCCATGAGCTTTCACACTGAACCTTTAATTCTCAGTTTGAATGCTGCAGCTTTAATCTGGTTAAACAGATTTGTGTCTGACAAACATGAAGAGATGGAAGTCTAATAGAGCTGCTGACATTTTCCCCACGATAACAGAAACTGCACTTACTTTTAACCATAAAGGTGGCGGGCCGCTGTTTAACACATGTGGATCACCGTTTACATCTCTGCTCTCATAGTTGAACTGAACACACAGTATATTTGTGTGCATGAGGCCTTTTGGTGCCAAATGAGTATTAATATAAGCAGCTGTGTGACATAAGCTCCTAACTCTGCTGACCCTTAATGGGACTTTCATTTTGTGTGTGTGTGTGTGTGTGTGTGTGTGTGTGTGTGTGTGTGTGTGTGTGTGTCAGCTGGGAGGTTCCCTCCAGCAGAGAGCCGACGCCTGGTCCGACGAGGTGAACGCCACCAGAGGACTCAAGGCCGGACGACCCCCGTCTGTGGAAAACTCTGTGAGTTCAGGGCAGGGTTTACAGAAGTCCGCTGTGTGTGTTGAATTATTCAAACAGCGCCGGAGCTGGATTGCGTTAGACTTTCTTCAAAACCCAGAGAATATGCTGCTGGTGTGAGATTTAATCCTGTTTCGGGGGGAGAGGACTGAGGGAAGCTCTGTGAGATCTGTTTGGGGAAATATCTCGTGAAACAGATAACATCATTTGAGCCAGTCAGAACCTTTCAAATGTGGTGTCTGAGTTCAACACATATTAGATAAGAAAACATAACGTGATTGAGCTGGCTGTAAGGGATCATACACAGGCAGAAACCAGTGAATTATGGCCGTTATATTTTTGTTACCAGGGTGCCCTCTGGTGGCTGGATTCGATTTGAAACCATCAGAATGAAACACACCACTGACATGAGACATAACACTGTTAGAGGGAAGCTGCCTGCGGAGGATTAAACCTGTAGCTGACATAGAAGCACAGAGATTACATGAGAGCTGCACGATTAGCTGAGTAATTGATTGGTCGATGGAAATATGAAGAACTGCTAACTACTGTCAAACATTTGCATCTTTGCGCTTCTAAACTGTAAGGATTTGCTTGTTTTCTTTGTTATTTCTGATAGTAAATGAAGAGTCTTTGTGTTTTGGACTGTTGGTTGGACTAAAGGAGAAATTTGTACACATCACTTTGGGCTCAGGAAAATTGAGATGTTTTTCACTGCTTTTTGGCAGAATAATCCATAATGAGAATCAACATTAGTTGCAGCCCCGGATAAAATTATTTTCTCTGGCGTGAAAGAAATGAATATGTGATTGCGATAAGGCAATAAATCTCTCCTGTTCAACCACCGGCTTTAATCAAAAAATGAAACATATACATCATCTGAATAAACCCAGATGTCTCCACATCTTGAAACAGTAGGATTAACACCATGGATAATTCACAAACTGACGCCATATGGTCTTTTCGCATGAAGGCAGCAATTAAGATGCGAGTAAACAACAAAGACGGCCCTGAGCTCAGCCCGGTCGGTCTCAGTCTGTTCCTCATCACAAGGTGACGTGCCAGTGAACCCCGCAGATCCCGCATCCTACTGTAATAACCATCAGAGGATTAACGTGGATCCTGTGTTTGTTTTGGTTTGGCGTGGGATTTATCCTCGCTTATAACAGAGCGAAGCCTGTGAGCCACTTCAGACAGAGATTTTAGTTGCCTTTCCACAGTCACTGCTCATATACAGTACATTACTCGAGGTAAAGGTTCATTTATTTGTCATTTTGCAACACCAGGGTTGTAAAACGATGTAGTCTGGTGGTACAGCAGAGGATACTTCTGTATCTTTAGCCAGATGGCAGCAGGATGAAGAGACTGTGGCTGGGTGGGTGTTATCTTTTAGTATCCTTTAGGCTCTGTGCAGTCATCTCACTTCACCGATGTCACTGATGCTCTGTAGATGGTACCAGTGATGTTCTGGGTGACTTTTACTCACCCACTCTTGAGCCTTCCTGTCCTGGGCCATGCACAAACCATGCCAGTTTGTGGTGTTTCCAGTCGGCATGCTTACTATTGCTCTTCTGTAGTAGATCTGGCTCCTTTCTGTAGAAAGTAGAGCCTTTTCTGTGTTTTTTTCACCAGGTTGTTGATGTGCAATGGTCATGATAGGTTCTCTTGTACCCTCGTTTGACCAAAGTGAACAAAGTGCTAGTTCTGGTTTGGAGTTGAACCTTTTGAGAACTGGTTTGCTTTTCCATGGGCATGAGAGCCCATACGTCTCCGTTTTCCTAGCATTGCTCCACCTTAGCTCCACCGATGTAGACCAGGGCGTCATCAGCGCCTTTTTTTGTAAAATCAGCAATCAGCTCCGTCAGCTTTTCTTTGCTGATGCTGAGCAGTAGATTGTTCTCTGTGAAACACTACGCAAGATTCCTCCTGGTATGAACATTCTTGGTTGTTTGTAATGTGGCCAATGATGGTGGTGTCATCAGCATACTTGCCAACAATAGTGTCAACACAGTCTCACCGAGTGCAGTCATGGGCGTACAGTGTGAACTGGAGGGGGCTGAGCACACAGCCCTGGGGAGCTCCGGTGGTGAGCACTAAAGTAGAGGAGTAGTGACTGCCAATCTGAACGGTCTGGGGTCTGTTTGTGAAGATGTGAGGATCAGCTTCATGGGAGGGATTGTATTAAATGCTGAGCTGAAGTCAACAAACAGCATTAGGATGAAGCTGTTATTCTCTAGGTGTGTGAAGACTTAGTGGAAGGCAGTAGATATGGCGTCGTCTGTGGTTCTGCTGGTTCTGAATGCATACTGGTGAGGGCCAAGGCTGGCAGGGATGTTGTCTTTGACATTAACTGTTCACTCTTGGATCTGCTGTTTGTGTTTATGATCCTGTTTCATCCTGGTGATTGCAAGCTACATGAATGTTACAGCACAGACTGACAGGTTGTCTACACTTGTGCATGAGCTGTGCTGTGTATTCTAGGTTGCGCAGATGGGGATGAGGGAGGACGAGTACAGAAGGAGCAGAGAAGAGCCGCTCCTCGGCAAAATACCATCAAGGGGTGAGTGGTTGCTGCGAGCCATTCCGAAACTCTGTATTTATTTTGAGAAAACATATCACTTTACTGACACCAGGAAACCCGACCTAACCTGACACAGACGATAAATCTAACATGTCAACAACGATATCATAAAAAGATTTCGGTGCCACATTTCATGTTTAGAGTCAAAGCATGCCTGTAACGTTCGCAGCCCGTAATGCATATCGGAGCTCATTTAGCCTTCACCACCCGCTTTATTATCCTTCAAGCCTTTTATCTGTGTTTTCTCTCGCTCCTCATAGTTTTTTCACATCTGCACTTTCATACTTCCTCATTTATACTTGCCTCTGCAGAAAGTCTGTTAATTATATGCCCCGCTTATCTAGAGTTAAAATAGATACGGGACCATAAACAGTCTCTAGAATATTGAGTGGGAGTTCCACTAATGTTCCACTTTTGCTCCTTTGAAACATTGCATGCACCATTCTCCTTGTCTGCAGCACTCCAATGATCCGACTAAGCTCACTAAAGAGAGTAAATAACAATGCCGCCCCCCCCCCCCCGTTTTTTTGTGTAATTCAGTGTATTGCATCTCCTGCCATCCAAGCAAAATAATTATACAGAGAGTAAGATACTTAGTAGTCTGCCAAGTCTTAGTAGTCTGCCAACTCTCACTGGTATGAACACCAGGGGCATAATGGGTAAAGAAATAAATCATACCCTTTTATATTTTTTAATGAAGCATTTCACCAGAGATCCATCTTCGCCATTTAAGAGGTTTTCTCAGCCAACGTGTGCGGCAACAAACAGTCCAATTTATCATCTCTCCAGCTCCGTCTCCCCAGGAAAGCGTTTATCGCTCCAGCGGAGAGTCACAGGGAGGCGGCGGTGGAGCGAGATCCTATAGGGCGAAGGTGGCCCACCAGCCCGGCGGCTCCAACCCCACCCTGCTGCCCTTCTCCAGGGGAGAGATGATCACCGTGAAGGTCCAACAGCCGAGGAACGGCTGGCTGTATGGACGCGCTGAGAGCAGCTCACGGTGAGCTAACCCCTAAGCCTGTGTGACTGCTCGTGCATCCACCGTAAATATGTCTGTTGCTCAAGCGAAATCCAGTATATATAGTGCACTCTCTGTTGCACACTGATACCATTCAGGAGGTCAATATATTCAGGGGGTTTACAAACAGTTTCACATTTAATGCTCCAGGTCCCTTTCCCTCAGGGGAAATCAAGCTGGTGAGAAAAAGAGAAAAAAAGAAAAAAGATGCATTTTACATTAGAGATGCAAACATTTGTAGGGAATTAATCGCAAATAAAAGGATATAAGAAACGATCAGTATTGTCAGCAAATAAATTGAGAGAAAATAGAAGAATAGTATGTTAAAAGCAAATAAACAAACAGAAAAGCAAAATAAAACTTTAATTTACATTTTAGCAGATGCTTTTGTCCAAAGAGACTTACAGATTCATACACTGATGGCAGAGGCTGCCATGCAAGGTGCCAACTGCTCATCAGGAGCAATTTGGGGTTCAGTATCTTGCCCAAGGACAATTCAACATGCAGCTAGGGGGATTCTGAACCAGCGACGTTCCGATTACTAGACGACCCGCTCTACCTCCTCAGCTACAGCCTCCCCTAATTAATTGAAAAACGAGTAACAAGATAAGGAGTCTATACTCAAGCCTAGAGCAAAAGTTAGACCACCACCGAAGTCAGTCGAGGTTCATCCTCATGGTGTCCACGAACGTCTGTAAAACTTCACGTCGGTCCATCCAGCAGCTATTTCGACTGTATCAAGTGTATTTGTCTTTTCTAATTCTTTTGTTAACGCCAACGCCGCCGACTGTCATCTTCACTGTCTGATTCTGTGTTTTCAGCCAGGGATGGTTTCCATCCACCTACGTGGAAGCAGTGGACGATCCTCCGATGACAACCAGCCCTCGGTAAACATCCAATAAAATATATTCAACAAGTATGACTGTTAAGAAAACATTTTGTCATGCTAAGTGCCCGGCTAATAAAGAAACGTGTTGTCTTATCTTACTGACTCCTACTATGCCAGACATACAAGGGTAAAAAGTTTCAGACTAATTAGATTCACCATAAATATGAAGCCACAGCCAATAGCTGAATATCTTAGCTTAGATTATTTTAGCATAAAGACTGGAAATGGAGAGAAGCAGCTAGCCTGGCTCTGTCTGAAGGCAATGACAGAATAAAAAAGAAGTGGGTTTGAATCTGGTGGTTGCACAGGTTTTGCACGTGGTCTGCCTCAAATTAATTTGTCATGGCAGCCGTTGATGATAGATGGAGAGACTATAAACTGAAGACAAACCTTCTGCGTAATGTTTGCCTTTCATCCCTGATACCCAACACACTTCGCCGTTCCCCCAGGCCGTCCTTTTTTTGTTTTATGGGTCCAACATTTTTTAAAAGAGGGTCAGCATGAAACTCAGGCCTGGAATAATAACATGAACTATTTAAGAAAAATGGGTGACCCATAGCTGTGAGGAAAACCAGTAGGAGGTTTAAAACTAAATGTCAGTCACTGAGCACATGGCACAGCTAAATGCCCAAAATGTGAATCTTAATGTAGATCACCTGAACCTGTGTACTTAACCTAAAATCTCATATGCTTTAAAAAGCAAAATATATGTACTAGGTCTAATATCATTATCATATCACTATACTCTGCTTCATTTACATAAAACCGTTGAATTGTATTGTCGCTTCACTAGCTCCACGTTCCGGAGCAGCAGCAGCACCGGCAGCATGAGCGACCTGTTCGACCAACCACGCAGCAGGAGCCAGAGCGGAGCCCCGCCCCCTCCGCCTCCACCTCCGCCTTCATATTCAAGTGAGCCGACTCCTGACAGGAGGGCTGAGTCCTTTTCGGAAAGTAAGGTACGGCTGTCAGTCGGTCTGTGTGATTGATCGATCAGTGTGGCTCACATCAATCAATAATCTATCATGTCTTTTTAAACGTGATCACAAATGTTTTCTAGGAAGTTTCTCTTTTAACAAAGCCTTTTTGGGACTTCTTTCTATTGTCCTTCTAAAGTCCATCTTGGACTTAGATAGATAGACAACCTTTGGGTTGAACATCCTACCCTTTCTATTTCTATGTTTATAAGTGATTAATAAAGGGTTTTATTCCATCACATCTACAGTTGTTCTTTTGTAGCCCTGTCTTGGAAATAAGTGGTTTCACTTTTTACCACCTGACCACCCAAAAGTTGTTCATATTATTGGCTTTTGCTGAGCTATAGAGCTTTAGTATTACTCAAGGCCATCAGTTACAAATCTTTATATTCATCAAAAAACCCATGGGAAGTCAGTGTTTGGTCACAGTGGCCCTAGTTTCTAGAACAGTCTGCCTGAGGGTCAATTTAAAAAACAAAAAACGTATCTTTTCAGCCGTTGGTGCGATCGCCCGCCCCCTGGTGCTGCAGCCAAAGTGCCCTCTTGGATGCCCCTATGGTAGCTCAAACATGATAAAGTGCCCTCAAGGATGCCCTTTTGTACCCTGGTGCTCCAGCTTTTTAAGCTATTGTTGGTATATTTGAATCCCCTGATATATGTCTATATTAACTTATCATCAGTAAGTTCTGTGGAATCATTTCACATCGACCAAAGCAGAGACAGAGACTGTTATCGATGGCTGTCCACTGATGGTTGAACCGACAAACTCACATACCTGTGTATAGATGGCTGCCACGACTGGACACGTTTGTATTTTTTCCCACTTGAGACGGAGAAAGAACGATGTAACTCCCTCATGGTCTTTCCCGGTCTGTCCAGCAGGGGCACTGTGGCAGGGTGCTGTTCTCAATGGCACCGCAGCCGTCTTTCTGGTGGATGCAGGGAGGGAGCTCCAGCTGCTGACGGTGTATGAGCGAGGAGGTTGTGTGCACGTGTGTGTGTGTTCCTGGTTTTAGCATGCCGTTCAAGTGAAGAGCTATTTGAAGTCCTTGTGACTAAATAGGTCCTTCAGGGTGCTGTGGAGAGAAAACACTGTCTTCTTTGGTCGCTTCAGTAGCTTTTCTGTTTCTGCATGCAGAGATTCTGACGTTTGAAAAGGTGTGATTTAACAGTGTGTGTGTGTGTGTGTGTGTGTGTGTGTGTGTGTGTGTGTGTGTGTGTGTGTGTGTGTGTGTGTCGTTTCTCCCCCAAAACAAAATCACAAACTGAGGTCGCAATGGGGAAAACTAACAAGAAAACACTGGAAAGGGGTCCTTGGGGTCTATAAGGCGATGGAGAAAACTCGCAAAGCCCACTAAATCTATCAAAAGGATAGAGGAACAAAAACAAAGGACCCAAAAACCAAAAATAAAGAGTCACTGGGAGGAGGGATTTTCTGTCTAGATATAGGGGAAAATTAAACCTTGTCACAAAAAAACGAAAATGCCACCCCAACACACACACACAACACACAACCAAGAGAGCAAACTGATGGTGTTTACCCTCTGGTGTCACTCTCACAACTGAGCTGCTGGACCCAGCCTGCTTTTATAACCCAGGCAGGCTGATAGGCTGCAGCTGTGCAACGAGTGCAGGTGCACTCGATCAAGGTGGATCAGGCAGGGGTGGAGTCTAACCTACCTCCACCCATAACGTGTGTGTGTGTGTGTGTGTGGCAGCTTGAAACCACACATCAATGAGCAGCTTTGTGGTCGGACCAGCTGAAAGCAAATGGGGTGGAGGGCCGGAGCCCACTGAGCCTCCATCAGAGCTCGTGTCTACATTTTGTGGTTCGGTTCAGCCTTCACTCACCTTTCTCCTTTTTTTTTCTCTACAGATGTCAAATCCCCATGGATCAAAACCAGAACTCTTCCCGAGGTAAGATTAACGCGCCCCGGAAGCGCAGAGGGGGCCTCTCGTGTTCTCTCCCACAGAAGCTAATGGTATTTTTTGAAGTATATCATGAAGCCATTAAATCAGAGAACAACAGGCGATGAGGGCCGCGATCTAAATGGCACAGAATCGCTTTCCCCCCATTAGAGTTTGAAGTGCAGTTTAGTACTGAAACCATTTCAGTAACGGCCATTCCAGACCCATGACTATCACTCTCGCTCTCACTTCAGGTGAGCGGTTTGCTCGATGGCGCTCGTGCAGTTTGAAACGCAGCGCTCGTTTTCTCGTGTAATAACCATTATTGTCGGGCTCGACGATGTTATTTAGGCCACGGCATTTTTCTGATGTAAGTTTTCACCCCTCTGTTGTTGTCTTTTTCTCTTCATCCAACATCTATTCTTCTTTTATTTTGAAGGGGCACCAACCCGTTTGCCACAGTTAAGCTGAGGCCGACGCACACCGACGATCGATCGGCCCCACGCTTTAACCGACGATGACAACACAGCCCCGGAAGGGATGCTTTCATCGAGCTCGACTGTTCATTCTCGACTACTCCTCGACCGGGTGGACCTTGAGCGGAGGTTGTTTTGTCGAGTGTTGTCGTACCTCTCACAGTAGTCTGTTCGCCACGGCGTCTTTCTGCACTCAAGGTTGGAGAAAGAGGACAAAACTTCTGATGAATATTGTAGAATTCCTGATTTTGCATGAGGACTTGAGTCGATATTATTTTGATTTTCCTGAACCAACATCCACTCATGTGCTTTTGTAGGCTTTTTCATAATCGGCTCTGGCTTCGTGATTTATAAAATAGTAAAAGTGAATCACTGTGATACATAAACTGATAAGTTCATTGATCTTACCATCTTAAATCATCGTTTTTTCTCTGAAATGCTTGTTCTGTTGGCACTGAAATCCCGATGTGTGAATGACATATATATTAGAAATAAATGATTACTGTATAATAATGATGTGTAAATAGTGTACAGCTGATGTTATGAATTGATGTTGGATCTGTCATTTGTAGCTCAGGGATGAATCCACGATGCCACGGTCTGTGTGTAGCTGCTTGAATAATCTTTATGTTTTAAGTTTTTATTGACATCTTATTGTATCTCTGCCCTTTTTTCTCTCCGTTGAATTAACTCCATTAATAAATATTAATTGCATTACTAATTCACTCTGGAAAATGGCTTGTAGAAAATGAAAATGTAACCTCTGGCGTAAAAATGTAATAACTTGTAAAAAGGAAAATATGAGAAAGTGTCGGAGCCAGAAATGTAATGAAAAATGCAGCGCGTTCATGGATAATGTAAAACCATCTTTATAGCATCATGTAATTACTTTAACTAACGGGCTTCACTGTATTAGCAGGTGGTGTTTTTAGCTGCTGGCGCACTGATAAAGTAGCTCACAATATGTGAGGTATTACATCATAAAAATGCTGCTGCTCTGTCATCTGTTAAAGGCCCTGACAACTTTGTTTAACATCTTTAGTATTTGTCTATAACATTAAATATTTACTCATAAAGGGGCACTAAGTGGTTTTGGAGAACAAATTCAAACTCAGAATTTTAACATTTACAATATCAATGAGGTTTTTTCCATAACTGAATAAACAAGCTGTTTTCAGAGGAAAACAAGGTCCACAGAACACTGTTTGAAGCTAGAAAGGTGGCAGGGTCCGCCACATATAAACAAAGTAAAACAGTACGATGCTGTACTGTTTGTTTACTCAGCCATGAAAACAAAGAGAGTTATTTCATTCAATGTGTGTAGGCATAAAAGAATAGCCAATGAAGATCCTTTAAACCTTTAGAATAAACTGTTCAATAAAAAAAATCTGCTTGATGAGCATCGTTATCGATCCGGACAGTTATCCATTAAGCCAGCAGCCATCGTCAGACTCAGATGCTGCTTAATCCTGATTGGAGCACAGAAGGAGGCGACCTCCACTTTTCCCGATGGAGCCCCGCCCACATCAGATTAGTGAGAAGAGCGGAGACAAAAACAAATAGCAACAAAAAACAAAACTTTGGAATAAAATAGTGTTGAACCCCGTCACGTGTCATAAGAAACTGGATTAGAATTGCTATCATCACACTGTGTTTATTAAAGGAGCAGTTTCTATGTAGGTACAGTTTGTTTCACTGCTTTTGAATCATCACGTTAAACCTGCTGTGTGGATCTTCTGTCTCCCTCTTCTGGCAGTGAGAGTTATCACACAAACACTGTCAACACGCTTGGCTTGCAGGCATTATACATTTCTTATTCTTATCTTTAAACCCTTCTTCTTCGTCAGTCGTCTCACCTTTGTTTCTGTGACTTCCTGTCATCACACTGATGTCAAAGAGTCACACATTTGCATAATTAAGCAGCTAGTTTGGCACGTTAGAATTTATTTAGCACGTCCGCTCTGCTGTTATCAGCTATGCTGGCTCAGGTGTGTGTGAGCTGACCAATCAGAGCATGCTGGGTGTTCAGGAGGGGGGACCTTAAAGCAACAGGAGTCAAAAAAGAGACCGATACCTAAACAATGAGCCTGAAAACGGTCATTTGAGGCAGCTGCACATCTGCCCCAGACTCCTTTAAAAAGTCACTGAATTCTGTGAGTAGCTGAGTTTGGAGGAACTCTACGAGCTCTGTGAAACGTTGTCTTTTAATTTTTCTTAATCATTTCTTCCCTCTTGTAAATTCAGAATATGTAATGCATTTGGTTATTCCTTTCTTTGTATTAGAAATATTGTATATGATCATCTTGGTTTGGTCCCGGCTCTTCTGTGATGAGATAAAATAGAAGACTCCCTGCACACACAGTTGTTTCTTGCTGTATATCATTCATTTTCCATCCGAATTGCTCACATTTTTCACGCCGCTCTGTTGAATAATGCAAATGTTGGCACTTTCATGGACACGGAATAGATGCATAATCAGTAACCAGACTAAAACCAGGCTATAAATGAATATCTATGCCGACACAGACTACATCCTGATATGGATACAGATCGGATTTAAATACCTGGTGTGAACAGGGTGAGATTTATGTGGCGGTGATCATGCCTCTTCCCATTAAACCCTCCGACTCCGTCCTTAACGGGGCCGTTTCAACCGGGCTGCGCTGAACCCGACAGCTCTGCTCTCCCGTCTCTTTAAGTGATCGCCTCGAAGCTTCAGATCTGTGTTTATTTTCTCAGGCGGTGAGATGGCCTACTAAAGCAGATCAGGATCCCCGCAGTGCCTGTTCGGATCCTTCCGCCGGGGATACTTAACCCAAATTGAACCTCAGTGTGAATCCAATTCTGCTAATGGCTTGACAGCGTGGTTCTGTTAAACTAGCACGGCACTACCGAATTAAGACTCTTCGGCAGGTGGAATAAAAACATCCTGGTGGTTTTTTTTCTCTTTCAGGGACGGTGCATTCTTAATGTAGCGTGGACTGCACGGAGAAGCAGAAAGAGACGACACAGTCGGCGCTAACGGAGACTTACAAATGACACCAAGGATTGACTTGGACCGCTTTACCTTTTAAAGCACACCCCTTTATTCATGGTTAGGGCTCCAGTCAAGATATGACAGCGAAACAGAGGAAGGAAATCAGACAGAGGAGTCAAAGGAAGGAACTGACAGACGAGTCTCCGCGAGTCTCAAGGCTTTTTTTTTTTTTTTTTAAAGTTTTTATTTGATTCTTTCACAGCTTGACCTCTTTCTTCTTTTGGTGTGTTTTACAACAGCTCATTACCAGAGGAGAAAGGGATGGATGGATAGATGGATGGACGGTGTGTGAAGGACAAAGGGGAGCAAATGCAGGAAAGGGAACCGTGCCAGAAGTGAAAAACGACAGAGAGAGGGGGAAACGGGGGAAAGAAAAAAAAAGAGGGGAGGGGAGCAGAAGTGTTGGCTAAGAAAATGGAGATATGAGAGAGAGTACAGTCAGGAGTACAGAGGGAAACGAGGCTCTTTCTCTTATATTCTCTGTTTACTTTAAATATCTACTTTATGCTTTAAAGTGTGAGGTTTATTCCTGCAGGCATGTTTTTATCTTTATCTATACATAAACAGAAACAAGAACAGTTTGTATAAAAAGGATAAAATAAATAGGATGAATATAGCTGTGGGGACGTGTGTGTGTGTGTGTGTGTGTGTGTGTGTGTGTGTGGGGAAGGGGGGGGTTGTCACACCACAGCTTTACTTCTCATAGTGCAGCGTTGCGCTTAGTGAAGACAGCAGCGTGGGGGTGAGGACGAGGGGTGTGTGTGTGTGTGTGTGTGTAGCAGGAATCAGCTGCAGTCTGGTTGGCTGTGGGAGTCAGGGTGGGGCGGCGAGGTGTAGGTGTTGCGGAGGAAGAGGGTGGCGGGGCATGGGGGGGGGTGGCGGCGGCGGGGTGTCAGGATGTAGCGGTGGCTCGGAGGTGACCTTGGGAGCGCTAGTCAGTCGCACGGGGCGACTGTTTATTCTTTCACCAGGGAGACGAACTCTGCAAGAGAGGAAGAAAGAAAAGTTGTCAGGATGTGGTTCGCTTTCCCTTCCCTTTTATTTTAAATGGGGCACTGTGAGAAAGAATCACATCTCTTTCTTGGAATTTTTCTCAAGCTGTAGATACACATCTACTGTTTCTGGACCTTGACATTTCATAGGTGTTGCAACATTTGTCAGAGGCTCAATCCCAGCGTCCACACCAACAGACTCAGACTTTGAGGCGCCTTCCCGGTAAGTCCGCGAGGGGTTTAGGGCTATCCCACTCTGTCAGCGTCATTACACTGACACAACATGTGCACGAGGGCTCATTGAGTGCTTCATGGACACTTTCTGTAAGTCCACATATCTGCAAACCTGCACACTTCATGGGTTCTGACTGTTAACAGAGGAAGTCAGAAAATATTGGCTGTGTTCAAAATCACTGACTACCCCCTTATATAGTGGATTATACCATATATAGCTGAATGAAAGTGTCCCAAAGTGCATCATGGGAGATAGCGCATGAGTGATTGTCACTCACCAAGCATTATATACCATCATGCATTGTGCAGGTGGAAAAAACTGACTTCACTTGACCGATGTGCTCACTATAAAGTTCTCAATGTCGAACCCCCGAGGCAGTGAGCAGCGAATGAGTGACACGACCAATGATAATCCAAATTATATCTGATTCGTTTCATAATTCTATATGCAACTTATTTCATTCCCCACCAAATAATTTCCCTCAGATCTGACCTTTACTCCTCAGAGAGGAACAATAAGCCTCCGACTGCAGATGTTCCTACACGTGTCTCACTCAAACACGAACCAGGCGAAGTCAGCTAAGCCTGTGAGGGTTCAGAGGCCTAAATCTGTCTGACACCTTTTATTCCCCTTTATTCTGAACCCAACAGTCGACCGACTACAGAAAACGACAAGCGTAAGATCTCGTAGCTATGATGACATCGATGTTGCAGTCTGGAAAACATTCACTAACAGCAGTTCAAAAAATGAAATGAACCCACAGTGAGGCTGCAGTTTTAATAAACGGCCTATGAATAAATGTGTGTTGAACCACAGGCGGCAGCACATGAAGACGGTCCGCCTTGTGTTTGTCCGACTCTCTCTACATTCACGTCGTCTGTTTGTGCGACCTCGCGACACCCCCACTGATAGAATTCGATGTTTACCGTCGACTCCAATCTTGCCGTCTCCGTCCTGGTCGGCTGCTTGTAAAAATCCTTTGGTTTCTTTGTCCGTCAGGTCCCGGCCATCCTTGGCGAAACCCTTCAGGACGAATCTAGCCAGGGGACGGGAAACAGTGATGTTTTATGTGCAGCAAAACACATTTGCGTGTGTCTGTGTGTGTGTGTGTCTGTGTGTGTGTGTTTTGTCTCACTTGAGCTCCTCCTCCTCTATGAAGCCGCTGTTGTCGGCGTCCAGCACCGTGAAAACCTTCTTCACTTCGTCAGAAGACTTGGCCTTCAGACCCACCATGTCGAAAAACTTCCTGTAGTCAAAGGAGTCTGCAGCTGCACACACACACACACACACACACACAAGGAGGCACACAGGCATGCAAACACAGAGACGTCACTACAGTACTTTACAAGCCTTTTTAAACTCCAATATCAGATGCACTTCTTGACACACACTAGCAGTCAGTCAGTGGAGGCATTCGATGAGACTTCTCAAAAAGTTTCTCTAAGTTTTTTTTGTCCTGTGTTGATCTGGGAGATGAGGCCCAAAGGCAAAAAATGTAATTATAATAAAGCAGCCTTCTCACAGTGTGACAGTTATAGATTGAGAACAACCAGAGGAGCCGTCTGTTCTGGGTCACTGAGCTCTACCTGCCCACACCGTACCACAGGTATGTACAGAAACTGCAACAGAACGTCCGTTCATTGTTCCCACAGATGTAACATGACTCACAGCTGGAGCGCTCAGCGTAAGCGTTAACAGCTTCGTTTGAGAAACATCTGGTTATTTGATAAAATGTCGAACGTTGGAGCCGGTGCACAGAAAAACTTCAAGTCAGGAGTTAACTTCAACTCTGAGCGCTCCTTTTAGGCAAGAGGCCTCCAATCACACAGCTTAAAGTTCTGTGAAAGTTAATGATTGCGGTGTAAAACAATCTACAGCTTAAAGGAACAGTTCACCCAAATATTAGAATTCAGCCGTTGTCTGCTCACCCCCGTTAAAAAAGAAAAGTCGTGTGAAGTTCTTTTGTGGACTTTTTCCACAAGATTTCATTTTCATCATCATTTCTGGGGTGAACTGTTCCTTTAAATTAATTTACTTTTGGATTCAGAGACTTTTGGGTTAATTCAGTGATGCTGGCTCGTTTTGTTCTCAACTGTATCGACGAGGATTTTGAATTTTCCTGCCGCTCTGATTCATGTGGCTGACTAGCTGAGGCTCATGGTTATTGTAGTATTATGAGCCATCCACTGACACACTGGTCGACACGACATAAGCCTATATGATAGTTGTATTACACACATGATTAGTATTGTGTTGAAAAGAAACACTTGAGGTTAACTAATCCTTGCTCCCCCAAATCTGGGAGATTATATACGGGCCGGATCCGCTTTAGTCAAAACACAGCCGAGATGAGCTCGTCACGCCCGGCTCCCCTCCGAAAACCCCCGGCATTCATCCGTGACAAGTGCTTTACCTGCAAATGCATCTAGAGCTTTCTTGATGTCATCAGCGTTGAGGATGCTGCTCATTGCCATCTTGGCTGTTGGAGATAAAAAAAAAAGAGAGAGAAAGAAGAACAGAGAGGGGACAAGGTCAGAAACAAGGTCGCCAGAGAGCAGGGACGGAACGCGGAGACATTCTCGTATTACACTGGTGACTCTCTGGAAATGGAGCAGGAAACCGGGACATGTGAGAAGGAGGTGATGAGTGACAGAGTGAATTAGTGACAGTCGGGGAGGAGTGACAAAAGGAGGGAGAGGAAGGAGAAGAGACGAAGGGAGAGGAGGAGGAGGAGGAGGGAGAGGAGGTGTAGCTGCAGGGACGCGGCAGCAGAGGGGAACATTAAAGGAGAGCAGGAGGAGGGGGGGCACAGATGGACGGCGTAGTGTCCATATCAGCGTCTCCCATTTCATCCGTGTGATATCATTGAGTTGTTACAGACGAGGGGAGGGCGCGGAGCCAGGGGCCGAGTCGACAGGGGTTTAACGGGCCATCTGAGTCTTCTGCTGTGCCCGAAATACCACGGGAGAATTCAGTCCGTCAGCCCAGTCCTCACGGAGGAGCCTCCTGCACCTCACGCCATGAAAGGTGAGCCCGGCGCTTAACATCACTGTGGCTTTTTAGATCTGTGTGTGACCGAACCCGATCGCTGCCCGTCACCTTCCAGAACACAGAGGGAGGCCAAACGCAAGAGAATCTCCGCGCGAGCAAGTGGAAAAAGACCGGTGCCCAGGGAGCTGTTGTGTTGAGACGGAGTCGTCGTGGTCTGGCGAAACCTTATTAGGGATTTGGCCGCGACACGCATCATCTCAAGTGGGCTGAAGGAAGACGCGTGTTGAGCCATCAGTTGTCTTTGCTTTCACATGAACACACGCGGGATGAGAACAGGCCATTTAGCACGTACGGTATTCTTAATGGTTGCTCAGTAGGTTCAAGAGCTTCACATGTGGCCAGTCACGTCTTTAAACAGCCTCCGAGCTGCCAGGCTCGGTGGGGTCCCGGCGGATGTTTTCCAGACTGAGACTAACCGGGAATCCATATCAAAAAGTGTGACATCGATAAGCACGTCAGCGTCGAGCCCCGTCAGCTAACTGCGACTCACGTTCAGCCATCGGTGTCCCCATGAACAGCCAAAGCCAAACCTGTCCTCACCAGGCCGACTCAAATCACAAATGCGCTGTACGAACACATTTGTCAAGTCGGCACCATGAGGAGGACGGAAGAAGAAAACGGCAGTGATTCATTGATTTAATTAGAACTGTCCACCACAGGAGGCAGGAATAATGCCTATAGCGAGTCCAGAAAGCTCACAGACACACAGGCGGCCTTCACCAGTCTTTATAGTTACCATTAATAAGTTCACAACATACTGTAGGCTGAACACTGAGATTTAAACCGCTGGCTTTGGAGATTCACGAAGCATACCAAAGGAAAAAACTAAGTATTAAAAATGTTGTGATGCTCATCTCTTAAATGAAGGTGTATCTGTTTCTATGAGTCGGACAAGTGATAGAACGCTTTCTGTGTGATTAACCATTAAGAGTCTAGACGCTCAATGTTAGCATGCTGATTTAGCTATTAGCATGCTAACATTTGCTAATGATCACTAAACACAAAAAATACCCCATACAAGTTTATCTTTAAAATGTAGGTTTACTGAGTGTAGGTTTATGAACTATTTCGCCCCTTGTGTTTCAAATTTTTGGAAGTTATGAACCAACTGAGTTGAGTTCAATGAACTCCAGCAAACAATTCTTCATGTGAAATGTTGTACCTGGTTGAACTTGTTATATTTTGAACTTGAGGGAAGGCGGGGACTGAATTCAGCACTACTGTAACATTCAACATGTTTAGCATTGTTTCTTTTTACTAAGATAAGAAACAACTATGACTTATGTATTAAAGACACACAGGAAGTTTTGATCATGTGTGTTTTCTTCAATCTACTAAGAAAAGGTCTCCTGAGGGGAGCGTGAATGTCTGTACTAACTGTCATGGCAATCCATCCAGCAGTCGTTGAGATATTTCAGTATGGAACAAAGTCGTAGACGGACAGGCTGACGTTGCCGTCCCTAGAGCGAGGCTAAAAAAAAAAAAGAATGAACTTGTGAGACGTTGTCTGACTAAAAGCTGCAGCAGGATCCCTGAAGGAGAGCTCACTGTAAACAACAGAGTGACAGTCTGAGCTGACTGTAGTTTATCTGCAGCACACAGATGCTGTAGATAGACACACCTGTCTGTCTGTCGGCGAGGGCGGCTCGCTGTATACTGCCGCACAACACATGAAACATCCCTCAGACGTCTGACTGTGATGTTGATGCAAAGCATGGAGAAGTGAGATGCCTGGAGAGAGGTCACGGTGATGACACCGTATCACCATCATCCTTGTACCTTCATCATCCCCGTGTTCCCTCCGTGCAGCAGCATAATGCTGAGCTGGCAGATATCACTGCTCCGTCCTTCTCAGTGGAAACGCGGGCTGAGTCATCCGTACCTCCACGCCCGTCACAAATCACTCACGCTACAGCGTTTTTGCTGCATCATACCTGAAGCGGTGCAACTATGGTGGTTTCACTTGGACATTAATTTTATTATATTCCCAAAAACACAAATGAGTAACGACAAAAGCACTAATATGATTCATATGGGTTCAATTTTAAACTCTGTACAATATTAATCAGAGTCAAGTCTGAGGCCCAGTGTAGCTCAGAGTAAATCCAAAGCTGTTGTTCAACCATTCGGAGTACAGGCATGGTTCTGGGCTCTTTTCAAAGGTTACAGTCTAAATGTTTTTTCCCAAACAGTCAGCAGCTCTTTAAGCTCCTGGCGTTAATCTATAGGAGTTTAAACACACTGAATTATTTATTTACTATTCTCACCTAAAATGTTTGAGGACCTGTAGCTGCCCCCAATATTTCGTGCATCATTTCCAAGCTTAAAGGAGCAGTACGTACAAATTTTTTAGTTGCAATCATCCAAAAATGAACAAAGAGAATGTGAATAACAATTCAGACTTTACGACGTCTGTGTATTGTGCTGCATCATATATATACGGAAGTTAGCATGCTAACCAGCTAGCCCCAACTCATCCCGGTCTGAAGCCCCAATGTGAGTGGTGTTAACGCCAGTTCTCTGAACTCCCTGTCCGGACTCCTAGACACTCAGCTAATTGAGCTACCTAGCATAACGATACGCTGCCCCCTTTTTGTTTTGGGTATGAATTCAACAACTGGTCTGTTCTTACATATTGCACTTTCAAAGCTTTGAAACACAATCAAATTACATATTTATGGATTTGTCATGATGTGTCAATCATCCAGAGGCTGAAGACAAAGAGGGTCTCCTGTCTTCCCGATCACTCATTGGCTGTTCCAGGCCACAGGGCAGGAATAGAGGCTCCTAACTGGTCAAATGAAGTGTCAATCACTAGTTCAGTTAAATGGCTTTTTCTTTGAAATAGTGTTTTTGAAAAGACAAAAACATGAAAAAGCAGCGGTTTGTCATTATTTTGTCATCATTTGAGCGTAGAATACTGTGTTTTAAACTACATACTTTTCTGAAATGGATCTATAAATAACACCCTGCACTGTCACCGGCCTGAACCATGAGCAGATGCACGATTCCCTCAGCGATACAGTTGGTGGGTGTAGTTTGACAGAAGAATTAGTTCTGACATGAAACTACTCACAACAGGTCTGTGGATTATCATGAGTAACCAGGTCATGATTTCTGGAGAGAGACTCGAGTGTTCAGATGTTTTATTTTGCTCTTTGAGCGCTGCGAGCCGAGCGCAGTCTACTTCCATTACATTCAAGATGGGGGTGAAATCCCCACGGCCCATATCTCACAAACCGGGATGGATACAGAGTAAATGTGTCCCCAGTTATACAACTGTACAATGTATCCTGGAGAGATCTGTGATACACACTCTCAGATAAATGTGGTGTTTGAGGCAGTTCATAGACTTCTTTCACCGGTGTCACGCACAGCTTCAGTGATGTACGAGCTTCTTATTAAGGTCCGCTGTTATCTTCTACTGTAGCATACTGCTGCACACACGGATCAATACTGAACACCGCTGAACTTGTGTGGCCACGCATTCAATCTTCTGTCATTATAACAGCACAACCTCCTTCTCTGACCTTTACCACAAAAAGGCGTCCGCAGGGAAAAGAAACAATCGGCCGTGAAATGAGGAGGATAAGATTGATTTACAGAGATACCTCAGCCAGTGCGCTGCCAGCGGAACTGTGTAACATACGCCACGTTGATTTATCTAAAGGGAAGTATAAAGACCGATTGTGGTCGGGCTGATCTGTGGTCTGTCTCTGCAGGTTCTTAATCTCGGTCAGTTTATCTGGAAAGCTTTTCTGTTTTCTCTCTTTTAGCGAGGTTAACCTGCACCGACTTTTGTTTGTAGCCACTGGGGGAACACAACACGGACATATCATGACTCAAAACAGCAGCTTCTTCATACATCCAGCAGCTACGGAGCTAAATTATCATTCATATGAATCATGTTTCTCTCCACCTGATGAATGCAAGTTCAATATCTGCTCTCTTTTAACTCTGCGTTTGGCCTTTTTAGCTCCGAAATGCTCCACTATGTTCACCAGCTAACCTTTAAGAGTGTCTGCTGAGCAGGCGGTATGAAGTCCCATTTTTAGATTATTTTAGCAGCATAAAGCTCCATAATTTGGGGTTCAGTATCTGGGGCTGCTGGGGATCGATCCAACAACCCTTCAAATAATGTCCCCCCCCACTACCTGAGCTACAATATGTTTATGTGACAATTATAGGACAGTACGGTTTGACTGTATTGGATGGAGATGGATGATAAAGCAAACCTGAAATGACCACAAAAGAATAAAGACATATTACAAGTCTCCAAAATCAATATTTCTTTGATTGGTAACATATTGGTAGCAGTAGTGCATAAAGGCTTGTTCTGGTTTCTTATTCTGATATATATTAGTGTTCAACACTTTTTTTTTTTATCACACACTTCAGATAAACAATGTGCCTATCTTAGAAAAACAGTCAATGTTTCACAGACGCAGCCGATTCAATCTTCAAACACTGTTTTGTGCTGTTCTTTAATTTAACAATCATTTTGTTTACCATCTCCCCCTTTCAAACCCCCGTCTGAATGTAAGCAGGTGTGATATGAGCATCAATCTGACCCCACCAAGGTTATCTGCTGCACTGCACTGCTGATATGAAACATTCATTGTTTAGTTGTTGCCATCGTCTATAACCACTATCTCTGCTAGATAAAGTGTGTCGACACCCTCTTTACTACACTGACTTCTGCAGACTTGAAACCCTGTCCCTGAGGTGTGAAGTTTACCTCAAATCAACATTTTTATGACTCGAGCGGAATGCCGAGGCAAGACGGGCGAAGATGTGATGCACAGCGAGCCTGCTCAGAAGAGACAGAACGCTTGACTTGATAAAAACTCCTTTGTTACGCTATAGTAGACAAATTAAACTAAAACGAGCCCTACAATTTTTACAACAGTATTTGTGCATATATGAAGGGTTTTGTTGAGTCCGGTCCAGTTGCCAGTGGACAGATTTTCTGATTCAGCATCACGAGCACGAAACGCAAAACAGGGAACAGTAGAAAGCGGCAAGGACGTCGGTGAAAATGTTACGGTGGTCACTTCTTGGTATCTTTTACTTCAGTCTCTCTTTAAGAAAAACAGAGAGGGATGGAAACTTTTTCTCACCAAAGTCTGGAACGCCGACGTGCGCCATAGAATCGTGAAAAGGGACGAAAATTAATGTGTGTCCAACTGGGTGTTATGTTTCAATCGTCAATGAACTTTGTTGTATAGAATAACACAATTGCAGTGAAACAGTAAAACTTCATTGGGAATTTAATTATGCTAAATGATCCCAAGCGGCTTTTTAGAAATTGTAATCTTAAAAAACGTTTCAAATTGGCACATATCGCACAACATTAACAAACAGTGAAATATCTGTGATTGGTCGATAATATTGGCCAGCAGGTACTTTGGTCAGGCTCTAATAAATACCGATGACTACTGCAGGGTCACTTAACGAAGGAACGAGTGGCGAAAGTTTCCCAATGGGATCATGGGAATTGTTGTTGTCTTCATTTTTAAACAACAACAATTGCTGATTAAATTCTATCTACGTGACTCTGGCAGAAACGTTGGACGAGGCAGTTTCCTAAAGTTGTGTTCACGTTACATTTTGTCGATTTCGCCAGATCCCTTCCTCGCTCTGACGTATCATCGGATGTTTTCGATGACGGGTGAAAAAAAACGAAATGCACCGCTACCTCGAACAAAATAACCGATTTGTCTGGGTTTTGAACATTGTTGGAAACATCTGGGATACTGTACGTACACAATTCAACAAAATATATAACAAAGGTCTTGTCGGTTTTATTGCCTTTAATGTGGAAATGTTACATGTTATATCTTTAAGGTTGGCATGTGCCTTTCAATGGTGAATATTTAAAGCCTATTCAGAAAACTGAATTGTCCCATATATGAAAAGGGGGAAAAAGCTGACCACTTGTGACATAAAAATGGTGTTTTTAAGACTTCTGCGTGACACTGACGGCATCTCTCCCCCGTGTTCTCGACCTGTGAGCCCTTTGAAGCAGAGCAATAAACTAAGTGAACTGGGGTTTCCTTCGTGGGAAGCCCCTTCACCCTGATGGTCTCTAAGCTGTGGGAAACCTAACCACGCTGCAGGGCTGCCAGCTCCCCAGTCTACAGTAACAGCTGCACGAAGGTGTGAATATGTGTGTGTGTGTATGTGTGTGTGCATGCAAGTGTTTACAGAGGGTGCCAAACAGGCCAGGGTGAAGAGGAGCAAGGCTTAAAGAAGAATGAACATGCAACTCAAGAAAGCCGATCGCCTTATGTGCTTTTGTGTGTGTGTGTGTGTGTATGTTTGCGGGGGAGTGCGTGAAAAGCAGAGAAGACGTGTGTTTGTGTGAGGCAGAGCGAGACGCAGTTAAGGGAAATAAGAAAAAAAAAGGGGGAAACATACCGCAGAGAAATATCCCTCTTTCGGTTCAGTTCGTTTGTGAACTGGAGGTGAACTCTTGTCCTCCGCAGAAATAAGCTTTTGAAGGTATTGTGTGTTGAGTTTGTTTTCCTCTCTCTGTCAGCGCACCGAAACGAGGCCTTTAACAATGAGCATTGTTTTCATGCGACTCATGCGCCCCTTGAGCCTTATGCTGTTTTAAGTTTAAACTGAGGTCGCCGAAATTGGGACCACTAATGTAGTACAATCGAGGTCATTATTTTTTTCGACTCATTCAACTCCGGCTGGTTCCCATTAAAAATAGAAAAGTAGTGTAGTGTGATCTCTGAGGGATTTCTTAAATGATTCATTTGAATTGCACTGGAGGAGAAACAGAAAATATATTTAATTGTGCCATTTTGAGATTTTCATGTCTCTGTAGATTATAAAGCGGGTCTAATGCAAAATAGCTGCTGTGAAAATATCAAAACGCTACATCCACAGCCCGCATTCGTAATTTCAAGCGAGCCGTCGGGACTTTCGTAAGGTTGTGATGTCATAACTACGCCCAAAATAAAACAAAAAACAGGAAAGCCGATATGAAACATGGTCGGCTCGGTCCGCACAGGCCTGAAATTGAGCATAATACGGGACCTTTAGGTGTAATATTATCTCCCATGGCCATGTTCAACAAGCCTTTTACATGAATGCGTTTGCATAGAGAACTACAGAAGCGCCATTTAATGAACTGTTGTTCCAAAGCACTTTACAATATATGAGTGCAAATCATCTTAATATTGGTGGTCTCCATTGGAAGTGTATCCTTGGTAGAGGTAATAAAGAATATTAAGAGCAGGGCTACAGGTTAGGACAGATCTCTGAAGCCTCTTAAACAATAGTCACATTATGAAAAACAAAATCGTTTTCATTCAATCCAAAATCTGAACTGACGTTCCGACACATTGCTTATTCATCATAAGTATATTCACACAGAACGTCCAGTTCTAACATCTTTGTTCTCCAGTTTCTCCAGACCCAGCTACCATAGTTGTGCCATTAATCTGAAGAATAGGGTCTGAATCAAAGGGGCCCCAGTGATTTTCTTCCTTCATAATGGGCTTTTATCTGAATTGCTAGTGATCTGCACAGCCGATCTTCAGCTAAGCTCGATGGCTGAATGCAGTCAGCGCCGTCTTTTCAGCATGCATGGCATTGTCTACTGATTTTATAGAGCGGCTGATAGAGAGAGAATGTGCAAGTCGTGCAAAGGCCTGGGGATCGTCTGGCTGTTATCACTCCTGTCCACTGTCTAATCCTCTGGCAGGTACAGGACAGGGGGGCTTAACCACACTGTTACAGCCTGGCACCAACAATGGTCCTGTGTGTGTGTGTGTTCATAACTACTTTATATGTAATGGTCTGAAAGAGTTTGCAGCAATGCGAGCCCCTCAATGAGGCTGTGCTAAAAGGCCGATGTTAAGCTGGTACCATTTTCACCAATTGAGATTATCATGCTAACATTTTTTAAATTGGCAATTAAATTGGTAAATCGACCAATTGTACATTCTAAAGTGTGTTTATGGGTCTTGGGGAGTATTACTGCATATGTGAAAAGTGATGTTACCCTGTGGCATTGTGGGTAATGTCAACTGATCAGAACTGAACAGGAGAACCAGAGATATCACCTTTTTCATTCCACGCATTCTTCTTCCTTCTTCTTGGCCACCTCTCGAATTTAAACAAATAGGGGCAGCACATCACCTAGCTAACTGCTGCTAACTGTAGCAGAATTCAGCTAGTAAGCTCAGTTAGCCTTGCAGCTAGCAGACATATTTGCTGACTCTTTGCAGGCTGGGAGCCCAGAGCACCGGGAAATTGTTTGTGTTGTTTACTATTGGACCATCACCTCTTGGTACAGAGGCTAGCGGCTAGCTAGTTAGCATGCTAACTTCAACAGATACCCCTGTTACACAGTACATAGATGTCTTTGAAATGAAGTCAAAATTGATATTATTTCATGTTGTGTTGATAATGTTCGTTTATTTCTGAATGTTTAAATCCAAAATTCTCACGTGTTGCCCCTTTAAAGTTGTATGAATTGTGAATGTGTCAAATTTATTAGAAATTCATTCAGTAGTTGTCAAGATATTTTCCCAAAATTTAGAAAAATGTAAAACTCATGGTGGCACTAGAGGAAAAGCAGGGGATTTATTATTACTTATATAGTTACAAAAATGTGTGTATATGCATGAAGGCTCACCATGGTTACCCTTACTGAACATACTGTACGCACCGCTAAGATTCATAATCTAATAAGTCACCAACTCTAATGAGATGACTTTGCAAAACACACATGTGGCGACAGCGGTCTTAAACATGCACACTCAACACCTATTTGCATAAAATATTAAAAAACAAATTAAAGATGTAAATTCCTTTTAATCTGCTGTTGAAAGCAGCAGCGTTGAGAGCGTTAAAAGGCATTACATACTTCATTGTGACACACAAACAAAATATCGTGCGCCCTCCCCCATTAATTACTTGAGACTGCATCCACTTAAGTGTCGTTCTGACGATGAATATTCATGGCGTTTAAAGCCCAAGAATCAGAAGTACGTTGAAATTAATTCTCAAGAGGAGCTGCATTTTTCAGCATCTTGACAAAGTTGCGTCACCCCGGAGCACGGGTGGGTTGGAGACTGCATTCAATCTCATTACGTGCAATTAAAATTTGACCTTGACAGATATCACAAACTAGGCGCTGCAATGAAACCACGCCTGTGCCTCTATTTTGGAAGCGAAGTGTTGCTATCAGAAAGTAATTACCTTATTGTTATACTCTCTGTATCTAAATCTAATCTCAGCCAGGCCTGTAGAGGAGAGTAAATTGCATTTCTCCGCACGTTCCTCTATCACCTTTGCTATTGGTTTCATATATCACAGCATTTGATAACAAAGTAATATCAAGATTTGTGTTCCCGCATCTCAAAATGTATCTTAAGGAGGCAGAAAACACAAAAAAAACTGAGGTTCACTGCCTTATCTTTCATCCGTCTGTCTCCTTACACCTCTACATAATATCTCATATGTAGCATTTCTCATCTTACCTGGTTACTGGCTGACAGGTGTCGAGGTGGGAGAAGGGACAGACAGGTTCAAGAGAGACGTCCAGTAAAAGATCAGAGTGTCTGCTCTTTCTGTTTTATACATGTCCTCTCTAACTATTTTGGGATAAAAAATGGGCGCCCGATCCAGCATGGGGTCAGTGATGTTAGGCTGCTAGCCCGGCCCGTATCGCTTTCCTGACTGTACTCATGCTAATCAAACATTACTATTAATACTCATCAATCTCCACCTCTCATACCAGCCAGGCTTCTTTTCTTATGCTCGCCCTTTCTCGCCCCTCCTTTCCTCGAAACGCTCCCTCCTTCCTCCTTCCAGCCATTTGATTTCCCCACCTCATTTTCTCCCACCTCCCACCCGAGGGACCTTGCTCTGTCCTCTAATCCCCCTCTGATCTGATCTCAGCCCCTTCGCTGTTTCTTTCCCTCTCTCCGTATCTCTCTTAAACTTTTAATTTTCACTTTTAATTCTCATCCATCATTTTCTCCTTTGAGGCATTCTGAAACATGAGTGACAAATTAAAGCCCAAACCTCCTCTACCTTCGTCACTATTTTGTTCTCGCACCCTAATCTAAAATATAGATGGCAGCAATCTATACAAAGCCTGTTCTGAGTAATTATTACAATCAAATATGTTAGGCTAATGTGAACGGTGCTTTATGGACTAATATTAGCAAACCAGTGCTCCTAAACTGCCAGTACTGTTATGAAGGGAACCAACTGCAGCAACCTCGCTGCTGGATTTTCGGATGTCTTATGTCATTAAAGGGAGAGAAGCAACACTGATATGGCGAAAATGTGGACTGTCATGCACGAGTCGAGGTAGAGAGGTAGACAAAAACCAGCTTCTCTCGTTTCTAGCCAGCAGGCCTTTAATTGTCATCTGTAATGACAATTGTTGCAGGAAGGTTATTAAGCTAGCGCTGGTTGAAAACACAATGCACTGTGTCATAGGTGGGGTCCCGTTCATTCCTATGAGAGCTGCTCAACGGCACATTAAACCAAAAGAGTTCTTCATCCAGGCATAACGTTACACAGAGTTTCCTCATAGCTTCCACATTTCGGGACCCATAGGGGGCAGGAAAGAGGTGCTAACATTAGCCTAAAGTTTGAGAGCGCAACCTGTAGCTAACCTTGCAAATGAATGAAACCAGTACTCCTTTGCAATAGCTGGGTTACTAGCTGGGTTAGCAACATAATGCAGACATACTGTGAACCCATATGAGGGATGCTAGTTCACTCATTTGCATTTTTGCTGTTGTATTTCTGGTTACGTATAGGCTTATTATTACTCTCAGTACAGACGTGTGGCCACCACTTCCTCTTGATGGGTATTTCAAAGATTGACAGACCCGAGATGCCTTGTTAGGGCTCCTGAGCTACGAGTGGATAATTGTTCAGGGGAGTGGTTTCGTGAATGGTTTAGTGCTATCATTTGGATCACTTTGCGTCAGGGGTTGGATTGGATTAAACAAAAGGGTTTTGATATATGTGCCAGCTTTATATAGAGTAAGATGTGCAGAGATCCAGAAAACCTCCATGGTCCACTGTGCAGGGCAATAATGACTTTGCAGAAGAAGAATCTGCAAGAGGCTCTTCATCACTAACCCCAATAATAAAACACTCATTGCCATTCTGTACATCCCTCTGGGACAGTGCAGCGCTCCCTGCCCAGGATTTGTCTCTGAGGCTCACTTATAGATGTAAAGTGGTTATAGATCACAGCAAATATCAGCTGTTTCCACCAGTGGGATCACAGAAGAACCTCTCAGGCTGACCTTTAGGAAGCGTTGGTTGGGAGAGGCCGATACCAGACTTAAGGGCTACCGTCGGCACGTGAAAGCCATAAACAAGTTTTCTTGGGAGGGATAGATTTATGTGTTCCCGAGTGTCCGTGCGCAGGCTTTGAATGTTGACGTGTGGGGAATGGTACGGCTGGGTAGGAGGTGGAGCTACTTTTAAACAACAGGTGGTATTATCTGGGTTACTGTCAAGGTGTTGTATTTACGAGACCCCTTTCAGTTTCATTACAGAGGTTTTATAGATGCTGGGGCTTTTTTTTTTGCCAGAATCATTTTCAAAGTGGCAGAGATTTATTATCTTTGAAACTTAATCATGAAATGTTTTATAGATGCTCGGAGATGCCAGGGACGGTCAGAACAGCAACGAAATGAGTAATTTGGAGAAAATGCTTAAAATGATAGATCTTCACTGACAAAGCCCTCTTGATGAGTGAATAGAGTCTCTCTTGGGAGCAAAGACGGAGTGTGAGGTCTTTAAACCGCTAATAGGATGTTCAGACTATTAAAAATGTCATCATTGCACATTGAGGACATTTTAATTTTGAGAAACAAATTAATTAGTTTTAAGACTTATCAGAGTCCAAAACAGTTTTATTTCAACAGGTCTATAATACTTAGAAGGGGGATGTTACATCTCATGAACACCATCATGGTTCAATCATAACAGCAGTCTTTTTGGGGTGGAATGGGCAGGGCTTGGACTGGAAGTGGGTGTGGCTAATAATACACTGTTAACATAAGCTCAAAATTGATGGGTTGATCAGAAGTTGCTACATTTATCAATTATTAGAAAACTATTTAGTAGAGAACTATTTAGACAACAAGTTTTTCTTAAATAAAAAAAAGTTCCGTCAGCTACCCAATGAGGATTCTCCTTCATCACGAGTACAGATAAACAGAAATGTATCCACCAAATACATTATCAGGACTCATTTCAGTGGAGAACTCACCCCATCCCTTGTAGAAATACACCATTTTAAAAAATACACTGCTTTTCAACTCGCACTACATATTGGCGCCCTTGTCGAGAAAGACGCTATTTTGTAATAGTCTGTCCAAGAATGACCTCAGAGAGGGGATGGTTGTGGGGTGGAAAGTTGGGCGAGTGTCAGCCAGCATCCTTTGTCTTCACAAAAGTCAAGCCCAGTCTTTTACGTCATCCAAACCACAGTCGTTCCTTCAGTATTTTTAGTTGGGAACAATCACAGGGGTAACATTGATGAAAGACCTCTTGGTATGAGGACAAATTGATCTGTCTAGCTCTATCAAACTTGTCTTTTTCTCCATCTCTTCGTCTCTTTCTGCTCTTGTCTTTCCCCCTCGGCATGAGTGCACAGGGACATCACTCCCAGTCCAATTCACAAACCTTCCCCTCAAAGTCCTCAATCTTTTTAACCATTCCGAGCCCTTCGTTCCCTTTCGTCTCTCCCCATAACCATATTTCGATGCAATCTCGTGACGAGTGTTTCTCTCCCTCCTTCTATCCATTCGCCAGTACACTCCTCTAAATCTATCACCTTCTCCAATCCCCTCAGAGCAGCCGAAGGGCCGCAGAGGGGATTGCCTTGATCCCATGATGTGCCGGGGTGCTTCTCGCAGTCCTCTTTGCACCGACAAGGCCCTCAGTGGCCGCGAGGGGTGGGGGGCAGGAGGGAAAGAGTGAAGGAGGTGATGGAGTGGTGACAAGCAAAGCCGGGAGGAGGAAAATGGTAAATGATGAAAGAGGAGAAATTAAAGAGGAATGGGGAATGAGAGATTAAGAGAGGAATGCCAACAGAGCATAAGAGAGAGGTAAAAAGGGAGGGATGAGGGCAGTGGAGTGGGTCGAGGCTCGAGGTCGACAATGGATCTCACCAGGGAATGTCAATGTTAGAGGTGGTGTGGTTGGGGGCGGAGGGTAGGCATGAGAAAGCAAAATGAGTGAAAATATGGAAGGGAAAATTCAAATGATGGGTGAGGTTTTATCTCGCCCAGAGCCGCCACAGCTATGGCCTGACAAGGAAAACCATCAGTGGTTGCTGCCAGAGACGGAACGGAAGCCTTCCACAGACTATTTTTGTCTTCTATTCCCTTATCGACGGAGGCATGGCCGACGTAATAATCAGCACAAACATATCTAAACCAAAAAGCATCAGACTTTCAGTCCCAGAGCTTCAAATGATTTGATTATGTCTTAATCGCTGCCATTAAAAAGACTTTCAGCCCGTGCGCTTGCTTTGTTTGAGATTGTTTCATATGGATATGAGAGTTAGTTGTGTGCCGCTCGACTTATTCGTACGCTGGTTCATTTACAGCGTGTGTTATTTGCCGTCGGGGAGTTCTTAGCAGTCATGCAAACCATCGCCAGATCTTAATCACACAAACAAGGGCGGCTCATTGTGAAGCCCTCCTGAGGGCGTCTCACTTCAGCTCGTTAGTCAATGACAATCAAGTGCTTGTGTTGCAGAACAAAAATGTAGCGCAAAATATTTAAACGATATGCTAATTGTTTCCCAGATTTGGCCTAGCGTTTATTTGACTCTCCCTCTATAATACTACTGATTAGATTTTTCATTGTCTTCTTTTAACGTAGCACACAAGCTTCTGATCTAACCGTCTCGAGCAAGGTGAAAGAGTCAAACATGAGATTACATTCATATGACATCCTATAACTTAGAAGAAAGGGAAGTTAGTCTGGGATCAACTCAGAGGCTGAGAAGAAAGAATTCCAGGGAGGAAAGGAACAAAGAAAGAGTTATGCTAGTAAGAGAAGGCAGGAGACAGGAGGGAGAGGGATGCTTTTGAACCTGAGTCCAGGTAAGCCAACATAATGCGGACACATTGTGAACCTATTTGAAGGCAGCATGGAACGACAGAGTGACACGGAGAGTTCGCTCCCAGCCATCTGCTTTCTGCACATTTGGACTCTGCGTGGACACGCCAGACTTTTGATAAAACACCAATCACAAAGCGTTACATTAGGCTGAAATGTACCCATCCTCCCCGATCGACCTTTTCTCTCTTCTCCCCTCTCCATGCTTCTTTCTAAACCACTCAGACTTTCATCTATTCTTGTCTTGGCTCAAAATATCTCCGTTCTCACCTTAACATTGTTTTTTTTCTATAATCTCGGCAATCGAGCTTCATGGAGAAGATGTCTCTCCGACATACTATATATCCATGTTGTTTTTCGTCTCCCCAGCAGGCATTTCCTCTTTGAGCCTGTATGAGCCAACTGACTGTATAAAATAGTGGACAGAGCCGCCGTGACATCACCCATAGGTTTCTGAAGAGCCAGGATGAAACGCGAAGTGGGTAGCAATGGCCATCTGCACCTTGGCGGTGCGCCTGACTCCATCTAACTCCTGGATAACCCAAAATGGGCAAAGAGGTGGAGCATGGGTGGAGCTTAGTTGAACAAGCCAAATGGATCCCCAACAGTAATCAGTCAACATACTCAATGCCATGCTTTGTCCAAGAAGTAATCCATTCATTGCAGTAGTATGTGTTGATAACTAATCGGACTGCTGTCGAGAATCGTCATGGTTTTGTTTTTTTAGATAACTCAACTGTCAAAGGATGTTTTTTAACATTAAGCATTTTAAAACATTTTCTAGTAGACACCGGAAATAAAAGTGTGAACATGAAAATGAGAACAATATGAGACTTTTATAGTTATTATTAGGTGCTTGAATGTCCTCCAGAACAGATATTAGCTGCTCATACTGCTGCACTGATCCAACTCACCTTGGGCTTGGCTACTATTCACACTGGGACAGTTGTTATTCATCAGACTGCTGATGCCGACTTCTCTTATTAATGTTGCAGCATTTATACAGCACATTAAATTACCAGACTACTTATGAAGTGCAGCAGATCAGCTCGTAAGGGCATCTGCTAAATGCCTGGATAGTTATGTGATGGTGGACTGAGTTTCCAGGTCTTTTGACTTCACTTGTCCTCCGCACAGCAGGAGGACTTGAAGGATGATGCATTTCCAGACAAAGTCCCAGCATCAGCATCTTTTCTGACAAGGTTTTGCATCCAGATAAAGTCAGTGCACCTGATTTATGTAGCTCAGAGAAGGCCGGAGTTTGATTGACGCGGACATGATAGAGGGAGGAGAGAGACGATGAAGAAAAAGATTGCACGGACAAAACGCTGTAGCGGAGAATAACTGCGGTATAAGTGCATCTAACTGGAACTACACCCGAGTAGTTTTCCGAAGCAAAAAGCATTTAGATGATGATGATGATGATGATGTTGTGCTCGCGCGTATATAATGTCACGGGCCATTTGGAGATCAATACACCAATACTGATGTGAGGGAAATAAAACATTTCACATTGTACCATCAACAAATCAACTCTATGTGTTGTGACAGCCACTGCGACGAACGTCATCTCCATAAAAATGACTGGAAGTAGGCAACATGAAAATATGTGCAATTGCCTCGGTGAAGACACACTTTTTCTAAAAGGGCATCGCGACAGACACTCTGTTGCTGTGAGTGAGAGCCTTGCACAATAAAAAGTTGTTATATGGCATCGTCTTTGTCCGCCACGTACACTATTGTATTACCCTATCTCAGCGTTGCACTGAAAAGGCGCAGAGTGAAAGAAAAAACCATAAAAGGCAGAGATGGATGAAAAGAATCAAGAAGAGATAATGGAAAATAAGATAGATAGATAGATAGATAGATAGATAGATAGATAGATAGATAGATAGATAGATAGATAGATAGATAGATAGATAGATAGATAGATAGATAGATAGATCTGCTCCATCATTATTCTTTCTGGTAAGTACGATGGTGTCAAGACAAATCCCCCTTCTTATATACGCTATATAATCAGACACTTTTGGTGCAAAGGAACGCTCCTCGCTGCGGGGCCTGCAGATATTGGACCGTACTCAGCCTCTATCAGAAGTACAGAGGTACCAAGAGACCTGAAAGACCGAAGGAATGATTGACCTGTCTGTATATACACAGAGGAAGCCTTGACAGGGAGAAGATAGGATGATGGAGGGCAAAAGAGGAGGCAAAAGGCTGCACGGAGGAAAAATTGATTTGTTGGATGGGATTTAGGTGGGAAGATGTACGAGCGCAGCAGTGACGGGAGACTGTTTGTATGTGTCCGTCTGTTGCTCCGGACGGCGTGGAAAATGAGATCTCTCAGGTCAGCGATGGAACTACCCAAGCCATGAAGTGTCAAGGTTGTTCTCATCAACGGCGTCTTTATCACTTTCCTCGCTATATTTTCACTGTCATCACTGTTGAGTCGATAAAGTTGTCTTGCTGCAGGCTGGAGGTTTCTGCACTGATTTTAAAAAAAACAGCATACAAACGTACAAAGAAACAGATTTTAAGGTCACTACAACAGGGGGAGCTTCTTTGCTGTGAAAGTCATTAGTTTGTAGGTCTTTTGTTTAAAACACAAGTATTTGACGGACGAAGGTGATTGATCTGATATTGGCACAACATGAAAAGTTTGAGGATCACTTAATATATTACAGTTCATCCACTGGGGAACAAAAAACATAAATGTGAACCCTTAATAAGGGCGCTAGAGCGAAATTCCAAGGGCCATTAAAGTCGTATGGATTCATCATCTGTGGACAATGAGTGTCTTCTTTTCGCGAATGTTGAGATATTTCACAGGTGAAGTGAAAACTTTGGCCTCCTAGCGAGGAAATGTCTTCAATGTCAGTAGGAGTCACTCTCTGGGAACCATGACAGTCAGAATTTTATGGTAATCCATCCAATATTAGCTGATATATTTATCAACGTGGTGGACCGACTGACTGATATTACCATCCTGAGGGCCCTGCTACAACAGTTAGCCAACATAGCTAAAAACACAAATGTAAACCCAAAACAACATCACCCATTGGTTTGTTGACTAACTAGCAATACGATAGTGCCATCTTATTTTCTCCTTTTTTTATTTTCTGAGCCAGAAGTGAGCATATTTGTATGACAGGGTGAAGCCTGGGAGGATACACATTGATCTCGCTTTATCCTGACAGGGATGGCATGGTTTTAACTTGTCATCCTAAAGTATACCATTTATTGTCTATCTTACTCTAAATGGGACCAGAGGTTACAAATGACCATCAGGCTGTATTAAAGAAGACTTGCAACTAGCCAATCAGATCTTCACCACATTAAGAAACTGTTTACTGAAGTAATAGATCAAGTTTTTTAAACCAGTGAAATTGCCCCCTGCTGGCCATTAGAAAAAAGCAGATTTAAGGCACCACTGCATTGGCGTCAATTTTCAGATCAGGAAGAATCTTTTCCATTCACATATCCTTGAGGCTAACTCAGGATCTTGTCAGATCAATTCAGATTAAGATTAAGAGAGTTAAGATTGGCTTAGTTAAGCACTCTAAAATCACCCAATAATTGCCAGGGTGGGCAAGTGTGGTGGGAATCAACCATACAGTTCTTCAGCGTGTCACATTTAAGCCAACATCTTTCAACAAGATCCAAAACAGCATCAACGTCAAAAACAGATAATCAGAGTTGTCATGGTGGCATGGTGGCATGAATACACACAGACATATAGTAACACAGCAACTATACAACACAAGTGGGGGTGATAGATATACTTAGACAAACACACACACGCAGGAATGCCGAGGAGAGCTGCAGTGTGTGAGGGGCGTCTATATGAGAGACGGGGGGCGATTGTGTGATTCACACAGTATCTGGTGCCGGCCTTGGTTGGCAGAATAGTGTGAACTCGGCAACAGGTGTCTGGGAACAGTTGACGCTGACTTCAGAAGCAATACGAGTTCAAGCGCCGTGATATGTGAGTCGACGAGTGTTCAAAGACAAGAGAGAGAGGAGAAGAAGAGAAAGAGAGACTCTTAACCAAGTCTGAGAAAAAGTTAAGTTTTTCAACCTTAATAAAAGACAAAGAAAAGTTGGGGTTAGGGTGTAATCGATAAAAGGGATGATGAAAGAGGAAGAGGGCGTATTTGTGAGACAGCATGCTGGGAGGCAAAACTATTAGAGAAGACAAGGGTTCAGGAGGTGTGACAGAGAGAGAGAGAGAGAGAGAGAGAGAGAGAGAGAGAGAGAGAGAGAGATGAATGTAGATATGGTGGCGGTGCAGGGAGGGTTATCGCCGAGTAAATGAGGGTCTAAACACGTCGTTTGTGGTCACTGGCGTCCCCAGAGGAGGTTTGCAATATCGGCAGCCTAATCGCCGGCAAAATCTCAGCTTGCTACTTTTATGTTCAGCAGTTAATTTAAACTGGGGGAAGCTATTCAAATTAGATTTCTTTATTTCCTCTAATGGGAGGAAATGGAAAATGCTCTCTGAAAGATAAGCTGCTCAAAGTGAGAGGAGTTCATAAGCGGGTCATATAGGACAATTTTCAAACTTTATATCATATTAATTAGCATACACAATTTAGTTATGTGATGATATTTGAGTTATGTGATGTGATAAAAGCTGGCACACTGTAAAAAATGTTGTTAATAAGTAATTCAATGGAGATTTAAAGCAACATTATGTAACGTTTAACCTTAAAGTAACAGCTTCAACATCATGTTGATGGTACAGCGTCTTGTAATGAGTTGAATGTTGTCTCTGTCTCAGCCTCCATCACTTGTTTCTGCACTATGTAACTTCAGTGAGAGGGCAGGATCACAGTGTTAGATACAGGTTTACTTCAACACACGCGTTATCAACACACAACATTGTTATGATGTGATGAGTTTTGTTTGAAGATGTCTGACAAACTGTTACAGACCTGAGATCTGTATTCACGACATCGGTGTTCCACTCACAAACAGTTCGGGGCGCCGAAATCTCTACATAATGTTGCTTACATTTTTGTTTGTTTGCACAACTCAATCTTTAAAATTCGCATATAAGCATGTACATATGAATATGGTGTTCCTATTGTTTGATACTGTGACTAGATGGATTATTTAATATTCCTGTTTTTATGTCATAGTTATAATTATAAATACTAAATATTATTCATTTATATATTATTTGTGGGTCAGCATTAAATTGAGTGGCCAATGTAGGGTGCTGTATATTATTTGTGTCACAATGAAGCAGAGAAAATGGACTTTAATGCCTGTGTCAAGTGTTAATCAGGATCGTGGCAACACAAGGAACGTGCAAACACGAAGACACGTCAGGAAACAGAACAGACGAAGACCGAACTAAAGACTGGACTTGAACACAAACTGAACTTACGAGAGGATGAGGAGGATGAGGTGCAGGTAGAGTAAGGCGGAGAGAAACACGGGTTAACAACCCAGAAAACACACAGAGCACAATAAAAATGGACCTGAAAAGACAAGTGTGTATTCAAACAGAGATGGCTGCAAACGTGATGTGAATCATGTGGAGTCAATGTGACGGGTGGGCAGAAAACAAGCTGTAAACTAGTCACAGGAACGGGCTTAAATGTTTGAGTTACGGTTCATACAGCCCGTTAAACAATTTGTCACAGGAGGGTGACATTGATCAGAATTCAGACTCACATGTGCATTAATCTGAATGGCACTGTGTCGTTCCTTCTTATGCAAGCAACTGTCGGCCTTTGAGATTTACAGCATTTAAAGAAAACGGCAGATGGCGCATGCACACATGGATAAACACACGATCGCACACTTCGGCTTACATACATGTAACCATCCTCCCACTGTCAGATGCAAACACCTACACAGATTGGCCGACATATACACATACATGACCGGCACACATACGTGTGTGTTCTTACACTGAGAAAAGAAGCGTTTGACCTTGAAGTTTTCTACGGTCTGCGTGGGGTGTGAGCAGTAAAGTGTATCGAATTCCAACAAATCACTAGTGTCAGGCAATAAAAAAGAGAAAATCTCTGTAGATTATTCCACCCCGTAAATCCTCTCAAGCTTGAATCACATCAGCGGCACATGGCCACATCTGCACATTACGATAATAACCAACAACGACTGTCTGTCACAGACGGCCTGGCGTTCATGTGTTGCTTTTGGTTTAATCCAAGGGCAACTTGGTGTCACCATGCTGCTAAATGCTGCACATTATAAAAACATTAGAGCGATAATAAGGCCGAAAACAGCACCTGCTGTGCACTCTCATCCTGCCGATGTGGCGCTTTATTTGCTCTTTAGGGACAGTATACGTTTAAGAGTCATTCATAAGTGGGTGGTCCTTAACACACATTATCTGGTGTGTGCTGAAAGCCAGCCGCATTGCAGTTAAGATCTAATTTAAGTCAAGGACTCGCTCGGGTGAAGGATTCTTGTGGACAACACTGCAAGACTGCAAAGCGCAAAGGAGGAACCTTAATCATTATACCCATCAATCAATTAGACAACAAATTGAAGCCATTAGTGTACATTAGATAAGGCTAGTGTATGTGTCGTTGTGGATCCCAGTGCTTTTCTTGGCCTGTCCTCCCCTCTGCCTCTGATTGGCTTACCCTGATATTCTTACCCTAACCCCAAACCAATCTATCTCCTCATGCCTAAACCTAACCAGCCCAACTAACGAAGGCAGCCAATCAGAGGCTAAGTAGGGCGGGTCCAAACATGAGAAGCAGTGTGATCTGTAATCATGCTTTGTGTATTTGTGCACGTGTGTCTCCAGTTTAACTGTGCGCTCATCCATTTACGTTCGTGATGAATGCACATTATTAATGGTCATGTCTTCAGCGCATGTTAATTTGTGTTGCTGTGTATGTTTGTTGATTTAATTCAGACTATAGACACTGTGTCATGTGTTGGACACTGTTAACTGATGTTGTCCTGAGTCAGAAACATCCTGCCTGACATGTTTTCTGGTCTTTTTGCAGTTTTTTTTAATTGGGGCGGTCCCCACTTAAGTGTAATTGTCTATAATTTATACACGTTTAACAATCTACATGTAAAATATTTGTACATGTAGGCTACATTAGCATGTACATGTATGATACTGAATGTGACTTTGATCAGAGAAAGCATTAAGAGCTTTAAAGTCACACTTGGGAGCGCTATTTTCCCTATTTTAAGAGAATTTGGATTATATTATTGTGAAGTACGGCAGTGATGGTGGATTGGCCGGCCAGTGTACACCCAGATACCCAATAAGGATGTCAGGATTAGCCTTGTTCACCGCTAAATCACCGGTGAAAGCAACTCAATAGCAAAGGTAATAGCAAAAGTTAATAATTTGAACAACATTCAGTTATAAAGGTAGGCTAAGTAGTGTGCCTTTACTCTTACAACAGTAAATTCGCTAAAAACATTGCACATCATTTATATTAGCAGGTGAAGTGGTTAGCTAGTTAGGCTACTAGCCCTCCATGCCTATGTTTAGGCTAAAGCCACGTAGCTTCCATTAGCTATAGCAACAACACAAAATTATGAATCAACCAACTAGTGGCTGCTGACGTAAATAAACACAGCTACAGCTACAGAACGATAACTGACCTCTTCTTTTTATTTAGCTTAGGAAGGCTATACATGTTACAGGCCGGCTACGTAGCCGAGCTACAAAAGGTTAACATTGTTAGCTGATTCTTTGTGGTTAATTCAGACCTCTACAGTGTTTTTTTTAGAGTAGCTCTACCAACCGGAGCTTTTTCTTATTTAGCCTGTCCTCATTGATATACAGCAAATCGGGTGGACAAAAAAATGGAAACACGCATCTGTGGCATTACAGTACATCTGCTGACTCCAAAGTGGCGGTACATTTGAATCAACACTATTTCACAAAAAATATGCATTATAACCTTCATGAATATATGATTGAATGCAGCAAAGTTGTATTAGATGGAAATATTTTAGCCTTCGCGAGCGTACCTGATATACTGAGTGTATCCATGTGTGCTGGGTGAGGCCACGAGAGAGACACCATAATTAAGTCAAGTTAATGCACTGGCATCTCGTGTGCATCGATCCACTCCCTGCTAATGTCCCACGGCGGCATGACTTGTTAGACTTATTAAGTGCAAACCTACAACCACACGATCCGATCAGATAAAAAAGCATTCGCTCAACCTGCACGCTGAGCCGTTGGTGCTGTCCTTCGCATGCAGCGGTGGCGGTGCAGTAAAGACGGCTAAATGAAGTCAAATGATGGGAAACCTTTTTTCTGTTCGGAGGAGCCCATAGATGGAAAGCCTTCTTATCTTTTTGTAATGAGAAAATGTCACACCGTGTTTCATTTTATGCCCGGCGAAAAACAGAAATTGGTTTTATTTTAATTCCTGGATTGAAATGAGTTCATCCACAACGAGCTGCACTGCACTCTATGGAGGAGATAGTAGTTATAATTTAGCAGTCTGGGTGGGGTGTCGCCAAGCTTTAGAACAAACTCTGCATCATTCATGACTTCTCGGGAAACAGATGTGATTAATCATTCGACGAATGGCTTGCTCTGCCTATTCCCTTAACAGAGATACATGAAAGTTTCTATTCACCAAGACTGCAGTGAAGAGTCTCACCTGTATTATCTTGGCTTTAATCATGTAAGCTGACAAATATGATGTCAAATATTAACTAAATGCCAAATTATAATGAAATAGTGACTCTAGAGTGTATGTAGCTGCATGGTCTGATGTTGCCATGTATTGTGTATATTCAAATGAATGTTGCCACGGGGCCATCAATGAAGGTGGCCAATCATACTTTTATAATTTCATAGTTTTGTGACTCGGGAGAAAAGGCCGGAAACGTACACAGTTTGGGGGAAGTTATCCTTTCAAACATGTTTAACCCTGACCGTGTTTGTGAAAGGGTTTTATTTTAACCCAAAATATGTTTTCCTAAACCTAACTAAGTATTTTTGTAGCTGAAACCTAACAAAATGTATGAGTGAAATTAGCATAACATTAACAAGTGAACAGTATAATAATAGGTTCCAAACAGGAAGAAAAGTACTTGGTTAGGTTTAGGAAAACATTGTGGTTTAGGTTAAAATCACTCCATTACTTCTGTTTCTTTACTTACAAATGTGCCTATGTCACCTAATTAACAGTTACGTTATGTATGTGATGTAACTTCAGTACGTTGGAACGTGTAAAAGAACTCACCGTTGACACCCGACATCCTCTGTATAGGAAACTTTCCAGTCTTTATACCACTTCTCCACTCTACCAGCAAACGTGAATATGGGTCGTGATAGGCCGCCTTCATTCTCAACCTATACGATGGTTTTTCTGATGAGGACAGGCTCAAAAATCCCAGCGCAACAGGTCGGCCAATGGGCACTTTAAACATGAATACAGTGAGATGTCGGATTGAAATATAATTACATACTAATTAAATTTTATGGATAAGAAGAAGATGAGAGGAGAGCGGGAAGAAAGGAGTGAAATGAAAAGAAACAAAGAAAAGAAAAGGGTTGTTTAAGACAACTGTTTTGTCAGAGCTCCTCTGTGAGGAGAAAAAAAGAGCATCCAGCAGCCTCCGGATTCAATTTCACCTTTTTTTTTTCTCTCTCTCTCTTCCACGCTTTCATGCGTAGCTTGCTTTGGATCAAACAGACTCCTCCAACTGTGACTTTGTTTGCCCCTGGCTTACCCTTTGGCCTGCTCATCCCTCTACACACATACTTACGCACTTACACGCACACACGCTCCCATCCGCTGGTACTTGTCACATTAGGTTCGTGACTCAGTTATCATACAGTTACATTAACCTCCCTGACCTGCTACCTGCCTCACTACAATAACACATATGAAGCGCACACAAATATAACAAGCGGGGAGCGGCCTCCCGGCGCTGATGTGCATCCAATCTGGCTTCTGTCAGCCTCGGGGAAGTGTTGCATAATGTACTGTATATTATATATGTTTCCAGCAGGATGGTGGTCCAATTAAGTGTTTATGTGTTCATGTGGGCATGAAGGCATGTATACAGTACGTGAACACGTGACTTCGGATATGTGAGTGGGATTCGTTAGTGCTCTGGTTCAACCACAGTGTCATGCCCGCGTGTGTGTGTGTGTGATGCATCTTTCATGTGTAGGCTGAACAGTGATCACAGTCCGTGTATTGGAATCCATTACTCTAGAACCTCAAGAGCAACGATAATGCAGGAGTGAGTCAGTCAGCAGAGTAACGTAACATCCCGCTGCAGCCCTTCCCCGTTGGCCATCGGGCAGTGTGTGTGTGCGCGCGCGTGTGTGTGTGTGTAAAGAAAAGAAGTGTAAGGGTGCGTTCGCAAACTCACAGAGCTCCTGAGAATGAATCATGATCAATACTTTGACCTTTGCTGTTTCCACCTGAAGGGTATCTGCTGCACCCGAAGTAGTCAGCGCTCAGCGGGCCGCCTCGAAACTCAAACATCTCGCTGCTACGTTAGCGTTCACACACTTTATGTGTTTGTGTGTGTGTGTGTGTGTGTGTGTGTGTAGGGGCAGCGCGCATAAGGCTGCAGGCAACACTGTACTTCCTACATACTGAGCAGCACTCCAAAGACTCTTAACCCTGAAAGAGCTGAAGGGAACGCAGATCCGATAAGACGATCAGCGAAAGGGAAGGAGAGAGCGGGAAAACAAAGGGAGTGAACGGCAGAAAGAGGAGGAGAAGAAGCGTCAGAGTCGGAGTGATTCCCTCTGATCGCCCGGGCTCCGGTTTATCATTCATTCGGCAGCGGTTTCCCCCTCTTCCCTGCATGCTTAGCAGCATTATCAGCAGCTGCCAGGAGTTAGGACACACACACTTTTTTCCCCCCACCTCTCTTAATCACATCACACACACACACACACACACACAGACGGACTCACACAGAGGATTTGGGTTGTAGTAGTTGTTGAAACCGGGCCTGCCAATAAGATCTCCTGACGTGGAATCAGAGGTGACAGACGAGGCAGGTGAGGAGGGGAGCAGGGAGGCGGGGGGGAGGGAGAGACAGGGAGACAGACAGTGGGAGTAATCAGGAGAGGCAGGTGATGCCGGGGAGGGAGGAAGCGGGACACAGACGGTGGGAGATGAGACATGAGAGGCGAGAGTGGAAAGGTGGAGGTGAGAGAGAGGATGTAAGAGGACTGATGTCCCCTCGCTCAGTGGGGAGAGAGATTACACTGCGGCGAGGAGACAGACGGCGGCCCTCTCACATTCCAGCACTCGCTCTTCTTTTTAGCCACCTCACTCCAGGGATGGATGTGCTGGGGCGATCGGTGGACCACTTTCAGACTGACACATCGCGACGACTATTGAGATTGTCATAAAATTTGCCGCAGACGTTCATGCTTCTCTCAGGGTGAAGCGTGATAACTCTGATGATCCCACGTCTTCCTATGCAGCGCCACCACCAGGGTCAAACTTTTAATTTGATCGAAGGTTGTGTTTATGACTGAATACCCGCAACTAAAAAAGTTTATTGCTAAGTAGCTAATTGCTAATGTTAGCATGTTAGTGTGCCCAACTAAGAAGACACATTTTTCGGTGCTTTGCATTTATCCCACTCCTGATCTGAGCCAGTGCCTCGGTCAAGACTGACTCACCAGAGAATTAACCGTTCGCGCATCGTGCATTTGATGGTGGAGTACAGGGACGCATGCGTGGAAAAAAAACGTGCAAACTCTGCACGGAAAGAAAGCGGGATCCCCAGCAGGATTCAACCCCAGGACCTTGCTGTAAGGCAAGAGTGCTAACCACTGCACGCCCGCACAGCCAGGAACGTTAAAGTTTAAGATGGAAAACATAAACATTCCTGCTTAACATTAGCATGTTAGCATCGTCATTGTGAGCATTTTTAACCTGAACCATGTTTCCAATGTGTTGGTGTCTAAATGACTGATGGTGACAACAATTTTTGAAGGCTTTTTTTGTGGGAAACAGGAGAATCAGCGAAGGGAAAGTATTTTCTCATCTCACAAGCTGGACTATGGGTTTTATTTTTGACCAGTCCAGAGTTGGTGATTTGTGGGACTAGTGGAAAGATGAACAGAGATGGTTTCCTTGAGTTTTGTTTTGATTTACTGTCGAGTTTGAATGAAGTGTTATTGACCGTGAAATGACTGTTTCGGCAAATGGAGTCTGGTAGGACCTTCCACGTTTGAAAGGTTTATTTCTGTAGCGATCCCTTCCGTGATTTTGTCAGTTTAACGATCTGAGCCTGTTTATGGCAAAACATGCACCATCTTTTCAGACACTTTTAACTGTAAGATTTAGGTTTTGTTTTCCTGTCACTTGTCTCTTTTAAAAGGCTTTTTCTTTGAAACTCATCCTCAGCCTTTCTTCTTCTTCCATGCCCCCCCCCCCAACATCTGGTGCTAGAAGGCCCTAGGAAGGTGATCTTTCTTTCTTTCTTTCTTTCTTTCTTTCTTTCTTTCTTTCTTCCTTGGAAAAACATCTGCCTCTCTCTCTCACAGCTGGGCACAGCCAGCTGTCAGTTTCATCAGCGTATATGACGGGTTTCTCATTTCTCTCATTTCATCATCAGGCCGCTCTCTATTCAGGTGAGACGAGACGAGATCAGATGCTGTGCCTCGACGGGCAGGTGGCTCTTTGCATCTCAAGTGGCTCCTGGATGCTTTCGAAATCGAGCAGATACCGCCGAACGGTCGAGTCTCTGATGTTGGTGGCGGCCGTGTTCTGGCTAATTGTTTCAAGTCCTCTAAAACACTTTTCAACGCAAAATATGTTCTCTGTTTAAAGATCAAAGTCGACGTTCGCGCACCTCCTCTTGATTTACATGAATTTCGAGGCTCTCTTTGTTCCCATGACTGAATAAACAAACTGACCCTTAAAGGACAACACAGTTTCGTACTGTTTTACTTTGTTTACATGTGGCGGACCCTGCCACCTTTCTAGCTTCAAACAGTGTTCTGGGGACCTTATCTTCCTCTGAGAACAGCTTGTTTATTCAGTTGTGGTAAAAATAAATACTCCTGAGTTTGTACCAATGCCTCATTAATATTGTAAAGTTTGAATTTCAAAAACTACACAGCGTCCCTTCATCTTCAACACAGTTTCCTTTCACACCAAAGTAAAAGAACCGACCTAAAGAGAAAACTTTCTACAAGCGACTCTTCACGGTCTCCAGATTAGACAGTAATTACACACTGCGTCAGTCCGTCTCTGCCAGCTACACAATTTAAAAGATGCTTTCTGGGGTGAGTGAGTTTGTGAGGGAGGGAGGGAGCGAGGGAGGGAACAGGGGGAGTGCCCTTGGCTAACTTTTATCCATTTAATGCCAGAACGACGTTAAGGTACCTCCACAGTAGCGCTCTGATATCACACGTTGGGGCCGCAGCCAGGCGGTCCAGCGGAGTGAGCGCGCTGGACACAACGAGGCTTTCCAGCGCGCTCTTTGTTTTCGTGTCTCAATTCAATCCTGCGTTCTCGTTTTTCACTCTATTTGTTTCCCTCTTTTCTTATAATTTCATCCCCCCTCATCCGTCTCCTCGGTGGCTCCCCTCCATCCTCTCGAAGCTGCGGAGACAATATGTCCCCGCAACCCACATTAACACCCTCATCTGTCTCGCTGCCTCTCCATCCATCTCCCCCCCCACCCTCCTCTCATTTGGCCGTCCTCCCCTCAGCCTCACTCTCTCTCCTTCCATTAATTTCATCCACATCTACGCGTTTGCATCCCCATCCTCTCTTCTCCTGGCACGTTTTGCATCCCCCACTCTCTCACCCCTAAATCCTCCATCCCCCCCGCCGTCCTCCCTTTTATCTCACTTCCTCCGTTCCTGCGTCCCTCCACCCCTCTGGCAGGATCATTTGGCCGCGGCAGAAGGGCTCTCATACTCCAGGTGTGGCGCATTGAATGATGACCACAGGAGGACCGGGATATGGCTCGCACACACACACATGAACACACAATGAGCAGCCATCATTGCACCAACCTCTCTGTGCCCAGCATCCCCCCCCCCCTTTTTTTTTCTTTCCAGGAAAACTATGTCATGTTTCGCCAGCCGGCCTCGGCTAGAACGCCTGATTTAGACAAAAGTGTTGTCGCGCTGTGCCTGATAAATGGGATGATGTAATATTAACGACATAAAGTTAGTACGGTAGCGTTTTGCGTGGATGCACGCGCGCAAACACACACCCAGAGACACACGAACAAGCGCGGTCCAACCATGTGACTAATGTGTTTTCCATGCCATCTCTCCGTCCACCGGGTCCTCTGCCAAGCCATTACCGTCCCCTCCTCTTCCTCCTCTCCCCCCTCTTCCTCTCCTTCCAAATGGATTAATTCATCTAGCCGATTAAACAGACAGCAGCATCAATAGTTTCCAAGGCTGCACTATCATAATTTTGCCTCCGGGCTCAATGAGGTGTAAAAATGGCTATTAGAACTTGTTGGGTGTTACAGAAGAATCACTGTGTCTGAATGGGGGTTTCTGAATGGTGGTAATCTTTCATGGTGGAAATCAGTGGGTCGCTCGCAAAGCGCTGTGAAGAGTTTCTGAATTAATTAATTTCCGTATTGGTTTTTGTGTGACGCTGACTTGAGGGGCAGATTTATGCGGTTTCGGCATTTATCACCAAATGGAAATGGCTTCGTCGTTAATAATTACAAAGCTTCTGAAACAATGCAGACATGATGAATCAAATGTCTCATCCAGGCAGCAGAGCCTTTACTACAGAACAGTTTGTTGCCAAGTTTATAAGGTGTCCTAACATGAAATGGTTTGTTATTCATGAGGAAATCATACTTAACCAGATGTGTGAGATGGCTCTCTCTTTCAGTCGTATCATTTTTTTTTTCTGTGTGCGAGAACACCAGTGTAATGAAACCATGCCTGAATGAAAAGAAACATTGAGATGAGCCTCTCTGGTTGCTCCACCGAGCAGAGAGGAGAGTGGGTTTAGAATTTACTGCGCGTCAAGCCGCAGAGAAAGTTGAGAAACCATCTTCGAGGGAACAATGCTGGAAAATGAGACACTTCAGAAATAACTCTCATCATGGGAACCAATGACGCTATGAATGCCGCTGACAATACACCAGCAGAAATAAATAGAACCTCTATGTTAACTTTATAATATGGCTCACTGCTGCACTGGATTATATGCCGACAATCTCGCGACCCATCTGCTGTTGTGTGACGAAGATTTAGCCTCTGGGGACGACAGGCGAAACTCGACTGGTCAATACTACTTGGACTACAAACAGTCCACAAATGGAAACAAGAATGCTTCTGATACGATATGTAGTCCCTTTCCTTGAGACTATGCATTCGTAGGATGTTCATAGAGACTAAAGGGACCAATATGTTAGAATTGTTTTTCAAAATGTCCTAAAATGAATTAAAATTATCAACAGAATTTAAAGAAAAAGCAGTTTTGACATGATGTAAATATTGCAGAGATATCTACTGAAGCTAGCATGCTAACCTGGCCTGTCCTGGTCCAAAGCTACGGTGCTAGTGGTGTAAACACTAACAAAACCCTGGTCCCAGAGTTCCCAGTCAGAACCGCTAACTGCACAGCTAAGTGAGCTAACTAGTTAGGGGCAGCTACAGTTGTAGCTGTAGACCATTGTAGTTGAAAATCTTCAAAACATTTACTTAAATGAATAACAGAAGAAAAAGTGAATAAATAGCAGTTTTGACCTTATGATGCTTCTCCTGAAGTTAGCATGCTAACCATCCTGGTCCAAAGCACTCATGCTAGCAGTATAAGCTTTAACCACTTCCTTTGGGCCCGAGCTGACTGAGCTAGCTAGGTAAAGGCAGCTACAGTTAGCAGGAGTTAGCAGTCACTATAGTGATATGCTGCCCCCTAATGGTTCTGAATAGGAGTTTGACTGGCTAAGTGGCTAATTTTTACATATAGCACCTTTAATATATGGATAATTCTTCTGCACTTTCTGACTTGCTGGTCCCTTCTCATATCCAACACTCAGTCAGTCTCGACTGACCTGCCCACACACATTTCAGGCCCTCGTTTTATTTTCTAATTTGCTTGGTGGAGCGGTCGAGACGGCTGTGAATGATGTGCCGCGCTGTTGATGGCAGAGTCTCAGCAACTCCTCAAAGTAGACCATAAAAAATGTTTTCACAGAGTTGGTTTTAATTCATCTTTTGTACTCACTTTACCCTTCTCAGGGTCGCGAGGCGGGGCTGGAGCCGAGCCCGGCATGGGTTGGGCGAGAGGCAGATGATTCTGGACAGGTCTCCAGTCCATCAGCCGGCTGACACATACAGTGAATGACGGACAAAACACCTACCAGCAATTTAGAGTGATTCATCCAACCTGCCCGTTAAAGCCTCTCTCTGACACAACCAAGCCAAGGTACGGCATGTTCATACCACTTTGAGATGTCGCTACACAATCGCATGCATCTGAGTTGAATGTTGGGAACAGGACGTGGCAGAACTCATCTGATTCAGACGACACACGTGACCTTGTCTTTGACTGGGAAATGTCTGTTTTTAAGGCGTTGCATGCAGGCTGCACGTCAGTCAAGGCGACCTCCCCTCCTCTGTCTCTTCACTGCGCCGCCTCATCCGTTTTACTGCCCTGTTTTCTTGCTTTATTCTTCAGCATTGCAGGACGTAGAGCCCGGAGGCCGGGGTGCTGCCATCACACACACACACACGCAAAACATCCACCCACCCACGCGCTCACGCATGCATGCACCCTTAGAGAGCAGGTACAGCGCACACACACAAGTACAAAAAGGCACACTTTCTCTGCACTACACACTTGTGAATGATACAACTGCTGGACGAGGCAGCGACAGGAAGAGGCAAAGCGCCGTCATGGAATTCATTTCAACGGGAAGCAGGTCCTTAAAACCAATGTCACGCACGCTGGGGCATTACTGTTATTCTAAGAGACATTGCGTCACAAATACAATTTTTCTTTGATGCATTCATTCAGGGGAAAAACTTAAAGGGGCACTGCGTAGTTTTGGTGAAGAAATTCAAACTCAGAGTTTTAACATTTCCAATATTAATGGGGTATTAATGGGGACCATACATGCAAATGAATAAACAAGCTGTTCTCAGAGGACAATTACGTCCAAAGCTAGAAAGGTGGCGGGGTCCGCCAACTATAAACAGAGTGAAACAGTATGAAACTGTGTTGCCCTTGAAGGTTACTTTGTTTATTCATTGTATTCAGTCGTCGTAAATCTGAGTTGTGTTCATTTACTTTGTTGTTTGTGTTTATTTATTGAGTTAAACTACGCAGTGCACCTTTAAACGGTGAAGCCGGGTGGAAAAGCATCAAAGTGTAACTGCAACCTTCACCTGCGACTGCACCGAGGTCCACACTCAGAGTTACACCGCGCCATAAGAACCTCTAACTACTGTTATTTGTCACTGGAGGTGCAGCGTTATAGTTTACTGTGGTGTCTTGTGTGAGGGCTATTGTGTGTGTGTGTGTGTGCGTGTGTGTGTGTGTGTGTCTCCCCACCTGAAAAATACTGCAGTCTTCGTCATGCCTGGCTGGCTCGAAGCACCGTGATGTAAGGGGCCTATTTTTTCCCCGGCTGCTTTAAAGTGATGGAGTGCAGTTGGGCTGAGCTTTGTTTGGGGAAAAACACTGAATCAAACGAGACAGATGTCGATCCGTGTGTGTGTGTGTGTGTGTGTGTGTGTGTGGGAGCACCTGGGGCAACGCAACACAAAAACGGTTTGAGTCCTCGGTAAACGGGGTCAGAGAGAGCCATCGCAGTCACATGTCTGCGTTTTTTGACTCGCACGCCTCTCGGAGAAAGTGGACCGCACACACATAAAATATGAAGCGCCTGCGTTCACGGCTCTCTCGGCGCCGGCGCTCTCCTCCCTCTCGTTCTTCCTCCCGGTTCCGCTTTGTTCCCTCTAATGTCGTCGCTCCGTCTTGCCTCTCTGCCAGCCGCCCCACGCGGCGGCCCGGCCCGAGCAAAGCGTCGACAGCGTTTACTCTTCCTTCCAGCGGGCGGAGCGAGGGATCCTGTGGGCTGAGTGGCAGACGGGCCCGCTCGTGTTGATTTTAATGAGGGTTGATGGACTCTGAGGTCTGAGTCACTGCATAATGTCCGCGAGGGGACACGGGACAACCTTGCCTAGTAAAGAGTAACGGCTCACTTGCCACGGTCGGTACATCACAGGTGCCGTCCTTGTCAGGAGGGAACAGCCTCTATTTAGTGTCCTGCTCAAAGGCACTTGAGGCAGATGCTTGTTCGTGCGGAGAAATCAGTCTTTCCACCCTCTTTGTCATACTGACGCCTTAGCGGCCGAAGCGGGGGTAGACTGTGGTCACACACGAGCTTCTTCAGGTTCAGTCTGCGGTCACTGAAAGGCTCATTCTGGATACGAAAGTTTAATTTCTCAGTTGATTTTCCGGCTCTGGATGCTGTGGAGATCACTGATGAATGGAACCGCTTATCTTTCATTCAGAAGAGCTCTCCAGACTTAACACGGATGATGTCGTCAGGCAGACAGACGCTACTGAGTTGCATTTTGGGAAACACAGGATTTAATTTTTTTGGGAGCTTGACCCGTACCAGGGGGCCACCGGTGGACCACCCCACGCTCCCATGTTGCGACTTGGCGCTCCGAAGATGGAAGAAGGACTTCCCAGCTCAGGAAGTGGGAACATCGGGGGAGCACGTGAATGCAGCGTAAAGCCTGATAAGGTTCGATCGCATACCGCACTTCCAAGATAAAACCCCCGAACCATAAATCAAATGTATGCCGTAGGTGTCTGCGGCGGAGATCTTGTTGAACCCCTCGCATCAAATATAAATCAGCCTCTCACTACACTTGGCCAGAGGCGCTATTTCCTGAATACAAAGAGGAGGACGGGCGAACGATAAGAAGTTTGGGAAGGTGCAACCCAAACTCAGAGAGCAAAGAAGGACTCGGAAGTTTTGCAATGAATCGCAAAGTGAACGCCGAAGACGCTTCATACCTTGTCTAATATTCAAATAAAGGTATTGGTTACAATTTCTTGAGGTGTTGCTGCACACTGACATCAAATAGTAAGAAAGAAAAGTTTGATTCTCATTCTCGAAGTGTGAATCTCTCACTTCTCATTGCCCTTCGTTTTCAAACCGTCTGGTGCGCCCTGTGAGAGCAGACTGTACCGATGTGTCGTATCATCTTACGGGGGAACAGTCAAAGCTCCACTGATCAATATTTCTGATCTGAACATGGAACCTAAGGACTCGCTGTAATGTGAAAGGGTCACTCGTGCCGCCCATCCCGCGGTGAGTCGACACCCCACACTGCAGCACCGAGCAGCTCTTCGGCTCTCGCCGGAGAGAGAGAGAGAGAGAGAGTGCGTCGTATCATTGAGCGGCTGAATGAACCGCGTCTTTGAAGACTATTCAACAGCCCGTCCCGTATCGAACACACACACATCTCAAGTAAACCCTTTGTACGTTTTTCTCCCTCTTCCTGTATCTTCCACTCATCTCTGCATATTCTCTCCCACTCTGTGTGCCCGTCCATCCCCACCACTCTTTGTTTTCTCCTCTTTTTGTCTGTAGAGCAGCTTTACCCCCTCTATTGTTGCCTCTCTTTTCTCTTCGGCGGGACACACTCGCTTCCCGTCTCCCATTCTGCTCTGGCCTACGGCATTATGGGCTACCCAAATAAAGAAAGGGAAAGCACAATTTGTATTCCGGACCACGTCTGTGATGCGGGAGGAAAAAGGAAAGGGGGGAAAAAAAAGGGTGGGGAAGGCAGCGAGGGGAGGAGGCGCTGTTAAAGTCACAGTTTGAGGACTGGTTAAATACATTGGACATAAAGTCAGGTGTCTCGGGGCTTTTTGCTTACATTGTCAGCCAATTTGTTTCTCCTTAAGGAGGGAAGTTTGACCTTGAGTCAACAAGACAAAATACACTCGTGCGACGGGAGGCACTTCACCACACCGCCATCCACTCTGTATCATAATAATGATTCTCATTTGTGCTGCTGCTCGCAATTAGGCATTCATCACGTAGAGTACTATCAATCCATCTCATTTTATGCATCATTACACAAGCGGTGTGTATATTGACACACGACTTTTCTGCACTGCGCCTCAGTTTTCGCGGGTGGTTCTTCGGGATTCTCCAAATATAGACTCGCAGCGTTTCTAAGCAGTCGGATAATGACGCTCGGAGCGGGGACGGCAATCCGCGCAACTCAAGTGCCTCGTCGATAAACTTCTTTTTCCAGCGCCGGCGGCGCGGTTTGTGTACACGCATTCGGATCCGTGTCCGCGTGAGCGAGCAACGCCGGCCCCGCACGCATGAGTGTGCACACGAATGCCAATCCGTGCCAGTGTGTGTGCGTGTTGCCCTGTATCCCTAACCCCGGCAGTGATGCCTGGTCAGCAGCAGCAGCGGCAGCAGCTGACACCCTCTTGTCACTGACAGCAACTCCTGCAGTGCTTAGAGAAAGCGAGAGACGGAGGAGGGGGGGTGTAGCTCTCCATTGACCTTGCAGCAAAAAAAAGCCTAACAGTTACAGCAGTAGTAGCACACTCTCGACTGCTCATACACAAAGACACCGGAGGAGCATTCACCACACACACACACACACACACAAACACACACACTCTCCAGCTCTCTCATGTTCATCCTGACACTCGGTCCACACTTTAGTGCTCGGGACTCGCCTCGGGCCTCTTTGCCTCGGCCGGGTCTTCTCACAAAGCACGAGAGAGCGAGCAGGATGGAAAATGGGTGGAGGGCAGGGGGCTCGAGGATGGAATATGCACATTCACATAAGATGAAGAAATGTGCAGTCATTCATAAAGCCACAAAAGACAGAGACAGTGTAAGTGAGTTATAGCTTCGGGGGGAGGAGTGAATAGAGACACAGAGAGAGAGAGAGTCCTGCACCTTTTCATGGTGGTATACACTTTACGTGATTGTGTAGAGACATATATAAGGACAAAAACACCCCGACCTCCGCATGAATACAGCCTCTGGTAATGTAAGGCAATGTGTTTCACTTCCACAGAGAAAGACGCATACATGCAGCCCCTCGACAAAAAGTCACTGTAAAAGTCTTGTCTCGTAGACGTGCAATAAGAAAAGCAAAAATAGCCTCATCATAGTGTCATCTGTCTCCAATCCATTCCCTCTCACCGATGATAACACAGGCCTCAGCCCGCCGTCACCAGATTGAATGTGACACTGGAGTGAATGGGTCTGGTGCAAGAGTGCAATATGGGATAAACACTGTCGCTGAGTGTCGCCTCTGCTGCTGCCTTTTGTTTATCGCGCTGGATCAGATCACTGAGAGGAATTCTGAATGAAAAACCTCTCAGTATTTAAAACCCCCGAGATGGACTTTATTGCTTACAAGTTCCATCATGTCTCGTCTTTGCTGTGTTTCACAGAGGTGTGTGGTCTTATTCCTCCGTATTGATCTGTGACATTGAGACAAAATGTTTACTCTGCAACCCATTTAGATTTTGGTCAGGTATCCGAGGGCATCCAGGGACATCAAATTAAATCCAGCCCGGGGACGGCAGATTCCACCACAAACAATGAAAACTACCATGTTGAGAGATAATTACAGTATGCAAATGACTTTTGCTAGAAAAAAAATGTTGATAATGGCTGCTATCAAAAACGGGGTCTGGTTTCATGAAAATCTTTTGGATTATAATTTTAATGCTGCAGGATTAAAAATGAGAATGACACTCAATGGAGGGTATAACTCCACCAAAACCCAACAGTCCCATTTAATTAAATCAAGCCTGATCCAATATCAAACTGAATAGCCAGGAATCAATCTACATTTTTAGGGTTAGGGTTAGGGTTAGGCACACTTCAATATATTTGAGTTTTTTTTTTATTTTGAGGTTTTCTAACCCTTTTTTTCATCAAGATCCATCCATTATTTCCTGAGAGATTCAAGAAAATGTCCAAAAACACTCTGCCTCGAAAGTGAGAAAGAATTATTGGATCTTTATCTGGATCGGCACCAAAGTTAATGGGGTCAATTCTGGGCTGGGACCCATCCACCGTCCAACTTTTGGTGGAAATCCATTCAGCAGTTTTTGTGTAATCCTGCCAACAAACCAACAAATGGACACGGATGAAAACGCAAACTCTTTAGTGGAGGTAACAATCAATCAATCAAAACTTTATTGCAGACTCCGTATTATGTGATGAAATACATCAATCAGTTTGTGTCAATTCACTCAAATGGGTCCGAAGACTACAAGTTTAAAAGAGGGAAACATCTGGAGGGGTGGAGTTCACCAGCCCCGTGTTGAGCTGCTAGCCTAAAGTAGAGATGAGTGGCAGGCGTACTCATCTCTACTTTAGGCCAGCAGCTCAAGACTGCATTAGCCTCTACTAGCATAATGCGCCTGAATCTCCGACAAAACTCTTGGTGGCTCAGTAACATTGTGGGTAATTTAGGCACTAGGTTTTGACAAGGAAGACAAATCTGTGAAATTAAAAAATATGATATGTCTGGTCCTGCTGCATTCATTTCAATCCTTTTTCTTTTTTATTTTAGTGTCCTGGAAAGTGGTGCTGTAGATAAACCTGATAAGTTGCCCTCTAGGGTGCCATTCTTGTGCCTCTTCTGCAGCTGGTGCCCTTTTTATTTTTTCCACCCCTGCCCCTCAAACATCTTGGGTCCACCACTGGAGCCTCTCCTATCAGACTGAATCAATCTTGTCTTTATCCTTGTGTCGAAATTTGGTAACCTGTCTGTGAAAAACTCCAAACCTAAATGTCAAACGGGCTCGTCTCAATGCAAAATTTCTGTTCTTCACCAAGAGCCAAATTATACAGAAATGTTTTCCACTTTTTGAGCAAGGTTAGCACGGAATGATGCACTTAACCCATGCGCGACACTTTAAGCTTTTGAGTGAGTAGGGGAGGGAGTGTGAGGTGTAAAACCATGGAGTCGTGACCTTCTTAGAGCTCTAGCACTTCGATACTATTTTTGCTACGCTGATGATACTTTTTTCTATGTCCTTCAAGTCCCTATCACGGTGATGTGTCGTTTTAGTGCTGAATTGACTGCGAAATAAGTCTACCCTCATACTGATACTAACCTTGAACTGTTATAAGAGTGCAACGCTGAAATGGTTGAGTATAATTTATTTTCCACCAGACTCGTTTTTTTCCCCATATGCACAATATTTTGCTCCATTTATAAAATATTCCTTGCATGAGCAGACTTTGCCTGGTCTCACGTATAAATCCGTCCACCCCTCAGCAGTAATATAGTCAAGGGAGAGAATGAGCGAGGCAGGCAGAGAGACGGGGGAAGTTTTGAAGCTTTTCTGTTGGGAATGTTTCTGCTTAAAGCCGAGCAGCAAAGCAGGCGATAATGCAGAGATTGAGGCAGGGAAGAGAGAGTATGGGTGATGGGATAAGGATTGCGGATTAAATTAAATGTAGAGTCAGGGAAATGAAGGTCAGACGAAAGGGGAGCGCTGTAACAGGAAGCGATAAATGGAAGGAGAAGTTCCCCGCAGCTGTCCTGGCTTTTGTTCCTGAGGGCGGGGATGTGGCCCGAGACGTGACATTCAAAGGGGATTGATGGATATTGTTCACAACGAACGCCGCCGCGCGAGGCCGGAGCTACGGCTCATCTCGCCTAATCTCCGCAACCGAGATGAGCTGTCGTTCACTTCGGGGGGCTGATAATGCAATTCCAGCTGACCATCGACACTTCGTTGCTCCACATTAGCCCTGAGCTGTAGGGGGGATAGCTGTACTTTGCATTTAGGGCAGCGGGCCTTTAACGCAGATTTCCCTTTACGCGCTTGTTCTCTTGTGTTGCGCTGGGAGCCAAGAAGTTTTCACTCGCTTTGAATAATCCTTTTTTGAAAATTTTAGATGCGGAACAGGAACGGGGGAACAGGTAAAGAATTTAAAGTGGCGCTCCATTTTTGGAAATTTATTTTGCCGATTTGAACTTTTAAGGACACAACTCGGGTCCTGTGATTAAACACTGGGAGGGGATGCAGCCAGACGGTGGCACAGGCAACTTGTTCATTTTCTAACAAGAGGTGTGCCATCATAATTTCTAACGCGTGTTTTAATTTAGTGATTTAATTAACTGATTCCCTGCGCGCTCAGTTTGGACTTGAGCGAGTGTGTTTGCTCCGCGCTGTTCAGTAGTGTCACTTCACACCGCCCCTTTTTAATAATCGCCACAGTCTCAGATGTGAGTCATGCTGATTCTGAACTGCCCGTGGGGAGAATAAACATTAAGCGCTGTTGTCGCTGCCTCTTTACCCCGACAGTTGTCTCTCAACTCGTCTGTGCGGATCCCTTTGACTCGAGTCACACCGCCTGACGGGAAATGCACGGATTTGATTGGCTGACGGCGTCACGTCAGTGATTAACAATGCACTCGATTGGTCTGTGAGTTCCCTTTGCCTTTATCTTTTGAATGAAGAGTGTCTGTATCAGCCCTGTTGTTATCTAAAAGTTATTTTGTGAGGCCACAGTGGTATTTTAGTTTAAGTTTAACCTTAATATTATAAAACCAGCTGAACGTTACTTTAATTAATAATTTATAAATGATTAACCAATGAAAGAAGAATTTGTATCACTTGTTTTATCGTCTTACCTTCTCATCGTATATGATGTAGTCGATGTTTTTGTCTCATAAGTTTTTATTGTATTGTATACACTTTTGTCATGTACAGTCTGGAGTTTACTTAACTTTTTATTTATTTTTTTAGTTTGTCATATAAAAAAAAACTTGACTTGACTAACACTAGCATGATGTTGCACAACATGACGCTGAACAAAATCACATTTGTCGACCGCGTAAACGTTTCACCTTAAGATTGGTCCTATTCACCGCTTAAGAGCCAATGTAGGTCTATATATACACTTTGACTTTGTTCCCTAAAGACGGAGGCTTTAAGTGGCTTTGTCAAATGAGGTCACATCATCACCCTGTTTAATTTTCCATTCCTAAAAAAAAAAAAAAGAGCGTACCGAGCTCTAAAATAAGAAAAGTCTCAATCCATTTTCGCTCGCTCTCTATCCCACCTGACCACGGGTTCGTTAATGATCTCATTTAAGAGGTCGTGTTTTTTTTTTTTTTTAATTGGAAGTGGGCTGACTTCTATTGCACCGGGCCGACCTCTGCGACAGTCTAAAGTTAGTCTCGACTTTTTTAACCTCGCTAAAAATACTCGCGCTTGTGTCACCGCTGTCCTCAGAGACACACCCGACCCTTCAAACAGCTCGAACAACCTTTGGACCCGAGTTCTCCCCTTAAGGAAAAAAGTGCTTTGCTTGAAGAACACTTGAAAAAAGGTAAGGTAAGGTTTTATGTGTGTTTTGCGGCATGACTTCAACATGTGATGCATGAGGACGGTGGACGCAGAGGAGGTGAGGAGAGCTGCAGAGAGAAAGCTTTGACCAAGAGGAAGCACACACGAGCTGCACAGTTAAACCCAGGGCGCTCAGGGCGGCGCAGGTATTGCAGTTTATCCGCCATAAGGCAGCGTAACACCGGAGACCCTTTCCATTCATCGTGATTATGTGCAGCACCTTCACATGACCTCACAAAGTCCAGCTGAGCACCGTCTGGCAGAACACGGCGCACCGCCACAATCCCATCACTTATCCAAATATTAGCTAAACCTCACCATCTGATGTTTCAATAGATGCTGTTCACTTCACGCTCATAATTCCTTATTAGCGGCTGGTGGCTCGCTTCCAGCCCGGTGACAGCCACGCGAACGGTGACCCGCGCGCGTACACGCACAAACCTTACACAACTGTCCGCGGGCACACACACGTTATAATAAGCCCCGAACCGGCGGCGTCGGGCACGCTTTTCACTGGTCGTCCCGCGTATCAGCTTGACCGTCGAGCTCTCCTCCAGATGTCAGCCACCGCACACAACATCTGTCTTTGACCTTGGGGATGAGGACTCACGAGTGAAAACACCAAAAAAGCCCATGTGCCTATTGCAGCCTTCTGTCCCGGCCCATTACGATATCATTTTTTAACGTGTATGTGTGTGTGTGTTGTGTAGATGTTATTGTGTGGTCGGTGGAAGAAATCCATGTCATCTGTGACCTGCCCCGCATCGGGTACACAGTTGGTCTGTCTGTGCACCGGTGTAAGTATCAGCTTGCATCTGCCGGACAAGCTTGGGTGACCCGCGGCACCACAGCGTGTCGTGGAGTTTGTGTTCTCGGCCGGGCCTGTTGAGCAAATGAGGCAACAAACTTTGCTAGTCGAGCTGTACAAGATGAACACTGTTTCTCCTCGCTCACCAAGTCCCCACTCTCCTCCCCCTCTTTTCTCAAAACTCAGCAAAAAAAAAGTTAGACGTCTTCCTCTTCTTCATTCTCTTTTATCAGTATCTGCGTTTTAATTAATGCCTCTTAACAAGGGCCCCGAACACTGGGTTAATTGTGCTTTTCATGACAAAATCAGCGCAAATGCAAATTGTCTCTGAGCGACCTCTGCGCCGTGGCTGGGAACGGTGTTTTAATTACCCAGACAACCTCTTAAGTGGTGGAGGAACAGTAGTGACGAGGTGACCATATGCTCAGCAGTCGCAACTTATCTCGCGGTTACACGTCAGCTCGCAGGTGGAGGAGGACGCGAGGAAGAAGAGGTGGGGGATTAATGCTGACAACAGATTTATAAAAAAGGAGGAAAAGTAGGGAAGACGGGAGAGAAGAGGGAAAAGATGATGACGACGATGTTAAAAGAATTCAAGGTCAAGAAGATGTAAAGAAATGCACCGCAGAAGAGGTGTTTCCATTTCCCAGGGTGCATCTTTCCGCACCGTGCTTCCCTCTGACTACTCACAATTAACTGACGCTCTCTCACCAACACAAACAGCCACCCCTCTATCCTTCCCAATTTCATGGCATTTCCCTCACCAGTCCACCGACTGACAGGCTTCCATCGTACTCATTCACATTCTCCATACAGCAGTGAGCAGCACAGGAGAGGAAATACACAACCGCTGGCAAAGCAGGACGAAGGATGGGCTACCCAACGATACACAGAAATACACACTTGGATGCCTACACACAACCACCAGTAGTGATTTTTTTCATTGCGTGTGGTCTGAATACAGTTTTGCACGATGACATAAAGGGTTTTTAACAGATGGTAATTTCTTTAGTACATTTCCGGAAATCTTCCAGCTCGATCCAACTTAACTTCTACTGATCGTGCCATTTTAATTTCTGCCTTTTTTTTGGTCTAACTTCGGCAGGTCAATACATTTTTCACCAATTTCTGCAATTTTCTAAAGATCAGTCTAACTTTGGAACAATATTCCCGAACTTGATTAATGATTGTGAAATTGTATTTGTTGGTATAAAGCAATTCAAAAATTTTGGGGGGGAAATCTAAAATTGGACTGATTCACTGAACTGACAGAAATAGGTGAGAATACAAATGGTTAAAAAATGTACTTGAGGTAGCTGACCTGCAGAGGACAGAGACTAGTTGGAAATGAAAATAGTTTCTTATTAAAGATTAAAACCAGCTATTTACTATCTCCTTATTGGTAAATATTATAATTTAAAAATATGTTTCAAATATGTTACTTGCTAATAACCACCTACTTATCATGACATTTGTGTTGCCTGGTTTTCCATTTATACCTGCTCAAAACAATGAAATAGCATATGCTAGCTAACATGCTAAAGTCAAATCCTGAACATGGGAAATGTTAAATGAATATCAACATGATAACCTTGCTGGCCAGTTTGAGCATCATGAACATGTCAGCATGCCAAGGTTTAAAGAATCACAGCCTCACAGAGAAGCTAGCATGACTCGGCGAACTGTCTTGTTTTAAACTGAGGGTTCTTATACAACAGTTGGGAAAGTATAGTGAAAAAATTATTAATATTGGTAACAGCTAATTAACTGTCATGCCTATTATCTAGCCTAGCCTGTAATCGATGTGCCCACCAAGGTATTTGCAGAAAAACCAGCTCATGGTCAGCTTGGAGCTATCTTTATATATCAAATAGTTTCTGTAATATTATTTCAGTATTATGTTCAAAAATCTCATAAAGCTGAAATGGGCAATTGTGGAAAAAGATTGTGTTGGTTTGCTGACCTGGGAATGAGCCTCAGAAATTCACTGTCTTCCTCTAGAATCACCTACCTCACCTTTAATGCCGTTTGAAATAACAAGAAATTGAATCAACTGGGATTTAAATTTTAAATAAATCACCCCACATTACAGCTAATTAAATTTTAAATGATTTCACAGTTTTAGAGTGGTTTTTAATTTGTAGTCACATTAAGGGAGATATCTGCATGCCCCATTAATGGTAATCATTAAGTGGAAGGACTCAGTCACACATTAAAACAGTCTTATTGAAGCACGCCTTCTTTGGATGATTCATCTCATTATTGACGAAATCAGGAACCGTTAAGTGGCAGTATACACAATAGAACAGTGAATCAACACCTTTATGTAATGTTGAGGGAGAAGGCACTGCTGTATCTAGTACTTTAGTAGAAAAAAACCAAAGAATCCACAGTGAGTCTTATTTCTTCTTACACTCCCAGTCCCCAGTTTGTTATTTTTCCTAAGAACTGACAGGTCACAGCAACCTCGAACCAGTATTTGGAGACACTTAGCACTTAATAGGACCAACTGGACCACACATTACCAACACACACACTCGCAGGCTCAGTGAACTCACTAGTCTGACTGTAATGGTATTTGAACACCTTTCCCAGTCCACCTGCCCCCATTCCACTGACACCGGTCTGAAGTTTCTCCTACACTGGTTCTCTGTGCTTCCCTTAATACCAACAGCACTGCACAGCTCCTCACACACACACACACACACACATCACTTTTTTTTTATTTCTTTCATCCACACTTCCTCTTGTCCTTCCACCTGTCTGTCCCTCTTCTTGTCTTACTTTCCCAGTGCATAACCATTTTTCTATCTCCCCCCACACACAAATGTCCCGTAGCCACTTTGTGAGGTCTTCTCCCCCAGGAGCGTTATATCACACCTGGGTATTTCACACTTCACAGAGCTCCATGCTCATTAAATTACTGAATTCCTGGGGAATAAGGAGGCGATATACCATGCATCACGCCTGACTTTTATATCTAATGGAGAAGTGGTGATAAAGTTTATGGGAACATATAATGTGTAGGTCTAAGAGTGGAGAGCGCAGGGGGCTGGAGTGAATGTCCAGAAGGGTGTGCAGATGGTTAAAGTACAGCATCCTGCTTGTTGGCAGGAAGATGAGATTTTTTTGTACAGTAATGGCTATTCATGTACGACCGTAATTCTTGTCCCACCCTTATCCTTTCTCTGTCTTCCTCTTTGTCTTCTGTTTCTGACACTTGTTTGCTCCAAAACATGCTTGCGGTGTACCTCAAGGGTCTATTCTGGGTCCTATTCTATTCCCTTTTCATGTACTCACCCTTTGGCGATATATTCCTTTGTGTATATGCAGATGATACACAATTATATCCTTATGTCAATCCGGTTGATACTTGCAGTTTGGCTGCCATAATGGACTGTGTTTCAGGATCTTTTCAGGTTCTCCAGTTTATTAAGGGCAAGATTCAGGAAATTATATTTTAAGCTAGCCTGAAAATTGATTTTCACGTGCTTTTCACTTAGTCTTTTGTGTATATGCAGATGATACACAATTGGTCTTGATTCAAACCAGAACTTTGACAACCAATCGCCAGGGAGTAGTCAGTCTTGATTTTATCAGTTGAGAAACATTTCTTAAATAAAACCATTTCTGTCTGCTGTTGACCTACAGAAAGTTATTCGTCCCATCTGAATTTATTGAAGATCGCTCAGTAAAAAGATACTAAATCATCTTTTGTTCGACCCAATGCAGATGCTCAAATTTTAGCTAGAATTACAAGAATGATACACATAACCCCAATTTTAGCAACCCATCACTTCAAGAATGCAGTTCAAAATTCTATTATTCACTTGTGAGGCATTAAATGGATTGGCTCTGAGCTATATTGCTCGTACAAGGGTGCGATGTAGGTCAGGACTATAAAAGCTCTACTTGCCATTCTTATAGTCTAAATTTGAAACCAAGGGTGACCATGCATTTCCTGCAGTAGAATGAAGAATGAATTACTGTTCACGATCCGCACAGCTGCCTTTGTAATATATTCAAATTTGTTAATAAATGGCCTCGCATTTAATTTATTTTATTGATTATTTCATTTCATTTATCGGGTTAACTTTTTAGCCATGCTCGTGGCACTGTCCATTAGTCAGCCCACCATTTTGGTCAAGACTAGAATATCTCAACAACTAGTAGATGGGTTACACCACAAAACATGATCAAGTGCCCGCTTAGGTACTCTTCCAGGTCAAGATAAATGTCAAAAATCATACAGCTGGTGCCCTTTTTATTGTCCCCACCCCTCCAACATCCTGAGTCCACCACTGCAGACAAAAATTGGTCTACGGATTCCTTCTGATTTGGGAAACCCCGCCACTTTCCCTCTATTGCCACCATGACGTCGACATTTGCTGTTCAGAAAAAAATATCTTGATCACTTTTAGATCGACTGTCTTGAACTTTGCTACAGATATTTAAGGTACCTGGAGTACCAAGAGGTCCAAGCTCTCCCTCATTTGGGAAATATCTCGTCATCTGCTTCCACCTACACTCTATCAAATTTCAGCCTTATTTTCTTCTCTGTCTTTTTGTCTTTTTCTCTCTACATTGCGACCTGTGAAGGTATACAAAGTACCCTTCTCTCGTCCTCCTCCCTTCTTCATCACCTCCCCTGTCCTCCAAGCTTAACGCACCGACAGCCCCCCGCCCCCCATTTCCCCACACAAATGTCACTTTCTAATTGGCCGGCGTTGACGAGTCAGGAGAGCATTGCTGTTTGGACAGCTGTTAATCTCGGCGGGTTGGCAGTGGCAGTGAGATAGTGGCAGTGGCGGTGGCAGGGCGAGGGATGACAATCTGGAACAGCGCCGAGAATGACGCAATGATGGAGAAAGAGTTCGGGGGGGAAATAAAGAAGTTTGTGCCTGGTGCAAAATCACCAGTCTGTCCAAACATCTGTCTGTCACTGTGACATTACGTTGAGCCAATGATTAAAAAAAAAAAACGAATCCCTGATTTAAAATGCAGTGGACGTCTCTCGCCGGCTTTACATTCCTGTACAATATGAGCTGTGTAACACAGGTAATGTTCATGTACCGGCGAACACCCTGCAGCTTCATTCAAGCATCTGCTCCGAAAGCCTCAGCATCGCCCGCACAGGAATGTAATGGGTTTTCTCCCCCTTCTTCCACCTCCCTCCCTCCCTCCTGCTCCATCTTTCCCTCTTTTTCTTTCACACGCATACACACACACACACACACACACACACAATGAAGTACACACAGACACATAGCGCTCAGGGAACCAATCACCATCGCCTGTTTTCAGGTCCTGTTTGTGAATGGGATTTCTACGGGAGAGGAGGAGGAGGAGGAGGAGGAGGGAGGCAGGCACCGCTGCATTTGTAGGCATGAAGGGAAACATCACCATCATCATCCTCATTCTCATTGCTTTTCCCCCTGCTGAAATATTTCGCTCACTTTCTGTCGGTTGCTCCCTCCAGTTAATTTTTCATGTTTTTCTTTAGTTTTTTCTCACGCCCTCGTTTCCTTTTTTGCCGCTCTTTCCAGCTCCTTGAACTCTCTCTGACTCTTTTTTTTTTTTGTCTTTTTTGATGCAGCAGTCACAATTGACTGACTGCATCAGAATTGCCCCCTTTTTTTCCCCTATGCTTTTCTTTCACTTTTCCCCCCTGACATGCCGTCATCATCCTCACCCGGTAATTTTTTGCCTCTTTGGCGTCTTTTCACTCTCTTGTCATGCCACTGCAGAACAGCTGTCTTCCACTGCTACATCTTTTTGTCCCGTGTTCCCTTCTTTCCACCGGTCATCCCGTCTGCCTCCCAAAGCAGCAGTTGATGCAGGTGAATGAACACCACCGACACACACACACACACACACACACACACTGTAGACACTTACCTCCAGTGACAGAGTCTTCGTCCCGTGTGCTTCTGAATCCTCAGTGGATGAAGGAAGAGCGGGCGAGCCTGCAAGCTTCTGGCGGCCGAAGAGAAGTCGAGGACAGAAAGAGACAGAAAGAGTGAGGAAGACTGATAAAAGACAAGAGTGAGAGGTATAAAGGAGAGAGAGAGAGAGAGAAAGTGGACGAGAGCAGGCAGGCTGCGCGAAGAGGAGGAGGGTGCTCCGGCTGGCTGGAGGTGAGATGAAGGAGAGAAAGAGAGAGGGAGGGAGAGATAAAGGATGAGGGAGGGAGAGAGCGAGGGTGCGCTGGATTGGGATAGGAGGGGATTGTGTGATGTTTGAGAGAAGGAGGAGGGATTGCAGGGAATAGAGAAAAGAGGAAAGTTGGAGAGAGGAGGAAGGGAGGAAGGGTCAGGATGCAGAGGCGGAGAAGGAAGAGAGGGAGAAGGTAAAGAGAGAAGGGTGAAGAAGCGAAAAAGGACAGAGAGCGTAGAAACATGTATGTTCATGTTGCAAGAGAGACGGTGGGATTTCACAGCACAGGTCTGTCTCTGCTCCACCACAACTGTCACCTTTCGCAGCCACCCAGAAAAAATACAAGTACAACTCATGTCAGGCCGTCACACGCTGCCAGTCCCCGGAGACAATCAATTTCAGAGTGGGGAAAATGTCCTTCCATCCATTAAATCACACTGTAATCCAATCCTGTGTTGGTGTGTTGCAGGACGGATACTGCAATTAACTTTGGAGCAATAACTTACCGGGGGGACGAGCAGCTGGGAGAGAAAGAGAGAGGGAGGGGTGGCGAGAGGAGACGAGGGAATAAGAGCTCCTGTGAGAGCCGGTGACCAAAATGGAATCGGGGGTAACGTGGCATAACGAGGAAAAAAAGGGATCGTGTGATAATGACAGAGGGCATTAGACGTGACACGCGAAGAGTCGAGGAAGAAGAGCAGCATATCGGCCCCTGGCGAAACGCATTCAAGGATGAGAGGGGCGGTGAAGAAGAGGAACGGAAAGAAAGAAAAGGGAAGAGGGAGGAAGGCTGAATGGAGGATGATGACATTGTGGAAATCCACTGATCTGTCATATGCCTTTCAGTTAGTTCAGGGGAAGGTAATGGGTCACATGGTAACATACAGTGCAGCATCGCTGAAAGCACGCAACCTCGAAACACTTAACAGTCATGGGCGGATTATAAACAGCAGGGCCCCCACCCCTCTCACCCAGGAGCAAGGCACCCAGAACGAGAGAGATGCATTTTCTAGAGTCATTTTGCATCTCATGATGAGATTTTGTGCCCTTTTTTGGCCATTTAGCATCCCTTTGTTGTTATTTTGTGTGTCTTTGTAGTTGTTTTGTCTTTTATTGAGTTTTTTTTGTTTTTGTTCAGTATATCTTTGTGGTTGTTTTGAGTTTCTTTGAAGTTTTGTTTGCGTTATCTTGTTTCTTCTCTCCGAAGTTGCTTTGCATTTCTTTATCTTTGCTTATTGATTCTTTGTAGGCATTAATTGCCTCGGTGCAGTGATCTTGCGTCTCTTTGAGGTTGTGTGTCGCTGTGTCGTTTTGCATCTTCAAACAGTAGTAGTCTTGTTTCTCTTCTTTCGTCTCTTTGTGGTCATTTTGTATCGTATGTTAGTAGGTTAACTTCTCTTTGTAGACGTGTTTTCTTATGTGTCTCTTGGTAGTCACTTTGCTTATCTCTGTGGTTTCTTTCGCTCCTTTTTCTTTTTTTTTGTTTTGTTTTTGTGATCTTGTTTCTTCTCTTCGTGTCGTTCTTCTGTCTGTCCTGTGGGCAGCTGCGGCTCCGGAGGTCGAGCGAGTCATCCATTAATCGGAGGGTCGGTGGTTCGATCTGTGGCGCCTCCAGTCTGCATGTTGAAGTGTCCGTGAGCTAGACTGTGAACCCTTAAATTGCTCCCGATGGCTGTGTCATCGGTTTGGCTGTGTGAATGGCATGAGTATATAAATATCATGAGGAGATAGAAAGCGCCGCATCGCTCCTGATTAGCTGATGGCGTCTTGCATGCCGGCCATGTACAAATGTGCATGTGAATAGGGCATGGACTTAGACGTATATTAACATGCTTCAAAGCGCTTGTTGACCCGTATTCCTTCGCACATTCCTACACTGATGGCAGGGGTTGCTGTACGAGGTGCCGACCTGCTCATCAGGAATGAAACAGCACTTTCAATCCAAAGCACACCACAACATTTCTATGCTCAGCCACTCACAGACTGTTGACCAGGAGCAATTTGGTAGCTCAATATCTTCCCTAAAGAAGTTGTGCTTTCCATGACACTGTGGCCAGTTTTAGTTTTCTGTTGCCATTTGCATCTATTTATGTTTTCTTATTGACTCTTTGTGTTTCACTTTGGTCGTTGAGGATCTCTGTGTAGTTGTTTTGTGTTTCCTTTTCTTTGAAGTAGTGTGTCTCTGCGCGGTTTTGCATCTTCACGGTATATTGCATCTCTTCTTTTGTCTCTTTGTGGTCATTTTGCATCTCTTTGTTGCAGTTTAACGTCTCTTTGAAGATGTTTTTTGTTGTTCTTTTTGTCTCATTTTGCATGTCCTTGTGTCGTTTCCCATCTTTGAATGTCTTCCATCTCTTCCCGTGTCTTTGTGATGGTTTTGTATTTGTTGTCATTTGCACCCCTTTGTAGATTTTTGTGTCTTTGTGTTTTGTTTCAGTTCTTTGAAGTTTCCTTGTGCATCTTTGCGGTGGCCATCTCTCCTTGTGTCCCTCGGTGGTAATTTAGCGTCTGGCTGTAGTTTCTGTTCTGTTTCTTTGTTGTCCTTTTTTGAAGTCCTGCGTTTCTCTTGGGGTTTTTTTTTTTTTCTTTCATCTCTGTGGTCGTCGTCTCTTCTTGCGTCCCTGCGGTCACTTTGCATCTCTTTGTGGACGGCTTTTGCGGTTGTTTCGTTTTCGCTGTCCTTCTCTTCGTAGTCATTTTGCACCTCCTTGTGTGATTTTGTGTGCTGTCCTAGTCATTCGCATCTCTTTGTGTTTGTTTCTCGTCTCATTGCGGCTGCTTTGCATGTTTGTGGTCATTTGTAATTTGAGAGAATGTTAACAGTCATTACGAACAGAAGCTCGGTCTGCCTATGCCCAGTGGGACCATTCGGTAATTAAGCCATGATTACAATGTGGTAAAAGGGGCCCTAATTCATTCCAATTAGCTTGTGTTTTTTCGTTTTTTTTGTTTTCTTGCCGTGTGGCCGTGTCTGTGACTGTTTCACCTTTACAGCCGAATGAATCCCTGCACTGAAAAAGTGCAGCATGGTAAAATACCTTCCGGACAAAAAGTACTGATTTCAAATTACTGGTCAAGTCTTATTCATCATAGCAGGACCTGAGGGCCGTGAAAAAGTGGGCGTAATAATAATAGAGATGTGATGCATTTGAAAATCTTTTGTATTCAGTGTCAGAGGTGCGGGTCAGCTGCCGTACTCCGTCGCCGGCAAGGAGCGATTCATTCATTTTCTCAAGGACACTTCAGCAGAGTGGATGCCGGCCAACAAAGCTTAATCCTCCCTGTCCCCCCTTTAAACAAAAAACGCTTTGCTCAGCTGTTTTAAATGCACGACTGACAGTGGCAGTCCATTTTCATAAAAGCCTGCTAAAAATCAACCGCACGCATCCTCAGAACAATCTAAATTACCCGGAGGCTCGCCTGTAATGTGTTGTTTTCCTGCACTCTAATGTGCTCCACCGTGGGATTCTCCCCTCCGAGACTCTCAGGCAAATCGCCCTCCAGAATGAGTGTGGTACATTTAAGCGTGCGTGGATTTCGCACAAACATATTCTGTGATTTTAAAACAGATGGACAGCGAGAGAGAGAGAGCGAGAGAGAGAGAGAAATGCGGGCGCTGTTCCAGCTTTGAGGGATTTCGCCTTACAAGCTGCTACGTTTTCTGTCGACTCCAGAGCCGCAGCTTCGAGCTCCCGGATCAGACTCCGGCTGCCAGTCCTGCTCAAGCACCGCTGGCAACGAATGAGGAAGTGAGCGCGCCGCACACGGAATTGATTTGTTCAGATCAGAAAACCACAGTTTGATTTGAGACTTGGGAGGAGGAGAAACTGAGAAACATGATGGAAGTGGTTGCACTGTGTCACTGCTCCCGGGCTGTTACATGCATTGTTAAGTGGGTGCTTCTCGGCGCTCGTGTCATGCGCGTGGCTGCGTGCACCGCCGCCGCTGACACGAGCAAAAAAAAAATGTTTAGTGTGATTTCTGGTCTTGCCTTTTTGATTTCATTGTCCTCAAGTGGTTTGGGGGAAACAGGCGGCAACAGAATGCAACAGTGCTGTGACGGTAATAACAGCGAGAGTGTGTGTGCGTGCATCTGTGTGTGTGTGTGTGCGTGTGCCCTGTGATAGAGCGAGACGGCACAAAATTAATGAGACAGGAGAGAGAGAGCGTCTCCTCCAGCTGTTTATCAGCCCTGAGCACTCTGCTCAGATTAAACCGCAACTACTTTATAATTATTATAATGTATTCTTATTGGACAAGTATGCCTTTCTTAATAAAGGGGCCCAATAATTGACTCTGTGCCTTACTTCTCCTCCTCCAGCCCCTTTTTCTCTCTCTCACACGCACTCACTATTGATCCCATTCGTTTACGTTACATTCTCATTAGCCTCAAAGAGTATTTAATTTTACACCGGCAGCACGAAAGGCTGTGCGGTCCTGAAGGCAGAGCCATTAGTCAACAGCAATAGATCGGTCCAGTCATTCAGATCACGCCGTGTATAAACGCCATTAGCCCTGATTTGGCCGTTCAGATGTTCCTTTTTCTTTTTTTTTCGGTATTAATTAAAATCGTATTGCTCTTATTGAAAATTGTATTATTCTTTTAGCCTCTTCAGATAACATGATGAAGGTCTAAATACCAAAACCTCGTTGTTGTTGTTATTAAAGTTAATTGCAAGTGAGGTGGACAGTGTGCGGGAGTCTTTTAGCCTCTAAAAATCTCCCGTGATTATTATTTCACTTGCAGTACAATACAATCAAAAGCAGAATTCCAACAGAAAACTGCATTTTGCAGATAATGCTATCATCCTCGACTGAGTAATTCTTTGTTTACCGTTGCTGGCACGTTTCTGATCAGTGGAAATCCCACAATGGGACAGCATTTGAAATAGATATTTAACAGCAATGTCACAAACCGCCTGACTGCATCTTTAATGAAATTTAAAAAACATTCAAAGGAAATAACCGTACAGTATGAAAATAATCGTGCTCCTCTTTTGGACGTTTGCCAGCAGGGCTGAACAGGATGCACTGTGGTGGAGCTGTTGGTGGTGCAGAGGAAATAAAAGCTTCCTGTCGGTTCCCGCTCAGGCATGTAAAGCATGTGAACGTATTCTGTAGCACTTAGATACCTTAATACTTTTATTGTTCCTGAAACTGTTCTTGTGAGTGCTTTGAGTGATTTCTGATGCCTCTCGCTGTTGTGTTGAGACACAAATGCACACTTTTTCATCCACGAAGATTTAAGGAAGTGACGTAGTTTATTTGCCTCGGTGTTGATTCAGTATAGCTTGCTTCATGATAGGTGCATTAAAGGTACAGTATGTAGTTTCTGCCACTCTGGGTCTGTTAACCAAACGAAAACAAAAAGACGAAAGTAGCGTAAGATCGTTAGGAGTTGTCGTTTTTATCGTTAAACAGACAATATTGTTTATTGGGCTTTATAGTTTTTATTTCTTATTTTTAAAGATGATACAGCGTACTGAATGATGACAAGATACGCTGCAAAGAACCAAAACAATGCATTGACAGTTTATGACCTTTAAAGGGATAATGCACTGAAAAAAATAAACTTGTATCTGATGAGAAAAGAGGAGACATGAGAAAATATACAGCGCTAACACAAGCTAAATAGATACAAACAACGCACCCTCCTCACTCTTGGAAACATTTGGGAGAATGTGAGTACACAACTCAACAAACTATAGAAAATAAAATCTAGTCGCTTGTAAACATTTTAAAGCAGAAATGTTTAATATTTTATCTCAAACAATATAATTTATTGTATATCTGGGGAATTTCATAAGAATGTGTTTTATTTTTTTGGAAGCGTGTTGTGTGTGTTAGTGGATTGTGTCTTCGCTGAATTTGTCACGATGGGGTGAGGGGAATTGAAGGACCCAAATGCAGATCAGAATGGGAGGCAGGATCGGGGGAACGAAAAGCGAGCTTTATGTAAAACAAAGCTGAGAAACACAAAAACCATCAAAAAAGTAGAAAACCGAGGGCCAAACAAAGAAACAACTAAGGCTAAGCAAAGTACAACCAAAATGCAAAGTTTTAAATCAAACATGGAAAAACCAAAAGTCCAAATCCCAAAAGAAAACACATGCCACTGGGAGACTGGAGACACAAGGAACTCGGGGGAAAAACCATCACACCAACAGAAGCAGAAACAACAAACCAACAAGGAGTGCATGGAGAACAAAGGCTTAAATGCAGAACACACTGATGAGGGGACGAGGTGCAGGTGAGGAGAGAGAGGAGGGAAGAGGACAGGTGAGATAACGAGAGGGAAGCACAGAGGAGGAATAACAGTGGCAGACAGAGGGAGACAAACATGCAACAAGGGGAAACAGAGGGGAGAGCACAGGAGACACTGAAAGGACACAAGAGGACATGGACATCAAAACATAAGACACGACACAAAGACACCGACTCATGAACCATGACAGAATTTAAATGGAAACACACGGTGGCCGTTGACATTTGGAGACGACGGTCTCTGGGACTGACGTTTTTTAACCCTTCACTAAATCAGAGAGACAAAATCTTTCAAACAGGAAACCATTCGATCCTCCAGAGGTTGTTGCGTTATCAGATCAATCCCAGTCCGTACTCAGCACTGCTGGATGTTTTTGTGGTCCCGTCTGTAGGAACTGTTCATATGTATTGAACACATTTACCTGATTTAAATAAAGTTTTGAAGCTTTGAACAATTGTCTGTTTTTTTTAAAGACTTTTAGAAGCGTGTTGTTTTTCACCTGTCATTATGATCCAGAGAGCACATAGCCTACAGCAGGTGCAGTCTGTGGTCACTAGGGGGCGCAGTTGAGGCTGAAATGACAAATCTAGTCTATCGGCGTGGCATTAATGCAGTGTTAGTCATTTTACTGCTGTATTGTTGAATGATTACTGTATCATACGCATTCATCTGAGCACTCTACTTAAGTTGTTTCTATTTTGAGTCAGTGTGTCAATTTTATGCTACTTCACACTACTCATCTGGTCCATTAGGTATTTATTGTACATTATACATTTTATTTTTAAAGACACTTTACTAACTTTGCTTTCATTAAAACATTAAAAGCATAAAATTTAACACTGGACACACTGGAGTTAATTATCTAACATTATATAAAGTAGTTACAATGAGCCCCACCTCCACCAGCGGGGACATTAAAATGCTGCTTGTGTGTTAAAGCATCAGATATATATAAAAGCTGTCAGTGGTAGAATATCCATCATTAATACGAGCACATTTTGAAGAGAGTTAAATGTTAATTAATAGTTATTTCACAGTCAACAAACAATACAGTGCTGTATAAACCATTTACTAAACAATTGTGCGACATAAAGTTGCACCTGATGTTTATAGACATTTACAATTGCTTCATAAATGGTTTGATAAACATTTCTTTGTTTGTTGACTGGAGAGTAAGTCATGACTAAAGTTTGCTTAACCGTAAAAAATGTGGCATTTATTCACGATGGCTATAATTAAGTGTTACCCTTTTTAGCAGCAGGGGGTTTTCACAGCGGGGTATTTCGACCTTTACTTGGGTAAAAGCTATGAGTACCTCTGCCACCACTGCAGCGAGCCAGCTTCAGTGAAGCGGGAGCCAGCTAAAGTTACAGTCCGACACGACTGTGACCACTGGTCACGTAGATGATCTATCTGGCGGCTATCCTTTGCAAAAACCCTCTGATGAATTTCGTGAGAAAAACCAACTCCATGAGCTCATGCCCCGTCACTCGATCGCGCCCAGCTCGGGCCACTTGTGAGTGTTTACGCCTAGCAAACCTCAAGTAGCTGACATGTAGAGATCAGCAAGTCGATTAGCGAGTTCCTCATCGCTTCTAAGAATCAGAGGGACATTTTTTTTTTCTTCTTTCTCTTGAGAATAAAGCTATTCTTGTCTTCCAGTCTCGACTGAACCAGTACTGACAACTTTATTGCAGCGGCTTTATTGCCAGTGGCTGAATGTGTTAGAGTGTGTAGTGCAATGAAAAAAGCAGCCTGATTGTTTAGAGCCCCTTGTATGTGTGGCACCTAAAATATGTTTTACATCTATTTTAAGTCAACAAATGGTTTGTGTACAGCTGTTATTAAAGACTGCGCTGAAATCTGTTGATATGTTTTACAGTCTGAACTGTGAGGCAACACTCATTCACTTTAAAATATAAATACAAAGTGTCGCGAATGTGAACCGCATGAGTCGCAGCAGAGCGGCAGCAGTTGAAATGAGGAATTGGTCACGCTTTATCTTCACTTATCATCCACTTTGCTCAGACTGAGGCGCTGAAGATGTTTGTTTGCAGGAAGTCAGAGGGCGAGGGACACGGAGAAAGAGAGAGAATGAAACAGGGAGGGTCAGCTGAGCCTTTTGAATAACAAAGAGTGCACATAATGGAGTTGACTTGACACGAGCCGGCCTTTCGATCCGAAACAACGAACACTAATCTCACCAGCAGATAAAATCACTGAGGTTTATTTTTCGGCGTTTCATCTTTAATCTCCGATTCTTATTTCACCACAAACGTCTGGCGCCGCGCGTGCATGTTTTCTGGCTTCTCCTACGCGGCCCTTAAAAACGCCTTTCGTCTTTCTCTCTCTGTCACATCGATTCTGATGTGTTTTTCTGTCCCCGTTCCGTGACTCAGAGGCATCAGGCTGCCATCAGCCCGTGACGGGACTCATGATCCAAGACAAGCGAACTGTGAGATGTGTCAGACAGCGTCAAGACCTTAAAGTCATATTGAAATGTTACAAGTGTAACTGTATAATAATGCAAAGTGTTCTGTGATGCAAAATCTGTGTGGCAGGGGAGTGTGAGGACGGCGGGAACGGCAAATGTCCTCAGCACGCGGCCGAGCTCGTGAACCGACTTCAGATGTGGTAGGCGCTAAGTATTTTAGCTTAGCAGCTCAGTTAAGTTGTTGAGGAGAACGGCGCAACGCTGATTTGCTGTGAAATTCCAGAAATGTCAACTACAAAACTTTCCATCAGCTTGAAGATAGGCAGACAGTGACTGAATTTTCATTTTTGGATGAACCTTTCCTTTAAACAATCTACAGGCTTAGTCGATTAACGGGTAACGTGTCAGACAAAGAAGATCTGAACTACACATTTAAGTCAGAGTTGAGTCAAAGTTGAGTTTCTAAATTGTTTTCGAGGAATTAATATTGATGAGAAAATGAAAGCTGGAGGTGCCGACGCTAAATCAGTCATTGGCCACCTGCACTCATGAAATGCAGTTTATTATCCTGTTAAATGCACTCACCCAGGTTAAAATATCAACTTCGTGACCTCGCTGAGCACATAAAACTTTATATTTGTTCACTCTCTCCGTCTAAATATAATGCTGTCTGATCTGAGATGAGAGTAACTGCAAGTGAAAGTCTGATTTAGTGATAGCGTAACCGACATGAGCTGTTGGTTGAGTTGTTCTGACTCAGTACGAGTTCTGTCTCATGACTTCAGTGGAGCAGAAACAGTCCGAGCAGAACAACTGTCAGTATCGTAACAGGAAAGAGAGCAGCTTACAGCGGAACACTTGACAACATCAAATGTCTTACCAGCAGTCATTACCATTTGATTGTTACTAATACTTTTAAAAAACATACTCAACATTTATCTACAGCGATACAATATCACATGATTGATTTTTTAAGTGTTTAAACAAAAAACTAAATCAAAATAACAATGACAAGTGGTGTTAATGACATAAATAGGAGAAGATTTAAATATACAGTCGTACAAACAGCACTGCACAGACAGAAATTGAACAAAAATACAAAAATGAATAGGTTCTATAACATAATAATATAAATAGATGCATGATAAAAAAAAATAAGTGCATTCTGAAATGTGCTCGGTGTAGATATAGAAATAATATGAAACACGACCATGATACGTAAAACAGTCACACCTAAAATCAATAAAAAATTCTACCCAAGTTTCGCACCAGTACATCAGGGTGCAGTCTGTGAATTATTCCAGAAAAATTAGGCAAAATATCTGAAGGCTCCAAGATTACCGTTTACTGCAGGTACATGAAGTGTGAGCCATTCCTGAGAGCGGGTGTGATGAGTGTGACATGATAGGTAGGGTTTTTTTTTTTTTTTTTTAAGTAATCCTTTGTAGATGAATAGATAAAAGTGCTTCTGTCACGTGTCAGAGAGGGAGAGCAAACCTACCTTCTGATACAAGACACTAAGGCGGGTGTCATGTGGCTCGTCAGTAATAAATCTAAGAGCAGTGGGCAAGCATTTAAATGAAGCGATGCAGAGAGAATGGTCGGGTCTGCAATCCGTTCCACTAAAATTGGAAACAAGACCTATTTTTATAAGTTGCATCCTTACTTTGCGTCTTAAGTCGTCTATATGAATTTAAAGGTAAAGGACCGATCCAGATGCCTCGATAGCAGCGGGTAGAAAGGGCTCTGGTCTGGGGGAACTCTAGAGGGCACGTTGCTCTTGATGAGTATACCAGAATTAACGTGAACTTAGGTTGTCTGTACAAGTGCAAAATGTAGGGCAGTGCTTTTTTCGGTCCGGGTCCCAGGGGGGCCCCCCTCCCCTGCATGTTTTCAATGTTTAACTGCCCCAACACAACTGATTCAAATGAAGGAGTCGTTATCAGGTCGAAGTGTATAAAACAGTATCGTCTGCGTAAGAATGTAAATTACATGTATTGATGGACGTGCTAATGTTATTAAGGTAAATGGTAAATACTACCGGACCTAATATAACGCCCTGAGGAACGCCCCTAGTCACTGGTATAGATTAAACTTTTGTCTCCATCGCTCATAACTCACCTTCTACACGAAATTCTTATACTCTCTTGTGAATCTAATCTAATCTAATCTAATCTAATCTAATCTAATCTAATCTAATCTAATCTAATCCAATCTAATCTAATCTAATCTAATCTGATTTTATCTAGCCTAATCTTGCAAAATTGTTGCTTATACTAAAGTGGAGATGTGAAACGAAAGCAGTGGGTGCACCACACGAAGCGACGCTGACTGATCCCACCCACGACACCCACGGTTTGATTGACATCCACGGCACCGTGGGGCCTTTAAAGTCACCTGGAAAATGTCAAGTACGTGTAGTAGCTGTTTACTGTAAGTAAGACAGTTGAATGGGAAGTGGCTGTGCACAGTAATGTGAATTAATCAAACACAATGTTGTAATTTGTAATTATGAGTAAACGGATCATCCTGATACCTAATAGAGATTTCAGCTGCATGTGTCTGAAATCATGGAGTGACTGTGCTGTTATCTCCAAGCATGTGGTTCATTATCAACCACTGATACTTGTATTTAGATGGCAAATGTTGAGTAGGCTGTACCATGAAACCAAAATATGTATCCTCTGTGAGAGCAGAGAGCAAAATTGGTTTGATTCGCTGCCCTAAAACAGGAAATGTAAGAGTATTATAAGAAAATGGTGCATGATACTGTTACGACTTAGAGACAAATAGACTAATTATATACATGTATTCGAAAATTTTGGTTTCTAGGTAAATCCAAAAGAGTTATCGCACCTGTCTTTCACCACAGTAGCTGTATCTCCAGATGAATGCGAGTTGTCAAATGAAAAAGAACAGAAACTGCAGCCGTGGTAAGACTGCAAATTAAAAACAGCTGATGGTGCCTCAAAGTGAGAATGACATAAAATGTCGCTGTGGACAGAAAGAGGGAACTGAAGTCGTCACAGAGGAAACTCCCACAGAGTTCTCAACAGTGTTCACAAGGAGACGCGCTGACAAGAAGGAGGCAATGGTGACGGACGGACAAAGGAAATCATGTTAAGGTGGGTAACTGGGAGATTTACTGCATGTGATTGTGTGAATGGTTGATCGGTACTAAAGTTGGGTCATATTTTTCAAGACTACAGTTAATGTCATTTCACTGCTTGAAATTGTCTGTACAAAAACATTCATGTATAGTGTTGTTTATGTACGTTCAGTTAGCCGTAATAAAATCAGGGCACATCTGGAGGAAGTCAAAGGCAGACGGGCTTCTTAAGAGCTGATGTCAAAATGTGTTCAGTTGCTCAATTACGTCCTGTGACTCAGATTTGCGCTGAGTTACAGTGAATTTCTTTAACGAGACAGGAATTTTGGAATATTGTGACACACAGGACACATGAGTGATGTGCCAAGGTAGGTATTTGATCCCGTCATCCATTGACGGGTTAGGGTTAACCCTAATGATGAGAAAAGTAGTTTACAGTGATACAGTTTTGTGATATTCAGAATCATCAGAATCAGAATATTGAGACTCCGGTTAAGGTCTTCTCTCTACGGAAGTCCTGAGGCGCAAGTAGGGGAAAAGAAATTGTGGCGTCGCTAACGCCAGCTAGTTAACGTTGAGCAGTACAGTATGATCGGCTCATACTGTAGAGATCAGCATTTTTTTTTTGCCCACAAACTGTAAACCACCAAGACTCTTCATACCTCTTCAAAGGCGTTAAACTGCTCAGAATTCTAACACAGGCGACAACAAAACAAACACTTTGTACCCGGCAAAGGAAGAGAGATGCACCTTTCTAAAAGCCATGTAGATATGTTCATTTTAAACAGCGATTTGTCTTCATAAAAATGTTGCCAACGCAACCTTAAGAAAAGTTAGTTTCACCAGGTGAGACTAAAGTGACTTCAAGTCATATACACAGGAGAGGAAACAGCTCAGATCAGACTTAGTAAATGGATCACGGCATTTTTTTTGTTCTCACTTCCCTCTCAGGCCGTTCTGTAGATTTTTCTTGTCATCTCGTCATTTCCCTACATATGCAGGTTTTCCATGCTTATATCTGGGTTCAACTCTGTTTGCCTTTGATTGTGAGCGGCTGACGGTTTCATGACCTGTTTGCACCCTGCTGTGCGGCCTACTGCACCGCAGACAACAAAAGAAGGTTCTTTGGTTTCAGAGTCTCTATTGGCTTCCCACATTCTCCTGGTGGGTTTTCCCCCCAAACCTGCGACTGTAAACAGCAGCTACAAAGGCGTGAAGGGCAGTCTGTTGTGCCTGAGTGATCCCTCAAGTTCCCCCTTTGGTTTATCATTTATTTTTCTACACTGAGATTACCTCAACCGTCCTTTGTTTAGTCTTCTTTCTCTTTCAATATTAGTTCTCCTATTCTCACTTATAGAAAAGGGGTTCTTCACACACAAATCAGGCAACAAAACAAAATAGTTTTAAAAGTATGTATTATGTATCTTACTATCTGTGTGCCTGGGATCTAGAACAAAGTCTATGAGATATTTTTTTAAATATTTATTTGGTGGCTACACATTTAAGAAATGATCCATTAAACCTGTAGCCCTTTTTAAACATAATTATCAGCTGACAAAGGAAGTTTTAGAGAGACGCTCACTCAAATTAAAAACATAAAGGGGCTCCATGTAGGCTAGAAAAGTGGCAGGGTCCGCCACATATAAACAAAGTGAAACGGTGTGAAACTGTGTTGCCCTTTAAGGTTTGTTTATTCAGCTTATTCGGTCATGAAAACAAAGAGAGTTTGTTTATTTAGTTTGTTTAGGAATAAAAAATTCAAAGAACAGTCAACGAATATCTTTCTCTTCTGATTACAATTTCTTCAACAAAACTACATAGTGCACCTTTAAATGTGCTTTGGGCGCAAATCATCAAATTGAAAAGGGAAAAATGAAAATAACTAAACCAAATAACAATATATTGGACATTTACAACTTAAAGGAAACATAATTTACATTAGGCTTTACTGAATAATTGCATACTGGCCTCTTCAAAATGTTTTATTGTAAAATCACGTTTAAACTTAAAATAAGGCGGAGTTGTGAAGTCACTCGTCCGTGTCATATTGGGTGTTTTACGTGGACGTGTGTCTCCAGAGACGGCATGTGCACCTTTTTAATATCACATGTGAGAGAGGGAGATAAGAGGCAGACGGATATGTGGTGATATCCCACAACAAGCAGAAACTCAAAGCGGAAGTGAGCGCTGCCAGTGTGTGACTCATTTCTTCATTACTTCTAGTAAATGAACCAACTCTCTCTCTCTCTTTCTCTCTCTCTCTCAAACTCTACCTCTGATTATAAACCCGACCTTCCCCTCTCATTGGCAGACTGCTTGAGGATGTGAAAACGCACAATATAGTTTCCTGAGATCACCTCAGAAAAAAAAAGAGAAAAAAAAACCCTGTGTCTGTTCCCAGAAATGATGCCTCTCTTCTGGGTCCTGCTTTGGTCAGCACTCTCTTCTCTGGCTCTGTTCTCTGGTCCAGACCGTTGTTCTGTTCAGGAGAGCAGCAGCTTACATAACGGTAAGTTTCTGCAGTATTCACTTCACTTGCAACAATAAAAATTCAGAAATATTTATCTTTTCCATAACTGAATCAACAAGCTGCTCTCAGAGGAAAATAAGGTCCCCAGAACACTGTGTGAAGCTAGATGGGTGGCAGGGTCCGCCACATATAAACAAAGTATGAAACTGTGTTGTCCTTTAAGGTCAGTTTGTTTGTATTCAGTCATGAAAACAAAGAGAGTTTATTTACTTAGATTATTAAGGTGTCTGATTAAAATTTTCACAAAACTAAATAGTGCACCTTTAAGTAATATTTTATTATTAAATAGTGAAAAATGCAAATCGACTTTTAAACATCTTTTAAAATTTTTGTCATGATTACGGTGGAGCGAACTTTCTTACTATTCTATGATTTATGATACAGAGATTTTACATTTGCTAATTTTCAAGCTGATTTAAATAAAAAACAGGCTTAAGAATTCTTACTGCGCAAAGGTTTTTAGGACAGAAATATTCCTGTACGATTACATTATGCAAAATTGAAGTAGTTAAATACAACAACAGTGCTGCTGACACCGTTGTTGACAATCCTTTCACATGCCGAGGGCTGCAATGATGACAATGTTGGCATGCTAAAATAATGTCAAAATCCTTGTTTCTTCACATCCTGTTACTAATTCTGTTCTGTTGTACATATTGCACAGTTATTAACCAAAAACCTGAAAACAACACTTCTCCCTGTCTTCCCAGAGTTGCTGCAATCCTTGCGGTGCTATAACGACTACGTGTCCCATGTCTCTTGCGAGTGGAGGGAACACGGAGACACAGCGCTGCAGCTCTGGTTCAAGACGGACAAGGGCAGGTAAAACCAGCAGAGAGATTGAAATCAAAGAAAGTGTTTCGTGTGACACTGTATATAAATATTAAAACTGATCAAACCCTAATGAAGGGTTATGGGTAATTTGTCAAGGTTTACTGTTCCACCGTTCTGTGTCCATGTCTCTGCAGGGAGCAGTGTTCGCCTACCAATCCCTCAGTGCAAGATGAGCGCAGGACTGGCCAGTGTACATATAAAACAAAGTATTTCGCCATCGCCCTCAATCACACCGTGTTCTTCCTCGAGAATAAGACAGAGACGCTCTGCGCATCTGTCCCCCACAAGCCTCTGGATCTCTCTCAGCACTGTGAGTTTTCGCAACATCTGTCTCTCACCTTTACTGTGGTGATAATATTAGAAACAAATAGCGCTGCTGAGACATTTTAGTTGAGTAGTGATATGACTTTAACTCTTAGCTGTGTGTGTTTGGGTTGTACAGTGAGAACACGCCCACCAGTCGATCTGTCCACGCGTGACACAGGTGACAGAGGCCGACGGCTCAGCTGGTCCAGCCCTTACCCCTCCTCCTCCCCCCTGAACAAGAACATCACATATCAGCTCAGCTACAGGACAGACAGAGAGGACATATGGACGGTTAGCATCAAACACACTGTACAGACTCTTTTGTGACCACATGACACAGTACCGTATGGACAAATACTGTTTATCAGATCATTGAGAAGACTTTGAAAGGTTAGCATAGCATGTCTGAAACACTTTAATTCAACTGAAATTAGATTTGTCTATTTTTAACTACACACGCGTAGCATTTAATAGACACGTGTAGCTACGATAGAAGTTCTCCAAACACAATAACTGACATTTAAACAGCTTCCTGCCTTATATTGCGTAATGCTAGCACAAACAGCCAGTGGTTCTCTGTAAATCATTTTTAAAATGTCCACTCCTCTCACAGCTGTGGTTTAACCTAATGCTAAAGTCACCATGCTAACAATAACATTTTTTCGGTGTAAAGCTTAACGTGTTGGCATGCTAACATTTTACTACATTATAGCCAAATGTTTGCCATTTTCACCATCATAGCTTAATATGTTAGCATGCTAACAATGTCTAAATAATAATGTTTACTATGTTCATATTCCTAGCTTTTTGTGTTAGCGCCTACATTTACTATATAATGGTTACCCTGTTCACCATTGTAGCTTTATATGCCAACATTTCCTTAATATTAATGTTTACCATGCTCACCATCATAGCTTAACATGTCAGTATGCTAACAATGTCTAAATAATAATGTGTACCGCGTTCACCATTGTAGCATCACGCGTTAGCATGCTAATATTTTATGAATAATGTGTTTACCCTATCCCCTATATAGTAGTTCCGATAGTCGTATCAGCTGCTTTCCTTTGTCACCCTCATATCTTATGACACACATCTCTTTTGCTTGTCCCTGCAGACTGAGAATGTCACAAACACCAATGTGAAACTAGAGAAACAGCTGCTGCTCCCGGGTCGCAGGTATGAAGCCAGGGTGAGGGCCCGGGCCGGCGTGGCTCAGTGGAGCCTCTGGAGTCCGGTGGTGACGTGGCAGACCGAAGAGGGTGAGTCAAAGAAAGCATCTGAAGCATCACGCTGACAAAATCGTGTCTCCTCACCATCATGTGTACACAAATGAGCTTCAGCGTTGACACCGCTCATATTTAACATACCGGATCATTTTACTCCAGAAGAGTCTTTTCTTTCTCAACTAGACCCCGCTCTTTATCTCCTTCCCTCACATTTCTAATCTTCTCCCTAGTTCCATTTTTACTGGAGCCCAGGACAAGTCTGGAGCTTTGCAGCTGTTGCCATTAGCTCTGTCTCTCTCTGTCTCTCCCTCTCTGGCTCTAGATGCTGGGCAGATTCCCAGTGTGCATTGTGTGCTGGATGGAGAGAAGAAGGTGATGTGTAGCTGGGAGGTGAGCAGAGAGCTGGCTCGCTTCATCACCTTCCAGCTGTCCTGTCGTCACAAGCAGACCGCATCGTAAGTCGAGCGCTACGCCGACAATACCACCCTCACATACAATACATTCATTCGTTCGTTCATGCCAATGCCCCCCCCCTCTCTTTCCAATCCCTGCCTTCAGGTCTGAGAGATGCTGTCTGAACCCAACGGTCACTCCTGACCCCAGCGGGACGGTTCTGAGGTACAGCTGCTCACTGACCGTCACAGATCCCGCACATCAGCAGCTGGAGCTCCGACCGACACGCAACGCCAAGATTTTTGAGACCCCCAAACACAGTGAGTAGACACGAGGCAGAGGGGCCGAGCATCATGGGAGAGATAGAGCGGAGGCACGGATGTGGAGGGGGGGAGGCGTGCCTCTGAGCAGAGGGCGAGATCATGTGTCCTGCCAAATTAAGAACACACAATGGGGCGATAAAAGTGCAGGAAGCTGTGCAGACACGCAGGGCAGAGCAGCCGTGGTGTGATTGAGGGCCCCCACCTAGTGTCTGAACGGCGCCACTGCACCTCCGTCGGTTTATTATAAGGCAATAAGATGGCTCGGTTATGACTCTGTCGAACTTACACTTGACACGTTCATCTGAACACTCACCCAAAAAAACATGAGCAGCATTTAACAGACAATCATTGTTACGCGTAAAACTGAAGCAAATCAGGATTAAAGTTAAAGGTGCACTACGTAGTTTTGAGGGAGAAGTTTTAATCAGAAGAGAAACATCTTCGTTGACTGATATTTTTATGCTGAAATAAACTAAACAAACAAACGCTCTTCGTTTTTGTTACTGAATAAACAAACTGACCTTAAAGAACAATTTTGACTTAAAAAGAATAAATCAGACAGTGCATGCTGGGAAGTCGCTTAGAAACTTGAAGTAGTACATCTGACCAAACAAAACATTTCGAGACTTAAAGTTTGAAGAAATGGTTTTTAAAAGTCTTGAAATGATCTGAAAAATTGAAAAAAAAAAAGCTCAAATTCTTAAGTTATATTAAATAAATCAAACTTTCATTTTAACATTAACAATTTTTTCAGTGTAATACGCAGAAAATCCAAATCATTAGACAGGCAGCTACTAGGGATACTCATTTCCTAGATAAAATAAGATGTTATTGCGTAAATTATATTGTTCCCACATATGAAACATTTTTGAAAACCATAAAAAAAGATAAACGTATCCATTATGACTCGCTGTTTTCAACATCCTAAACTTTTTTTTGCGCAGTTCGTCCCAACCCACCACAGGATGTAAGGGTGAAGAACAAAGGCAGCAGCTGGATCGTGGATTGGACCGAACCAGCAGACACATCTCCACGTATCAGATTGTATTATCAGCTCTGCTATTACAGGACGAAGGACCCGGTGAGAACCGTCTCACAGCGCTCTCATGCACACTCATATTACAGTATCACAGTGAAGCAGCTCATGAATTCTAATCAAACATCTTTTTCAGGACTGTTCTACCAGCGATTCGATCAAGACCGTTCCACAGGGGTCCCTGTCCCTGAACATCCTGGAAGATAAGCTGGTCCCATCCCAGGACTACCAGGTCAGGGTCAGGTCCCTGGTCTTCCCTGGAGACGATTCCAGCTACAGGGGAATCCCGTCTGACTGGACCGATCCTGTGGACTGGAAATCAAATGAGGGTACGCTACGCCAGCAGCATGAACACATAACAGACGGCGTGCTTTTTCTGAAGAAAGTGCCCAGTTTATTCAGACGTAAACAACCTGGGCCGTCACGTACACACCACAAACGTTCATAATCATAATCACGTTCATCATTTGTTCTGTTTTCTCTCACCTGACAGCCACTTGGTCCATCAACACCCTGATCTATTTCTCCATCGGCGTGCTGGTGGTCGCAATCTTCCTCACGCTCTACTGCACCATTCCCGCCTGCCAAAGGTCCGTTGTTCATGTTCCTTCATATCTCTTGGCGTATCCGTGATACGGAAATACATACATTTTTAAATTAATAAATAAATTAGTAAATAAATAGAGGGATTACAACGCAAAATGAATACAGAAGCAAACAAAATGCAATCAAATGAAGCCTAAGCCTAAAAAAAAGTTGAAGTACCTTATCTCGCATTGCTCTGCAGCTACAGGTGCTCCCATGTGTTGCTTTGTACAGCCTGAAAGTAGCACTCTAACCCAACTGACACGCTTCACCCGCCTGCTGAATAAAGTTTTATCAAAGACTCACCCGCCTGCTGAATAAAGTTTTATCAAAGACGAGTGCGTTCTCAAGGTTAGATTTCTCTTTTTGTTTAAAACTCTCTTCCTACGTGCTGTGTTTTGAACAAACAGGAGGGTCGTTCTGTGGGTGGACTCGGTTCCTTCTCCGGGCAAAAGCAAAATCCTCGCTGAGATCAAGGTGAGAAGAGATTATTTTACAGTTCGATTACATTTTTTTTTTCAACTTCTGGTGTATCAAGAAGTGTTTCTGCATATTTGTGTTGACTCTTATATAGTGTGACATGTAAATCACAATGTATTTCTGTGATCCAGTCTGCCAACAGCCGCACCTTCATGCAGAGCGAGAGCACGTCCGTGTGCAAAGTGCAGCGCTTTGACAGCGTGTCGACATGGTAATGCTCTTCACGCTTTACATTTACGGGCAGATAAAGATAATGAAAACAAATTCTTTAGCTGCATGAGTGGACAAACTACAGGCTGATTCTGTGTTATCTGGCAAAAACACTTTCCGCCCTGTGTCCCCCCGCAGCTCCTCAGACGCCTCGCTGTGGCCGGCCGAGGACGGCGGGAAACAGCCTTTGAAGCAGGACGAGGGCTGCTGGAGGTGCGATAACCAGCCGCCTCTCGCTGTGGAGGGGAACAGCTCCGACGGGTCGTCCTTTAGCTTCAGCGGGCCGTACATCTTCTGTCAGGTCAGTGATTCACAGCCACAGCCAGGGTCATCTGTCAGGTGTCCAGGTGCTGGGAATATCTCTCACACCTGACCCGACATTCTTCAGGCCAATCAGTGTCCCATCAGGAAGTACCGGCTGCTCCAGGCGTGGTTTAGTTGTGACAACCCGGGGAACTGTTTGTTTGTCAACAACAATGGCGGCTAACAGTGGCTACGGTCACGTAACAGAATACGGTTAGTTAGTTAGCAGCAATTAGCAGCAGTAAGCAGCAGTTAGCTGGAGTTAGCGGCAGTTAGCAGCCGTTAGCAGCAGTTAGCAGTTACTCTGGTGATATTTTGTCTCTATTTGTTGGCAGGAAGGATTCAACAGGAGGGAAATTCCAAAACCTTTTCAAAACTTCTGCATTCCTAGAAGTGCATCAGATATTTAAGGACCGCTAAAAAAAATGTTGAACTATACCTTTAATCAAAATGAAATCAAGAGAAATGCTTTATGAGTACTGTGGAAACATACTGTTCAGACAACAATTCACAAGAGCCACACGCGCCTAACTAACAAAGAAGAAACATGAATGAGTTTGCAGCCATTAAAGGAGCACTTCGTAGTTTTGGGGGAGGAATTTTAATCAGAAGAGAAAGATCTTTATTGACTGAATAAACTGAATAAACAAACTGACCTTAAAGGACGACACAGTCTCATACTGTTTCACTTTGTTTATATGTGGCGGACCCTGCCACCTTCCTAGCCTCAAACAGCATTCTGGAGACCTTATTACCTCATTGTTATTGTAAATATCAAAATTCTGAGTTTGAATATCTTCTAAAACTACACACTTCTTACTTGATTTTATTTTTATTTTATCTTATTTTTATCTTATTTTATTTTAACTGTAATTTATCACAATTTATTATCCTATTGTGTTTATTGGTTCATTGTGCCTTGGTTGTGCTTTTATTGTTTTGTACAGCACTTTGGGAACTTTGTGTTCATTTTAAAATTGTGCTATATAAATAAAGTGGATTGGATTGGATTGCCCCTTTAAGTTACACACTTAACAGCACTGTTTCTGTCTGACAGACATCAGAGGCAAACCGCAGCCCAGTGGACATCCAATGTGAAGAGGAAGAGACCCCGTCAGACGACTCCGCATCTCCCTCCCCTGTGAATTTCACCCTCTACGGTAAAGGTTACGTATGTCTGCCAGGCCGCAACGTCTCCAGGTCCACGCAGGACCTCGTGTCTCACAGCGATGCCAACACAGACGCACACAAGCGCGGCATCCCTGAACAGGACCAGCACCATCCAGATACCACGACGTGCCCTCCGGATAAAACGGAGGCTCAGCCAGTCGTCGACGAGCCCAGCATTAGCCACCAACCTCCAGATTACACCCCAGGACCTTTCACTGCCTGGCCTCAAGGGGGCAACGCAGAGGCCTCGGGGTACTGCTTCCTTCCACAGCCCACATGAGAGCAGAAACGAACCTGGAAGGGTAGAGCATGTACAGGAGGACCAATCAGACTCCCTCAGGACAATCAGTCTATTTCTTGTTTTTCTTTATAGACTTCCCATGTCCCTTCTATGTGAAAAATGCAATCGTGGTTGTTGAAACATTTGAAAGGATTGTTTAAGAGCCATTTAGCTCATCTGACCTGACATCAGGTTAACTGGCTGACCAGCGGAGGGCAGTAGTGAGCTGAGCCTGTGGATGCAGTGCGTGTGAATCCAAAGGATGGACTTCAAGCATGGCAGATAAATGAAGATCATTGACCTCCTTTGCGTGGGTTCCCGTGCATCTTAATCGACCCGCAGACTTCTTAAGAACTGTGTTGAAGCGTCACACTTGTTGCCACTTCCTCAAATGTGGCACCTCTGTCACGGCTGACGCACGACAATGTAAACTGCAAAAGTGTGCAACTTCGCTGACTGCCATGTTCGCTGTGGTCACGTATGCGTGTTTGCACAGGGGCGTGTGTGTGAGTTAGGACCTTGTTGTCAATGTTGTAGCCGATGTGTTGCTGGACGTATATATACAGCATGTTATCTACACGCTGACGGCTGATACTGCTATGCTGTGTGGCACCTGCACTGTCAAGTGTTTGGGCCTGCAGAGACATTTAAAAATTTAAAAAAAAAAAAAAAACAGTTGTTTTAGCTACCTTATATATATAAGACATGTATTTTCTTCAGGCGAGTTATTAATAGCTCAGGTCTGGTTTGATGTCTGTAATCGACTGCTGCACTTTTGTACTAGGCTGGATAGTCAACTTGTGGTTTTGTGAATGGCATACACACAAGCATAGAGTTAGGCCCAGTGTCTGCACGCTGGCTGTCAAACTGCGTAACATACGCTCATTTTACAATTTATTAGCTATGCCTGAAACTGATGCCGTCTATCAGAACTGTCCTGCAATAAGTCCTGCCTTCACGAAGGTTACGATCAGTTGTCGCTGGGACATTTTTAGACGGGTGTTGATTTAAGTGTGATTTTGGAGGGTGTAGCCTAATTTGTGGCTGTGTTGTTTTTTTTTTTGCTTCATACCAAGGGCCGGATCAAATTGACAGATTACTCTAGGGAGACGGGATTCTTATTTCGGCACCCTCATAACACACATTTTTATATTCGGTACACAAACATGACTTTAATGCCATATGATTATTATAATACTCATTCATTTAGTTTACTTTTTTAGTATATTTCTTAGCTTATCTATTTATGTTTCGGTATTTATACACAACTGTCGTGTCCTTACAAGAAAAGTATATCTAACATTGTCCTCTGTCTGGACCCCCTGGTGGCAACAAGGCCCTAAGCATGTGCCTAGAATGACTGGATGCGGCCCCGTTCATACCACCAGGTGTTTCTCTTATATTGTCCACCCTGTTTGTATCAATTAGTCTGTCTGATATTAAGAACCAATGAATCCACAAATGAATTGATTTGATTGTGTCCTTTTAAATCACATGAATTCCACTGGAGTCCAAAGTGGAAATGACATTTAGATCTGCTAAGGTTTAGCTTTAGCAGGTTTAGCTCCGGCTTCTTTCCTGCATTCTGATTATATTTACTCACTACCTCATTAGTTATGAGTGACTAAATTAATTGTTACCAAGCTCTCAGTGAATCAACCTTTCTTTTTTTATTACAGATAATATAAGAAGTCATTTTTTTTGACGAGTCAATTAAGCTTTAATTTTAGCTAATACTGTGAAGCTAGCTTTTACTTGATATACCCGAGCAGTTTTTGATGAAACCGTGTAATGCTGTTTTTTGTTTTGTTGTTTGTGGTAGGGAGTGCATGAGGCGTGACACAAGCTTGTAGAGCTGTGGATACTGCAAATTAAAAGCAACACGTATATGGTACGACAACTGCAGTGCTGTGTCCCTTCTGTCTGTTCACCTCACACTTAGCATTAGCACCGACTGTGTGTTAGCTGTCAGAGGTATACTGAACCCCGTCCGTCTCCTCTTGTCCCTCTCGTTGTCTCTTGTATGATGGTAAGGGGGAGAGTCTCAGTACATGGCAGTCACTCATTTTCCATATTAAACTGATTGATATATTCTTGTACACGTATGTTTAATCTTTCTCACTTTAATGTAGAGTTATAAGTGGTTAAGAACAGCTTGCCCATCCCATCACTGGGTTAACTGTCAAACCATGCTGGATAAATAATCACATTGTATTTTTCAACTAATAAGAACGATGTATTTAAGTAGGGCCTTTCCACACTTGTTTTTGCAGTTAAAAATCATATTTATTCATATATAAACATTTATTCTTAATACAAGGGCTCTATCAGGGTCAAAACAAGAACCTATGTAAATGAATAAATTAATAAGTAACAAATATACGAATAGCCTGCTGCTGTGGGAAACAAAGATTCATAAGTCTTAAATTTACGGTCACATAAAGTAAATGTCAGGAGCAAAATGAGTACAGAGAAGCAAATAGCACATCTGTCCGCTGTTTGAATGTTTAAAAAGCGCCCCCTGGTGCTGGAGTTACAGCCGGTACAACGACTAACCCGTCTCCCCTACACACAGACACACACACAGAACACACACATAACACACACATAACACAGAGACATTTGTGATCACAAAAAATATCAATCAATATCAATATTTTTTTTAAAAGGAACACAGAAGTATCGATAAAAATAGTTTTTGCAGAAAGTTTGTTTTTTTTGTTGTTATTTAACAGATGAAACTGGTCATTTCAGTTTGATACTGTCAAATGTTTACAGTATTTGATAAAACATTTGTGACAACGGTAAAAGAAGTGTTGGTTCTGTAGTCTGCATAGATTTGTTTTTTTTTCTTGATCAGATTTTAATGTATTTTACAAACTAGTCAGCAACTTGACACTTGAGACCTGAGTTATTTGGCAGCTGGGAGCTTTGTATACTCTCTTTCTCTCATTCCCATGTGCACACACACACACACACACACACACAAATTCACATTGTTATCTAATTTATTGCTCTGTTTATCTGCACATCTGTCTCGCCTAACGGGGCTGTGCAGAGTATTCTGTACTCAGCCCTGCCAGTTTCTGGGAGAGAGTGTGTAATACACATGTGTTGTATGTGCATGTGTGAGGTTTCGACGCAGTTACACTGAAGCACATTTATATCATGAACATATTGTGCGATCGAGCGATGCACAAGCCTTTCTTGTTTCTGCAGAGTGAACACAATGCTGGAATTCCAGGCACGCTGATATCGACTTCCTGTGTTTTCAGCCCATCGCTAGGTACGACTTCCTGTCTGATGAGGCTGAGGAGCAGTTTGACACACAGCGACTGAGTCACGATGCCCGCAAAGACGCTAACGCAGACGTCTATTTGGCCTTGACTGTATAGTGGAAGGCGAGGGGGAAGGTGATTTGATGTGTTTTCCCAGCATTCCTGTCATTTGTAGATGCTAAACCTCAAAAAACTGCCACATTCCTCACAGTCACCGGCGGAGGACTATTGTTCCCTGGAGACAGGGAAGCTTTGAGTGACCGACTGTGTGAACGTGCGTCAGATTCATATCAGTCTTCATCAGTGAAATGAGAAAAGAAGAGATAAAGGACAAAGGTGGGGGCCTGATTGGAAGACCAGGGTTAGTGTGCGTGTGCTTGATGACAGAGTAGGTATGTGGTGATCTGTGTACAGCGTGTCCCTGTCCTTTGTCGTACATAAAAACAGGAAAATAAAAGTGCTGGAAGGTGTAGGGAGTGCGCGGCGCCACACGGATGCTTGTGTAACCTCCTGTTCAAAGGCCTCCTGTTTCCTCACCACGGTACATCAGGGAATGTAGGCCAGAGCGAAACAGACACAGACAGTTATGTCGAAGAATTGTCTTCTAAATCAGTTTTGGACAAATAATTCGACGCATTCTGTCAGGGCAGCGTAACATCATTTGGTTTCTTATCTTTGCTCCTGCTATGCTGTCTCCTCACTGACCTCAGACAGGATGACAGATGAGGATCTAAGTCTGCCATCATAAACAAAACATGCATTTAATACCAGAACAGAGTAATCATCAGCTCTTTTGTGAATGGATAAGACCTGGAAAAGAATTAATGCTTTCTAATTGATGTTTTATAAATGTACATTTTGGCAGGTGGTTAAGGAATGGTGGCCCTGCAATCACTTAGATGTTTGTGTGGCTTGTCCTCTTTAGACTTTCAGTTGTGTAATATGGAAGCTGCTCCTGCTCTGCGTGGATACACGTTCCCAGAGGTCCTCCACATGTTTCAGTGCTTGATTTCACACACACAAACTTGTCTACATCACTTATGAGGACCCTGCATTCATTAATGCTCTTGGACTTCCCCTGACTTTAACCATACCTGCTTCACGTTTCAAACAAACCCTGACCCTTACCTTAACCAAACTTCAGACCAACTTGCTGCAACTTACAACCCCTGTTACCTTCCAAAACCATCCATCAACCACACCCGACTCATACAATAAGCAACTGTTTCATTTTCATTTTATTTATTTATTTATTTATTTCTTTCTTTACACAACTTTTTTTGGCACTTTTCATGTGTGTGTTTCCAAGCTGTGAATGTCTTCCAGGAAAGACTGTCTGAAAGTGTGCACCTCATTCCCATATTTATGTAATTATCGTGTCTCACTCATAGACTGTATAAGTAGTAGTGAGATCTTCTGAGATTGACGAGTGATGCCAATGTGGAAACCTGCAAATTTCCTCATGAGCAGCAGAGGGAATACTCTACTGGTTGCAAAAAGAAGTCCGATTATATGGAAGCTTATCAGAAAACCACCACACTTCTCGCTTGATTTATTTTTCAACCACTTTTGACACTTTTATTTCAGTTCACCTTATATGTATGTTTTGGAGGTGCTAGTCCCTAGTTCTTGGCCTTTTAAAATGTCAAAATTGTAAAATTACAAATTTACCAGTAGCCAAAGGCTCGATTAATACCTCAGCTACATATTTGAATCACAACAGAGTTATTATTATGTAACAGGACTTGGTTGGAACTAACTAATGATAATTGTCATGGTCATGGTTTGTGATCAGGTTGGTCTTTGTTAGATTGTTCAACAGGTTCTGGTCACCGATGGATCATTATATTGTTCCAGTGGTTGTTGGCTGGTTAGGTAACAGTGTTGTTGAGACCCAACAAGCCGTATCGTCTTTTAAGGTCAACCACTCAGCTATGGACCGTCTTTAGTCACAGTCTCTGGTCCCTGGGAGACCCCGCCACCCTGTCATGGTGGTTGACCCCTGTTTGAAGTCCGTGGGGGGTTGGGAGCTGCTCGGACACCCGTGGAAAGGCAGGCATCCCACCTCGATGCTGAATTTAGAGATGGTCTGCTGTTTAGAAGTAGTACGTCTGTGTGAGATTGACAGTAGGGCAACAGGAAGTAATGGAGTCACGTACAGGGGGATTAAGGTTGAGACGCGGATGCTAGACAGCTTTCTGAAAAATTCCCCACATTAAAGCTTGTGATTCTTTTTACAAATTGTGTCAAGCCAAGAGGAAGAGCGTGGCTCTTTAAGCTCAAAACGTGTTAAGGCCATAATTACAACTGCAGACATAAGTAAGCCCTCTTCACTCTAAAGATGGTTAAATTCTGAGGGTATTAGCATTTATTATTCTTCAAAGCCATCCCTCGTATGATTCCATTTAGACAGGGGAGCAGATGACTTCTTGACTTGATAATTAGCAGACATAACTTCGCAGCTGGCTGCTGAGTTAGGGCTTTTTCGCGGCCAAGAGTCAAGTGGGTAAATGTGAAAAACAAACCACAAAGAGGGTGCGTGCCAGAGTTCACCTACAGTACACCAACCCCCACTTTTTTAAATTTTCTCTCTCTCTCTCTCTTTTGTCAGTCTGAACAGACCTCACTGTGAGTCAATACGATGTCTCTGGAGAGCCAAACAGGCTTAGTAAATAAATCCACCTAGTAGAAAAGTCGGAGGGTTCACTGGTGTCACAAACGGGTCAGCATTTATCCTATTGACTTCTAGTGTGTCCTCCAAGAGTTTACTGTTCAAAAAAACACCTGCTTCCTGATTATAAGCTGAAACTTTTATCTCCAGCCTCGGAATCTCACATGAATCGTCACGTAAATTGCACGACCCTGACGTTGTACAGCTGTGCATGCTGTAAGACAATTAGACATACAAATTTTGGTACATATATGGTACGAATAACTTTGAGGATCCTCTTACTTTTCCTCTATGAGATTGAAATTGTTTTACATTCAGTAAAATGCTTGGACAACTACTGGATGGATTAAATTGGTTACACAAACTTTGGTGATCCCTCGACTTTTCATCAAACACCATCATCAGAATAACTCCCAGTGTGGGCCCTTATATCAGAGAAATTATATATGGTTGTTGATGGCAAGAGACAAATAATGTTTGTCACAAAACTGCCAAAGTATATCACGTATAAAAATACGTCAGTACAAAGAATACCCACCCAGCCACACAAGTGGCAGTTGTTGGGCTGTACTTCATTCTCATCAACCTCAGGCGTACATTGTGTCTAGTACTACTTAGCTAATGTTAGCATGCTAACATGCTGAACTAAGCTTATAAAATGCATAAACATTATACCTGATTAGCATTAGTATTTTAGCACTGATTTACATTGTACTATGCTAGCTTCGAGCTAAAAGCACCCCTGGGCCAAAGTACAACTTCATGGAGCTGCTAGCATGACTGGTGTCTTACATGTTGACATCCCGGACAGACAGTTTCTCTGAATCGCATATGGCACGTTTCATGACAAAACTTTGGCCTTTTGGAGGCGGACTCATGGATATACGAGGGAAAAGTTGGTGAAAAGGAATAAAAACACAAAACAAAGTAGATTTAAGCACATTAGCTTCTTATACCCATATGAAAATAGCATTAGATGGCAAAGTTATCACAAACATTCTTTTTTTTCAACACTTCTTATAATAAAACAGACAAAATCAGTAACAGTTGTAAGTTGGCATGAAAAACGTACAAGCCGTTCTTTTCAATAACTTAAGATGTTTGGATGATAATGAATATTTGGAGACCAGTGTGTTACTATGTGTTGTAACTTATGGAAATATAAAGGACAAGAAAACAATATGTACGTTTGGAAAATGTGTCTTTTTGTTGTCCTTTTTAAGTACTGATTGACTTGTTTTGAGTCTTTTTGTTTCCTGAAAATGGAATGTCAAAAGCAATGTGTTAGAGATTAATAAATCAAATACGGTGGGGGCACATAAAAAAGTGTGTCGCAGGAAAATGTGTCTTTCCACTCCTCCCAGAGTTTAAAAGGAATGTTGTTCATTGTTTCTACCAAAAACGAATCAGTGGAAAAAAAGACACATCTTTATGAAAGAGAGAAACAGATAGATGCCTCTACATGAGTACTGAGATGCATGACAGAAGTGTAGGTGTGGGCACAAGTCCATACACACAATATACCACACACCTACGCATACAAAACAAACACATGCACACGTTTCTTTTAAATAGAAGTTCAACAATGCATGATCCTGGGAGGTCACACGAGATTTTCATCTTCTCTTAAAACCTATTGTCTTTTTCTGTTTACACCTATCTGCCATTGTATATCTCAACCACATGTGTCACCTTGTTTGCAGTATTTGTATAGAAAGTTAATCCACAGTAATGGTAGAGATAAATAAATAAAAACAAAGCCTGATGTCAGGTCACAAGTGTAACACTATCACTATCAGTATTCAGACAGCACCCTTTTCTTCACACTTGTGATGAGATTTTGAAAGTAAAAAAAAAAAAACACTGATGCAACATTTGATGTTTTTGTTCTCTAATCACATCCATGTGATTCCAGTGTTTGCAGTTAGTTAAATATAATTAAATATGGTTAAAGTGAAACCATTGCTGTCTTGCAGAGCTAACAAATGATATCAGGCCTTTGCACGGTGTATCTACACGGCTTTATCTTCCAAACACTGAGTACGTCTAGTGTGTCTATCACACATTAAAAATACTGCTCATTTTAGTCAACATTACCTACTGTTGGAGTCTATCAATGATTGTCTCTAAGATTATCAGAACACATCAGATTCTTCAATAACACAAATGAGTTCTGTCTGTTGTCATGTCCATTTTTCCACTGAATGCACTTTGTAGTCCAGTATGTTTGTGGTTATCACAAAGTCTTTCAGCAACAAACTTTGTCATTCAAACCTCGTATAGATTCAGTTCTGTCAAAGTCTAAGTGCAGTTTCTCTCTGTTGATATCAAAACAAGGTTTCCAGAAGAATTTTGAAATTGCACTGTTTTCCACAGTTCTACAGCGATGCAACTTCAGTCCCCCACAGCTTCTGTGCTTGCACACAATTCATCAGTCTTCGGCTGCCACTCTTTACTTCATACCAACAACTGTCGTTGTAGAGGCAAGTGTTCTCTCGACAAGGTCCACCTTTCATTTATATTCCATCTTCTCCTTCACCTTGCCGTACTCCATACAGGTGTGGTTACAGGTTCAGCAGACAGACATTAGTAGTGTTACGGAGGAGATCTCACAGGACAAGCAGGTTACTGACAAGTGAATAAATACTTATATGAAGGGAGTCACTCTTCTTCACCTCTGGATCCATGAAATACACCAAGTTCACTTTGTGTCCCTGAGGGAGAAACAGGAAGATAAATTTTAAACTTTGTACATACTGGCACAGTGAATCAAATATTTAGTGCATTAAAGTTCCCATGAAATAGCTTACAGAGTGATATTTGCTTGTTTATATTAACAGTTCTGGCCCCCAGAAACACTGAAGAAACTGGAGAAAGTGTTTAACTGGATGCCCCCTTATGCAAGATGTGTCATCAACATTTTTTTATTGTTTTGCAGGAAACGACAAAATCTAAATTATCATTAAGAATACTTGTAATAATGACATGTTTTGTTATGTTGTTGGGCCAGATTCCTGGAGTATATGTGAAGACATACTGTATGTGATCAAAACACTAATGGTAGTTTAACTGATCATTTATTAGAAAAAATACTCTAATTCATTCAAAGATTGACATTTTTTTTCCTTTATTTTTTAAACATTATTTGAACTCACCTGGGTTTGTTTGAGTTCTACATTAGCATCGCTCTCATAGCTGCCTTGCTAATCCGTCTGCGATTCTTCTTCATCCTCCTCCTTGGACGGGCTGGGGGTCTGGGTCCCGCTGGAGCTGACGGCTGCCGCGTGGTCGTGGTAGTGGTTGTTGTCGCTGTCAGAATAGGATTTAGATGTTAATAAAAAAATACCAAAAATCTATGACAACAACACTTCAGCAGCACATCATTTTATTTTTGTTATCCCCCCCTTCAAATTCTTATGTGTGTTTTTATTAACCCAAAGTATTAGAAAATGTCTATTACCTGGTTTCTGTGTTGTTATTGTTTGCAGATGATGATGATGTTTACCATGCAGGTGATGCTGACCATCAGCTTCCTTTGCTCGCTGCCTCTCCTCTTCTTCTCGTTTCATCTGCTGCTGTCTCAGTATCTCCTTCTCTTGGTCAAGCCTCTTGTGGAGGAGTAGGAGCTCTTTTCTCTCCTGCTCCAGTTTTTCCTCCTCAATCTGTAATATCCTCACCTCGTCAGGAGTCTCATTGTCTCTGCCTCTTGCCTGTTCTCGAGGCTCTGGATTTGGCTCTTTGGTTGGTTTGAACCTGATCCCCACTCTCTCACTGGTTGCCTCAGGAGGCCTGAACTTGTTGGATTTGTCTTCTTGCCATAATGGACTCTGTGTTTGTGTGCCTTCGTCCCTGCTCCTTTCTCCCGCGTTAACTGTCCCTTCAGTCCTGTTGTGCAGCAGCCCATCCCCACCTTCCACCAACTTGTCCTTTTCCTCAATGCCATCATTATTCAGTGAGGAAACAGTCTTGTTACCATCTGAGATCCTCTCGACATTCTCCGGATTCCCAGTTTGGTCTTTAGTCCCGAGGAACCTGGTGGAGTTATGTGCCCAGTGCGGACCAAAAATGATGCCCTCTCCAGAGCGAGATGCATCCTCCCCAGTCAGGCTGTAGCCGTCCTCAGGCTGAGTGAATGTGTCTCCTCTGGGGCTCCACTGCTGCTCCAGGAGATCCTCCAGGTGGGCCCTCTGGTTGTGCTTCAGCTCATCCCACTGGTGGAGTTCATCTTTAGAGTGCACCTTGACCTTTGACAATAAAATTCAACAAGTTTAGTTCAGCTAAATCTCACTACAGTTCTTTTAAAATCAACCTGATAGCATGCTAAATAGCATTCATACTGTACCTGCTCGTGTCCGAGTGTCTGGTTTCGATGCTGGTGGCCGTGTTGTCTGCGTGACGATTTCTTCTTGGGCACAGGAGGACGTGGAGCGGGCTGACATCGGCACTCCACATGATCAACCACTGACACCACTGCTTTAGCGTAAGTGGGTCTTTTGTTGATATACTCAATCTTCATGACCTGGAGAGGTTAAGAGGAAGATGAGAGTCAGAGGATAAACATGGCGCCTGTTTGGGATGCTGTGGATGTAAATGTTTTGACATTTGTGTATGTTTCTGTGTTTCTGGTTGTTTACCTGTAAGTATCTGGTGTGCGTGACAACAGGGACACACTGTAGGCTCTTGGTGTTACAACAGCCAGAGCAGCGCTGCACCTCGACACAGGGCGGCCATAACAGGAAGTTAGCGTTGCTACGGTCCAACATCGCCCTGGTGACCTCAACCACCTCCGTGCGAACTTTACACAGAGCCTGCTGAGCCGGCTGGGCATCTGAGGAATGAGATGTGACTGATTGTGAGCATGGATGGGTTATAAAACAATGTCACTCACGACTGTAACACTGTTTGTGTTTGCCCATCTACCTTGAATCTCTTTGTAGTAACTTTGTGTCTCATTTTAGTCACACTGTAGTCTCTTTGCTGCCATTCTGCATCTCTTTGAGACCCTGCCACCCTGCCAGAGCTTTGCGTCTCTTTGCATCTCAGTGGTTATTTTGCATCTTTGTAGTGACTTGGTGCACATGGGACTCCTCATTATTTGCCACAGGAATCTAAACCCTCCCAAGTTACTTGGATTTGAGTGTCCAATACGAGACCTCTGATTATGTTCTCCACTCCAACTCCACTGAGCTTACTCACTCATCCACAGTGGCTCGCCTGGCTTGTTTGCATGGGTATTTATGTAGTAGTGTGATAAGAAGCTCTCGTCACTGAATCCCAATTTACCATTTTATACAAGAGTGGCTACAACGTATGCAGCTCACCTACAACTATCCCGTATTAGCACAGAGGGCTGCTTCTAGCTGTATCAGAGCAGAAACATCCAGGCGGATTATAGTGTGAAACTCATGCATTTCTAATGAGTACATATGCTCAAACCTCTTCTAATCAGACTTGTTATTGCTTTGTACTCGTCTGTTTCTAAGAAATATGAGGGGAATTCATTCCACTTTGTTTAACAAAGGTGAAATAGGCTGCTCTGTTGGAACATACAAGGACACAGATAGATAGAAGATGGCTTACATGTAGATTAATGAAGGGTCATTAGTATCTCCTCATGCCTGAGGGAATCCCAGCAAAGTCACCCACACTGTTGTAGATTGGTGTCTAGTAATTCAGACATCTGCTTTATCGTGAACGCCAAAAAAGGTTAATGAGACGGACTTTTCCGTGTCACTAAAGCCATACTTGTCACATCAATCAACTCTCAGGAAGGCAGACTGAACACACACACAGACAGTCCTCCACTAATGAGGATGGAGCACTTTTGCAGTCATGGTGAAATCAGGAATCCTCCATGTAAGCACTGCAACCTTCAATTAAACTATTTATGAGTTTGATTACTCTTGCCACTGGAGAGTAAAAGCAGTCCATCGCTTTAACAGTATGAAATAAAGTCACGTCTTGTATGCCCTCTTACTAAAAGGTTAGGAGGTGGGGGTTTAGCTCACCAAGGCTCCTTGGTAGTCTGTGACCTCCATTGGCTGCAGAAGTCCCATCCTCCTCATCTGAGACAAAAACAAATACAGCATTTGATTTATGTCGACATGACAACTGATTTATGAATGGCTCGTGGTGTGCATTTTATTCTGAGGCCTTCTAGCGCCCTCTGCATGTGGGTGAGTCAACATGAGCATGAACAAGAAGACAGAGAAACAAAGAGGGTGCGGGGGTAGTTCGTGTCACATGTGAGTGTGCACATGCAGACAAACTGAGATCCAGACCTGATTGTTGCACCATTTGAATTCTCGCCTAATATTTTGTGAGTGTGTTTTTCCTGCTTCTTGTTTCTTTTGTTTCTCCATTTGTTTGCCTGAGTCAGTTTTATTATCCTGTTGATGTTTACTTGTCACAACTAGGGCAGAAAAGTAGCCACTTAATGTTATTTCAAACACTTTATTAACATTAGTTAGTATTATGTAGTGAACTCTTTTTACACATTTTACATAAGTCAGCATAATGAGTGCATCAACTTTGCAGTCTCTGCATCACTGGGCTTCACTTATTGATCTGTTGTCGAGTGAAAACAACATGTACTTTATGTCTAAACTGCCATCTTTTTAGGGAGTGAGGATGTGTTATTACTTGATTATACAGCATTTTATTTTGAAAGAAACTCTAAAGCCAAATAAATGAGCTCTTCGTACACACAATTAGTGATATGTGTAGAAACAATGTAATTGTAACTACATAGTTAGGTTTAGGCATAAGATAAAAAGAAGTGGTTGTGTGTAGGTGAATATTTAGGTGAAGTGTTAAGGTGAGAATGAGAATATGGACAGAACGTGTCTTTAACTCCCCCAATACTGAGTCTGGTTTCAGCGTATGTATGAGCAGTAATATCAGAGTGTGCAGGTCTTTACCTACGGAGTCAGAGAGCAGCAGCAGCTGAAGGTCTTCAATGGAGGAGATGGGGCTGTTTCTAACCAGCTCCACCAGGGCTGCAGGCAGAGGGTCCCCCTGAAACACATGAGGATATATGATTCAATATGTGAGACCGAAGAAATAAGATACGTCACTCTAGACTTCAGAGAACGTGATTATCAGAAAGAGCGCAAATGCATGAAACCTCTTTTTTTTTCAAGAGGAACAGATATTTGAGAACTTCGCACGCTGTGTGAGGCACGACGGAGTTCAACAAACTGTTCTTCTCAGGAAATGGAGTAAGACTGCAGAACATCTGCCATTTCACAAGTGTTAGTGTTAATCTGTGTGTCTGCTAGAAATGTAAACAAGATGGTGTCTCTTCTATCAAAAACCAAAACCCAACATTGGAAACTCTACCCTGCTGTTGCTCTTAAACATGTCTTAAATAAGTTTGTAATGCTCACCGCGGCTGTGAGAGGTTTGTTTACATCAGCGATGGCAGGAAAACACATCAGGCCTTTAAACGTTGTGCACACTAACTCAAAATGAAGGAATATATCACTGAGTGCGACAGCGTAGCTCTTTTATATGTCTTTAATAGTTTTTGGAAGACAATGGATTTTTTTTTTTTGCATGGAGGAATAAACAATATCAGGTTGTGTCTCCACAGGAAATTCTTCCACTTCTGGTGACAAAAGGACAACATAACACCTTAAACAACATGCATTTGACTAAATATTTCCATACCACAACACTTAAAGCCAGGCAGCAGCTCTAAATTGTGATTCTATGGACCGACTGTGGGTTTAACCCCCCCAGTCATTAATGGGTAAGACAGCTAGAGGGAGGGGGGGTATTAACCAAAGCAGACACACAATGGTCACTAAGAGCAGGGTGAATGACTATTGGCGTTGTGTCTTCTCATCTGCTAACATTTAGGGGTCAAAGGAGTCAGGAAGGAGTCAGGAAGTGGGGGAAGGAGTGATACAGAGAGGAGGAGAGAAAAAGAGGTATAATAGATGAATAAAAGACGGGTTAAAACGGACAAGGATCAGACGTGGGTCGAGACACTTCCTCACATTGCTTTTAAACGCTGTGGATGTGCTTCATTTGGTTTGTCAGCTCACGGTGAGATGGAACCAATGAAGATGATCTCAAAGGAGCTGGTCTGGCTAGTGCACCAGTAAAGACAATGTTCACTTTCTTATTATTACCATTTACTTTTTTTGTGTGTTTATAAGATTCCATTCAGGTTCTGGAGAATAAAATGAATCCCTACGGGAAGCAGGTTTTAGCCAAAGGAAGCAGCCATCCCTGCATGAACATGTATTCTCATCCTGCCTGTACTATACGCCATTGACTTTCCCCCATTGTTGCTTGGACTTTTCAGAGAGTCAAACTGTCCAGCAGGGAAATGCCTGCTGTATTACACTCACATCTCTGCTGCGGAGCTGCCCATGCCCCAGAGGAGTCATCATGCCGATTTCTTCCCTTCGCCAACGGAGCAAATCTGCCTGCTCGGCTAATTGTGTCTGATGTTAATTATAGGATGTGTGCCTTTGTCCACAGTGGTGCCTGCTGTCATGACGATTTGTGTAGCAGGAAATACTAAATAAACACTTTGGTTCTGATAAACAAAACAGATGTAAACAGATTCAAAATCCGCAGACAGATTGTGTAAACACACGCTGACGATGCTTAACGGCAACCCTGGCACAGAGATATGATACATTAAATATATCAGATGACCTTTACGAAGGTATACAGGAGTATCAAGGATGACATCAGAGAGCCTAATGTAATGCTAAAAAAATTATTCTCCGGTGCCTCGTGATTCTATTGGAAGATTGTGGTTTGATTCTAAAAAGTAAATAATGGGAACATTAATTGGATGTCATATGGGCATAAAACATGCAGGGCTCCTGGGTGAGAATAAAATCTGTCAAGTGTGACAAAACATTTTCTTTGTCGCACTGGTGCACATGAAATCTTGTTATGTATTTGCTAACAATTGAGGTTATGTTGCTAGTCTCAGACTTATATAAATAATAACATATATTTGCACCTTCGACTCCTGTTTACAATAATAAACATAATGTGTTATGAAACTGAATTAACATGTATCAATAGGTGCACAAAATAATGTGTTGGTGCACCTAAATGAAATATTTAACCGTGCAGCCATGACGAAAAGTTAGTCTGGAGCCCTGACTTGTGTCGATTTTGCATACTAAGCTAGGCTAAATTGCTAGCCTTGATGTGAGCATGTTTCTTAAAAAGTTAGTCTGGTCAAAGGTTGTGCCACTTTGAAATGCATTAAGTGGTCGTTCAAGTTCGTAGCCATCTTTTAGAGCTGAATTTCTTGGAGATTTGGTCGCCATCTTAGCTCCCTCTCCCAGTTTTGGTGACAATGGCTGGGCTTGGAGGTAAATTCGCTTTATAATTGCATTGTAGCGCTCTGTTTTAAAATCAATCATGAAGTGCTTAAAGACTACCACCCTTAATAATTGATATAGAAGCACCCGATTAATTTTGACTGTTAATCTACATCAACAAATAAGAGTTTCTGCAGATCAACGTCTTAGAAAATGTATTGTATATCCAAACTGTTCCCTAAATTGTCCACAATAACGTTCCTCATCCATATCATGAGGGTTTAGGCTGTCCCGTAGACTTTGTGCCATTTTAAAAGGTTTCACAAAAAATAAAAAAGTTGTCATGATCCAGCACAAATCGTCTGAAGCGAGCTCCCATCCCCTGAAGGCTGTTGGACATACTGAGGAATGCCAGGTACAGGCAGCGGCTGCAGCGGGCAGGGGAGGAGAAGGAACATCTAATCGTACATAATTAGAGGGTCGAGTTTGCCGCCGGCGCAGCAGCAGCGGCGGCAGCACACGTGTGAGGTTTCACATGCCGTCAATGAAACTCTGCTTACACGTGCGCGATAATATATGAATGAATGTGAATTTAATTAATTCCCTTGTCATAATTTACCTTTTGAGGTGGAAAGGCGCCCGATGCAATTAAGGATAATGATCAGCTTTTGTTAGCTGAAAGTAAATGTCTGGATTCCTCTGTTTGAATTCTCGGTATAAGTAGCACTTCATATATTAGCACGTTTTTAAATTATCACCCACTCGACACATTCTCCTACAGTAATGTTCTTTCTATACAGACTCCATCATTTCACAGCTGCCATACTATCACTTTAGGATCCGACGAGGGGAATTCCTGGTTGTATACCTCAAAGCCTTTGGAAGCTTTCTTGCTCTATAACACTTCTGGCCTGTCAGATTTGAGCTTTCTTTCACATGTGGTGCCTACAGAAGCCATAAAATAAAAACGACGGGTTGATGAAAGGGATTTGAAGTCATCCATCATAACTGTGCTTCACTCCAAGTCTGCCTTCATGTGGAGTAGTCCCAGTGATGGAAGACTATGTGTGTAAATTGTATAGGTTTAGTGAATTAAAGGAGGCATGAAACCACTTGTGATGTCAGGATTTGATAAGAAGCTAAAGGAATGATATATCAGTTTTGTTTGCATTCTTCTAATCCATTTTCATTTTTTTTACTTTAATTGGCAGCTAATAGTTTCCAGCACGTGCAGAAGTTGCTCAGCCCTGTGAGCAAACTCACAGATGGGCTGTGCCCTCATTGTTGACTTGTTTAAATCTCCACTTCCCATGAGTGACTTGTTAACTGTGTGTGCGTGTGTTTTGACCCCATTTAGTTTTACAACTGGCCGACACTGGCAGCTCATTGTGGGGATGAATTGTGTGCGTCAAGAAACAGAGATGAAATCTGATGGAGGCAGAAATAAAGATAAAATCACACCCGAAGTGCGTCTGGACCTCCTTCTATAGGCTTTATTTTAGCAAAAGAGGTCAAGGTTTTACTCTAAAATGAACATTATGTCAGTTATCGTCAAGCCTCACTTGACCTAGACAAGACCCTCGGTTAAGTTTTGTCTTCCTGTTTGACCTCAGCAGGCGGTCAGACTTCGCCCATCAATCCTGCGCCTGTATTTCACCACTGCCTGCTCGTTTTTAAGAAACATTTATTCAGACAAACTTGTGGCATTCAAGGGTCCTATTTTGAAGAAAAGTAGATTTTTGAGTCTCATTCCCAACTCGTTAAATACTGGCGCTTTGGGATTGCAGGTCGGGTTGGCCACCATCCCAATTTGATGGGTTGGGAAGCACACTCACAAAATCAACACTTCTTACAAATAGGACCTTTAAAATTGAAATATTGATATTGTGTTGATAATACACAAGTGGTAATATCATGAAAATGATTCAGCACCTCTTCAATCATTTCCGTGTCTTTCCGTTCGGGCTTTGGTTGCCACGTGCCATGAAACGGAAAAAGGAGGAAGTAGACGCAGTAACTAGCTAGCTACCACCACAGTGGGTGGCTGCTACTGCCGTGCAAAAATCATGGCGGAGTTGGCCACAATGATCGTGTAGTCGTGAGCAGCACTGAAGAGGTTCTCTGAGGCTGGAAACAGCAATTACACAGTGACTCATCTGTGTCACAAACTTGAAAGAAACTAGCTGAAATTGGAACGTCTCCTTTTAAGTTCTTAGATGTCCAACATTCAGCAAGACAAGTGATTTTACATTGTGTTGATGGATGACAAATTCGTGACAAAATTCACACCCCTACCAGAAACATCTGTGTGTCAACTTAGAAAAAAAAAGTGTCACTGCAACTGTGGCGGTCTACTGTTACTAACATGTGGCCTCTACATGTTCCAGTTATGATGATGATGCTGCTCACTGACTGATTTATGGCCTCGCTCAACATCTGGAGCCGCATCCACGAACGCATCACTTGACCCACGTGGAGCATCCAGCTGTGAGAAGAGCCTATCATGGCAGGCCTCTTGTTTTCCTGGCTCAATCACACACAGAGGACGACCTCTGCATGTGTCCGCCCCTGGGCATCCATTCATAACGCCAGTTAATGGGAGGAATAACAGTTATTTTCTGCGAGGACTCCCAGCCCCATTCAGAAGCACATAAGGAAAAGACTAGGATTTTGTGATGAGGCGGGGAATGAAACAGGTGCACGTGTCCAGAGTCATAAAAAATCACCTGTATTTGATTATAAGGCTGGTTTTTGAGCATTCTGTTTGACTTTTGTCTATATTACTCATAATATAAGTGCAAATGAGAATAAAATGCTGTAGAATTATGAGCAAAACAAACAGTAATTCACCATATTTTGAAAAAAAGGTGAGGTGATTCTTGTCTATAAAAGGACTTTCAACATGAGTCTGGAGCAGCTGTGGAGAAGCTAGCAAGGTTTTATGGCACTTTATAGCCTTTTGTGTGCAATTTTCACCAAAGCCCACTCGTTTCTCGTGGTATTTGTGAAGCGTGACTCAAAATTACTCACAGGTGCTCCAGTAAAGGTAAAGCATCTCTTAAAGTTCCGTCAAAACTCACCTCGGCGACGCCAAACCGCACGCACGCCGCCAGCAACGCGAGCAGCAGCTGCACCCACGAGCTCATGTTGCTGCCCAGCCTCGAGCCTCTTCGACGGACCGGGCATTTATGGAGGCGCGAGAGTCCCTCTCTCCTCAGCACTGCGCGCGGGGGGACAGCGGCTCGCCCTGCAGGACTGCGCGCGCGTGGACCGCCCGTCCCCACTGTGGTCTCTCCAGCAGAGATATCCGAAGAAGAAGGAGGAGGAGGAGGACGAAGAAGAAGAAGGCAGTCCCCCTTAAAAGAAATTAAAAACTAAAAAAGTTCCTCCGTGCTGGAATTTAAAAGAAAAAAAAAAAAAAAACTCCAAATTTTAATCACTTTTCGTCAGTCTTCTCTATTTAAGCGCTTTCTGCTGCTGAAAGCCGAGTACATGTCATTAATTAATTATTTAAAAGACATCTCCACGCAAAGACGATCAGAACTTCTCAGGAAAGAAAGAAAAAAAACTCTCCAGGACGCTGAGAAAGTGAGTAAAGTTTCAATTATTCCAAAGTCGATCAATTAAAAAAATCCAATTCTCTTCTCGAGGGATGAGGGGGGGTGGGGGTCTCTTTAACCGTGAAGCTTACAGGCTTGAACGTCTCAAGTAACGTCGCACGCTCGTCTGCGGTCCTCTCCTTCCAAGGAGTCTTATCAATAAGCAGAGCTCGGTGCGCCTCAGCCCTGGACCTGCCTGATTACGCAGCGGTGGTGTTGGTGGCGCTGGTGGTGGTGAGGGACAGAGCGAGTTTCCAGGAGTCTGCTGCTGCTCCGCTCGACAGTATCTCTCTCCCGCCCCCTGCCTGAAGAATGGGTGATAATGTGCGCGCGTGAGTCCACACGGCAGCCTCTCTCTCTGAGCAATGTTTCCTCTGTCGTGAATCATTTTATGCAGATATTCCCGAGGCTGGGCCAGGTCCCGTGGGCTTGTCTGCTCATCTGAAGAACTGTTCTGGCCACATGAGCAGAATGTTAACGGCACACGCAGCAAAATGATTAGTGGCATGAGAGTGAGTGCTTTATTCAAGTGTCTTTTACTGTCCATTGAATGTGACTCTGCTCCACTGCTGTTACTCAGCAGCATTAGTCAGACTACAGTAGTCATTTTTCAAAACAAGATTTTATGCAATACATATAAATACATACATATAAAATATGATTGTTATTACAGATTAATACCCAGCAGTATATGAAGTAAAATGGCTCCAACTTGACAAATAACTACAGTAAACGCTTCAATCCATCTGTGTTTGTGATATCTTCTGCACACTGGCTACTTTTTACGTTTCATAATTTAAAGGAGCTGTTCACCCAAAAGTGAAAATTCATTCATCATTACCTACTCAGCCCCATGACGATGGAAAATCCAGTGACGTTTTCGTAGTCCGCAACTGCAAAAGCTTCCGGAGCTTCACAGCAAAACAGCGTTGTAGCGTTCTTCTAAACAACTAAAAGAGATGGGGACTCGTTTTAAAACGTAAAAAGTAGCCGGGAAAAAAACACGTAACATGGCTCCATATAGCTCATCCAGTGTAATCCATGTCTCTGGAAGCCCCGCGACCCCAAACTGATTTGAAAAGATGTTGTTTACACCCTTAAAGACAAAATCTTCACTGTAGCTGTGAAGCTAATAACGTTCACCATCTGAAGTGGTTGCACAAGCTTGACCATGCATTACGGTGTAAATAATGTCTAATTAATTTGGGATCTCTGAGCTTCACTTGGATTACAAAGGAAAAGCCGTATGGAGTCATTTCATGATGGGATGGTCTGTTAATTGTTTGTTTGTTTTTTGTGTTTTTTTACATTTTAACACAAGTCCACATCTACTTCAGTTGTTAAGGAGACCTCTGCAACGTGGTTTTGCTGTGAAGTTTCAGAAATGTTCTGTTGACTACGAAACTTCACTTGACTTTCCATCAGCATCAGAGTGAGTAGAAAGTGACAGAATTTTAATTTTTGGGTGAATTGTTCCTTTATTCACATTCATGTATTTTTTACGTGAGAGAGATCTTGAACGCATTACTTTAACTTGTAATGGAGAACTCTGTCTTATGGTCATATTGCTACTACTATTGCTAAAATGAGCAATCTGATAATGTGTTCTGCACACTGACTACTTTTACTTTAGCTAATTTAAAGGAGCAGTTAACCCAAAAATAAAAATTAAGCCATTATCTACTCACGCCAGTACCAATCGAAAGCTGGGTAAAGTTTTGAGGTCCATTCTCTCATTGTCATATTACTACTACTATAGCTATTGTTTAAATGCACAACACTGCCATCAAACCTTTATTAACATGTGCCCCCATATGGACTAATTCTGGTTTTGATTGACAAATAATGCCAACAACCCTGTAATCAACTGTTCATTACTTCAAATAACTGTCTCCAAATAATGATTATAATAACATTTGTGAACAGGCCCGTCCTGTCTCTTAATACATTAAAATGAAACATTAACAAAACAAACCCACAAAAAGTCAAATATTGAATTAAACACTCTTACCACTGTTTTACTTACTAGACAGAAAAATACAACAGTACACATTTTTCATTCGAGTTTCTTTCTTTTAGCTTAATTGCCTCATAAACTTGTAAACAAACTTTATTCAAACTGGTCATGAACTAAATAAAACTCCTCGACCACCGTCTTGGTTTGTCTTTCCACAATTATCTCTGGTTTGGTGGAACTCAATCCTCAATTCAAAGGTTGAGATGTTAAAATAATCCAGCTCCTCACTATTTGTTGTCTGACTCGCTGTCGCCATCTCTCTGTCCACACAGCTGCAGTGTCTTGTCGCCTCTGAAGTCACAGTGTTGGTCAGAGATGCTGTAAATCACCTCCATCCTGTTTGATCTGAGGTCTTGGTCCGGACAAACTCTTGGTTCATCGGCCCCAAGGCTAACTGAGCCATGAGCTGATAATCGGTAGCTATAGCTGCAGCCAAACTTAGCTAACAGAGCAGCAGCTGTCAGTTACCCTGGTGATACGCTGCCACCTATGATTTTGGAGCTACTTTCAAATTCTGGCCATGTGTTTACAAATTACACTTTTAAGTATCAGTCTGCTAATTATTTCACTTTTAATGCAAAGTTGACATAACATAACAAAAAGATGTGTTTGGTATGACAACTTGACATATATAAGATGTCATACAAGTCACTGCAGGCGTTTTCATCAAGCCGTTTAGCTTTATGTGCTAACATTACATCAAACTGTCATGTGTGATTGGGTTTGACATTGGCTGTCATGAGACTATTATAACTGTGTCATGATTTTTTGACCTCGGCTACAGCGGTACTATTTAGACTCAGCATTAAATGTCATGAATTGTTATTACGCTCTTAAATGCATTTTCATTCGCTGTTTTAATTCATGAAGTTTATGTGAAACCAAAAGATGCTTTAAGCAAAGTCAACACTCGTGAATAACCAGGAGAGTCACCGCGACCCTAAACTCAGCCTGTTGCATAACGGACCTTTATGTAGGTACTATAGCCGGAGAGGTCACAGGGATAGTTGCCATGCCAACTGACTCCTCTTGTTACTTCAGCATCAATGCTTGCTGGGCTATCAGGAAACAAAAGGTGTTTCTAAATATCACAGGAGTTATTCTCAGAGTCCTGACCTTTGATGGCCGCTCATGTTTAGGGAACATTTTTGAACAATGCCAGACGGTGACTCTGCATGTTCAAACTCAGCCCCCAAAATAGTGTTTCAGCCAGCCAACCTCGAGGAGACGTGACGGGGGGAAAGAGCAAGAAAGTTTTTATCATGGACGAAAAAACATTTGAAAGGTGAAGCTCATTAAAGAATAAAACTGCTCAATAAATCCATGAAGTATTTCTGACTGAAGGCATTTCAGACAGTCTGCTCCAACTCCACTATAGTGTAGTCATGAACAATGTCCCCACAGTCAGTCTTTTCTTCCAGTTCAATCATGGCCCGGTGAATAATAGGATGCCATTGTTTTTCTAACAAGAGTCAATGGAGGAAACAGCATGAGCTATGGAGCTATATTTACACTCTGTTTCATATTCGCACGTTTGGCCAAGGCCACTGGCTGTATTGTGACTTGGGATACCAGCACTAAGGGCACGGTGGTGATGCAAAGTGTGACACGGTCAAACGTCATTTCTTCTTGTAGCCTGTATTATATTGATGTAAGAATTAAAGGTTTAATACAGTATATTTGCTTTGAAACCTTAATGTAGCAGCATTAATCGTTTTCTATGTAAAGATCGGAGGAATGGCGCCCTGAACATATAATGGCGTCACACTCCCTCTGTGAGTGCTGTAATTTGAGCTTCTCTGTTCTTTGTTGTGTTAGCCGTTCTGGCCAGGTGAGCATGTGATTGCTTGTGAGTCCCCGTCTGTCCTCCCACGTGTCTGTTTTCAAAATGGCCGCCTAGTTTTTTTCAACTATATTGTGTGAGCAAAGGTCCCATTTGTTTTGGTCTGAGATGCCGGTGCTCTAGTACAATATCTAATGGCAGTGAATGTCACCTTTAACCTTTAACTGTTACCATTTGGGTAGTTTGCCAAACAATGCAAACACAGCTAGTCATGCCATACATCATTGGGAAAAAAAACCTTCGATTCTTGTGATTGGTTCATGCAAATCATTTCGAGATAAAACCACATCAGGCGGGTACAATCGCAAATGCTTTTTTCATGCTTTAATCTGTCAAAAAAAAGTCCACCATTTGAAAGCAGGACACCTCATTTGAGCAGGTGGGGGCTTATATGCCCGCCATGTGGCCTGCAACAGCCAACGAGTGATTCAACAGGAGGCCCACTCCTTCTTCCATCCCCTCTCTGTAGAGCCGGTTACAAACAAGCTTTCGGCTGATTAAAGCATCCTGTAGCCATCATGTGGAGTTTTCAAGTGGGTGTTTAAGCCATAAGCATGGAAATTACACAAGTTTGTGTAATTTTATTCAAATGTCTCTTTGAAAAGGCTGTTTTTCCACCTAAGCGTTTGTTTTTGACTACTTTAGACTGGGGTAGGGGTTTTAGATGTTTCAGTATGATTTTACGTACATGTCCAGAATTGGTAACAGGTGCCATTGATTTTAGTTCAAAAAGATATTTTCAACTATCAGTAAAGAACAAAAACATTTAAAAAACAATTTACTAGAAACATTTTTTTACAAAGAGAAGGAAATACAGTTAAGGGTTTAAATGGGTTCCTTCATTATGCTGTGTTCCTTCATCCTACCTATGCCATCAGTGTTACCATTTTTATGACCCTGCACATGTCAAAACGTTGTTTCAAAAAATGGTATTTCATGCTCAGGTTGTGGCTTCCAAAACATGAGTGTGTGCTGTGTTTGGTTTCCAAGGGAAAGGGGAAAAGGAGGAGGAGAAGGAAGAGGAGGATGAGGAGGGGGGGGGGCGTTGCAGGTTCTTGACTGGAGGTAGGGATTTTCCCACCAAGACCTGCATTCATATCACACTATAGCATACTCTCTCTCTCTCTCTCTCTCTCTCTCTCTCTCACACACACACACACACACACACAGACTCACACCTGTGCCTGTATAACATCTCACCACAATCCCTCGGAGAGAAGGCCATCCATCATTTTCTGCAGAGGCGACAACTTAATAAGAAACATCCATAAAAATACTGTACATGCATGCCTAAAGCTTGGCAGTGTGTGAGCGCGCACGTGCGTGTGTGCGTGCATGTGCAAAAAACGCACACTTCAGTCTCACAAACGTACACATACAGACACGTGTATCTTAGGGAAGCTAAATGCATGCAAATACGCTCTTGCATGTGCACACGCGTCGGAAATATACACACGAATACACACGGACTCAGTGAAGTTGCACGTTAAGAGCATTCACACATGCTAAAGTACCGTTGTGTGGAACACATCACACCCCCTCAAACATTGGCTCACACACACACACACACACACACACACACGCTCACTGTCCCGAGCTGACGACCACTTTGGCCATGAACGGAGCACAGAGGGCCCTCTATGCTCCACAATTGAGTGAGAAATGACAGCACTCGCTCAAATATTTAAGAGCTTTTCAGAAGATCCGGAGAAGGTCAGAGCACCCTGAACCGATCTCCGATTGAACAATGATGACATTTGATTTCATGCGTTCTTCCGTCGTCGGCTGAAAAGCTTCAGTGGTTAATTTGACGCAGCAATCGCATATTTGACCCCCCACACGGTCCGCTTTCCTACATGAAAAACATGAATCTACTGTATTTGTGTTGTACAAGAAGTATGCGCGTGTGTGTGTGTGTGTGTGCACAGAGGTGCACGTTCGGCTGCCGTCACATGCATCAGAGTACAGAGAGGGAGACAATTGACCCTCGATTAGTCTTGGGGATAGACTCTCTCCCGCGCGTGTCTCTGAGATAATAGAGGATCATGTAGACCAAATGGACTAATGGGAAGTCATTAGTTGGCCCCTCGAGCCTCGAGTATGACCGCTCACCCCGGCTCTCAGGTTTCCAAATCCCAGGAGGTGGAATGTGGCTGAATCGGATCAAAAGACGAAACGGGGTTAGATTCAGGTGCAAAGGCAAGCGGCTGATTTATTCATATTCAGCAAAAAAAAACCTCTCTAACTACTCTGTACAGTTAGATCAACCACAACAACAGGAATCATGTGGGACTTCTGTTACAGTCTCTAAATGATTCTGAATATATCCTAATATGCTCTCAGGTGCATTTCTGTTCCTATTTTGCATCCAGAACCCGGCAGGAATGAGCTGAGTGTGGCTGTGGCCAGTTAAAGCAGCTCCAAGCCTTCGTGTCTCAGCAAGGATCTGTCAACAGCAGCTAACGAATGGGCCTGAATGAGAGAAAGAGAGAGAGAGGCTGACAGTGAAGAATTGTTGGAATGCACTCGATTGAAACGGGGCCGGAGAGAGAGGAAGGTATAGAAAATGAGAGACGGACAGGAAAGGAACCACTGAGACGCGCAGAAATGCCTGATTTAAAAAAAAAAAATGCCACAATTAGAAATACAGTATCCCGGGGTACATGTCTGTCCCTCCGCCTGGAGGAAACACCCAGTCGGCTTCTGTCCGAGTGCCTCTGGACCACAGCCAGCAGCAGTCCCTCTGATGTTTGTAGCCCACGATGTTGCAAGAGAGGCTAATTCACAGCCGCGCAACTGGAGCAGCTGACATGGACTCTTTAAGGCTGCATCCTGTGCGTTAGTGTTAGCTCTCGTGGTGCACTTCAGGTCACTGTTGGCTCAACCCGTCTGCACCGTCGCGTTCGTAGCTTCGCAGTAAACATAGATTTTGTGAAGAGTAGAGGGGATACGTGAACTTCTCTAGCCGAGCCTTTTATACTCATGTCAACATATGGACATGGGTCATCCGTTAGACCGCTAAGCCGATGCAACAACTGCCTCACACGGTATGAATGTGCAGTCTGCTACAGATAACGCTGACTTTTTATTGGGTGTCAAAACTGAGACAAGATGTCAGCGGTGTTCCGGACATGTTTTCAGGCAGTGACTGAACAAAGAAAATAACCAAAGCGTGTCATGTGATGTGATATTAAAGTCCTTGTAATAAGCATTAGTTAATAGGTAATAAGGTCCTTATAAGATGGGCTACTTATCAGCATTATTTAATGTTAATAAGACTCAGTAAATGTTAATAATAGCATCATAAACATGTTTGTTGAGGAATTAATATCAGTCCTTGGGCCTTGTAGGTCCTTATAAGATGCTTATTAACATTCATATGTGGTAATAAGAAAATATAAGTTTTGATAATGGCATAATAAACAAGCTTATCGTTAGATTAATATTAAAGTCCTTGTAATTACTCATAAGGATTTTATTAACTTTCTTTGGCAGTTTGTATGCTGTTACCATGTTTCTTATAAGTGCCTATTAATAGCTTATAATTTAACAATAAGCATGTTAATGATTATTAAAACTTGTCTTGCTCACACACACACAATAATATTAATAAGCATCTTACAAGGACTTAGAGGTCTTTGGGGGCTAATACTTATTACAAGAATCTTAATATGAAGCGCTGTCGTTGTTACAATTGTTGACACATATTGCAGACGTGGCAAAAGGTGCAAGTAGAAGCACAGATACGTGTAAAAGAAGAAGGACCGATTCAACTTCTTCACTGAAGTGAAAGTTTAAAAAGTACAGGCTCTGCAGTGTACTCAAAAAGTACAAAACGTCTCCCTCGCTATCTGTTATGTCATTTTGTCTCGCTGCTGGAAGGCGGCGTGCACTCACGCAAAATAGAAATAATCGACAGCTCCCCTCAAGTGCATTAAAACTTAAATTAACGAGCCTGTTTTGAGAATGTAAGGAGTAGCAATTAAAGATATTTGTGTTAAAATGCAGTAAGTAGAAGTAGTCGTAACAAGTAATGTAAAGCATAGATACCTGAAAAATGTAATCAAATATGGTAACAAAGTATCCCAACTGTGATGAAGCAACGCCTGACGGATTGCAACAGTGCAAAAAACGGATTGGGGGATTTCAATTATTATAATTTTTTTAAATATCTGGTGGCCTTTCTCAGTGTAATCAACAAATTCTTTCTCCTTTCTTCTCCTTTGCTTGAATGCCGTGTACGTTCTCTTGTCTTCGACGGGCCAAACAAAGCCGCTCACTACGTGTCACCGTTTATTTCCTGAGCATATTTTTATTTCTGTCGGGTGAGCGCGCTGCTGACGGTGTACACTAACAGATGGAGTGAGGATGGACCGCACCGCGCTGCAGAGTATAAACACCTCCATGAGGAATGCCTGGTTTTTGTTCAGCTCCGGGAGGCTGTGTACAGCAGCATTCTTCTGCCAGCTTCCCCTTCCCTGTCCTGGTTCACAAGGGACGTCCCCGCTCTCTACTGTACTCAGACTACTCTAAAGAATGCCACACAGGCCTACTGTACTGTAAATAGCCGTATAATTAATATCGCCATGCACGGCGTGCTAATGAATCACCTCTGTTCTTTAGAGGCTGGACTCACCCTTTAATTTATTCTCACTCTCACAACCACAAACAAACACTGTGGACTATTCATTAATACTGGAATGAATCTAACACTGCCATGAGTCTTTATTCTCAAACATACATGTGCCGTCCTGTCAGTCATCGGCCACATCTATCAGCTCTGAGCCCGTTGTTTCAAAGGCCCCGCAAGCATCAGCACAAACTTTGAATGATAAACAGCACACATAATATGAGTGCAGTAATGTGTCTCTTAAATCAAGTTGAACGTCACGATGAGTTTTATCAACTTATTATTACATATTCACCATCACTGATTTTAGCCGTGCTAGCGGTATGACATCGGGGCCGGGATGAGTTAATGACTAAATGTAACCCAACTAAATGTCTCAACAAATACTGGATGGGTCGCCTTTACATCTGCCACAGACACTCACGTCCCCCCTCAGGATTAATTGTAATAACTTTGGCGATCCATTCACCTAGCTTACCCCAGCTCGATCATCAGGACACAAGTCCCATCAGCCCCTAGCTACTACTGCAACGGCGTCAAAATGGGAAGAACAAGAAAAACTTCTGTTTACTGTAAAATGTCAAAACTGCTTTAATCTCCTTGTAGCTCCTCTAAATAAACTGAATTTAATACATAAGGGATAATGTCCGACGAGGTGTCCATTATCAGGAATTAATGAATGACGCAGAAGCCTTAGAACCGTCCAACGCTGCGCGTCGGATGGTTGCCTCCGCTGCGCGTCGGATGGTTGCCTCCGCGAAGTCCATTAATTCCTGATTATGGACGCCTCGAAGGGCATTATCCCGCTTATACCATGGTCACTTGCCAAAGAAAATAAATTAAGATCATTAATTTATATTTTCATGCATTTTATGCATATTTTATCAAAAATATAACGTTTTTCACAAGCAATAACTTAGTTTCCCTGGTAACGCCTGAGAGTTTGTCTAATACCTGGAACAATCATTACCCTCCCGTAAGGTTTTGATGCAACGGAAACGTTGTTCACTCCTCCAGTAAATAGGACGGACCTTAGATACGACTTGGCAACGGGAGATATTCTAGTCCGCTCAGCGATGAGCCAGAAAGCTAACGCTATGCTAGCTAGATTCAAAGTCAATAACATTGAGTACGGTTGACGAACAGTAAATATAATTTGACAGTATGTTTAACAACAAGACTAGCTAGCTAACCAGTCATGTCATTGTCCCCAAATCAGTATCAAGATTTTCACGAACAAATGATCGGCCGTGTGACGCTACTGTGGCCGCAGCCTGAAGTAGAGAGCTCAACAGCGAACGGGATGTGAGATTATTCGCTTATGTGATACAAAGTATCAGTAAGTTTAGAGGGGAAGCGTACTTTCTGCAGCTTGTGTGTTACAGTCGCCATCCTGTGGTGTTCAGAGGATCAGGCACTGAAGGACTGACGGACTGCACTCAGTGCTGGAAATAAACTGTAAACAGCGGCTCTGACTGCGTTCCCGTTGCTATGGTTACGCCAGCTAGCGCATTCATTTAGACGGTGAACAGACAATTTGACTGGAACTACTTAGTAGGTATCCATATACAGGGTTTTAATGGACACCCTGCAGCCAATCAGAATTGAGTATTTCCCCAGACCATGGTATAAATAAGGGTAATATTGGATTTTATTTAGATGTTAGCAGTCTATGGTTGTCGCTGTCACAGGTTGGTGGACACTTCTGTAGTTGTTTTCACCAACTCTGAGATATTACAGATATCATATTATATATTATAGATATGTTAGCTAGACTCTGACTAGATATTAAAACAATGAAGATGACAATAACTCGGCTGCAAATACCGGCTAATTTGCGCATGCTAGAGCATGTTAACATGCTCTATCTATTGCATGCTAACATGCTAGAAATAAGATAGACCTTAAAACCAAGGTGGTGACCACGTTTAACAATCTACCAGCAAAACATCAGCATGTCAGCATGCCATTGTTTGAATGCTGAAATTAGCATTTAGCTCAAAGCACTGCTTTGCTAAGCACAGCATCATAGAGCTGCTAAGCATGACTGTTGACTCTTAAATTAAAGACAAAGTTACGCCTTCATCAAATCTGGTTTTAATTATTTCATCTTTTATTTGCACCTCATGGATATTTTATAACCACAAGGCTGCCACCCAACACCCAACCGCATCTCCACCAAAACAGCCACTTCAAGCCAAACCATGATGTGTTTTTTTAACCCTAACCAAGTGGTTTTTGTGTGTAAACCTAAGCAGAGCAAATAGAGAATCAATCTACAACAAACATTAAGTTGTAATATAAAGAAACGTTCAGTTTGAACTTAACTGTAGTTTTGCAGGATTAAACTAATAGCTAAAGTTTATTCTGGCAATTGGGTTGAACCACAATGGCAGCCTGGAGAGTGAAAAGGAGACGATCAGAGAGTCAAGTGTGTCGGTGAGTAGCGGGGGATGCTCTGTCAGACTGACAAGAAGGCAGTTGACAGATTCATCAACACTACAGAAATAGAAAGGGAAGTAGGAACAGGATCACAGGTGTATTTGTAATAGTCAATCTAAAAATGCCTCCAGTAGCTTTGTCTTTCTCTGTTTTAACTGCAAAGTGTCCGAGCCTCCTCCCAGCCATTCCTGTTTACAAGGTTGTTTCCTGATGACGCTGTGCTGAGTGTGTCATGGTCCGTCATCTGGTATTCCTCTCAGAAATCAGGGCATGTATGTTCTTGGTATTTGTGTGTGTGTGTGTGTGTGTGTGTGTGTGTGTGTGTGTGTGTGTGTGTGTGTGTGTGTGTGTGTGTTTATTAATTGCTCCTCACATAAATTTAAGACACAGAGTTTCGCTCTGATCCTTCTGATACCCGTCTTCTTATTGTCAACACTTTGCAGACGAGTTCATTTGTCTGTGCTGTGTTGTCTGTAGGTTACACATGCTCACATCCTGGAACACAGGACGTCACATTGTTCTCTGACTTAATGAAATGACAAATTTGAAATTGTTGATCTAGTTGTCATAACCTGACCGGTTGGGCTGTTACAAAGTGGAGGATTTGACCAACAAAGACCTGTGAATTCAGGCCATAAAAAGGGAGAAAAAAAATAATTAAATTGCAGGAAGACCCAAATATGTGCAAACGGAAGATTTGCGTGTTTGATAGTAAGTGAGAGGAAATTGGGTCAATTTGAGGGTTTCCATGTCCATCTCCAGCTCCTTCGGTCCACATGTCGAAGTGTGGCTAGCTCTTAGTGCGTAAGAGCGTGTGTGAATGGATATTGAGAGGCAAATTGTGAAGCCTTAAAAGCGCTATAAAAGTGCAGCCACTGGAGCTAAGCTAGCTGTTGGTGATAAGTTAATACCTCTACACTGTAGACTTGAATGATAACATTTTTCAAATGACTTGCCCACTGCTTCCTACTGGACAATATTTGTTCCATTTTGCATCTTTGTTTTATATCTCTGAATACAGTGTAACGCGTTACAGTAATATATTTTTAGCAGTAACAGTTATTTAATGCGTTACTAAGGATTTAGGGAATATTATAACAGTTACTACATCAACTAGATTAACGTTATCGCGATTTTATCCAAAAGTAATCTGTTGATGAAAATATCCCCCCAACAAGAGTTGCGTTGGTGAAATTATAGCTGCGGAGCCAGACTCCTACATATTTGTAGACTGAGAAATAGTATATAAATACGGAGCCCCCTAAGGGTCATGGTGACATTTTTTTTAGGATTACTCTCTGTTAGCATCACTGCGGTGTTATTGTTTCCTGTAGCTGCGACAGCCAAACAGTCGGTGTGTTTACTGGAGGGACAACTAAGCTCATAATCCATGAATTGCTGAATGTACAGTTAGGAGATATTTATGCATCAGTAAAGCTGACAGAGATTTTCGTGGCCCTGGTAGTCCACTGAACAAGTCGTAGGGAGATCTGTGGGGCCCAGCCCACAGCCGCGTGCTGGTCCTCCCATGTCCAACCCTCTGGTAGCCTGGGTAGTCCCACTGTACAACCAGAGGGAGGGAGAGTCATGGGCCATGATAACTCTTCACTCACACCACAATAGAGACAAGAATTAGCTAGCACGCTATTTGTTGCTACTTGTAGTACTTTTTACTTTTAAATGAAAGTAACTCGTGACATGTTGGAAGTAATTTGCCCATCACTGTTTAATTATGACACCTGTCTGAAATGTCTCCTTCATATGTTTTTTTTCTTGCTTTAAATTTGAGGCCACAAAATAGTGAAATTTACAGACACAAATCTTTAAATTAACCTTAATTTTATCAACAGACGTAAAACAGGAGACACACTGATACCGCTCCTATCTACATAAGCACTCAGTAATAACTCTGCAGTCAGGTCAGGGGGTAACGCTGTGTTAACATTGCAGCATCTGCACACAGCCCTAATCGTTATCAACTATCACCTATGAGCACCCCAGTGTGCCATATGAATCTGTGTCAGGTCCATTAAGTGTATAATAAAGACTGTAAAGATCCACTGAAAAAGACATAAAATACAAGGTCAAGAGGCGGCAGGTAATTAATGTGACACACCCAGACCTGACACCTTTGTAATTTGGTAGCGCGTCTCTTTGTTGCCTTGCCATGCAGCTGCTCGCCGAAAGTTGAAAATCCTTAGAGAGCCATAAATTACACAGACGTCGAGTCCGTCGCACAGATTCTTGGAAGGCTTTTATACAGAAGGAGCTCGCACACCTGCGTTCACAGCCACATGTGTAATGTACCGCACAAACAAGCCCATATGCTGCACACGCACGCACAACCACAAGCACTCAGCCGCCGACGCATCTGTTCCACACGAACACAACGCACACACCCTCCGTCCCGTCTTGTACAGTATCTCACACGTGCTGACTGTAGGAAGTTTTAATACTTCAGTTGAGCCGAGGACCCTGTAATCAAAGCGAACAATCAGACAGGTCCAGACAGCCCGGGAGAGGAGCAGAGCGAACACTCTGAATACCAAACTGCATCCGAAAATGCTTTAAATATCTCTGCCGTACCTGGTAATTACAATATAGAGGTAATTACTCATCCGATGGATTTGAGGATGGCGAGGGTAGGACAGGGAAAGAGGCAATAAAAAAAGTTTCTATCTACAAAAACAGGTTGCTCTGGGTAAGCAAAGAGAGAGAGAGTGGCACAACACTGAAACTTAGGCTGGGGGATTTGTACACAAGGTGAGCTGAAGTAATGAGGTTTTGAGTATGATGAGATTGGCGCGATGAAAATGAAGGGGAAATATGGTGTAAGTATCCGATACGCAACGCAGAGGAGACAGGTTCAGTGATCAGAGCAGGTAGGCGCAGAGGAAAACGGGAGGAGGAAGCTTCTTGAATAAAAGGACATAATGGTTTAACAGGGGAGGGGAGGAAATGAGAGGAGTGGCGCTAAATGAGAGGGTGAGAGCGAGGCGTTAGTTGTTAAAGAGCAAGGGAGAGTGGAAACGGGGAAATCCAGGCTTTACCTCCCAGAAGACAAGAGTGGAGGGGACGGTCGGAGAAGGCAAGCGTGACGTGGGGGGTAGCAGGGAGGGAGGGAAAAAAAAGACTTGCGACTGACTCTCGACTGCCGTTGAGGGTCGTTGAGTACAAACCCGCTTGGCGTCTGCTGCGGCAGTGATTTCCATCCCCTCCTACTCCAGATACAATGAAAATTGTGTCTGGAAACAATGCCATCTGCAGAGACAGAGTGGGAAGAAACTTTGGAGTGGCCCAGTTCAGCTGCATGGCAGCCAGTGGAACTGTGTCGAGGATGTGATGTCTGCGACGACAACAAGGCAGGCCCTCTGTCTGCCTCGTATGGGCCAGTCTACAGTGTGTGTCTGTGTTATGATGTGTCAGTCTGTCTGATTTCCTTTAAAAAGTCAACCAAAACTCTTCTGGGTGTGTAAAGAAGTGTTGTATATGAACGGTGTTCAGGAGATAGTGAATGAAATTAAAAGAAATGAAATGAAAGATTGAAAACGTGAGCCCCATATTTAAATAACTGTTAAGTCTCAAAAACTTTCTCACCTATAAGCACTTTATCAAACAACATTCATGAGAACCACATCTTGTTGAGGGGACCCGTATCATCTTGCAGAACAAAGCAGATATCTAGTCACGGATGAGAGGCTAGCTAACTAAGCTAGTTGCTAGCTCAGCTGAGGGGGACGTCATTAATGTTTAAATCCCACGCTGAACGAGCGAACTTTTTGTTCGTGAGTAGGTGCGTGTTTCTTTCTGCCCGGTGATACATTTGCCCGGTGATACATTTGTCAGTTGTCGTTCGTCGAAAGAAGTACGTCTGATTTTTATACGATGTCTGCTGAGCTGTAACGTTAGCTAGCTGTGCGGTGAGGCACCTTTTGCATGGTAATACAGTCATAGGCGACGTGGTGCCAGGAGCGCTGATCACTTCTCAACATTAACTCGTGTTTTGAGTAACATGCAAGAAAATGTTCCACCATTGAGATTCAGAATCTCGTTTACAAAGTAGTGGCCAAGACAGCAGCATAACAAGTTTCACGTAAAGGGGGAAAAAAAGACTTAAAAAAAACATAAAAAAATGTCACATAAAATAAACAAGCACACTTAAAACAATCGGCAAATTACAGAACAAGAATGAATTTACTAGTGTGCATTCTGTACAATAATAATATTCTTATAACCTTCCATACTTGTCAAGTAATCAAGATTAATGTTCCCTCTGTAACTCACATAAGGATGAAGGTGCAAAGACTTTTAAAAGAACTTTTACCAAAGACGCTGGTGCAGGTTCGATGAATGACGTGCGTAATTTGTCCACATGACCAAAGGCTGCGGCTGCTGATAGTTTTAGGGGCGCTTGACTTTTCAAATGAGCCGTAACATAACCCGCGCGCTGCATGTGCAAACAAACTGCACTACACACCTGGATACTGTACCAAAAAAATAGTTCCTACATGAAACCACTCCCACAACAAGGTGTGTGGATTATCTCCAGTAACATGGTCATGATTCCTGAAAAGATTCATTGCAGTCGAGGTTTTTCAAATGGATTTTTCTTTGTGGTTTGGGCACCTCGAGTCAAGTGCCATTCAGTTCCATTGTATCCAAGAGGAGACAGATGGATAAGTAGCACCACAGGTAAGAGGACAATTCTGAATCTTTCATGTTGCGTTGAAATGCTCCTTTAAGACACTCACACAGCTGAGGTCCTCCAGCTGGTTGTGTAATGGACCTATTCTATGTCCAGATCATGTTAGCTGGTTAGCAGTCTGTCGCTGATAACCAACAGCAGGTGTGACGGCGCTAATGTTAAAAACACACGTAACCATGGCAGCGTATTGGAAACAACTGTCTTCGGTGTCAGGCCAAGATATGGAATTAATATTAACACGGAACTGAGGAAACATGGAGGAGAAGTGATCTCAGACTGGGAGAAGGTGGAGGAAATTAAAAAGGCGGGAAGCCAATTCTACATTTATGCTACAGACTAGCCTGGCTATGTCAGGTGATAAAGTCTACCAACCAGTACAGTCTACTGCATCACAAAATACCTTCTATAAAACATATGATGGCTCAACACAAAATAGGATATGCTACGTGGCTGCCGATGTTAGCTTTATTTAGCCTCCGGTAAAAGCAAGAAAGCAAACACGTGTAAAACTTTTCCTCTAAAAACAAACTCAGCCACAACTTTCTGATCACTGACACAACTGGAACATTCGCACAACGGCCAGTCAACACTCCCGAGATTCTTCACGAATGCCTCAGTTTGGTTTCGAGAGTTACAAACCAACTTATTCTGAGGCAGCTCAGCCTCGATGATGCAACACCGACGGATAAACCGGAACTCTCTCTTCATCCTCGTCTTCCTCTTCCTGGACTCCACATGGCTTCAACAGCAGCTGCTGCTCTGCCTCTCTCTCTCTCCCTCTGTTTAATTCCCCTCCTCATCCTGCCTCTCCTCTCCCTCGTCTTCCTCTTCCCTCCTCGGGGTTTGTTTGTTCTCCCTTGGCTCCCAGGTGTTTTCCTGCGCGGCCCCGTGTTCCGCTGAGCAGAGGGGCCGTTAAGCTCCTCTTCCGTTCTGACTCAGGTACGTTAGATACAGACGCCCCTCGCCCCACCCGCCGCCGCCATACACACCACACAGATCAATATTACACATGTGACACACTGCTGACATATTGAATCACACACAGAACACGACAATCAAGTTCAAACACGCGCGCACACACACACACACACTGCCTTATTCCAGCTCCCTCACTCTTTCTCCCTCATCCAACAATAACACAACAAACCTTGCTTCCTGTGCGTGGGGGAACAATAGTAGGATAGCTTTGATGGCCAGAGGTGGTTTGTTGTAGATACTCCCTTATCGGGCCCGACATCAGCAGATCAGCTATAGATCCCGGCAGCATCCGACTGTATAGAACAGCTTTACGCGGAACTAATGTCAGGATGTCAGGATGTGTGGCCGACGACGGGCAACTGCATTAACAGACAGCACTTAGAACAAAGATGGTTTGTTGCTGTAAGAGTTCTCCCGACGTGAACCAGCTATATGTGAAGTGATTTTGTAGAGCGCTAACAGCTCATTTTGTAGTAAATGTTTAATGCTATAGATTAAAGTTTTTCATTTAATCCCCCCACACACCTTTTTATTCTCCCCTTTTTCATTTTTTGTAAACACTTAAAATTGCCTACCTTGAAATTGAAAAGAAACAACTTGGTATTTGTATTTGTGATTTGTAATAGATTAAAGCCGCACTGATCCAGACTTCTATATCAACATTCAATTACATTACTATGTGTAATGTAAAGGTTCGTGCAAAGTGATGAACCGACAGATAATTATCACCCGACTTCTCCTAGATTAATAAGCACTTTAGTGTCTTTCAGCTCATTGTTTTGGTTTTCACACTACTCACCGACCATGTTTTCAGCAAAAAACTCAGGTAAAATGTACACTCTCTATAGTATATAAATACAGTAGATATAGTATAGTACATAAGACTTGAAGTCGCTCATCATACCAATTGGTTTAAGCAGTTTTGTAAACTCTGCAGCTCTGGATTCACCCTGCGGTCTAACACAGCCAACTATAACGACATCACGAAGATTACAAAGACTGCATAGCCTGAACCATATCATCCAAAGATATTTAGATTTTTAAATATGTAAAGGCTTGATGAGCATTGTATTGCTTAAATAAAGTGGCATACAGCACGAGAGGACTGGCCAGAATTCAACGGTAGCTCCAGAACTACAGGGGACAGCATAAACACGAATTGCTGCTTACTATTCTAGACTTGCTGCTCTGTGATGTGTATGTCTTTGGCTGTAGCGACTAGCTTCCATGTTGGCTGCCGTTAGCAAGTAGCTCAATTAGCCGTGGAGCTAAGTGGCCCTATTAGCTGAGCGGAGTTGGTCCACACCGCAAACCTCGGCTGACGGGGGGAGTCACCGGGGGTGACGGGGCTGAGTCAGCCAGCCTCCAAGCGAACACAGCTGGACACCAGAATCCTTTCTAAACGCCTTGTGAGTTTATTTTGTTGACTTATTAGACTGAGTAACAAATTTGCTTTTATATCCCCCAGCTGAAACTAAGGGGGCTATGGGACTATTTAAATGGTTTTAGGAGACAGGGTGGTTTGTGGCTAGCTGGTTAGCATGCTAACTTCAGTAGATGTCTCTGCAACACAATACATAGGTGCCTGTAAAATGATGCCACACTGATGTGTTTTACTTGATTACTTGACATAACTCTGTTGTATAGTCCAGCATAATGTGTTTAAAGCACATCTGATCCTGGCTGGAGCGATGTACCTAGTTCACCACGCTGCCTCACACACACATGGGCACAAGGTCAGAGGAAACATACAGGGGTATGTGGGGCAGGAAAAAAAAAAAAAAAACACACACACACTTTCCACTTTTTTCACCTCATCAACACACACACACACACACACACGAATACAGACAGCTGTCTGAGTTGTGGCACTTTTGTAAAAACAGAAGTACACTAACATTTGTAAACAGCAATACACAAAAAGGACAAACTCATTGCTACACCGCTCTCTCTCTCTCTCACACACACACACACACACACGGTCCTTCTCTCATTTCTCTCTGTTGTCTCACTCTCTCCATGAGTATCAATACTGCCATTGATTCGATAAGCCACGGGCGTTAGCGGGGTCAGAGCTGTGTTGGGATATCAGTTGCCCCTGGCAACATCTCCATCAGCCTGCCCCCACATCCCACATGAAGCCCCTGTCCTTTCTGTCCATACGCTGCACCGTGTACCCGCTGATGCACCGTTGTGTTTGTGTATCTGTGTGTCTTTGTATCACTATGGAGCTGACAGCAGCTGCGTAAGGCTGTTTAAAGCGTTAGTGTGTGTGTGTGAGCCGCTGCGTGTGTGTCCTGCGTGGGAGAGAGGAGGCGATGACTCATAGCGCACATACCACCAGCACACAACAGCTCCCCCTGTTGCCGGGGCAGGGGAAACCCCGGAGGTGTGGGTGTATTGTGCGGAAGAACAGAGCTGGCCGTGACATCATAGGGTGTCTCGCTCCTACACCAGTCAGAGGAGGAGGGTGGAGGGGGGGGTGACAGGTGGAGGCAGTGGCTCTTTCTTTTTGATTCCCTCTTTCTTTCTGTCTCTCTCTTACGTGTGGGACAGACTGGTGAGAGCAGACTCCATCATTCATTCCTGAGTTGTAGTAATACTCTGATAACTGCAGCTCTCATCGGCTATTAACTTTTATGAATGAGCCTCACTGTTTTTCGGGAGGATTTAGCCGCAGCACTGACGGAGATGTGATGCAGAGGGAAGGAAAAGTCATACTGGTTCTTTCGATGACATCTACCAGCTCTCTGTGTGTACGTGCGTGTGTCTTTGTGTGCACTCATGTTACTGTGACACATCCATGAGATCATAATCACTCTCGAATGAAATAATGTCTTGCCAACCATCTGTTCACTTCTGTAGTGTGGTTGCATCATCCACTGATGATATCACTCCATGCATTAATTAAATAAAGTGTTGAAATGTGGTAGATTATGTTATGGTTTTACTCACTTTGATTAAATAACTTAATTTTCTTTCTTTTTCCTTCATAAAAAGGTGCATCTGTTAAAGGGTAACTCCACCAGTTTTACACATTAAAGTGTGTTTACAGGTTTTGGAGAGTACAACTGTAAATGTGAAAAAAGAAATAGTATAAAGCCTTTTGTGGCTCCAGAGGAAGCTGAATGTAATCTGATAGATTGCCTCCAGTGATGTCACATTGCATTGTTGGTAATGTAGACTATAACACTGTTTGACTCATTATGGACAGTTTAAAGGGGCACTATGCATGTTTTAGAGAAGAAATTTAAACTGTTAATACCAAGTGCTGTATCGTAGGCAACTGGACTGGTTTCAGTTTCTTGAAGACGTTTCACCTCTCATCCATAACTTCCATAACGGAATAAACAAGCTGTTCTCAGAGGAAATGAAAGTCCCCAGAACACTGTTTGAAGGTAGAGAGGTGGCAGGGTCCGCCACATATAAACAAAGTAAAATGGTATGAAATTGGGTTGTCCTTTAAGATCAGTTTGTTTATTCAGTTTATTGAAAAAGAAAATAGTTTGTTTATTCCGTTTGTTAAGGCATTAAAGAAACTACAAAACTACAGAGTGCACATTTAAAAACAAATGCAGCAGAACCAGAAATATCTCTTTTAATATCTTTTTATTTCATAGAGTCTTATTTCTTTTCAAAAACCTGGTGCCTACATTACCCACAATGCAGCTTAGTCACTGAGTGACATCACTGGAGGCAATCTATCAGATTAAATTCAGCTTCCTTTGGAGCCACAAAAGGCTTAACACTACTTTTTCACATATGCAGTAGTACTCCCCAAGACCTGTAAACACACTTTAATGTGTAAAGTTGGTGGAGTTACCCTTTAAAGAGGCACATGTCACATTGCTACAGTTCATATTGTTGCATCTGTTTTAAATGTTAAACGCCGTTCCCTCATGCTGTCATCGGACGCGTTCTAATACAACTGACAGCTACTCTGCTAAGCATCGAGCACCCTGAAACGTCTCGTCAATGTGTAAACCTTCGATCCAAATGTGTGAAATCATGTGTGTGAGTGTGACAGAGACAGAGAGAGAGGGTGTGTGTTTGAGAGAGAGAGAGGTCCAGTAAGTGTGAAACAGAGTGTATCACTCTTCGAGCCTCTGCACCTTTGTTGTACGCCGGTCCAGTTCATTTTGAACGCAAACACACACACACAGACACACACACACATACATATACACAAGGACAGGATTCCCGCGCACACGCATCAACTCATACGCTCACTCTCACACATGCACATGTGTGCACACGCAGCAGGGAGAGGAAACTGCAACACAATGATAAGGTCTGGGAACACAATGGGCTCAGCAGTGCACAGACAGAAGCCAGGACCAGTTTAGCTCCGAAAGGTCAACAAGCCTCTCCAAGCTTTCATTCAGTTCCCCCAGTTATTATTGTTCAACATTATAATGATTACTCTGATGGCCTTTATTTTGCAAATGTGGGAGCCATCCGGAAATACCAGTGAAATATGAATATGCAGGCCAGACCAGAGAGGAGAGGGGAAAAAAGGTTACTTATTTTGGAGGGGGAACTTCTTTGACGTCAAGTTTCCCATGGCCTGGCCCAGCTTTGGATCGGACTTCAGGTTCATCAGAGAGATCTGGTCAGGTGCCAAAGTCACGGACATCTGCCGGTTTCCACACAACAGACTAATAATTCCTATCATGATCGTGAATGTACTACCAGACAAAAGATTCTGAGAGTGCAACATATTTTAGGGGTTTTTCGCTGAAGGTACCAAAGTTTTAAAACAATACACAGGGACGAGCTGATGAATTGTTAACAAATGTCAGATTAAAAAACACTTTAAAGCTCCACCTTCAACTCAACAGAGAATCCTGCGTCACTTTGTGAAATTGTATTAACACAATGCGGCTTCACCTGCATTGTAACAGCAGCCAATCGGAGGCAATCACATGACCCAGATAATAACATTCCAGATGGAACAAATAGAAAGTATTGAAACAATTAAAAAACATGGGATGAGATGACACATGACAATTACAGACACACTGAATCTATGAATCCCAAAACCTTCCCTCTGGTTTAAGATATAACATGTAGGAATCTGCATTTAAATGTCTAAAAATGAATCGACCTGTGTACATACATGTATCATATCCCAAAAGTTTGGTCAAAATGAAGGTGTGTTTCATTTGGTTGGAATAGGAAAGTCTAAGAACGAGACTCAACTTAACACATACAAAACTTAAAACTTGAGATAAATGAAACACCTGTGAACATTTGCGCCTGAGTCACGTCAAATGATTCACAAGTAAACGGTGAAAACACAGCGAAGCGAGTTTGATCGTAGGATCATTCAAGTTTATCTGAGTTACAACCAGGTTACTTTACTAAACTCACATTAGCAACAATGGCACAAAACAAGTGTGACTGTGTCTGTACAAATAAGGTCAACTCTCTGTGAATTCGGCACTCACCAGAGAGCCTGGTTCTGTCTCTTCTTTATCCCGTCTCTTCTCTGTAATGTCTTCGTGAAGTAAAATGCATTTTCCCAACAGCTCCAGTCTGGCAGTACATAAACAACCGACTGCTGCTACAGTCAGGTTGATATATAGGAGTGATGATAAATCCACTTCTTATGCCAGTCTTCTTGTATGGCCTATGTATGTAAAAAGAAAAAAAAAAGACAAATGGTATATGACAAAATAAGTTAAGTTATCAAATCACATTGTGTGTAAGTTCTGTTTGTGTGAACATCAACAAAATGCATTTTTTTCAGTGTTTTCTATGTTATGCAGTTAAAATATAGATATACTGATCAACAGACGCCCTTCATTTTGTCATCACCTTTTTTTTACTTTAAAATAAGGGACGCAAAAAGAGTAAATAATGATTAAGTAATTAGTAACTAACAAGTCTACAGTTGGTTTCTACTCTGTGATGTTTCACTTTACTCGAGGCTACACAAAAAGAGTAACTAGGATTCAGCAATTAGAAATTAAGTGCTCAACACTAGTTCACGGCACTCAGCAGGTGGTTGATAGTTCATCAAGGACAACTCATGAAGAAACTGGTCAGTATGTTGATTTAAAGATATTTATGAACTAATCATTACCTAATGATTCATTAACACATTATCAACCAGTCTGTTCTCCAGTAACTCATCATTATCAACTATAGTCCTCTAGTCCTCTATGAAGTCCTCAAATCACATTGATTGAGTAAATAATCATTAACAATTAATTAACTATCAAGGTGTTCCTGATTCATTCCTTACTCGCTCCTCAGTATCTACTATACCTTAATGTAAAGTGTTCCCAGCACAGCATTGTTGAGTGGAGGAGAACTTGAACCTTCACCAGGCCATATAAGGTACTGTGTGGCACTGATAATGACGTCTTTGTTGTCTTACATCGCATAGAGTGAGCCCATAGTAAGCCTTTTTACTGTTACTCTACTGATGCCGCATCAAGACATCAGTTCAGCCCACGAGTGGCGCCAACCTCGGGGGTCTGTCTGAGCGAATGTCTGACTGATCCTCAAAGCAGCGAAGGAGCAGCGCAGGTCACAGCCCACTCCAAAATGTCACGGCCCTTACATAATCCCCGCGTGCATTTTCCATCGTGGCACAGCGGCTATACCCCTCTCCCCGCTATCAAGTCCTCCAACAAGACAAAAAGGTCAAGACATTAGAGGGGAGAGAATGGCTCTGGCAAGCTCGACTAGCATCGTGCGAAAGGTTAGCATGGAGAGTGGGAATTTGGATAAATAGAGAATGAGCTTTCTTGACCTCGCTCTCTGACCTGGATGCTGATGTATTGATTTTCTGCACAGTTTGTCTGTAAGTGACCTATGAAGTGTGTGTTCAACTCTGAGAATGGCTTTGTTACACTGGTATGGTGAGTGGGCAACTGGACCTCAGAGGGTGGCTCACATCACTGTCACACAGAGTGAGTAATTTGTCAGTTTAGTCATTTTACAGTGAATCAGTCATCGTTAACGGTGACACAAGTCATGGATTCTATCATTCACTTTTAAGTGGCACCAGTCAAATTAACATGACACGCCATGAAAGAGCTTTTATTTTTAATTCTTGCTCCATGCCAATAAAGCTGACCTCTGCCCAATCACTTTTTGTTCCCTCCAAAAAATGTTCAGCAAGCTCCAAAGCAATGCAAACCTCTGGGGACAAACAAGGCTTAAGAGATTGTTGCCAGCATCTAAAAACAGCATGATTGAGAACAGAAACGCTCGGTGATGTCAGCCATTTTCTACTTAGATAGTAGTTTCTCACCATCTCCGAGAACTTCTGAAGCCCAAATATAGCTCTACGGCTCAGGCTTACATGTGAACATCTTCTCCGAACAGGATGAGAATCTGTAATTGAAGAGGGATGTTTTGCGTTGCCATGAGAGTGATACTGTCTACCGCATGGAGATCTGTTTTTTTCCACGTGTTCAAAAGCAGTAATCTCACCAAAGAGACAGACAATTGGAGCCTCGTAAGTGCTAATGACTGTTTGCTGATGTTCAAGGCAAACAGCCGCCTGTGGTTATGTGAGATAAAGAAATTCCTTACAGTTTCTCATCTACTGTCTCACAAAAGCGTATTTTTGATGTAAATGTGTGTGTGCGCGCCAGACAGAATGCATGTGTGTTGTGATCATCCCCTATAAAGGACAAAATACCATACGTGCTGAGTAGTAAATGGAACGTAAAGGACTGCACACGCGTTCCACATGTTTCAGCTCATTAACTACAGTGGTTCACATTACTCTTCTAAAGCACACCATGCATTTAATATTGATTTTCTATCATCCAGAAACTGGAAAGTTGCCCAGACGCTAAAATCGATCTGAAAATCGATGCTGCCCTTTAAAAAATGGTCAGAGCTAATGTAAACTGTGTAAGGAGATTTAAAGTTTATAGGCTAAAATATGCAAAACCACAAACGCACAGGAAATTAGTTAGTAAGTTACACAACACCTCACAGTTTTCCCTTTAAAGGTGGAGCATGTAAGAACTTTAGTTTAAATGTGCACTATGGAAGAAGATTTAGATTAAAACACTAAATGAAATATATCTAAAATTATCATCAGACTGTGCTGACAACACTCTGGTGCTCTGTGTTCCCAGTCTGGACCACTAGATGCACAGCTAACTGAGCTAGCTAACAGCCGCTACAGTTAGCTGCTACTCTCGCGATACAATGCCCTCAGGGTTTTTTTGTGTGAATTCGACAGGTGGCTAATTCTTATGTATTGCACCTTTAAAACATTAAAAACTTGTTCAACAGAATGTGAAGAAATAAGTTTTGACGTTGTGTAACAGACATCTATGTGTTGTGTTGCAGAGATATCTTCTGAGGTTAGCATGCTAACCACTAGCAAGGCCCGCCCTGTCTACTTAAACCTAGAGGTGATAGTCCTCTGGAGGTGGGTGCTAATTGCTAACTCATGGCGTGAACACAAGCACTCACCCAGTGGTCCAAGCTCCCAGTCTGGACAGATTTGGGTAAGCTAATAAAAATGCTAGCTGCACATTTAACTGAGCTAACTAGCTTGCGGCAGTTACAGTAACCAGCAGTTAGTGGTTACTCTGTTAAAATGTTTCTTCTCCTCATTGTTTTAAATAAGAATTTGACATTTGGCCAATTCTTACATATTGCACCTAAACCTCTGACAGAGTTCAGCAGGTGTTTATAGGTGTCAAGACAGCTACAATACAATAGATACTGGATAGTTCTCTGATTCATCAAATATGCCCCTCAACTTCAAAAACATGGCAGCTGTTCTGCAGAGATGTCACCCAAACTGTGCATCAGTAAATGTTTCTGAGTAATGCCGGTTGGGATATAAATTAAGAATGTGCAGCTGCAGCCCTTATTTTAGCGCTAAAAACTGTGTTTGATACACATCAGTGTGAACATGCAAGCATGGCCTTATTGACTTCTTGACACAGTTGTTTTTGTGAAGCACCAGATGCTCGGTGTTTGCCATGATCGCCTGGTGCTCCATGCCTCTAGAATTCCTGGAGGAAGATGTGTGGTGTGTGTGGGAGAATAAATGTCCACTGGCTCTGCATCAGTGCACATATAAATGAGGGGAGTTATACTTCATTGTCCATGTGCTTTTCGCTCGCTCGTTAAAAGCTAATTTCTTCCCCCCCACCACTGCCCACCACCACCACCATCTCCGTCCCCCTCCACCACCCCTCCTTCTTCCCCTAGCTCTCTGTCTTGTGCGATCAACAATAGTCTATTCTGTGCTGTCCCGTGCGAGTGGAGACACACCCAAAGCCAAGGCCACGGTGCGAGGGGAGATTGTTGGGTGGGGGCCAGCTGAGCAGGACACAGGCTCGATTCTCGTCTGGGAGCGTGGATCCTGCCTCGACAAGAGGGAAGAGGTGGTCTCATCTGTTTGGCTGCAAGTTCTGGCAGCCATTTACTGCAGTGACTCCCCAACCAGGGGTACTTCTGCAGCTAAGTCAACAGGGCTACATGGAAAGATTGGGAGTATTTCACAAAATAGACAATACAACTTTTTTGTTTTGTTGTTTCGTCATGTATTGAGACAGCTGTCACACCTGGATGACGTCTGAGCAGTTAGTTAAACAAAAAGCAATAAGCTAAAAACGGGGGAAGGTTGAACATTTCGATGGTGACCCCATCCAGATAGGCTAATAGGTTGAAATGGTTACTTAAGGAAATGGATAAATGGTTGAAGAAGTTAGCCAATAATGTATAAATAGTTGAGATAGTTCAAAACAAATAGTTGAAATAGTCAGCCACAAGGAGGGTTGGCCTATTGGATCAATGGTAAGCAGTAGCCTAATCAATAAATGGTTGGAGTCATTAGCAAAAAGTATTGGATAAGTTGTTGAAATAGTTAGCTAAAGGTAATCAATAAATGGTGGAAATAATTAACAGTAATCGATGAATAGTTAAAAAAGCTAGCTAAAAGTATTGGATAAATGGTTGAAATAGGCTAGTTAGAGAGCAGTAATCAATAAATGGATTCTTAAACACACACAGATATATAGGGCAATGACTAATCTTAATCATTGTTGAAGGCGCTAACGAACAGCTCATTAGTGTTCATTCAGGTTATCATTCTAAAATACTGAGGTTTTTGTCGGTGCGGTCCAGAACCACGAGGACGAGCGCTCCAAGAATCTCAAGCAATTACTTTAATTGAGTCTCCCGCCTCCTGTCTGTTTACATCATCTGGTTGTTGGACCCCTAGAAGTCCCCACCTCTTCACATATCACAGGACCCCATCACACACACACACACACACACACACCGAGGCTCGACCACAATACAGGCCCTGATCCCGGCCGGGCCACAGGCTGAAGGTCACTCTATCGACCCGTTCTTCTCTATCGTGACATCTGTTCCTAAGTGCCACAGCTGGAGCCCCCCACACACTCTGCCGCTGCCTCCTCTGATAAGGCCAGACTCTCTTCATTGTCCGATAACATAAATATGACACACCAACACACAATCTGAGGGTCCCTGTCTGCAGCGGCCAGCCTAATTATATAATTATCCCTTGTCTGATTGTGCCTGTGCAGCTGAGACGAGGGAGGGCCTTTGTGTGGCCGGTGGAATGCGGTGCGCTTGGCATTTTTCTGCGAAAGGGCAGCTTTCTGGAAGCTGCTGCCAAAGGAGAGGAGAGGAGGGTGAGATCACGGCTGCTGGTGCCCACTCTTCTTTTTCTCTTTCTCCTCTGTCTCTATCACTCGGTCCATCTTTCTGAGACTCTCTTTTGCCTGTCTCTTTATCTTCTCTTTGGATCGCTCACTTCTGGACAATCCCATCTCTCTTCTGCGCCTGTCATTCTCTCCCCAACACTTAAACCCCCCCCCAAGTCCTCTCCAAAACTTAAAGTTTGCCCACTGTCTTGCAGATAAAGTGGCCTTTTGGAGATGGAATGCGCAGGATTTGGCGCTCCGATGATAAGCGCCGACAGGCTGCACATAAGGGGGCTACCACTCCGATGTCTGATAGCGGACTCGGAGGCGACCGCTCCGCTGCTTGATAAGAGGGCAATGCTATTGTTTCTGGTGGGGAGCTGTTGAAGGGATAAGAGAGACTAGAGCACAAGCAGGTGTTAGGAGAGATTACAGCGCGGGCCTAGAAAGCATGTGTGCTATTACCTCCTTCTTGAATCAAAGTCAAAAGCAACAAGGCGGGCGTCACATAAACCATGTTCTCCTACGCTCCAATGGAGGATCCGGACCATTTTCTGACATTTACATCAAGGGCCTCCCAGTCTTTGCATGTCGCTACAGGTGATTTTTATGAGTTCTACGACTCTATCAGAAGCCTTTTATACTCGCTAATGAAAACAGCAGGGTTAAGGGTGTTTTGGCGCCGATGCTTTGCCTCTGAATTCCTCTGTAGGAGCTGCTGTATAATTCAAGAACGGTATGTCATTTTAACAGGCCTCGCCAAGATGGGTTGTTCTTTAAATACAGATATTCACGCCCGCTGAATTTAAAGGGGCACTATGTAGATTTTTTTCCATAACTGAATAAACAAGCTGTTCTCGGAGAAAAATAAGGTCCCAGAACACTGTTTGTTTACATGTGGCGGACCCTGCCACCTTTCCAGCTTCAAATCAAAAACAGTATGAAACTGTGCTGTCTTTTAAGGTCAGGTTGTTTATTCAGTGATGAAAACAAAGATAGTTTGCTTATTTAGTTTGTTTAGGCTTAAAGTGCTCTTTTAAAGGTGCAACACGTAGGAATATTAGTTTTTTCTTTGATTCAAAAAAATAACTAAAATTACCAGCAGAATGTGAAGACACAAGAGTTTTGACATCAAGTCAAAGACGTCTATATATTGCATTAGAGATATGTACTCGAGTTAGCATGCTAACCAGCTAGCCCCGGCCTGTCCTGTCTTGTAATACCACCCTAAGCTCCCAGACCGGACAGCTAATTGTTGCTGCCATTAGCTCAGTTGGCCATGCAGCTAGCGGTTACTCTGGTGATATGCTGCCCTCTGTGTTTTTGGAATATGAATTCAAGAGGTGGCCAATTCTGGCAAATTGCACCTTTAAATTTGTGTCAGATCCTTTAATTGTTTCAAACATTTGTTGAGGTCCCCACGTCTGACATATTCAAACTGAGTTTCTTCCCCCAGTTCTTCCCAACGGTGACCTGAAGTTCATGTTGCAACAAACAAGTTCATTAGAGGCCCAAAGACAGCATTGTTTAACCACAAGTGTAAAATCCGCATGCCGCCTGCAGCACAAACACTGTTAACTAACAGCACTTGAGAAATTCCCATAGAATTCCGAGCTGTCCGTCTGATCCCTGTGCCCGCTTGTCAAAGCCCCCCTCTGGTGATCACACAGCATGGAGTATGTGAAAGAATGCTGTCGGGACATAGCAGGACACTGGGGGCCCAGTATTCCCATCTCAAGCCTCCCTACATGCCCCCAGTGATTTTTATTTTATTGACATCAACAAAATATGCAAACACAAGTGAAAATGTGATCACAAAGTGCGACCAGAGTCCGTGCCAACCCCAGACCCCATGACAATATGTTTAAATAAACAGGGATCTAGGATGAGAGAAATAGTTTGAGCGCCGTGGCCAAGAGTAGGACCTCTCCCACTATCGGCACGGCTGTGAGAGCTCCATTGTTTTGGCCGTCTCAAATAGCCCTGACAAATTGTGCTGAATGTAGAACCTCTGTTTAAACTGGAGGCATCTTCCAAAAAAACATGCTGGCACGACACCAGAGCTGCATTTTCCCATCAGTGAAACGCTCGTCAGCCAGCATCGCTCCACGGCGCCCCCGCTGGACGGCGCTATTACTGAGGATGGTGAAGGGCAACTTCTGAAAACAAAGAGAGGATCTACAGTGCTGAAGAAAGACGATCTCAAGACTGATGTGCATTCGATGAGTAGCCTTTGATTGGTGATTTCTGCACAGCTCTTCAAAATAAAAGCACCACAGATGTATCAGATAGCACACAACAGTTCTCATCACGCATTATGTCACGGGGGAAATCACTCTCTTGCTAACAAAACCTTTCCCTCATACCTCCATCCTCCTTTTCTGTTCCCCTTCCTCTGTTGTAGCACACAGCTGACAGGTGGAGGGAGAGGGAGAAAATGACCAGACCTTTCCTGGTATTCACTGTCTGTGCACTAATCATGAGTTCTTGCCACATTGTACAGATGAAGACAATGTTACAGAGTATGACGTAGCACCCTGAGAGAGGGGTGACCGGGGGTTGACTGGACAAAAAAATGAGAGGATGTAATGTATATGCGTGAATGGTTAAACTGTGACTAAATTGTTTGTGTATTGTTCTATATAAATGGTGATCATGGAACAGAAGTTGAGACGCTTGGAGGAGTGAACGGTGGCTGAATGGTGCCACCTTGTGTTAGTTGTATTTATTGCAGTACGGGCGAAGACAATCTTTAGAAAGTCAGTCTGATAATGTCTTATGAAAGACAGTGTGTTTGTTAATGTGTGAATCATGTAATAGCAAGATAACAACAAAAAAGGGGGAATGGTTGTTGATCTTAAAAACATTTGAGGCATGACAAAAAAAGTGTGCAACAAGGTTATAATACAGTTAAATACCAAATACAATAATAAGTAATTACAGTAAAACCTCTCCACTGAGTGACTGAAAAGCACTAAAGCAGCAGTATTCTGCACAGCAACTGAATATGTACATAATAATTCTAGTGCACAGGCTTCGAGCATACATTAAAGGCAACATGGCAACAAGTCTGTGTGTTTTGAACTACATACACTTGTGGTTGTACGCGTGTGCATGTTCACGTAGGTGCATTCGTAACGTAACCGTTGACTTCTATTGTCGAAGGCCTGTGGACACTTTCAAGCGCTCCCTTCTGTATGGTGAGCTGGTGGCAGTCGATGTGTCTGAACTCAGCTGCAAAGAGGCCAAACAGGCAGAAGAACAACATGACCAGGACCCATTCACAGATGGCAGCTGCAGAGGGATGGCCTGTCATGTGGAGAACGCCCACTGAGGGAGGAGCAAGCGGTTAAGGAACGTAATACTGAGTCAATGCACGTGACAGTAAATACAACAGCAAAGGGTTCATGGACACTTTCAAAATCTTTAATGGTGGAGAAGCAAAAACTTAACTATGACTCAGTGTAGTCCGAGTTTGTATTGTACGGTATTGTATTGTACCTCTCTGTCTGTGGTTTCCTGTCCTGGTTTATGCTTGAGTGGTGGCAAACAACTGTGAGGGACCTTTCAAAATAAAATACTGTACAGCTCAGGCTTTATAGGCTACATGTGTGCCATACAAAATGAGCTAAATCTGAAGTAAAAATAAATAAAAAATAAATAGAGAGAGTGTACCAATATGGTGTTGCAATGTGAAAACAGCAAAATAATATTAATAATAATGGATAAAGTTAGCTAAAGTTAATGGATAAATAATTCAAATAATTATCAAATAATTATCTAACAATAACTTAACTTAAACAGTTAATATAGTTAGCTTAAAGCAATGAATAGTTTAAATGTTAGAATAGCATCGGTAGCTAACGGTAATGGATAAATGGTTAAAATAGCTATAAAAGTAGCAGATAAAGTTTTAAATAGTTAGCTAACAGCTAACTTTAAATAGTTAGCTCAAAGTAATGGATAAGTGATTGAAAAAGGTAGCCAAGCTAACACTATTGGAAATATTTGGCTAAAAGTAATGGATAGGCTAAATGATAAAATAGCCAACATAGCTTACTGTAATGGATAATAGTCAGGTAACTAACTAATATATTAATAGATTAATAGTTAATAGAAACAGTTAGCTAAAAGTACCTAATTGATAAATGCTTAGCTAAGTGAGTATTAAGTATTTAAACAGTAGAAAATAGTTAGCTAACAGTAATTGATGGCGTAAATGGTTAAATTAGCTTAAAGTACTTTATAAACAGTTGGAAATAGTAGGCTAGCAGAAGTGGATAGGCTACATGGTTTAGCTAAAGGTGCATAATGGTTGAAATAGATAGTTACACATAAAGGGTAAATTGTTGAAAAGTCAGATAAATAACAGTGTTAAATAATAGCTAACTAAATAGCTGTGTATTACACAATTAGCACAGACTCTCTAAATACTATCATTTTTCTATTTAATCTAATATTGACAAGTACTTATTTTGGATTCTATATTCACCTAATATTTTTATCTTTAAATCGTACAGATTAGAAGGATACTGAGGATAACCGTGACGGTGCAGAGGATGCAGCAGGTCGCCCTGGCAGGCCCAACATAGCATCGGTCCTTTGACGGCCGGGCCCGATAGGTGAGATACAGCTGTACCCAGAAGTAGGCCAGGCCGAGGAAGAAAGCCAGGAATGCTCCCAACATGTGAAGACTGTACACCACTGTCGGCTAGGTGGGCATGGGCAGAGGGAGAAGTGATTTTAGAGAGCACAGACCGATCATTACTTTAATCAATTTAATTATTATCAATTTATTCTTTGAAGCCGTTACCTGGAAGTTTCCAAGGACAGAGATTCCTGCTGAGGAGATGAATCCCAAAACAATGCCGGCAACATTGGCCTTTCCATGGTCACCAAAATCCTTAACCTGCTGGAAACGGATCACCACGATCCACAGAGCTGAGGGACACAGACAGAGAGCTATTTGTGCAAAAGCAATTTTTCAACCTGCCCATATTATGTGAAAAAAACATGAAATGTTGTTAATAAAAAGCAAAAAATCGTACATACAATGAAGCATGTGATGGACAGAGCCTAAGTGATAAAGGACTGCTACTACCAGTAAAGTCTAAATATATCTGCCATTACCTAAAACCGAGCAGATGTTGCAGACTTGGGAGAAGAGACAGCTCTGAGGGGTGTAGGTGCCACATGTACTTCAGGGGAGATGGAGAAAATCAAATCATTACCATTTTTACATTAACTATGGACACAATGAGCTGGCTTGTCTTGATTCATTACCACCTGCTTGTTCAGTATCAGTTCACTGTAACCACTTTCTCTGTTCCTCATCACCTCTGAGGACGCGGAGGGCCACACCAACCTGATGTAAGGGACTCCCTCTGTGAGGTTGACCGATCCATTTGTTACAGCTACAGCAAACCTGATGGGGAGACACTTTAAAGCTCAGCTCGCAGCCTACAGACACGGCACCACACACAACCCTCTTTATTACATGTCATACATTTGTGTGGAAACATTTAAGACTATGATTAAATACCAAAGGTGATTGCTGAACCTTTGATATTTACCTGTTGGTTCTTTTTTCAGAAGTATGAGGTTGTTTTCTTTATATCTGTGTATTGTGTTTCACTTCAAATATATCATTAAGTATGTTGAATACTGGAGGATAGAAATAAAAGACACTATTCTAAATATGGAGTACCAACATACAAGATAGCAAACAAACATTTCATAATCTGAAAATCAGAGTGACACTGCACAGGAAGTCGGTCAATTCAAGGAACTTCTGGTCCGAGTACCAGTTTTGTCTCATTACAATGCAATAATGAAGGTTTTTGCTTTTCCACCATTAAGTTCTAGTTTTGGTCGTCCAAGTGGTGAAGTTCGGGCACCCTTGTGCTACGGCCTTCACAGCCACCAGCTCTCGTCCAACGAGGGAACCAACGCTCTCCACCACCATCATCATCAAAACAGAGATGATGAGAGAATATCTGTTGGAAGAACGATGTCCATCGCTCCAAGTCGAGATCGAGAGGCTTGAACAATAAATGCCAAGGTGCACTGAAGCTGTTCTGGTGGCCCAACTCCTTATTAAGACACTTTTTACATTTAGGGCATTTATCGGACGCTGTTTGGTCATGTAACGTTGCTTTGTGGGACATTTCTCTGTATTAAGTTGAGCGAAGGACCTGTGGAGGTAACCGACCGTCCGATCAAAACGCCCTCGATACGCACCGCCGGCTTATCAGTTTACACTGGTTCGGTTCGCCAAATTCACTTTCAGATACTATTAAGACACTGCCAGATGGTTCGGTCGATAAGACAAAAGTTATCTACATGTACTATCGACATGAAATGAGTCACCATCGAATGTAGTTGAGTCTCAAATACCAACTGCCGTGTGTTTAGAAAATTGAAAGGGGAT